>CM058237.1:35113125-36313125 GCA_030180135.1 Orychophragmus violaceus | reverse complement strand
TCACTGAAACTTGAGTGAGCTTTGGCTCATCGCCCAAATTTCAGATATCTAGGTAAGCAACAACTTTCCTAGTTATATCCAATATAACTCTTGGTTGTGGATTGACATCTCATGTCCAATCCACCCGATGTCTCTGGGCTCAAAACGATTTTGATGGCTCAGTCAAGCAAACCAATCTCTTAAGTCATGTAGTTGTTGACGCCTTGCACTGCAAGCCTATCAACACGAATACCTCCTGCCTTACTCATGTAATAGTGGACACCTTGCACTGCAAGTCTATCGTACAATGAAACGAGTCTTGACAATTGACAAGATTGGAAAGACATCGAAAGATATTGATATTTAGTTGAGGAATGGAACTGTTTAAAACAACTAATTTTATTAAGTTTCAATTATTCTAAGAATTGGGTTTAATTTTGGTTCGGCTCTGTGATTTTAAGTTCAATATCTGACACCATCGGATCCTGTGTCGACCGACACTACTTTAGTGTCGATCGATACAATCCTACCAAAACCAATTTGTGATAACCGATCAATCCAATCGATCCGGTTTTGATAACCGGTCAGTGTTGATCGACACTACATTAGTGTCGGTCGACGCCAACCAAATCAAACCAATCGCAATAAACCGTTCTAAGCGGTTTAACCAATTTTAACCAAGCTGGATAACCGGTCTAATCCAATTGAACCGATTAAACTTATTCGCAAGGTCTGTGTCGACCAACACAACTCTTGTGTCGATCGTCACGATTAGGGCAAAACCTAAAATTTTATTCGGGTTATCATTCTGTGTCGATCGACACCGGATTGGTATCGATCGACACCATGCGATAAACCCTAGAATCGTTTTGAACAAGAAAAACCTAAAACGAGATTAACTTGAACAAAACTCAATTTAGCATGCACATATCATATATATAACGATCCAGATTCAACTAATCTAATCATCATGCTACATATTCAACTGGAACCCGAAGGCTCTGATACCACTAAAGGAATTTCTAGCAGTTCTAATCATATTAGGCAAACCTAGGTATAAATTACATAGCCTAGGATCTATGGTTCATGTTTATAAATGAATCTTCAGAGAATCTCGAATATACCTAGATGATTATGCAGCGGAAAGTGAACAGAGATTCGAGATTGAATAGCGCCTCAAGTGCTGCGCCTCTACTGGTATCCACACACACACAAACTGGAACGGACGGGATGCTAGTGCCGTATAGAGATCAGATCTCTCAGAGGTTTCTCAGTTTCTCAAAGGTGGCTGTAAATTAGGTCTAGTTGCTGTAAAAGTCGAGCATATATCATATATGTATGAACTTTTACCACGACCTAATTAACCAAGGATCAAAACGTAGTTAATTAAGTCATAAACCAAAATCGTTATTTTGGTCCGCGATCTGTGTCGATCGATACACATGTTGTGTCGATCGACACTACCTCAGAAACTCGTTATTGAATGTATATCAAATATACATTCACTAGATCATTACACTAATGATCAACCCCACATAAGACATCTAATTTGCTTAGGTGTGTGACCCTGTAGGATCATATAATACTAGCAATGAGTTCTAAACTCATTGATCATAAGTGGCTTCTAGCAAAGCATTATGATTACCTAGTATCATATGACTGTCTCATCTCGACAATAAAACTTTAACTTAGAGTAAGTACAATTGATTTCAGGACATTCCCAACAGCTTGGACGTTCGGAACAGGGGATCCTGGATTGATCCAGACAGAGATGCTGAAATTGCGAATCTGCAATTTCGTAGATGTAAATGTCATAGATCTGATAGAAAAATGGAAAACACTTTAAATAAATCGGGTGAATCAGAGACAGTAACTACGAACCTTCAATCTGTTTTTTCGCCCAAGAAGATGAAATAGGTGGAAGTGATTTATGATGGACGATGGAGAAAATGATAATTTGGATAAGAAAAGGTACACTACAAGAAATTTGAGTACATATAGCGTCCGAAAAACGCTATTTATTACTATCATAGCGGTTTGTTAAACGCTCTATCTGCCGCCGTTATAATAGATAAGGCACTTTACATAGCGGTTTTTCGTAATGTTATAATAGAGATGTTTACAATAGCGCTTATTTTAGTGCAATTATAAAGTATTTAATAGCGTTTATTTTCCGTTATTTATATATATATATATATATATATATTTATTTTTTTATTAAATTATCCTCTAAATATTTAATATAGAATTTTGTTATATAATATATTTTGGTCGTTAATTGATTTTGGTTTTAGCTATTTTCTGAAAATATTAAATTAAAAACACCATCAAATTGAAACCAAATATATTACATACTTGTCAACATTACAAAGCCTCTCAAATAAACTTCAAAGGTAAAACAACAAAAAGTAAAATTTATGTTTACAAAATCAATTGCAAAGAGTTTACCAGCTTTTTCCTCTTCTTGCTTCTTAGTTGTCTCTTCTCTTGTTGGAGCCTTATGTACTGGTCGTGAGCTTGCTGCTTCTCTAGCTCCTCTCTGCACTATGCTCGTTAGTTTAGCATCGATGTTCTACACAGGTTTGGATTTAGTTTGAGGTTTATATCTCTTGGAAAGTCCACCTGCAGCAGTTCTTGATTGCCCTTTCTTCTCTGATCTGACAAATTCAATAAGGACATTTGTTAGCTCCAATTGAAAAATGAAAAAACAAACAGACTTGTGAGCACAATAATTAACAATGTAGACTAACCCAATCTCGTTATCGTCATCAACAATCAATTTCCTTCTCACTGGAGTTTTCCCCACGCTCACTGAAGGATGATGATTCCTCTACTTCTCCGGTGTCACAAACAAATCCATCTCCATCCTTCTGTAGGCATTTTCACCATCAACAAATTAACTACTAGACGAATCAAAGAAGATTAGCTTTCAAAGGCAAAAACATAAACCATCACACAAGGACTAACCTTCGTCACCAAATTCTCTTCAATGAATTTGCAAGCTTCTCTCATTGCTAGCTGTCAACAGTAACACATATTATGAACACACTGGAAACACTTCAAATAATGCAGGCCAATACCTTGTATCCACTGATTATTGATGTTGGATGTATTTATGTTCCTGACCAAATCGTTTGTCCTCTGCAAATACATGCATAAGACCATTAATCATCAAACAGTTACCATGTGACAAATCTTCACAACTCTAGAAAAACAAAACCTTTATCAACTTAGAATTGGTCCCAAGATGCATAATCTAAGAAACAGTAACAAAGACTAGCAGAATGTATATAACTCCGATGCAAATCCGAAAACAATAAAAGAAATCCCAAAGAGTCACAAAGCAGTCGAATGACAGAGTACAAAATCCCTTGTCGAGTCCGACGGGACCAAGTGAGGATTTAACAATATATGAAACAGCTTGACAAGACATCACTGCAAATAAGTAACAATCCAAAATCAAAGTACCATTTCACAGTAATTCAGATCCCACCAAAAGTTAAATTCAAGATCCATATCATATAGCAGTCGCATAGTGATAGAATCAGTTAATGATTTGAAAATCTATTGAAGCACTATTGTTTAAGGAGAAAAGAAGAGGGCTTTTGACTGTAACAAACCTCCATTGAGCCAGAGAACCAGAGGCTTAGACGCAGCATCATCGGCGGCTTCAAAGAACCAGTAGAAAAGCGCTCTTCCCAGTTTCTAGTGCTGATTAAACCTCGGAGGACTCACGAAAGGAAGAAACCGATAGATCCACGTGAAAAATCGGCGTAGATTCAGATCTTTTCTGACTGTTTGAAACCCTAGAAATAGAAAGTGTAGATCTTCGATGTTATTTTCTAGCAATATAGAATGAAACGAACAAAGGTTGTGGGAGCTGTACCTGAGACATAGCAGCGGAGGTCGGGAGTGAAACGGACGAGAAGAAGGAGGCGACTCTGTGGGCAACGATAAAGAGAACAAGACATGAATACCCTAATTTAAAGAACAAAATAAAGCTTGTTCTTTTAATGATTTTTTTCCTAAGTAAGGCGGGGCTTAAATTTTTTTATTCCCGCTTAACCATACCATAGCGTTTCAATGAAAATTATGAGCGCCGAAACTAAAAAATGGCCGCGTGAAATTATCACCACACAAACATAGCGCTTTTAAATTTGAAAACGCTATGTAAAAAATGGCTGATATTTACTATAGCAGAAATGCATAGAACGCTATAATATACTGCTATAAATACCTGAATTTCTTGTAGTGGTAGTACGGTTGATGGTGTTGTTACGGAGGGAGACAGACGATCAAGAAGCTTCTCCGGCGAAGATGATGTTAACACCAAGATGCAGCGATGTGTTTAGGGTTACGGTTGAGAAGATGGATCGGAGGACCTGCAAAATTGTCGATTAAACCATCAGAGATTTGACAAAAGTGGTGAGTAGCTCAGAGTAATCGAATCGAATCACAGACTGTAACGACGAACCTTCGAACTTTATGTCGCGTAAATTAAAAGGAAGAGGTTTATTTAAGGCTATGGAGAATCAACATACTATTTGGACAAGAGAAGGGAATATGGATTAGGATGTTGTTGTTACGAATAGATAAAACGATCGTGGATTTTTTCCGGCGAGGATGCAGGAAGCTTTGGAGGAGACTAAGCATCTAGGGTTTCAGCCGAGAGGATTTTTTTCTTGTTGTTGATGTCGATATGCACGATGTGGCCAAAATGAACAAATACAATTGGGAAAATAAAATAATATATCGACACATGGATACAGACGTGGCCAAAAGTTCTTTTCTGAATGGTTTTGCAAGTTTTTTCATTAATTGATGTGACATTCCCATAAAACTTAAAAAGCTGATGTATCAACACCATGAGAGGCACAAGCTCTATTATTGTGTTGATTTATCAAACCGTCCTTTCTTGTTTTCATATTTTGGTTTTAGTTTTTGTTATTATAAAACATGTAATTGTGCATAACTATAATTATATCAAAACATGACTTTTAAACATGAATATATTAAAAGCATACAAATAACATTTCATATAAATCAATGCAAATTTTAGATATTTTTTTGGATAAAAAGTCATATTGATACAATATAACATTTAATATTAATTTGATATTATTAATATTACAATTATACCTATATAGTTTAATATTATTAATATATGTGTCCTAGTCAAATAATTTTTCTAGATCTGTCATTGCAATCAATATATATATATAATAATAAGTTTTGTATATAAGTAATATTAATAATGACTAGTCAATTAATACATGCGACTCAACATGAAAGTTAAATAGTTAATAAATGAATCAAGATGTGAAACAAAAAGTTATATATAAGTTTATATGTTTAATTGTATAATAAATTGTTCAATATTTTTCATAATAGTTTAGCATGTTATAAATTAGTTTAGCATATTAACTCGAATCTAACTCACTAAATCCACTCACTACCTTTCGAGTTAACGTGCCCCATTTAAACAATGAAAAACATAGATTTTGCCAAATTTTCGATGTTTAAAACTATGTCTCATCGGATTTATGGGTTTGCTTATTCGCGTCTTTACTCGTGGCTTGTGGGCTAGCCGAAACAATATAATGAGTGGTGATCTTTGGCTTTCCCCTAATAATGTTCCGCTGTAGGTGCATCTCTCTATCTTTTCCTCCGTCTGTAAGTTTGTTTTGCCTCCAGAAAAGCTTTAGATTTTGTCGGCTTTGTGGCTCCAATAAATATGTATTCTGTTACATTTTATACTCTAGAAGTTAAGGGTCTAATCAGAAGATCGATGTATGCAACTGATACAATCAGGTTTTAATACCTAGATCTACATTACAAGTGTACATATGTGAACTAGTAGTATATAACGTATCGAATCCACAGAGACTCAAGACTCTTGCGATAGATTATAGAACGTCGAATTAAGCTAGGTAAGCAATAGTGAAAGCAGTAAATCAAAGCAGAAAAGTAAATCAAACGGTTTGTAAGCAATCAGGCGAAGCATCAGGTCAAGAGAGTTCTCAGGAAATCAAGAACACATGCTAATTAATCAATCGGGATCTAATTAAGAATTGTTCTAGAACTTCAAGCACATAAATATAACAGACCAACTTTCGATGCGAATATTAACTATGTCCAACAACTTAGTAAACCAACTTTCGTTGCGAATCCAAGAGTTCTAAACATGCATTAATCTCAGGTTCTTTCGTTCACAATTCTCCTAAGCCAAATTTCTTTGCGGATAGTCAAATTGCTCCTCTAGGTTCTTTCTAGTTAATTAATTAACTTTCGTTGCAGAAATCAACCTAACATCAATAATCTAAGTGGCCAATTCAGATCAAACATTAAGAACAACCCTAGATGAAGAACTAGAAAGTATGAATCCCTACAGATTGATCAACCTATAATTCCATGAAATCCCTTATGAGAATCCCTAAACCTAACAGGTAAACTACTCAGACATGACAATCATAACAATAGACATGATGAATAGAAAAACAAATATCATAAAAAGGATAAAGAAACAGGGGTTCGAAATCTCTTCTCTCTCTAGTACAAGACAAGCCCCAACTCTCTCAATCTCTGATTAAATGAAGTGTAGCCTAAACAATGGCTTAAAATAACCTAATATAATAGCTAAACATGTATGGGGCTTCTTTGTAATTATGAGAAACTTCTGGGCCAAAGTGCAAATCTCCAAACTCTTCATTAAACTCGCGAGAATTTCCAGACTCGCGTCTGTGTCGATCGATGCCACAAGTGTATCGATCGACACAAGTATCCAGAATCGACTCCAACTTCTTCTTCTCGCACGAACTCTCCAATCAGCTTTTAGAATGCGGCATAATGTCCAAATCCGCTCCAAACGTACCTAGACCTGTAAACACACATAAAAGGACTCCAAAAGACTCTAAAAGACTCGATAACAAAGACATATACCATGGTTGAAAGTCCTAAAACCCATGATATATCAACTCCCCCCACACTTAGCTTTTGTTTGCCCTCAAGCAAACAGAAGACCAAGATCAAGAGAAGAAGTTTGAAAACTTCAGAAACTCGTTTCATCGTAGGAGCACTACACTCAGATTCTCTTTAGTAAGCCACATGAAAATGAACCTGCAGACATCAAGACCAACATGTACTTCCCCCACACTTAGCAATTGTCCTAAGTAAACTCCACAATCACATCCAGAGCATTCAAATTCACCACACCGACTTCTATAATCTAATAAGTGCAGTCTCACCTAGGGAGTATCGATCAAAGAACACATGAATTCTTACTATATTAGCACATGACCACCATACTGTTGTTTTTTTGTTCTTTTCTTCTCCTTTTCCTTCCTTAGCACTGATTTTTCCCCACTGGATATCATTTTATTTTTTCTATCAGTGCTCTTCCCTTTTTATTCGGGGCATTACTTTGGACATGTTTCCATGGATGCACAGGAGGTAATAGGGGTCGATACCACTCCCGTGACCACTTTGAAGCTACTAGCTTATCCTCAGTTTATCATCTTTTTTACTTTCAAGGCAGAGGAGAAGGGAACCAAAATCAGACAGGTTTACAAGCTATGCCAGAACTAACAGAGGAATCCGACTCAAAGTATACCAAGCCCCAATGTGAGAGAAATTAAGTCAAGTTAAAGTTGAAGTCAGTAATGGATTCTTTGAATACCTGAAGTGATATGGGTATCCTCATTAGGCTAGTCTGTGTTGGGTTTTCTAATAGTCATAGATCATCCGCAACTCGTCCAATGGTTACTTAAGTACATGCAAGTGTGGTAATCTCCTCAAAAAGTCCTTGTTTCCTACTTAATGACTCAATAAAACAGATTGGACTGTCTCTAAGAAAACAGAAAACGGTACATCAGTAGCTACCTCCCCCACACTTGAAACACATTGTCCCCCAGTGGTGTCAAGCTTAGGCTCGGTGAGAACAAAAATCAGAAGTGGCAGATTCCGAAAAAGATCAGAAAACTTACCTGTCGTCGTCTTGTGTCGATCGATGCCAAGATAGCATCGATCGATGCTAGGCGAATTTGCTCGCGGTTATGTAAATAACCGATGTCTAAACCGCAATTGAGACAGTAAAGTTAAACCGCATAAGATCGCTGCGTAGATCTACACACAAGACCGGGTCGATCGATGCAGGGTGATTCTGATATGTTTCTCACGCCTTGAACACACCAAAACAGAAAAATCAAAGCACACCAAATCAAAACGAAAAAGGAAAGAAAAAACCAACCTACTAGTGGGTTGCCTCCCACTCAGCGCTTGTTTAAAGTCAGTAGCTTGACTATGGGAAGAAGATCGGACTTATGGGGGATTCAACAAAGACTTGGAGTGTATCTGTGAATGTCTCTTTAACCAAGGTGGTGTGTAGGCTTTCAGATCATGAGATATCCCAGGGAATGAGTGAAATGCACTAGGGTGGGAGCGAAGCGTGGGTGGGATAATGCGTTTTCCTGCATTCACAACTGATGGATTAGGAGATTTAAGTTTAGAAGATTCATACATGTGCTTTGGTAGATGAAAGAGATTTGGAGCTTTCTGCTTAAGAGCAGTTGTAGGCTATGAAGATGCTAGAGCAAGTTCAGAATGAACTGCCATCTTCTCTTCTCCAATAGGAATATCTGCTTCCACTTCCACACTGAAGCTTTGTACATCAATAGTGGATTTCTGCAGCTTATCCATCTTGAACTGCAAAGGCTTGTCTCCCAGGTGGAGATCAATCAGACCATGTCTAACATCAATCACTGCTCCAGCAGTAGCTAAGAAAGGTCTACCAAGTAGCAAAGGATCATTCGGTTCATTTTCATATTTCAGTACCACAAAGTCCGTAGGAATCAAGTAATCTCCAACTCTGACAGGAATGCCCTCAATAACTCCTTCTGAAAACCTCTTTGATTGATCAGCTAGGATAATAGAAATCCTAGTAGGCTGGAAATCCATCAGTCTCAATCTCACAGCCACATAGTAGGGCATGAGATTTACACTAGATCCTAAGTCACACAAAGAATGCTTGAATCTTTCCTTGAAGATGGAACAGTACTCTAGCACAAAGACTCCTGGGTCAGGAATCTTCTATGTAATCTGAATCAGCTTCTTTTCCATCATTGTTTTGCATTTAGCTTCGTCTAGCTCCTGTTTGGGCATCTTAGGAGCTTTAGGATAGGGTACTTGAGGCTTAGAAACTCGTTCAGGGACTGTCTCAGGTATCTGGTCTTGTCTGCGATCAGTGTCGATAGATGCATAAAATGTGTCGATCGACACAAGACGATTAAGAGCTTTTTCATCATATGTATCGTGCATGCATCGATCGACATCAAGTGTGTGTCGATCGATGCTCGTCTCAGACAGACATAATTCGTCCAGAAAATCGGATATGACATCCTCTTCTTCTTGGGCCAGACCAACTCCATCTCCTACATTTACAGCATTGACGAAGTGCTTCTGTTCAGCTTTTCCTGATCCATTCTGTCTTTGCGCTGCTCCAGCAGTCTGTTGAACCTGAACATCCAGCTTCTTTACATGAGTGCTAATGGCATATATCTTCTCATTCAAATCCAAGTGCATGGCATCCATCTTTCCATTGAAATTCACTATACTCTTCTGATGTCCTTCCAAGAGTTGTTCCAACACACCCATCATCTTATCATTCTGCTCATTTTGAGGAGGAACAGGCTGATATGATGAGGAACCATAATCTCTGGAAAATGAGTTGTTCTGCTGGAAAGGTCTCTGAAATGCAAACTTTGGTGTGAAACCTGAAGTCCGTCCCTGCTGATTTCCATACCTCTGACCTTGATAACCAGCTCCAGCTATGTAATTGACATCCTCAGTCTCCTGAACATCCTCCTTCTTCCCAAGTAAGATGCTATGGACAGAATCAATCTTGCTCCTCATCTCAGCTATCTGCGAGCTATCAGCTTTGCCACCAGATTTCTGCCTCTCCATATCAGCATTCTTGACACTATTGCTAGTTATCAAGTTCTCAATGAGCTCCTTAGCTTCCTCTGGGGACTTAGTGTTGAAGTTCCCATTACTCGCAGCATCTAGAGCCATCTGGTACCACAAATCAACTCCTCTGAAGAAAATGCCCATCAGCTGAACCTCAGAGGAACCACGATGAGGGCCATCTCTCTGGTACATCATGAATCTCACCCAAGCTGCCTTCAAAGGCTTTGTAGGTCCTTGCTTAAAGGTCAAGAGATCCTGTCTAAGTGATATATCATGGTTTTTCTAGGTTTTTAACCATGATATAGTTGTATATATTGAGTCTTTAACCTGGTTTTTAGAGTTTGTTGAGTCTTCTACAGGTAAGCTTGCATTTCGAGCAAAGGATGGGATTATAGGACGTTTTTGGTGATTTGTGCAACGAGCTGAAGTTGGTGTCTCGACCACGATTGAGTGTCGACCGACACTGACTTGGATGTCGGTCGACACTGAGCGCGACAGAACAACATCCGCGAGTTGAAGACAAGTTTTAAAGATTTGCATAATTGTCCAGAAGTTTTCCTTAATTATAAACTAACCCCAATACGTGTTTAGAGAGTTTAATGAGGTTTTCAGACTCATTCTACCTTTTATCTTGTTCTTAACTTTGTTCTTACTTGAGAGATTTTGGAAAGGGCTGATTCTTGCTACTTGTAACATTGAGAGAAGAATTTCGAACCCTTTTTCTTTATCTATTAAGTCTTTTGATTTTCTATTCATGATGTGTTCTTTGATTACTAATATGTCTGAGTAGTAACCTAGTTATATTTAGGAATTCTCACAAAGGTTTTATGCTTGCTTGATAACTGATTGATTAGGATTCACTATCTATTGTTCATCACCTAAGTGTTCTTAATACTGAATTCTAGACTGATCACCTAGGGTTTAGATCTTAGACAATTAAAAATAGCACGAGAGTGTGAGTTATAATCTGAACAAACTTAGAGTGAGCAATTTGACTAGATACAAAGACATTTGGTTTAGGATAATTGTGAACCGATAGAACTTGTTCTTAATGCTTATTTAGAACTCTAGGATCACAAAGAGATTTGGATCGCTAGGTTGCTAGATATAGAAATAATCTCAGCGAGAGTTGGATTATTTAGCATTGTGTTTCTAGTTCTTGAACCTGTTTTAATCTGAATCCGGTTAGTTAAGTGTTTAGCATAGCATAATTCCCGAGAAATTCCTAAGTCTGACGCCTTTCTTCCTATTGAAATCACCTTCTAGTTTATTGCTTTTGTTTACTACTTTCTCTGGATTTGATTTGGCTTAGCTTGATAACATATAATCTATCGTGTGACCGTGAGTCCTTGTGGATTCGATACCCTAAGTACTACATTGCATAATTGTGCACTTGCAGTAGAATAGGATAAAACTCTGAGCCTATCAAGTTCTTGGCGCCGTTGCCGGGGACTCAACTGAGTTCGCCGATAGATTTTATTTTAGAGTTGAATCTAGGTCGTTTTATTTTCTTTGTTACTGATTTTTCTCTTGTTTAGCTTGTTTTTGTTGCTGCAAGATTCGACAGACGCATTCAGTGTCGATCGACCTCGGAACAGAGTTTTGAGATCAGTGTATGCCAAGTCGACATACTCGAAGCAACCAGAGCGAAGAACTTCTGAACCTCAGACTTGAGGAGCTTGCTAGACTAGAGAGAACAAACAGAAAGGGTCAAAGAACGAGAATGATGAATAATCGTTTGATTTTGAGACCTGATGCTGGGGGTGTTCTGAGAGACCAACAGAACAACGCCTACAATGATGACGGGCCAAGGATTGATGCCCAAGGGAATGTAATCCCTGAACCTACGCCTGAACAGCCTCAAGGTCAGGGGCAGATGGTTATTGCTGAGAGGACTCTTGCTGACTACAACCGTCCGGATGAGTTTTATGCTAACCGGTCGGCAATTGTCCCTCCTTCTTTTGATAGGAATGACTTTGAGATCAAGACTGTCTACTACTCTATGCTGAGACAGCACCCCTTCCATGGTCTCCCACATGAGCAACCCATGGACCACATTGAGGATTTTGAAGCCTTCATCACTGGAATGAAGTACAATGGGGTGGACTATGACTTCTTGTATCTGAAGCTTTTCCCATACTCTCTTGTTGGAGAGGCTGCTGCTTGGCTGAAGCAACTTCCACCTGGGAAGTTGACTACTTGGGATGCTGTGAAGAGAAAGTTCCTGCGACACTTCTATGATGATGCTCGCTCAGATCAACTCAGACAGGACATTCTGACATTTGTTCAAGGTCCTACGGAGCCTCTTAAGTCTGCTTGGATGAGGTTTAAGATGTACCAACGTGACTGCCCTCATCATGGATTCTCTGAAGTAACGCTGCTGGGCATATTCTACAGAGGAATTGATCTCAATTACCAGTTTGCATTGGATGCTGCCAGCAATGGCAATTTCAATACTAAGACTCCTGAGCAAGCGGGATTGCTGATTGATAACTTGGTGAGCAGTAACAGCACCAAGACTTCTGATAGGAGAAGGAAAGAGTCTGATGGAAAGATTGATAATCTGGAGATGACTGATATCAGGAACAAGCTGAACTCTGTTCATAGTTTGTTGACCAGTAAGAAAGCTGTCAACTTTGCTCAAGAAGTTGAAGTGTTTGAAGCTGAAGAAGACTGTCAATAAGAGGATGTGAATTACATCAGTGGCTCTGGATTCCAAGGAAACAGGTTTGGAAATCAGCAAGGTAATGTGTTCTATAATGGTGGACAGAAGAGTTCTTTCACAAGCAATCAGAACTCTTCTGGATATGGTCAGAATGCTGGTTATCAGAAACCTTTTCAGCAAGGTAATTCTTATCAGAGGAATTATGGATCATATTCCTATCAGACACCTCCTGCTGCTAATGCTCAAGAGAGCAAGATGGAAGCTATATTAGAGCGGTTTCTGGAGGGTCAGACGAAGGTCACTGTGGACTTCAATAAGAAGTTGGATGCTATGTATGAAGATCTGAATGGTGAATTTGAGTCTTTGAGTACTCACATGAAGCAGTTAGACACACAAGTGAATCAAATTTCAAGCTCAGTCAAGGGAAAGAGTGTCATGGACACCCACATTAAGGCTTGGTCAATTCAGATTGATGATGGGTCAAGTCAAGGAGAGAATTTTGAGATTAAGACTGCTGAACTTGTTTTAGATGCTGAAAAACCCAAGACTGAAATCCCAGTGTCGATCGATTTCAACTGTGATGTCGGTCGACATCCATTTTCAAATGGGATTTCGAGTTCTCGTGACGAATGGAATTCGAGCATGGTCGATTTTGGAGTCGACATCAGTAGTGAATTGGCTGATGTCGACCGACATCAGTTCAACGTCGGTCGACATCAAGAGCGTAAGGAGCCAGATTTGCCAACATCTTGTGCTATTGTTGAAGAAACAGACCATGAGCCCCCTGTACCTTTCCCTAAGATATCAATGAAGTCTCAACAAGATCTTGATGAAGCTAAACAACTGGAAGTGATGGATAAGAAGTTGAAGGAGGATCCGCAAGTTGACACTTCACTCTATCATCCTTGTGTACAGAGGTACTTAGAGATGATGCTACCTATGGATGAGGTACTGAAAGAATGGGTGGTAGTACTTCCTAAGCATGTCAGTGACGTGCTGCTTAATCAAGTCCCCAAGAAGCTACCAGATCCTGGTATATTTGTGCTGAGTTGTTCCATCTTTGAGAATGGCTTCAAGCGCTCCTTTTGTGATTTAGGAGCTGTTGGAAATCTCATGCCATACTCTGTGGCAGAGAGACTGGGATGATAGATTTTTCACACACTAGAATCTCTCTGGTCCAAGTTGATCAGTCAAGAAGGATTCCGGAAGGAGTTCTTGAGGATGTCCCAGTCAGAGTTGGAGATAGTTCCAACAGACTTTGTGGTTTTGAAGTACGATAGTGATCCGGATGAATCCCTAATACTGGGAAGACCTTTCTTAGCCACAGCTGGAGTGAAGATTGATGTGAGGCATGGTTTGATTGATCTCCACCCGGGAGATGTGCCTCTACACTTTGAGATGGATATGCTGCGAAGGCCGAAGATCGATGGTCAGACCTTTAGCATTGAGGATGAACAGGAAACTCAGACTAGATAGGTTCCAGTTTCTGATCCTGGAGAAGAGAAGATAGTGGTTTCTCAGGATTCCACTCTAGCATCTTCAGAGCTTGTAGCTGCTTCTCAGCAGAAAGCTCCAAACATCAGAGCCTCACCGGAACAAAGCCACGCGTCTTCACAACTCGATCCTACTGATTTCACTGCTGTGAATGCAGGAGAACATCGCATACCTACGTTCCTTGGATGAGCTCACGCTGACAACACTTACTCTCCACCTTGGATGAAGAGACTTTCGCAGAGGCACTCACAGTCTCTGTCGAAACCACCGGGAGTCTAAGCTCCCATCAAAGTCAAGCTAATGACTTAAAACAAGCGCTGAGTGGGAGGCAACCCACTGGTAAGTTGTAAATATTATGACTTTGAGTTTTGCATTTTAATTTCTTTCGTTTTTGGAGTTTTTGTGTTAAGTTTCGCAGAACCCGTAACAATGCAGAATCAGTGTCGGTCGATTTCCACTTGGATGTCGGTCGACATCGATTTGAGGGAGTTTCGAGCACGGACGATAATCTACCGAGGTCGATTTCAGAGGTCGATTTGTTCTAAAAAGGTAAGTTTCGACCGACATCCATCTTGATGTCGGTCGACATCGACAAAATCGAGGTACGGATTCTTAAAAACCCGAGAGCTCTCTTCTTCTTCCTCATTCTCTCTCTCTCGCCAAAAATTTTCAAAAATCGCCACACACCCCAATTCTTAATCGTTTTCATCGATTCAAATCTCTATTCCACTCGGTTTTTTGTGCTCTATCTATTTCTAGCATCCATTTCATCGATCTGTGAAGGTATGGCTCTGAATCTCCATTTTTCAGTTCGTGTTCAACGGTAAAAAGCTTCGGTTTTTGGTTGATTTATGGATATCTAGGATGTATTGATAGTGGAATATGTTTGATATGAGTATTGTGGATGATTTTCTATGCTCAATTTGATGAGATTATGACTTTGAAAATTTGGTGTGTTTGAACCTCATGCTTTTCGATTGTTTGTTCAATATTTTGCAGATGAATCCTACAGGCAATCCAGGGAAACGACCACGGAGAGGGACTGATACCGACACTTCAGGCTCCTCGTCGCAGCAATGAGATGCACAGAATCAGGCACCTTGGCCTAGGATGGAAGAGAAGCGGTTCAAGCTTACCTGCTTTGAGGATGATCCTTCAGTCGAAGTGAAGAAGCGAGAGTGTACCCATAGGCCGATTCTGGAGTATTGGGACTATTATGACAGTCTATTCTATAACGCTTGGTGTGGCGTTAAGATGCAGCCTACAAGGCTTCCGTGCATGACCACCATGACCAAGCTGAAGATACGGTCTGATGTCCTGCGAGTGATACGAACGATAGGTTTGGGTACGATCTGTACCAAGTCTTATGACCTGCACGAAGAGCTAGTCCGACAGTTCATGGCCACAGTCCGCGTGTACTACACCAACGATGTGGCGAAGAAGGCTTCAGAGGGGACATTGACCTTCATGGCTAAGGGCAGGAGATACAGGCTCAGACTTCAGGAGCTGTGTGATATTTATGAGTTCGACAGGACGCGAGAGAGGGTCAGTTTGCCTGAGCACTAGTCAGATGTGCAGCTCTTCTAGCAGCATTTTGGGACTAGGGTATATGATTCTCAGACTACTAGGCAGTCCGCTGTGAGGCATCCAGTTCTACGGTATCTAGTTAGGGTGTTCACCAACACGATCCTGTGTAAAATGGAGCCTGGTATGATGAGGATAGCTGAGCTTTTGTTGCTCTATAATGGGATTGGTGGCAGCATTGATGTCGCTGAATTTGAAGATGCTCACCTGGAGCTGGACGCCAACATGGGATCTCTCTTTGCTCACCATTTGGAGCATTTGAGAGTGACGAATCCTTTCGCTGGAAAGGCGGCGAAGACAGAGTCGATTGGGAGTCTTTTAACTCAAATTTTTTATCACTTTCAGCTGGATAGGAGTCAGATGAAGATCTGTACTGCGAGGCCTACCATGAATTTCACTCACCAGAAGAGCATGTGTTGGGTTAAGGGAGATATCAAGGGAAGGCAGTTCCTGTGGAGCTTCCTTTACGTACATGGCGTTGAGCGCCTCTTCCCGCTCCCATGCACCGAGCTTACAAGCATCACCAACGTACCTCTCTCACTCACTTTCCAACCCAGCGTAGATTTATGTCAGCCTGTTCCGCGTCGCTCCACCATACTTCGAGGAGCTTCTTCTGGAGCTGCTGCCTCTGCTGCTGAGCATGAGGATATTCCTGCTGCTGATACAGACGAAACCTATGGGTTTCCAGAGCCACCAGAGCCACCGGTGCCACCAGAGGACATGCCACCAGTACATTTCCATAAGTGGGCAGCAGGTGTACTTAAGGGCATTTGGAAGACAATGCATCGAATGTCTTGCCAGCGATCTCAGAGTGTGCATCACCCATTGCCACGACGTCGCGCACCTGCGCCAGCTCCTACAATCATCAGCTCAGAGGAAGAGGAAGTAGAGGTAGCTGCTGACTCCGATGAGGATATGGATGATGAGGACTCCCAGGAGTTCTAGACTTGCAGCTGCTACTGGTTTTGCTTTTCTTTTTCCTTTTCTTGAGTCAGTTTTTATGTTTCTTTTAAGTCAGTCTGTCAGTCTTATTTTCTTGGAACTATTACTATTTGAGTTTATGCAACTTTATTGTTGTTTTTGAAGTGATTTTGAGTGATCTAACGCAGCTAACAGGTGAGAAAATTGAGTGCTAACTCATGATCTTAACCACGGACAGATTTATCATCCTGCGTATGCTCACACGAGCTCGATGTCGGTCAACACTAAGCTTAGTGTCGGTCGACATCGACCGTGTTCAGGTTCAGATTTTTAACTCAAATTCTTTATGGTTCCAATTTGATTTATACCGATCTCATGCTACAATTGCACTGGGGACAGTGCAGTTTAAGTGTGGGGGAGGTGGCTACTGACATTGTGTTTTATTTTCTTAGAGTCAGTCCCATGTTTTCACTAGATTTCAAAAAAATTTATTGAGTCAAAATTTGTATGAAACTATGATTTTTCGAGGAAATGTTTCTCTGGAACAGGAACTAAGTGACCATTGGACAGACTTGCAGAACCTCTATGACTATTAGAAAACCCCAAACGGATCAACTTACCAAGGACACCCATATCTAACCAGGTATTCAGAGGATCCATCACTAGTCTCACATTTAATCTTGACTTTACTTTCTCACCTAGGGGCTTGGTAATCTTTGGGTCGGATTCCTTTGATGTGTTTGGCACAGCCTATGATCCTGTTCTAAAGTATGGTTTCTGATTTTCCCCTCCCTTGAAAGTAAAAAAAAAAAAAGAGATAAAAACCAAGGATAAGCTAGTAGCTTCGAAGTGGTCACGGGAGTGGTAGAGACCCCTATTACCTCATGTGTATCCATGGAAAGATCCAAAGTTAAACCCCAATAAAAAGGGAAGAGCACTGATAGAAAAAAAAAATGATACACAGTGGGGAAAAATCAGTGCTAAGGGAGAAAGGGAAAAGAAAGAAACCAGAAACCGACAGTTTGGTGGTCAGAAACTGAATAGTTTGAGTCCATGTGTCCTTTGATTCGATACTCCCTCTGTGAGACTGCACCTAACTGTATACAGAGGCTAGTGTGGTGAACTTGAATGTCCTAACTTGATTGTGGAGTTTACTTGGGACAGTTGCTAAGTGTGGGGGAAGTATATTGTGGAATTGAGTTCTGTAGGAAAGTTTTCAGTGGTTTACTAAGTGAATGTGAATGTGAAAGTTCCTAAGACGAAATGAGTTTCTGTGTTTTCAAACCTCTTTTCTTATGCTTTGGTTCTTTACTTGCTTGAGGGCAAGCAAGAGCTAAGTGTGGGGGAGTATGATATCATGGTTTTTCTAGGTTTTCAACCATGATATAGTTGTATATATTGAGTCTTTAACCTGATTTTTAGAGTCTATTAAGTCTTCTACAGGTAAGCTTGCGTTTGGAGCAAAGGATGGGATTATAGGACGTTTCTGGTGATTTGTGCAACGAGCTGAAGTTGGTGTCTCGACCACGATTGAGTGTCGACCGAAATTGACTTGGATGTCGGTCGACACTGAGCGCGAAAGAACAACATCCGCAAGTTGAAGACAAGTTTTGAAGATTTGCAAAATTGTCCAGAAGTTTTTCTTAATTCTAAACTGACCCCAAAACGTGTTTAGAGAGTTTATTTAGGTTTTCAGACTCATTCTACCTTTTATCTTGTTCTTAACTTTGTTCTTGCTTGAGAGATTTTGGAAAGGGCTGATTCTTGCTACTTGTAACATTGAGAGAAGAATTTTGAACCCTTTTTCTTTATCTATTAAGTCTTTTGGTTTTCTATTCATGATGCGTTGTTTGATTACTAATATGTATGAGTAGTAACCTAGTTAGATTTAGGAATTCTTACAAAGGTTTTATGCTTGCTTGATAACTGATTGATTAGGATTCACCATCTATTGTTCATCACCTAAATGTTCTGAATACTGAATTCTAGACTGATCACCTAGGGTTTAGATCTTAGACAATTAACAATAGCACGAGAGTGTGAGTTATAATCTGAACAAACTTAGAGTGAGCAATTTGACTAGATACAAAGAGATTTGGTTTAGGAGAATTGTGAACTGATAGAACCTGTTCTTAATGCTTATTTAGAACTATAGGATCACAAAGAGATTTGGATCGCTAGGTTGCTAGATATAAAAATAATCTCAGCGAGAGTTGGATTATTTAGCATTGTGTTTCTAGTTCTTGAACCTGTTTTAATCTAAATCCGGTTAGTTAAGTGTTTAGCATAGCATAATTCTCGAGAACTTCCTAAGTCTGACGCCTTTCTTCCTATTGAAATCACCTTCTAGTTTATTGCTTTTGTTTACTGCTTTCTCTGGATTTGATTTAGCTTAGCTTGATAACATATAATCTATCGTGTGACCGTGAGTCCTTGTGGATTCGATACCCTAAGTACTACATTGCATAATTGTGCACTTGTAATAGAATAGGACAAAACTCTGAGCCTATCACTAAGCTGATCGGATCTAGCATCATCATAGAAGTGCCGCAGAAACTTCTTCTTCACTGCATCCCAAGTAGTCAGAGTCCCAGGTGGAATCTGCTTCAGCCAGTTAGCAGCTTCTCCTCCAAGAGAGTGAGGAAAAAGCTTGCAGTGTAAGTAGTCATAGGTCACTCCATTGTGCTTCTTCCCAGTGACTAAAGACTCAAAATCCTCTATGTGATCCATAGGATGCTCATGTGGAAGTCCATGAAAGAGGTGTTGTCCCACAAGTGTGTAATATGAAGTCTTAAGCTCAAACTCATTTCGCGGAAACGCAGGAGGAACAATCGCAAACATATTGGCGTAAAACTCATCGGGTCGATTGTAATCTGCTAGTGTCCTCCTAACAGGAGGCTCTCGTGCTCGTGGATTCTCCTGTCCACCTTGAGCTTCTCCATCAGGCTGAACAATCTGCCTCTGAGGCTCAGGAATGACATTACCTTTGCCATCAAGTCTCTGACCAAGCTCATTGCATACATGGTTCTCCGCATTTCTTAGAACACCTTCAGCATCCCAAAAGTGGATTACACAATTGGGATTAGCCATCTTAACTAGCTTCTGAGCGCTTATGTTCCCTCTCTCTAGCTTTGCAAGCTCCTTAAGTTCAAGATTCACGAGTTCCTTGTCCAGATGACTCCTCAAGTCGCGATCAGGCATAAACTGTCTCGTTCACGCAAGTGTGTCGATTGTCGATCGATGCAGGGAGAGCGTCAATCGATGTTAATCGCGAAGTTGTGTCGATCGACACTCAGGACCGTGTCGATCGATGCAGTGCGATTCTAGGCGTACCTGAAACGCAAGAAAAACGAAAATTAGTAACCAAAAACAAAAACGAAAAACCTAGTCTTAATTCTAAATCCAAATCTATCGAAGACTCAAAACAGTCCCCCGGCAACGGCGCCAAAAACTTGATTCGATCAGGTTTTAATCCCTAGATCTACACTGCAAGTGCACAGACGTGAACTAGTAGTATATAGTGTATCGAATCCACAGAGACTCAAGACTCTTGCGATAGATTATAGAACATTGAATTAAGCTAGGTAAGCAGTAGTGAAATCAGTAAATCAAAGCAGAAAAGTAAATCAAACGGTTTGTAAGCAATCAGGCGAAGCGTCAGGTCAAGGGAGTTCTCAGGAAATCATGAACACAGGCTAATCAATCAATCGGGATCTAATTAAGAACTGTTCTATAACTAGAATCAAAGAAATATAACAGACCAACTTTCGTTGCGAATATTAACTATGTCTAACAACCTAGTAGACCAAATTTCGTTGCGAATCCTAGAGTTCTAAACATGCATTAATCTCAAGTTCTTTCGTTCACAATTCTCCTAAGCCAAATTTCTTTGTGAATAGTCAAATTGCTCATCTAGGTTCTTTCTAGTTAATTAATCAACTTTCGTTGCAGAAATCAACCTAACATCAACAATCTAAGTGGCCAATTCAGATCAAGCAGTAAGAACAACCCTAGATTAACCTATAATTCCATGAAATCCCTAATGAGAATCCCTAAACCTAACAGGTAAACTACTCAGACATGGCAACCATAACAATAGACATGATGAATAGAAAACCAAATATCATAAAAAGGATAAAGAAACAGGGGTTCGAAATCTGTTCTCTCTCAAGTACAAGACCAGCCCCAACTCTCTCAATCTCTGATAAAATAAAGCGTAGTTTAAACAATGGCTTAAAATAACCTAATATAATAGCTAAACACGTATGGGGCTTCTTTGTAATTATGAGAATCTTCTGGGCCAAAATGCAAATCTCCAAACTCTTCATTAAACTCGCGAGAATTGCCTGACTCGTGTCTGTGTCGATCGATGCCACAAGTGTGTCGATCGACACAAGTATCCAGAATCGACTCCAACTTCTTCTTCTCGCATGAATTCTCCAATCAGCTCCAGAATGCGCCATAAGACCATCTCCAATGTAAAACACTATATTTCACACTAAAATAGTGTGACACTAAAATAGAGTTGGATTTCTCTCCAATGTACAACTCTATTTTCTACACTAAAAATAGAATATTCTAAGTATATTTTATTTTTTATTTATTATTAATACTTTTTATTTATAAAGTTTACAATTCAACCCCACTTATTTTTTTTTTTTGCAAAATTTTCTAGAATTATAATATTATAACTTATACATTATAAAATTATTTAAATTAAATATTTATTAAATAAAAAATAACATTACATTATATAAAATAATAAAATATAATAGATTTTAGTTTAAATATCATCTTTACTATATTTTCCCACAAATGATCGATTAACGCATTTCGAAGTGAAAAATGAACTTTTCTATCTTTGATTTCTCTAAATCGACCAAGAAACTCTTGGAACCGGATATTATCATCCGTGCACATATTCAATCCGAGCAAACACGGATTTTACAAAAGCGGAATGATCAAGGACGAAATCAACAGGGAGATCCTTCATCTACTTGGTTCAGACAGTGCTTTAGCGATCTTGGAGGAATCGAAAGCGACTTACCGGATTATTAAGTTATAATTTTGTGTGTTGTATTTATATATGTTGTTTATCTTAAATTTGAATATTTTTCATGTTGTTTATTTTAAGTTTTGGTATTTTTATATTTCAGTATTTTTAATAATTTAATAATAATTTATAATTAATAATGATTAAACTTATTATTTATTAATTATTATAGATATAAATAAAAGAGTTAAAAGTTAAAGGACCATTTTATAAATAAAAAAGTTTAACACTAAAATAGAGTAAGAAATAGGTTTACGCTAAAAATAGTGTAAGAAATAGGTTTACACTATTTTAGCGTGGGATATAGTGTGGGGTTGGAGAAGAATTTACTCTAAAATAGCGTTTAGTGTGAAAAATAGTGTGGGGTTGGAGATGCTCTAATGTCCAAATCCGCTCTAAACGTACCTAAACCTGTAAACACACATAAAAGGACTCCAAAAGACTCTAAAAAACTCGATAACAAAAACATATAACATGGTTGAAAGTCCTAAAAACCAGCAACTTCAAACCTTATCTATCTACAAGGTTGAACAAACGACATCGGTTTGAGTGGAGGACAAAACAAATGCAGAAACTCTTATCAACAACAGGCCAGAGGGCAACACCAAGCAACAACAACAACAACAAAAAAAAAAATCTATCCCGAGGTTAGAACAATGGCAGCTGTGAACTGCCACTTCTTCAAGCTTTCAAGACATCTCAAATGGAGGTAGGGGAGAAGCCAGGGGAATGGAGTTTGCTGTTGCTGTCGATAAGCATTTTGCTGGCGAAGATATTGGCTTGGTGACTTAACTTAAAGCCATCTTCGTATTGTTTCCACCTGGTTAGTTGGTTTACCTATTGACTTGACTCCCTAACTCTAATGTTCTTCAAACTTTAGAGATACCAGTAGTGAGTGATCTAACAATGGTCTTAGGCTCGATATCTCAGGTTCCATTATTTCAGGATCTATACTTCTCCAACAACGTAGAAATAGTGGAGTCAAGGCCTAATGCAGCGGTACGCCCAAAAGAAAAACTAACTTAGAATTCTGGGTTTTAACATGATACAATTTGGCATGTTGATCAAGACTAATTAACATATATAGCACTTACCAAGGTATATACATCATTTGCATGAATCATAACGAGATAGTCAACTATGATATGCGGCTTTTGACATGAAATCACAACAAGTGACTCAATAAATTCAAGTTTGATCTTTCTTCTCCAGAAGCTACCCAAATTGCAAACAAGATATCAAATATTGGTCAGATCTACAACAGAGAGGATAGTTCAACTGGTAAAGCACGATTACGTTTGCAGAACAAAGCCAGAAAGGCCAAACTAGTTAGGATCCTGTACATAAACATAAACAGAGCTTTGTTTTCCAGGCAAGAGGTCAGAGATGTGGCTGTACATGTTCAACTTAACCAAAACGCACAATATAACCTCTCAATTTCTCACTATCTTTATCGCTATATGCATATCCAGCAGTAGAAGCCACCAGCAAAAACCCATCCATTTTCTGCGACTCATTTATAATTTGTACGAGAGTTTGCACAAAGATAATGCAGAATCTGAAACTTAACAACAATAGAAACCGTTGTCTTTCCGCAGCCCAAAAGAGTAAAATTTCATGCATTGACACTGCTGCATAGATTCAAGATTGTCGACTCAAGGAAACGCAATTCCTGCATACTGAGGGGAATAAAGGTTGATGATATGACAAAACATATGTTGCCCATGCTAAATCCTCCTTCAAAGAGTCTCCAATATGACAAAAACCTCTTCTCTTTCCTCATGGAGACTTCTCTGCTCTGCTTCAGAACCCTAAAACAGCAAAGCTTATTTCACTAAAAACAAAGCAGTAGGCAATGTAGATACGATTACTTTGACAATGTAAGGTAAAGCTATGGAAAATGCAGCTAGTGATAACCCTAAAGCCTTTGATCTCTATCACCACAGTTAAGCCATCTTTTACCAGCTGAGATTCGCTGAAAAGTGATTCATAAGAAGAAGAGATCCAAACCCGTACCGATCCACCTCGGTAGATAAGATTCGTCTAACCTCAAAAATAAGAACTTTCAGTTGTCCCTGAAGGAAAAGATTACCGAAGGTGAAGCGAAGAACGGAAATGTTGAGTTGTTGCTGGTCAGATGTCTTTGATCGTGAAGAATCGTTCTTCGTACGAGAGAAGATCGTCTAGACCTCGCGGCGAATTGGGCGCGAGGTTGCAGCGCGAACCTTGGATTGAAGGGGAAATTACAAATTCGAATAATCATCTCTCCGAGTCTCAGATGCCGAGAGCTTCTGTATAGTAGGATAGGCCCACTAAGGTCAAGCCCCATTATTTAAATTAGACCCGCTAACGTCACGTCAACTCTTAATCCGTTAACGTCTCAAATCTTTTTTTTTACTAACTTTTTTTTTTTTTTTGTCATCCAAATCGATTCAAAGGCCAAAGCATTCGAAATTACAAATGGGCCTAAGCCCTAAACAGGAAAACAAAAAACGCAGGCTTCAGCAGTCCATCCAAAGCCCATCCGAAGCTGTTACGGGAGAAGGCACCACGTGGCTTCAGCAGAGACGGACAGCGAGAAACACGCGTCAGAAGGGAAAGAACCGCCGGAGGCAGCCGCATGCGTGGAGAAAAACGCCGGCGAACCACCCCAGACCAGATTCCTGCAGGTCGGAGGACCACTTGCCGATCAAAGAGCTTCCCAGAACCACCATGGGAGAACCTGCATACAAGAAACACAATAACAGCGACGCCGCCGAAACCGGCAAAATCCACGGAGACGCCTACGCCGGCAAGGTTAAAAACCCGCCTGTTTCCACCTGGAGCTTGTCCCCTAAAGTGGTGGTACGTTGACGAAATTAATTCCGGCGAGAAGGTCGAACGAGAGCGCAACAGTTAACAATCAGGGAGCCATGGCAGGAAGAGAGAGAGAGAAGCTTGACCGTACTCGTCCAAAGACGAAAGAAACCGGTAGAACCGGCAAAGTCCGAATAGTCGGAGAAGATTAGCCAGCCAGAGACAACGATTCGGAAGCTTATTAGAACGCAAAAACAACGACCGATCGAGATCGGATCTATACAAACCGATCGAAACCAAAAGAGAAACAAAACAAGAAGAACAGGGTTTGATCGGAACCAAAACAGAGGGGAAAAAAAGAAATCGATCTCAAAAAGGGTGAGAAGATCGAAATCAGAAAAAAACCCCAACTCGGTGGCTATCCTTCCTTCTGAAAGATCGAGATCGGAGAAGAAGGTCGGAGGCTCGCCGAGAGAAAGCTCTCTCTCTAACCAAGAGAGAGAAGCTCACAAACGCATCTATCTATCAATTTTACTAACTTAATATAACAAAATAGCAAAGAATAGCTCGTATAATAAGTTTTTTACAATGTTTTCTAATGTTTAACTAGATTTTCATCTGTGCTAAACGAGCGCAAATATATATATTTTTTAGAAAAATAAGTTTTGAATTATTATTTTTTGTTTTTATAATAGTTTTGTTAATTATTCAATACAATTTTAGTAATTGAGTGTTATGATGATTAGGTGTTCGTGTGGAAATGTATTGAATAAGTGTTTTTTTAAACAGTTTTATAATTTTTTTGAAGTAAAACAGTCATTATATAAATTATGTGATATAAGTTTAATTTGTATTGTTTGATTTAAAATATTTATTTTTATAGAACATTATATGCTCATAGATAAAATTAATTTGTATTTTTAATATTTTAATATTTAAGTTTAATTTTATATAAATACAATTACAGATTTAAAAATCAAAATATGATAATCCGTTCATTTAATATTTTATATTGATTTAAGTTTATTTTGATGTTTTTATAATTAAAATGGGTGAATTCATCTTTTTAACTTGTTTCCAATAAACAAACATCTTTTAAAATATATTTATAATCGAAACAAATTAATCTATATTTAATCCATCTTATAGTAGCCTAATATTTTGAAAAAATAATAAAACAACTCATCAAAAACTATGACCGTGAAAACATCAATTGTAATCTAATTCATCATATATTCAAATAATAAATATTAAAAATAGTATTTTATTAAATTAAGAATTTATCAATTAAAATTGGTTAATCCATCTTTTTAACCTTCCACTAATATTTTTTTATAGATCAAAACGTAAATAAAATATTTTATAATAATTTTTAGTAATAAATCCTAACTTATTAGTTATTTCCTTAAGAATCAAAATAATCAAAAAAAATTATATGATTTTGTTATAATATAAAACATATATGTATATATATAAATAAGATAATAAAGATATTACGAATATATTTTGAATAAAATCATAAACTAGAAAATATTTAGCATGATCCACACATTAGTCTAATTTAATGAGATCAATATATCTTTAAAGAATAATTAAAATATCAAATAAATGCAATAACACAAAGCGTAATATAACACATGACTAAATGTTAGTTTTGGTTAAAATAAAATACCAAAACTAACATTTAGTCATATGTTATATTACGCTTTCCGATTTTAACCAAATGCACGCTTTCTGAATCACAGCTCTCGGTTGATCGATACTTGACTTTGGCATCAGAGAATCTTTAGGATGGAAACCCTTCTTTTCTTTCTCGATCGGCTTTAATGCCACTTCCTTTTTGTGCGAAAAGAGGACTTGCATCTGAAACAGCACACGAAGGCCCCATAATGAGATCATGATTCATCTCCACCCAGACGGATTCCTACCCTATGCTCACCAGCTATTCCACATGAATGCTCGTAGGAACTTGCCACATGGACCATTCAAATTCCAACCAGAAACAGTGCCACCCCGGTTAAAAGGGCACCATCTCGGAAGTAGCAATAAACATAGAGAAAATGCAGCCGACAAAGGAACAATAAGTAGCAAGCGGTCAAAAGGTGTGGTCACATATCCAAAAGGGAATAAATCCCAAAGGATCATGATCAAATCGGCGCTAGTAAGATGCCAAACTGGCTGCCTCCACATCTGATGAATCTGCCAACTAGGTTAAAATATGTATCCCCTCTCTTGTTTGTTCATTTGCTTAATTTCATACCCTACAGACATATTCAATGATTATATGCATCCCCTCATGATCTTTGTTCACTTGCTTACTTGCATACCCTCCAAGGACATATTATATGATCATTTTCATCTCCTCAAGGTTCTTTTCACTTTCTTGCTTGCATACCCTGTAGGAATATATTCTTTGATCATATGAAGTCTTTCGAGGTTTTTGTTCACTTTCTAGACACCCAACAAGCCTTTAGCCGACATGCCTGCATGGAAACTCAGTCGTAAGCTCTTCGGTGGACTTACCCGTCTCCCAGACACCATTCCTGCAAGAGCTTCCCTCAGATGCCGTCCATTCGATAAGATCCAAACGCTTTGTATGCTCATACATGACATATACCTCAACCTTCACAATAAATAAACTTTTACCGCGTATGCACAATATGAAAGGTTGTCCATGTAGTTCCAATCTCGACCATGAAGGTTAGAAATATCATGTCTCGTTTATGAATCTAATAAGAGGTGATGTGGGTAAATCTCTAGAGAATTTAGGTTTCTCTGTGAATGATCAGCATTGTTTTCCCTTGGAATAACGCTAGTCCTAGATCATAAGTGTTAATCCCATGCAGTTCATTTAGGTCTTGCATGAAAAGTGGAGAGAAGTCCATCTCCTACAGCTCCAAATCAAGCGCGCTGGACCTAATTTAACGCCCCTTTCCCATTATCCGCTGATCGACGAGCTGACCGGTCAACAATCAAACAAGAACATGACCAAGTCGAGCTCGAGCAAGTCAAGCGGGAAAAGTTCGTCACAAGAAGAAGCCAGAGACAGATCTTTTTGAGACAAAGGCTCGCACTGACCCGTCCTTGACCCCGCTATCCTCACTTCCATGGTACAAAGCTTCACAACCAGTACCGCTTCCGTGAGTTGTCTCGGTTCGTACTTAACCAATATATCAGGGAAGTATGTTCATTACTGAGTAAATAAACGTCTACAAAACGTTTACCAAATTACAAAACAATTTCAGCCATTCAAATACAACATCCAAATCACAATACAAAATGGCGCCAAAGCCGAACCGATAAAACTCAAAACATCGAATCAAAACCCCTGCCACAAGCAATCCCAAAACCACACCGAGGACCTCCCGCGTCCGTTGCTGCTAAACCTGAAAACACACAAAAAGAGTCTAATGAGCGATCTATGATCACCCAGCGATACGGCTCCCCACTACGGCTTTTAGTCTATCTAATATCTACAACTTCCCACCTGAAAACCCCAAAATAACATACAACAACACAACAGTCGATCACACCTTGACGTGATAAACCCACAACACACAAGCACTTGCCGCAACACGAAAACAGACACACACACACACACACACACACACACACACACGAGCCCCTTTACGATCTTGGTAACTTCCACGGGTTCACATAGTCACTGATATAGTAACTAACCCTCGACTCCTTGATGAAACACGAAGTCTCAAGACCCAGGACACTGCTCTTAGTCCATCGATACACAGTGACTCGGGCTACCCCGTGGTGACTGTTGGTACTGGATTTCCCTCTAGGAAATCCGGCCCATTAACAAATAAGACAAAGGCCCATATCTATGAGCCCGTTCCAGGATCAAAGACGAAGAGACGAGCCGATCCGATCGTTTGGCCCAAACGAATGGCACTTTGACAAGGCCCAAGCGATGCCGAAGTAAGAGGCGATCGAGCTCAAGCTTGGCAGGAGACGACGTGGAGGTAGAGCGACTCGGTCTTTTCCAGTTCAACTGATCCGCGAGAATCACGGGGATCGTTACGAAGGAGAGGCCGAAATATCGGAACAGAGAGGTCAGAGTCGAGACTATTTAAAAGAAGAAGTGGCGACTCATTCAAGACATTCCAACCCTCACTTAGAACACTTCGACTAGATAGCTCGATCATCATACTTTGTACTCTCTTTTCGATTGTGTTTGTTCTATCTCGACGATCAATCTCAATAAAGTATTTGATTCATAGGAAACTATACCATTTCTATATCCTAAAGTCCAAATCCACGAATACAAATTCTTAGTGTAAATCCCGAATCTCACATTTGGCGCCGGCTGTGGGGACTATCTATAGTTTTCCTGTCTTAAGAATCAGATCTTAGATCCGATAGATCGAGATGAATCCCGACCAATCTGGCTCTCCCAGTGCCACACCACTGGTTGACCACCCTCAAACGGTCGACAACGTTCCTCAGAACACCACCGGGGTAAGAATCATGGGTCAGACCGATGGAGTGTTGACGAGTTCTGCCTCAGTCTCCACGACCTCGGCACCAGCCAGCTCAGTCGCCCAAACAATCGCGACGAGCCAGACTCCGACAAATGTTTTGTCAGGAACTAACGATCCGAGCAGAAACTGGATGTGGATGAGAAACGATTCGATTCCCACCCCTGGAGGCGGATCTGGAACGACCAGAACCAATTCGCCACTGCCTTCTGCTCCACAAAGACAAGGGCCAAATGATCTTGCCGAAATCCGTTCGATGTTAAGCCTATTGGTAGATCGAACGAGAAATAATGAGGCAAGCGCAAGGGCCCAAGAGATTGCGAACCGCTCTCTGGCCGCCCAGCTCTATGAACAGGAAAGGCGCATTAACGCCCGTCTTGAAGAGCTCGCTAGCCAAAACCAGGGGGGCAGATCAACTCATGATCCACGAACCCCTATAAGTCCCCCACCGTGTACACGTTTGGACTTCTCCCAGGTGGTAACTCCACCGGGAACGTCGGGGAATTTCGCCGGTACGTCGAATAGCGGCTTTCGCCCTATAATGACGCCCATCGTGACTCCAACCCCATTCGTTTCAAATTCAATGATCACAGATCCAACCGGATCGGGAAATCGACAATTACACGGGCCACCATCTTTTCCGAGTAGTTCGAATATCCGACCGAGGCAACTAGGAGGCTCTGCCTTCGGCTCGAGCTCAGGACCCGTTAACGGGTCAAACACGGTCCAGTTTCGAACGCCGCAGGTCGATCAGACGGGATCGTTTCCAGCAATCGATCTCCTCGACCCTGCTTTCCCTGGATAAATGTCCAATCAAGCACGAGCCTAGTTCGCGCCTACGACAGGCGACGACCACGATATGCTTAGACAGTATATTGAACAAGCTAAGGCTCAGTTCGTCAGTCTGAGCTCCAAAGTTCGCATGGAGATAAGCGCGGTGCCCGATCTCGATCGAGTGATCGATGAAACGCGACAAACGCCATTCACAGACCGGATCGCCTTCGCAAAAATCCGGGAAATCAAGAAAACTAAATTTCTGGAATTCTCTGGGAAGTCGGACCCCAAAGCCCATATCAGAGCATTCCGACTAGCGATGGCAAGGGTATACCTTACCGACGAGGAGAGAGAGCCGGCTTTCTGCAGGCTCTTCGCCGAAAACCTATCGGGCTCCGCCCTAGAATGGTTTGTCGGACTGGAAGAAAGATCCTTTTGTTGGATTGTTTAGACTCTTGGTTCAATTCTCAGATTAGTTGAACCTACTAAACATGCATTAGATCTAGGTGTTCTTATTTAGAAACATATGATCTCACCTTTTACCTGTTTGTTTGCAGCGGAATTGATGAACAGGTCAATGATCAGGGAGATACACCGAGAGATGGATCCTCCAAAGGCTCACACACGCAATCACCGGAAATTGGCTGCTAGACCACAAGGAGAGAGGCGCCAGAAAGAGAGGAGAATCGCGGCTGGGTTAGGGTTAGAGAGAAGGAGACTTTGGCTTTTAGTCATTAAAAGCCTTCTCCTTCCCATATGGGCTTTTGGGCCCAATCTGATTAAATTCCATTTAATCAGACCCATTATTCATTCTCTCTTAGTACGACAAATGCCTAGCACTTTTGTCGTACTTCTGCTATGCCGTTCCAACATTATTTCCTGCTAGCTTAAGCGTGTGACCCATATGGGATCATACAATAAAGGCAATAAGTCCAAGACTTATAGATCATGAGCGGACTCTAGCAAGCCATCATGACCCCCAGCATTGTATGACTTATGTCTGATCACTGACATACTCTTACGTTATAGAGACAGTACAGAGATTGCTGGACACAATTCCAACAATCTCCCACTTGAACTGGAATCTCTGTATTCATAATCCCTTTCGTCTCAATATCTCGATTAGTCATAAGGCAAGATTAGTGTCATCCTTATAAAGCCTAATCTTGTTCATCGGACTCTGATTTGACACTGACAATCCAAACGACTCGGGAAAGTCCGTTTGAGCATGGCCATGCGTTTTCCAGTATTCAAATCTCCGATTGGCCTAGAGATATTCACTCCATTTATATTGGAGGGACAAATCCCATCTTGTTCCATCACTGTAAACTACTCATTTCATGATGTACCCAAACAAGGTCCTTATAGTTATCGCGGAACGATAGCGTTAGACAATGATCAAAGTGCATCAGTCCATATGCAGTCACATGCATGCGAACTCAGGTCTAAGGACTATACTCTATAGTCGTAGTAAGAATCTCTTATGACACAGATATAAATATCCTGAAGAGTTCTTATTAGCGGGTCTTGTCCGGTCGTATGTTCCCAACATACACCTATGTACTGACTTTGATGCCGAGCATCTATGACACACTGAGACTTTGTCATAAGTCACGTACCAATCCAGTCTTACACGGTTGTTGGTGTTCCAATTTCAACAACCTTCGACTAGGGACAGGATGATATAAAACATTTATCAAATATAGGATCTCATGATCAAGCTAAATGACTTCGATGACTCAAGATCAAATCATTTACTTCGATGACCTATAAAATGATTCATATCATTTTGGAACGATTATTTCATCACAGTTAAAATAATCTTGAAATAATAATTTCATTAAAACATAAATAATGTTTTTACAAGAACATATCAAATAACTAAAATAAAGCTCACAAAACTCCCACTCAAATTTAGATTACATTTCAATGTTTCTAATGCCTACAGCTTCAGTCAGGAACTCGAGCTTAGGCCTTGGGAGTGGCTTTGTCAACGGATCAGCGACATTATCATCTGTCGGAACTCGGCTGATCTTGACTTCCTTTCTATTAATGATGTCACGTATCAAGTGATATCTTCTTTGAACATGCTTGGATTTCTGGTGTGATCTTGGTTCCTTTGCCTGAGCTATAGCACCATTGTTATCACAAAACAGTGCCAGAGGCTCAGCCGCATCTGGTATCACACCTAGTTCCATAATGAACTTTCGTATCCAAACAGCTTCCTTCGCTGCTTCTGAGGCGGCGATATATTCAGCTTCTGTAGTGGAATCAGCAACGGTGTCTTGCTTGGAGCTTCTCCAACTTACTGCACCGCCATTCAGACAAAAGACATAACCGGACTGTGACCGGAAATCATCTGTGTCTGTCTGGAAACTTGCGTCCGTGAATCCACTGACTTTAAGCACATCACTTCCACCGTACACTAAGAACTTATCCTTAGTATGTCTTAGATACTTCAAGATGTTCTTTACGGCAATCCAATGGTTTTCACCTGGATTTGACTGGTATCTACTCGTCATGCTTAATGCATAAGCAACATCAGGACGAGTACAGATCATGGCATACATGACAGATCCTATTGCAGATGCATAAGGAATATTCTTCATGCGCTCAAGCTCAGCAGCCGACGTAGGGCTCTGCTTCTTGCTTAGCGTTGTGCCATGTACCATTGGCGTGAAGCCCTTCTTGGAATCTTTCATGCTGAATCTTTGTAGGACTTTGTCAATGTATGAGTCTTGACACAAGCCTATCAGCCTCTTAGGTCTATCCCGATAGATCCTAATTCCAAGAACGTATGCGGCTTCACCCATGTCTTTCATGGAAAAACAACTTCCAAGCCAGTCCTTTACAGACTTCAGCATTGGAACGTCGTTTCCGAGAAGCAGTATGTCATCAACATACAGAATAAGAAAAACGATTTTGCTCCCACTAGTTTTCTTATACACGCATTGTTCTTCTTCGTTTCTGATGAAGTCAAATTGCTTGATCGCTTCATCAAAACGAAGATTCCAGCTCCTCGATGCTTGCTTCAATCCATAAATGGATTTATGAAGCTTGCATACTTTCCCAGCATTCTTTGGATCTATGTAACCGTCAGGTTGCGTCATATACACATCCTCTTCCAGAATACCATTCAGGAAGGCGGTTTTCACGTCCATCTGCCAAATTTCATAATCATGAAAAGCTGCAGTTGCTAGTAGAATCCGAATAGATTTCATCATAGCCACCGGTGAATAGGTTTCATCGTAGTCCACACCGTGAACTTGTCTGAAACCTTTTGCCACCAATCTGGCTTTATAAATCTGGACATTTCCATCCACGTCAATCTTCTTCTTGAAGATCCATTTGCACTCGATGGCTTTTACACCAACGGGTAAATCAACCAACGAAAAGACTTGGTTGACCGACATGGAGTCCATTTCGGAATCAGTGGCCTTGCGCCACTTAGAGGAATCTGGGCCCATCATGGCTTGATTGAAGTTCGATGGTTCATCACCATCAATGATCAAAAGATCATGACAGTCAGTCACGAGGAATCCCTGATATCTCTCGGGTTCGTGACGGATCCTCCCGGATCTTCGAACTTCAGGTACTACAGGTTCAGGCTCTACAATTTCTTGTAGGTCCTCCTGCTGCTCTTCCTCATTAGGTTGAGCAGTATCCTGTTCATCTTGAATTTCTTCAAGCAGTACCTTACTCCCACTGTCTTTCTTAGAGAGAAACTCTCTTTCAAGAAAGTTACAATCCCGGGCAACAAAAATCTTGTTCTCGGAACGTAGATAGAAGTAATAAGCCTTGGTTTCCCGTGGATAACCAATGAAGTAGCATTTGTCAGATTTTGGTGTAAGCTTATCTGAGATTAATCTCTTAACATAGGCTTCACAACCCCAAATTCTTAGATAAGACAGCACTGGAGCTTCTCCAGTCCATAATTCATATGGTGTCTTTGCTACTGCTTTTGATGGCGCTCTATTTAGAGTGAACACTGCTGTTAGCAGAGCATATCCCCAAAGGGATATTGGAAGGTCTGTGTGACTCATCATAGATCGAACCATATCCAATAAGGTCCGATTTCTCCTCTCAGACACACCATTCCATTGAGGTGTTCCAGGAGGAGTGAGTTGGGATACGATCCCACACTCTCTCAGATGATCACTGAATTCCTGGCTTAAGTATTCTCCTCCTCGGTCGGACCGAAGAGCCTTAATGCTTTTGCCAAGTTGGTTCTGTACTTCATTTTGGAATTCTCTGAACTTCTCAAAAGATTCAGACTTATGTTTCATCAAATAAACATATCCATACCTACTGAAATCATCAGTGAAGGTAATGAAGTACTGATAGTTTCCTCTTGCATTTTTGGACATTGGGCCACACACATCAGTGTGTATCAGGCCCAATAAGTCACTGGCCCTCTCGTTAGGTTTATTAAAGGGGGCCCGTGTCATTTTGCCCATCATGCAGGATTCGCATTTCTCACATGACTCAAAGTCAAATGAGCCAAGAAGTCCATCCGAATGGAGCCTCTTGATGCGTTTCTCGCTGATGTGCCCTAAACGACAATGCCATAGAAACGTTCGGTTTTCCTCATTAGGTTTAAACCGTTTTGTATTAATGTTATAAATTGGCGCGGATTGATCGAGTATGTAAAGCCCATTCGTAAGAGGGGCAGAACCATAGAACAAATTGTTGCGATTGAAGGAACATAATTTATTCTTAACTGAAAAATCATAACCTTCCAAATCCAACAAAGAAATTGAAATAATATTTCTGCTTATAGCAGGTACAAAATAACAATTATTAAGTTCTAAAATCAATCCCGAAGGTAAAGACAACAAGTAAGTTCCTACAGCTAGTGCTGAAACTTTCGCTCCATTCCCAACTCGTAGCTCTACTTGTCCTTGCTTCAGCCTTCTACTGTTGCTGAGTGCCTGCATATTAGTACAAATATGAGCCCCACAACCAGTATCCATGACCCATGAGGTATTATCAGAAGTAGTTGTATTAACTTCTATAACAAAAATACCTGATGAAGAAGTCTCGAAAGTCTTCTTCTTTAATTCCTTTAGACCTTCCTGGAATTTCTTACAATCTCTTCTCCAATGCCCCAGTTCTTTGCAGAACCTGCACATGTCAGTAGGCCCAGCCTTGGACTTGGGCTTGGGCTTTGGCGTGTCCTTGTCCACGACTTGGACACCCTTGGCCTTTCCCTTATCCTTAGCAGAAGACTTCTTAAACCCCTTGCCCTTCTGTACCATAAGTACATTGGGGTCCTTGGCGGGTTTCTTCAAGTTGGGCTCTGCAGTCTTGAGCATTCCGTGAAGCTCAGGCAGTGTCTTACTCAAGCCATGCATGTTAAAGTTCAGAATGAACTGATCATAGCTTGCAGGTAATGACTGCAGAATGATGTCGCAGGCAAGTTCCTGGCTGATTGGGCAGTCGAGTTTGTGAAGATGATCGAGATAACCCATCATCTTCAACACATGAGGACTCACTGCCGCATTCGCAGCCAACTTACAGTCCAAGAGGTTCTTAACTGTCTGAAACCTCTCGGTCCTAGCCTGCTCCTGAAAAAGCGATTTCAGGCTCGCCATGATCTCGATTGGAGACAACACACTTTCGAACTGCTTTTGCAGCTCTGGAGTCATTGTCACCAACATCAGGCAATAAACATCATTTTCATCTGACGAATGCTTTTCCCAAGCATTGTGCAGAGTCCTGGCAGCATTGGCAAGAGGCCTCTCGGGGAGGGGATCTCGAAGGACGTAATCCTTCTTCTCCTGCTTGAGGACCAGCCTCAAGTTCCTTGACCATGTCAGGAAGTTCGTTCCAGTCAGCTTCTCCTTCTCGAGAACAGACCGGATCGAGAATGTGTTTTGAGTGCTTGTAGTAGTCATATCTGAAATATATAAATAAAAAGGTTATTAGTTATATGTTCAAAATGATTAATCTCGTATTAAAGTATAATATGATTAATCATGCATTATATTCAATAACATAAGTTACCCTCAATAGAATATAATGATTCCAAGATCCACATATAACTAAGATTAAAGTGGGCCACTGGCCGTCACCCAACCTTAGCTTATATCGGTAAGCCCTATATCGGCTAATTATATCCGTGATATAACTCTTGGTTGTGAATCTGGGCCCGAGGCCCAATCCACTCTGATGTCTCAAGGCCCGGGACTCCCGATGGCCTAGTCAAGAAAACCGGACTATACAGTCATGTAATCATTAATGTCTGGGACTCCCAATGACATTTATGAATCACAAACCGTCTTACCCACGCAAAAGCAGACATCCTCACACTGTAAGGCCATGAATGCAATTGAATGGGCTTTGACAGCTGACATAGCCTGGACAAGACATCCAACGCTTGATATTATTTGAGGTTCGTAGGTTTATTAAAATCATTCCCAAAATAGAAGATTACTATTTCGGGAAACTTTCTATTTATGGAAACCTACTATTTTTGGAAACTTTCTAAAATTGGAAACTTTCTAAAACCGGAAACTTTCTAACTTTAGAAACTTCTTTAAAATCCAAAACCCGCAAATTCAGAAACTTCTAATTTTGGAAACTTTCTAATTTCGAAATTTCGGAACTTTAATTTAAAACCGACTTTATAATTTTATAAAATAGTTTTTAAATTAATCTGAAGAAAGACTCAATTAACTGGCCCAATTGTTTTAACTTCTTGGCCCGAGGCCCAAGAATTGATCCATGTCCAAGACATGACCCAATTGTCCAATTAATTGACATAACCGGTCTGGTTCATTAAAACTGGTCTAACCAAGTTTTAATTACTACGATGACCACAATTGTCAACCGGTTATTTACTAAACCGGAATCTCTCAATTTATTTGGTCCAACCAAATCAAATTAGAAATTCTCGGTTTAGGCACTAAATCCAATATTTCTTTCGACATTGGATTTCTAATCCTGGTTTAACCAGACTTAATAAACTTATTAATCTGTTTATTAAACCAGAACGAAGATTTTAATCAAGTTTTAAACCGAACCAGCTAACCGAAATCGAACCGGCCCATTAGACCCAAAACCCTAACCGGCCAGCCGTAAGCCTCACGCAAAACATGACAGCCGCAAGCCAGCCGCGTTTCATCGGGTCGGTCCGGTGCGTTCGCTCGGCAGCTCGGGTCGGGATGGACGGGACGAGGCGGACGAGATCACGGACGATCGCCAAACGATCGTGGTCGATCTCTCTCGCTCGCCAAGCATCGATCGGGACGATCGGACGAGATGCGATCGGGACGTTCGATCGGCCCATCTCTCGCGATCGTTCGCGATCCGATCCCGCCATCGGCCGTGATCAACAACCGGCCTAGCCGATCATCTTTCAACCCGGCCTATCGCAAGCTTGAGTCATATAGCTCAGTTTGCGATCTGATTTAGTTTGTTCAGGATTTAATTCAGTTTCTTATGTGTTTTTCTTATCAGTAATGGATTCAAAACACATCTAAACAGAATAAACAACCTAAACAATGAATCTAAAACAAGAAACCTAAGAACCAATGGCTCTGATACCACTGTTGGATTGTTTAGACTCTTGGTTCAATTCTCAGATTAGTTGAACCTACTAAACATGCATTAGATCTAGGTGTTCTTATTTAGAAACATATGATCTCACCTTTTACCTGTTTGTTTGCAGCGGAATTGATGAACAGGTCAATGATCAGGGAGATACACCGAGAGATGGATCCTCCAAAGGCTCACACACGCAATCACCGGAAATTGGCTGCTAGACCACAAGGAGAGAGGCGCCAGAAAGAGAGGAGAATCGCGGCTGGGTTAGGGTTAGAGAGAAGGAGACTTTGGCTTTTAGTCATTAAAAGCCTTCTCCTTCCCATATGGGCTTTTGGGCCCAATCTGATTAAATTCCATTTAATCAGACCCATTATTCATTCTCTCTTAGTACGACAAATGCCTAGCACTTTTGTCGTACTTCTGCTATGCCGTTCCAACATTATTTCCTGCTAGCTTAAGCGTGTGACCCATATGGGATCATACAATAAAGGCAATAAGTCCAAGACTTATAGATCATGAGCGGACTCTAGCAAGCCATCATGACCCCCAGCATTGTATGACTTATGTCTGATCACTGACATACTCTTACGTTATAGAGACAGTACAGAGATTGCTGGACACAATTCCAACACCTTTGACAACTTCACCCAGTTCATGACGGCTTTCCTCAAACAATACTCCGTCTTTATCGAGAAAAAGACTACTGAGGCAGCTCTATTTGGCGTCTCCCAAAAACCCGACGAATCGCTTCGCTCGTACATCGACCGAATTAAGGAAATAAAATCCAAAATCACAAACCCACGAGACGAAGTAGCTATAGAAGCACTACGACGTGGACTATGGTATTCAACCAGATTCCGCGAGGAAATAACAGTCCGCGAAACTCAAACACTCGATGACTCCCTTCATCGTGCATCGGCCTTTGCTCGCCTCGAGGACGAAACCACGACCCTCAGAGAAAAGCACCGAAAGGAAAAGAACCCTTTGGGCTCGCAAAACTCGAACTCAAAAAAGAATTCCTGTAAATCAGGGAACGTCAATGCGGTCGAGAGCCCGAAGAGCTCGAAGAAATTCGAGTTTGACAAGGAAAAATTCTGTGAATTTCACAACAAAAGAGGACACTCGACCGAAGATTGCTATACTCGAGCTAAAGCTGAGGCTCAAAATCGAGAGTCCAAAAGCAAACAAGACTCCGAAGTCGAGGAGGAAACTCCATCCGACAAAAAGGAAAGTAAACAGACCAAAGAGTCGAACACCAAGAGGCCTTCTCAAAACAAACGAGAACGGACAAAGGAGCCGGAATCTCCCGAAACACTTCCCCAGGGGTCGCGGAAGCGAGTCGATTTTATTCTCGGCGAACTCCGCCTGAGCAGCACCCCGGAAGGTTCGGCGTTATCCCCACCTCCGGCTCCTGTTAAGAGTTTACGCTCACGAATCAATCTCCCTCGTCTCTGCGGGGGGGGGGGGGGGGGGGGGGGGGAGGGTGTACGGGCTATACCCCCTAAACGAATCGACTTCATCTTCGGTGGCTCCAAGCTTTGCCGAGACTCGGTCAATTCAATCAAAGCTCTTCAAAGAAGAGTCGAAACCGACAAAGGGGGAAAAATCCCGATGTTAGGTCCAGACCACGAAATCACTTTCCACGAGAGCGAGACAAGTAATCTCGACAAACCACACGACGACGCTCTCCTCGTTTTTCTAGTAGTGGGAGATGTTAAACTCTCAAGGATAATGATCGATACAGGAAGTTCGGTAGACGTCCTCTTTTACAATGCATTCAAAAAGATGGACTTCAACGACTCCGAGATCGTGGAAGAAAAGACACCACTAGTAGTGTTCGCTGGCGAAACAACGTACTGGATGGGCTCTGTCTTCGCCCCAGTAATCGCTGGAGGAGTCCGAAGAATGACAGAGTTCGTCATAGTGGATCGGCCAGCTCCCTATAACGCTATTCTAGGTCGACCGTGGATATACGACATGAAAGCGGTACCATCGACCTACCATCAATGCGTAAAATTCCCAACTCCTAAAGGGGTAAGAACCGTGTACGGAAGTCAAAAGATTTCCCGCCACTGCTACATGAACGGATACAAGCAGATTGAGAAATCCCCTGCGTAGCAATTACAGAAAGAGGACGAGCTCGCCACCATGCAGACCAAAAGGTCGAATGACCCGATTCAAATAGGACCTCCGAAGGACCTCATGGTCCAAGTTTGCATAGATGATGCTCATCCCAAAAGACTCGTTGGCATTGGAATCGACCTATTAGAGCCAGTCAAAAACGAACTGGTCTCTTTCCTTAAACAAAACGCCGACTCCTTTGCCTGGTCTTCGGCAGACATGAAAGGGATCAACATCAACGTTACCAGCCACGAGCTGAATGTCGACCCAACCTACAAACGGGTAAGACAGAAACGTCGAAAACTAGGTCCGGAACGAGCTCAAGCCGTCAATGACAAGGTCGATCGATTATTAAAAATCGGATCGATCAGAGAGGTCAAATACCCCGATTGGCTTGCCAACCCTGTAGTGGTTAAGAAAAAGAACGGGAAGTGGAGAGTCTGTGTAGATTTCACGGATCTCAATAAAGCGTGTCCAAAGGACAGCTTTCCACTCCCACACATCGACCGACTGGTCGAAGCCACTGCCGGACACCAGCTACTATCCTTCATGGACGCTTTCTCGGGGTACAATCAGATATTAATGAACCCCGAGGACCAAGAAAAGACTTCGTTCATAACTGATCGAGGCACGTACTGCTACAAAGTCATGCCCTTCGGACTAAAAAACGCAGGAGCAACTTACCAACGCCTCGTCAACAAGATGTTCTCAGGACTCCTAGGCAAAACTATGGAAGTCTACATCGACGATATGCTGGTCAAATCTTCCAGGTATGAGGATCATATCCCACAGCTAAAGGAATGTTTTATCATTCTCAATAAATACGGGATGAAACTCAACCCAGCAAAGTGTACCTTCGGGGTCCCCTCAGGAGAATTCCTAGGTTACCTAGTAACCGAAAGAGGGATCGAAGTGAACCCCAAACAGATCGCAACATTCATAGAGATGAAATCTCCCAAAACAACGCGAGAAGTCCAGCGCCTGACTGGCAAAATAGCTGCTCTGAACCGTTTCATCTCGAGGTCGACTGATAAATGTCTGCCCTTCTACCACTTACTCAAAGCGAACAAAAAGTTCCTCTGGGACGAAAAGTGCGAAGAAGCGTTCACTCAGCTCAAATCTTACCTAAGCGAACCACCTATACTGGCGAAACCAATAGAAGGGGAACCCCTGTACCTCTACCTAGCTGTTTCCACAGCAGCAGTAAGTGGAGTCCTGGTTCGCGAAGAATCGAACGAACAACGGCCGGTGTATTACATCAGTAAGACCTTAATCGACGCTGAAACCAGATACCCCGCCATGGAAAACTCGCCCTAGCGCTAGTGACATCAGCTCGGAAACTCCGACCATACTTTCAATCGCACTCGATCATAGTGATGACCTCTCAGCCACTGAGAACCATCCTTCACAGTCTAAGCTAGTCAGGTCGATTTGTCAAATGGGCTATCGAACTTAGTGAATACGACATAGAATACAAAGCTCGAACGTGCCTAAAAGCACAAGTACTAGCAGATTTCATAATCGAGCTCCCTCCGACCATCGAACTCGACCCGACCTCGGCCCAAAGATGGAAACTCTATGTTGATGGAGCTTCCTCGAACAAGGATCCGGAGTCGGAGTAAAACTGGTCTCCCCAACGGGCGAAGTACTAGAACAATCGTTCAGACTGGGCTTCGCCGCATCAAATAACGAAGCAGAATACGAAGCGTTAATAGCCAGGCTCAGACTAGCGATAGCAATAAGGGTCCGGGAAGTTGACGCCTTCAGCGATTCCCAATTGGTCACGAGCCAATATCACGGCGACTACGAGGCCAAAGACGAATGGATGGAAGCATACCTACGGGTAGTCCACACGCTCGCCGAACAGATCGAATTCTTTGATCTAACGCGAATCCCACGAGGGGAAAACACCGCAGCCGATGCCCTAGCCGCATTAGCATCGACATCAGATCTTAACCTCAAAAGGATCATACCGGTCCAGGGTATCGAAAAACCGAGCATCAACATAGCCCTGAAAGCTCTGTCCGTGAAAGGGGACGGGCCCGCCATAAAGGACGATGTCTAACACAAAGAATGTCCCGAGGACACCAGTCGTGACATCATCGAGATTGATGATGACCTCGACCCAAGAAACGCCATGTACGTCGCGAACGTCCCCGACGGACCAATCCAGGCTGCGTCCACCAATCAAGGACCCGAGCCCGACAATGACGAAGATTGGATAACTCCGATCATTCGATACATTACAAACAGCGAAGTTCCGGACGACAAATGGAAGGCACGGAAACTCAAAGTACAAAGTGCAAGGTACTACGTCACACAAGGAGAGCTCTTTAAAAGGAGTCTCTCCGGACCTTACCTCAAATGCCTTAACAAAAGGCAAGCCCTAGCCGTGATCACGCAGGCCCACGACGGATCCTGCGGAAGCCATTCCGGAGGACGAGCCCTGGCCGTACGAATCAAAAGGCAAGGCTATTTTTGGCCGACAATGGCCACCGAATGCGAGTCCTTCTCCAACAAGTGCGATAAATGCCAAAAGCACGCCCCGATTATCCACCAAGCATCAGAGAAACTCTCCTCCATCTCATCGCCATATCCATTCATGCGATGGGGAATGGACATCGTGGGGCCCCTAATCGCTTCTGGCAAAAAGAAAGCCACACACTTATTGGTAATGACAGACTACTTCACCAAATGGATTGAAGCAGATTCGTACCAAAAGGTCAAAGACGTTCACGTTAAGGAGTTCGTCTGGCGAAACATCGTCTGCCGGCACGGACTACCCCACGAGATCGTCACTGATAACCGTTCCCAGTTCATATCAAACGCCTTCAAGGAGTTCTGCAGAACGTGGAACATAAAGCTGACTTACTCAATGCCACGCTATCCCCAAGGGAATGGGCTGGCAGAAGGGGCCAACAAGGCAATCATGAACAGCCTCAAGAAAATACTCAATGAGTGCAAAACAAGCTGGAGCGATGAGCTCCCAGCCGTACTTTGGGCCTACCGGACTACCCCCCGCAAATCCACCGGCGAGACTCCCTTCTCGCTGGCTTACGGGATCGAGGCGGTAGTACCAGCCGAAATCCTTGTGTCAAGCATCCACAAAGAAGAATGCCCACGACAAGAGGAACTCAACAACAAGATGATAACTGACGAGCTCGATCTCGTCGACGAAAGGAGGAACCTCGCACTAGCTCGAATCCAGAACTACCAACAAGCCGCAGCTCGTTACTATGATTCCAAGATCAAAACTCGAAGGTTTCAAGTAGGAGAGCTCGTCTTACGGAAAGTGTTCGACCATAAAAAGGAAGAACACGTTGGGAAGTTAGGAGCAAAGTGGGAAGGTCCCTACCAGGTCACCGACGTTGTAAAGGACGGGGTTTACCGACTCAAGTCGGTGGAAACCCAGAAACCTGAACTACGACCTTGGAACATCATCAACCTCAAAAAGTACTTCCACTAGGAGTGCGACAACAAAATCAAACTACGAAATGGCTTGATCCCCTTAAAAGGGTACGTAGGCAGCTCGACTTCGAGCGCAGCCAGCCCCCCAAACACAAAGCTCTTACCGAGCTCAACAACTTCTGACGAAGTCATACTAGCTTATCTTTGTGAAATCAAAATAAGTCTCTCAATCCAATGCCTCTTTTTGTCGTAAAAGTTAGAGTCATTGCGAAATACATCACCATTACATTCTCAAAAAGAGATATGAAATTATCTCTTCAAAAGCCAAAGTGATATGAAATTATCTCTCCTAAAAAAAACGATATGAAATTATCCCTTCTGAGCGACCTGAAACGGCCTCTTCGAAAATCAAGTGATATGAAATTATCTCTCCAAAAAATAAAGCGATATGAAATTATCCCTTCCGAGCGACCTGAAATGGCCTCTTCAAAAATCAAGTGATATGAAATTATCTCTCCAAAAAATAAAGCGATATGGAATTATCCCTTCCGAGCGACCTGAAACGGCCTCTTCGAAAATCAAGTGATATGAAATTATCTCTCAAAAAAATAAAGAGATATGAAATTATCTCTTCCGAGCGACCTGAAATGGCCTCTTCAAAAATCAAGTGATATGAAATTATCTCTCCAAGAAATAAAGTGATATGAAATTATCCCTTCAAACAAAGCGACCTAAAACGGTCCCTCCAAACCGATGAGCTCCCAGCCGTACTCTGGGCCTACCGGACTACCCCCCGCAAATCCACCGGCGAGACTCCCTTCTCGCTGGCTTACGGGATCGAGGCGGTAGTACCAGCCGAAATCCTTGTGTCAAGCATCCACAAAGAAGAATGCCCACGACAAGAGGAACTCAACAACAAGATGATAACTGACGAGCTCGATCTCGTCGACGAAAGGAGGAACCTCGCACTAGCTCGAATCCAGAACTACCAACAAGCCGCAGCTCGTTACTTTGATTCCAAGATCAAAACTCGAAGGTTTCAAGTAGGAGAGCTCGTCTTACGGAAAGTGTTCGACCATAAAAAGGAAGAACACGCTGGGAAGTTAGGAGCAAAGTGGGAAGGTCCCTACCAGGTCACCGACGTTGTAAAGGACGGGGTCTACCGACTCAAGTCGGTGGAAACCCAGAAACCTGAACTACGACCTTGGAACATCATCAACCTCAAAAAGTACTTCCACTAGGAGTGCGACAACAAAATCAAACTACGAAATGGCTTGATCCCCTTAAAAGGGTACGTAGGCAGCTCGACTTCGAGCGCAGCCAGCCCCCCAAACACAAAGCTCTTACCGAGCTCAACAACTTCTGACGAAGTCATACTAGCTTATCTTTGTGAAATCAAAATAAGTCTCAATCCAATGCCTCTTTTTGTCGTAAAAGTTAGAGTCATTGCGAAATACATCACCATTACATTCTCAAAAAGAGATATGAAATTATCTCTTCAAAAGCCAAAGTGATATGAAATTATCTCTCCTAAAACAAACGATATGAAATTATCCCTTCCGAGCGACCTGAAACGGCCTCTTCGAAAATCAAGTGATATGAAATTATCTCTCCAAAAAATAAAGCGATATGAAATTATCCCTTCCGAGCGACCTGAAATGGCCTCTTCAAAAATCAAGTGATATGAAATTATCTCTCCAAAAAATAAAGCGATATGGAATTATCCCTTCCGAGCGACCTGAAACGGCCTCTTCGAAAATCAAGTGATATGAAATTATCTCTCCAAAAAATAAAGAGATATGAAATTATCTCTTCCGAGCGACCTGAAATGGCCTCTTCAAAAATCAAGTGATATGAAATTATCTCTCCAAGAAATAAAGTGATATGAAATTATCCCTTCAAACAAAGCGACCTAAAACGGTCCCTCCAAACCGAACGAGCTGAAATGATCGTCCCAAAATGAGCGACCTAAAAAGGTCCCTCCAAATCAACGAACTGAAATGATCGTCCCAAAGAAAGAGATCCAGACAAACAAAAGACAACAAAGTCGAGACAGTTATTCAAGCAAACAACCTCTGTAAGTCCACTTCGATTCGTCCTTATATTCAGCAATGATTGTTTTAGCATCCGGCGTTAAGCTCAGATCTTACACTACGAAAGAGTGGTACCTCGCGTACGATTAACTTAAAAGTTCGTAAATAACTCTCCTAGACAATTCAAGACAAGTTATTTGTCGACCCCTCCGAGGAGGATCAAGTTGCCATAACGGCCAAACTCTATGACGAAGCATCAAAACAGTAAAATCTATACTAAGGCATGAAAGATTCGAAAGCAATTCATAAAAAAAAGAGGACACGATGTCCTCGAGTTCGAACGAAAGTCCACTAAGGACAACACCAAAAAAAAAAAAAGCCCCCTTGGGCAACAAAAGTCTGAGGACAAATTAAAAGCCTTCTAGGGCAGCAACGAATAAAAGAGGACTAGAACTGCTTGGAAGGAGAGGAAGCTTCGTCTTGATCCTCCATCTGATCATCATTCGCCCTGTCCTCCTCAAGTCGACCCTCGACCTCATCGCTGACTCGCGAGCCAATCTTGGTCGTAAGGTTCGATCCGTACTGATCAAGACGAGCGGCCGCCTGGTTTAGAGGGCGCGCTAAGATCACGGAATCGTCCGACATCACCGGCAAATTAAGCTTGCTGATACTGAAGTCCGACACCGCTGCAGCATTCATCTCCTCCGTGGCCAATCTTTTCTTCTCGGCCAAGTCCATCACCTCCTTGGTCAGATCTAGTTCGCCAGAAGCAACTCGGCGATAAGCGCGATATTGGCCAAAGCCTCATGAAGCCTCATCTCAGCGCTCACGGCGACTTTCCTTTGGCTCTCCTTCGCCGCGATTCCCTCAAGAATCTTGAGGTATTCACCGTTCAGCCCCTTCCTCGCCTCATGGGCCGCCACCTTGACGTCAAACTCTCGGTCAGCGAGAGCTTTGTCCAGATCGCCCTGACATTGCGCAGCCCGCACATCCGCAACTTAGGGTTTTACTAGAAATTTTTCGTTTTTGTTTTTGTTTTTCGTTTTTGTTTTATTTTGATTCTACTGATTCTTTTCTCTGATTCTTTCTGTCGCAGGTACCGAAATCGCCTTGCGTCGACCGTTGCACATCTTGCGTCGATCGACACTAAGCGATTCTGAGATTGAACCGATCGTTGCACTGATAGCATCGATCGTTGCTGGACGATTACAGACAGTTTATGCCAACGCAGAACACTAGAAGTAATCCGAACTCGAGCTTGGTTAATCTCAATCTAGAGGAACTTGGACGTCTAGAAAGGACAATCAGAAGAGAAAAGAGAGAGAAAATGGTACGAGAACGCTTGATCTTGATACCAGATGCTGATGGAATCCTGAGGGATCCAGAGAACAATCCTTACAATGCTGCTGGGCATAGGATTGATGCTGAGGGACAAGTGATCCCTGATGAAGCTGAGCTACTGGGCCAGATGGTTGCCCGTGAAAGGACATTAGCTGATTACAACAGACCTGACGAGTTTCATGCGAACCGAGCAGCTTTAGTGCTTCCTGCCTTTGAGAGGAACGACTTTGAGGTAAAGACTATCTACTACCAACTGATGAGGCAGATTGCTTTTCATGGTCTTCAATCAGAGCAGCCTATGGATCACATAGACAAGTTTGAGGACATAGTTACTGGTATGAAATACGATGGAGTCTGCCAGGACTATCTGTTCCTTAAGCTATTTCCGCACAGTCTTGCTGGAGACGCTAGTGCATGGCTGAGACAACTGGCACCTGGTCAGTATACTACTTGGGCAGCCTTAAAGAGTGAGTTCCTGCGTCATTTCTATGACAATGCGCGTTCAGACCAATCTAGACAGGACATACTTACTTTCTCCCAAGGAGTTGTGGAGCCTTTAAAGACTGCCTGGATGAGATTTAAGCAGTATCAACGTGACTGTCCGCACCATGGATTCACTGAAGTTCAGCTGATTGGCATCTTCTTCAGAGGAATAGATCTTCCGTATCAGCAAGCGCTGGATAATTCTAGTGATGCCAACTTCAACACCAGGACTCCTACACAAGCTAAGCAGTTGATCGAGAATTTGATTAGCAGCAACAGTTGCAAGACCATGGATGATAGGAGGAAGAAATCTGGTGGAAGTATTGATAATTCAGAGATGGCTGAATTGAGGTCCAGAATGGATAAAATCTGCACTCTTCTAGGAGAGAAGAAAGCTGTCCACTTTGCTCAAGAAGTAGAAGTAATTCAGACTGAGGAGGACACTCAGGAAGAGGATGTGAATTACATCGGAGGATCTGGTTTCCAAGGAAACAGATTTGGATATCAATCTGGGAACAGATTTTCCGGTGGAGGACAGAAAACTGCCTACACGGGCAATCAGAAATCTTCAGGCTATGGACAGAACAGCAACTTTCAGAAGCCTTATGGACAGAATGCTCAAAGGACCTACGGGTCTTCATCTTATCAAACACCTACTACACCTACTGCTTTCGAGACTAAGATGGAGACAATGATGGAACAGTTGCTGGAGAGCCAAATCAAGACTTCTGTAGACTGTAACAAGAAGATTGATGCTATGTATGGAGATATCAATGGGAAGATTGAGTCTATGAACACTCACATGAAGCAACTGGACACTCAGGTTAATCAGATATCAGGTACTATGAAAGGAAAAGGACCTGCAGATACTCATATTAAAGCCTGGTCTGTACTCGTTAATGATGGATCTCATCTGGGTGAGAAGTTTGAGCTAAGCACAGCTGAGTTGGTTGATGAAGCAGAATTTTCGGAATTGAGTGAAAAACTCACGGGTGGAATCGGCGACAATCGCATTGCAACGATCGACACACACCTTGTGTCGGTCGATGCAGGACGTGAACAGACAGTGTTGCCGGACGATTATGAGACTGATGCAGAACTGGCCCGCCTATTCCCTGATGTGTCTGAAATCACTCAGGAGGAGATTTATGCACAAGCCATTAGGCAATATCCCAAGGTATCTGAGGTAATTAAACAGGAGATAGAGGAGCTGAAGAAACTGGAGAAGAGTGGTGAAGACTTGGAAGAAATTCCACCGCCTGATGATCCACCTTATCATCCCTGTGTGCAGAGGTATTTGAATAAGATGCTACCATTGGATGATGACCTAAAAGAATGGGTGATTGTAGTTCCCCAACACATTAGTGAAGTGCTACTGAACAAGATCCCAAAGAAGTTACCTGACCCTGGAGTCTTTATACTTGATTGCTCCATCTTCGAGAATAGCTTTAGACGCTCTCTTTGTGATTTAGGAGCTGCTGGGAGTATGATGCCTTATTCTGTGGCAGAGAAGCTGGGGGTGCTGAATTTTTCTCCTACTAAAACCCGTCTTATCCTAGCTGATCAGTCTATACGAGTTCCAGAAGGAGTTTTAGAAGACATACCAGTGAGAGTTGGAAACTACTTGGTTCCAACAGATTTCCTTGTGCTGAAATATGATTGCGATCCGGATGAAGCACTGCTACTTGGAAGACCATTCTTGGCTACAGCAGGAGCTGTGATTGATGTCAGACAAAGTCTAATAGACCTCCACCTGGGAGATGAGACGCTGCGATATGACATGGAGAAGCTGCGGAAACCACTGATAGACGGGCAGACCTTCACGATCCTGGAAGCAGAAGATGAGCAGCCAGATGGGCCTGTGATACTAGATCCTGGAGCACAATCTACACCTGTTTTTCTTGGACTGAAGCATTCAGCAACAGCCTACACTCCACCATGGATGAGGAGACTTGAACAGAGACAGAAAAAGTCTCTGTCAGGATCTCTAAGTGCCTGAAAGATCTTGTGCGTCCGGTCAAGCTAATGACCTTAAACAAGCGCTGAGTGGGAGGCAACCCACTGATAGGTTTAGTTGTTTTCTTTCTTATTTTTGGTGTTTTTCTTAGGCTTTCACGTTTTTGTTTTTGTTTTGCTAAGTTACAGGATGCAGAATTCGAACCTGGAGATGTGTGACGATCGATGCATATCTGCACCGGTCGTTGCAAGGAGATTTGACGAAGAAGGGAAATCGCATTGTGACGATCGTTGCTCCTGCGCAACGGTCGTTACTCGATGGTTCAATTGCAAAAATTAAGGTTTGTGCTTAACCGGAAATCGAATTCGATTTACGAAGCATCGATCGTTGCCCCTAACGCAACGATCGTTGCAACCCACGACCAAGGTAAGTGCCTTAAACCCTTTTCTCTTCTCTTCTCCTCCTCATTTCTTCGCCGTCCGTACAACCGAGAGCTATTTCACCTGAATCTCTAATTCTTCATCAATTTTTGCGTTTCAAAGCCTGAATCTTATTGTTTTAACCCCCTATTAGCTGATTCCATTACCCATTTACAACGAATCGAAGGTATGACTTCTCATTTTCGCCATTTTTAGAATGGATTTTAGGGTTTATGGAATTTGGGATTTTTGGCTTGAAATCGACGATGATATGCTTAAATGGACATGATTTAGGTTGTTTAACAGGAGGTTCTTGTTGATTTGATGCAATGTGGTTAGATTTGAACTGAATTTGATGATTTGCTTTGCGATTTTGGGAAATGTTCGACGAGGTGAAATCGCCTTGCAACGATCGATGCCTTAGATGCAACGGTCGATGCTTCGCGATTTCACAGAGAGTTGCCGAGACTTATTTGTGTTTCAATTTTGTTTGTTTTGCAGATGGCAACTAATCGACAACCCCGCAAGAAACGAGCCACAGCTTCTACAGCTTCAAGGCAATACATACCACCACCTGCCTGGTTTAGCAGAGAGTCTGAGCCACCCGCACCATACCAGAGATATGGACCACCAGTTGCTTTACCCTGGCCCAGAGCAGACAAGACACCAATGCCGACAACCATAGAATGGCCAGAGGAACCTCAGAAGTTCTTCAAGTCTGAGGAGTTCACAGAGCGTCCATTGCTCAGCAGTTGGGACGAGTATGAATCGCTTCTCTATAATGGTTGGTGTGGGATGATCTTCAAGCCAACCAAGTTCGCTGACTACTCCACCTGCAAGACTCTTGGGATTGATGAGCAGGTACTCGCTGTATGCAGAGGCATTGGTCTAGGGACAATGCCGATGCGACCTTATGATCTCTACCCGGAGCTGGCCAGACAGTTATTGGCCACTTGCAGAGTGGTTTACTCTGATCCTGACAACCGGAGTGCTACAGTGGGATCATTTACATTCATGAGCTGGGGAGTCAGGTATCGGATCCCTCTACTTGATCTTTGCAGGATCTACGGATTCCGTACTGAGCCGAGACGCATAGCCATGCCACTTGAGTGGGACCGTGATGAGGCCATACGGTTCTGGAAGATTATTGGTAGTGGTCAATACAACTCTAGGACCACACCAGTTGTGCAGATGAGACATCCGGTGCTGCGATATGTCTCGCGTATCTTGTGCTGGAGCTTGCTTTGCAAGTTTGAGGCAAACAAGATGCGCAAATATGAGATGGAGCTGTTGTTCATGGGCCTGAGAGATCAGTTCAGGAGTTCTGGAGTGAGAGATCCTACTTCGGGTCTCAACTTGGGAGCTATTTTTGCTCAGCATTTGGTTGATCTACAGACGAAGCCTTTCGATGGAGCTGGTACTGAGACGGTTGGGAGTTTGCTTACTCCCATTTTTGAGTATTGCGGGATTCCTCTTCATGGCACGGAGTGTGTTACAGCCCGGGAGCTCCTAGATCTCAGCCATTTGCAGAGCGCCACTTGGCTCAAGGAGGGGAAGATTTGGATTTACACTGACCCGACTACTGGGAGGACTGGTATAGAGCTTCCTGCTGCCGGATGGACACAGGTTGACACATTAGAGGCTCTGAGATTTCAGCCTCCTGAGTCTGCGCAGCGTAGGATTCCTTCTATGGCTCATCCGCTGGGAGAGCCTTCCTCTCGAGCTTCGACTTCCACTGCCCCTGCGCCTGCCCCTGCCCCGATCGACGATGTGGGTCCATTTCCAGAGCCTGCGATGGCCTACGGTGACTATTCTGATGCAGAGTGGAGAGAGAGATCAGATGGTCTGTTCCGAGTTTTCTGGAACTTCATGCGTACTTGCAGCTGCAAGAGGCCACCACAGATCCATCAGCCCGTACCTGATACACGTCGTCGACAGCGATCTCCAGAGGACACCGGTGCTGATCCTTATGCCGGTATAGATGATGAGAGCGAGTGAGCGTAGTCTCCATTATCAGTTTATCGGTTCTGTATTCTGACTTTTTATCTTTTCTTGCACTTTGTCTTTCTTTTTCTTTTAGGATTTATTATGTTTGATGGTTGTGCATGACTTGATACATTTGTTGTTTCAGTTTTACTCTGTTTCTAGTGTTTTCAGCTTGCAGGGATCGAAATTGACAAAAACCGCCGAATTAACCTGCTAACTCGCTGACTGTTCGTGACAATCGCATTGCGTCGATCGACACACGTTTGTGTCGATCGTTACAACAGAAATCGCACAGCAACGGTCGGTGCACCTAGTGCAACGATCGATGCCTGACTGCGACAGAGGTAAAACCCGAGAGAACTAACCATTCAACTATTTTAATTTTTCTTTTCTTTAACCAATCCCTTGCTTGACACTACTGGGGACAGTGTGTCTTAAGTGTGGGGGAGGTTCTACTAATTAGTTTCTTTTGTTTTCTTAGAGTCAGTTAAATTTTTCAAAATTTGTTTTTCGAGTCAAAATTGGTTTAAGTAGGAAACAATGATTTTTGGAGGAGATTAGCAGCATTTGCAGGAACTTAAGTGACCATTGGGATGAAGCTGCAAATCTATCTATGACTATTAGAAAACCCCATCACAGATCAGCCTACTGAGGACACCCATATCACTTCAGGTATCAGAGGATCCTTTACTGACTTCACCTTAATACTGACTTTAATTTTTCTCACCTAAGGGCTTGGTATACTTTATGTCGGACTCCCTTGTTGGTTCTGACACAGCCTGTAAACCTGTCCTATTTAGTCCCCTTCTCCCCTTCTGTAAAAGTAAAAAAAAAAAAAATAATAATAAACTGCGGATGAGTTAGTAACTCCGAAGTGGTCATGGGAATAGTAGCAAACACTATTATCTCTCATGTGATCCATGGAATGTGTCCAAAGTACACCCCATAACGGGAAGAACACTGATAAAAAAAAAAAAATGATACCCAGTGGGGAAAAATCAGTTGTTAAAGAAGGGAAAGAGAAGAAAGGGACTAGAGAAAGATAGTATGGTGGTCTAGAGCTGGCAAGGTAAGAATCCATGTGCCTTTAGATCGATACTCCTTAGGTGAGACCGCACTTAAATACTTGCAGAAGTCAGTAGGGTGAATTTGAATGCTTGAATGTGATTGTGGCGTTTACTTAGGACAGTTGCTAAGTGTGGGGGAAGTACATGTTGGTCTTGATGTCTGTAGATTGATTCTTTCATGTGGATTACTAAGGGGAATCTGAATGCTGCTGCTTCTATGATGAAATGAGTTTCTGAAGAGTTTTCAAACCTCTTCACTGCATTTTAGTTCTCTGTTTTGCTTGAGGGCAAGCAAAGGCTAAGTGTGGGGGAGTAACGGCGCCAAAAACTTGATAGGTCGAGTTTTAATCCCTATTCTAAACTGCAAGTGCACAGTATAGTCAATGTAGTATATAGGGTTATCGAATCCACAGGGACACTTGGTCTCAAGAGAATCAAACCGTAGGAATTAATACTAGAAATAAGCAAGTAGTGATTGTAATGAATTGCGGTGCAAGAAAGTAAACAGTAGCAGGAAATCGGTTTGTAAGCAATAAACTAAAAGCGTCAAGCCTAGGGTATTCTCAGGAAATCAGACAAGCAGACAAGTTAATCAGTAAGGATCAAATTAAACTCAGTTCTAGAACTCAAATCACGGAAATAGAATTAACCAAATCTCTTTGCGAAAACTCTCTAAGTCTAAGTGCAGTAATCCAAATCTCTTTGCAATTACTAACAAATTAAACTAGCATTAAGTTCAAGTTCGATATGTTCACAATTAAACTAAACCAAATCTCTTTGCGAATAATTCAATTGCTCAACCTAAATAGTTCAGATTCCTAAACCCCACTCTCGTGACGTATTTAGCAACCTAGGATCTAGATTCTAATTGATCAGGTTAGAACTAGCTTTAAGCACAATTTAGTTTGAAGAACATTCTAATCATATGAATCCTAACTGAATTAAACAAGTCTAGCAAGTCATCAAACCCTAATGAGAAACCCTAAACTCAACTATGGATCTACTCAGACATGATTGATGAAAACATAATCATAGAATAAATAGATTGCATATAAGAAATTAAAATATCAAAGGGGTTCGAAATCTTCTCCAAAATAAATGAATACAAGGAAATAGATCAGCCCCGAAAATTCTAGAAATTTCTTAGCTCTAAGTATGAAAGCGTATCTAAATTAAACACTAAAAACTAGTATATATAGGCATAATCTCGGCTGGGGCTTCTGTGTAAATACTGAAAATATCTTGGGCTTCTTTGCAAATCTTCAATACTTGTTACGCCGACGCGTACGGCCCATCTCGCGACTGCATCGACCGATGCACAATGCGTGTCGATCGATGCAACATCAAATAATCGAACAGTGAATAAAGCTCTCGGCCAAAACATCCCAAAATGCCCAAAATGCTCCATATATCTCCAATTAGCTCCAAACCTGATTTAACCTGTAAAAGACTCTAAACTAATACAAAAGACTCTAAAAACACAACTATATCATGGTATAAAGTGGGTAAAAACCATGATATATCAGCCGCCACCTTGACGTCAAACTCTCGGTCAGCGAGAGCTTTGTCCAGATCGCCCTGACATTGCGCAGCCCGCACATCCGCAACCCGACCTGCCTCAATGGCGGTTCGACTCGCCTCCTCCGCGACCAAAACCAGAGCCAAGGCACCCTGCAACTGCGCATCCAGGTCGCCCACCTTCCTCCGTAACTCCTCATCTCGAGCCAAGGCCTCCTGCAACTGCGCTCTCAGGTCCCTAACCGTCTTTTCAACGGTATCGAGCTCACTCGCCTGCGGTATCTCCCGCAGCTCTCGCTCGGCCCTAGCCGCAAACCTATTCGCAGCCTCCAAGGCCTACGAGAAAAACGAGAATTAAGCATAAAACATATCAAAAAGCGAGGGAAGGAAATCATTACCTTCCCAGAAGCCGCCATCATCTCGGTATAAACTTCACCGAGAGCCATATCCCCGATAGCCGGGAGCTGAACACCTGCAGGCTTAAAATGCCTCAGCATATAGGCCACACCCTTCGGGTCATCCGCAATCGGACATTCCTTCTGGTGCCTGAAGCGCCAGTTGAAAGACCCGGAGGACGCGGAAGAGGCAGGTCTCGCCTCAACACTCTGGTTCGATCTCCTCGAGCTCACCTCCGCGTCAGTTCTTTGACGCTTCGCCGCCGGAGGAGGAGGACCGCCCCGGCTCCGACCGTTTGATCCCCTCGAACCATTCGACCGGGAGTTGCGCAAAGCAGGCTCTGCGGACGGGATCTGAACTGGTTCTCGACCGGCCGAAAGAGGAGGTAAATTCTCCGCCCCCACGATTGCCTCTCCGGACCCCGCGACCTCGGGGAGAGAAACCTGAACAGGGTTTGGAGGAGGGATCGAAGGAGGAGGAGGAGGAGGACCCTCGTCCATGGAAAAAAGAAGGGCGTTGCTCAAGTCGCCGGCCTTCATTTTCTTCGCCAGATCAACGGGATTCTTCCCGTTCTGACGACTGCTGGATCTTCGCGACATATTTCCAAGAGAAGGGGTGCTTGCGGTAGAACTGTTGTCTGAAATAGATCGATCTGCAGACAAAACAGACTCGAGTCAGCCCGGCAAACGAAAAGACATATAGCGCAAAAATCTGAAGCGGAGCCTGAACGATTCGAATCGAAGTAGGCCGAGAAGGGAAACGTGATCCGTCTCGTGAAAGACGAGGCTGGTGTAAAGGATGTTGTCGGGTCGCAGGACCTAAAGCAGCTCGAATTCGCTGGTCCGTAAAATTAGACCAGCGGATATCTCCTCTTCGAAGGCGAGCTATCAAACTCGATGTATTTGGGTTCAGAGGTAATGACACAGGAGTCTCTGCATAGAAACCAAAAAGGTTATTAGCAAACGGTTCGATGTCAATGAAGGACACCGTAGCAACTAGAGAAACTAGTAAACCCTATAAGCTAACCAACGCTAGCCGCCCATCTTGTCGGGATAACCGAATAATCAAAATCCTCGACCGAGTGGTGATTGATCCTGAAGTAAAAGTATTTACTCTTCCACACATCCCTCGTCGGGATCTCATCAAGGATCTTCCCATGGCGAGGAGAGAGATAGTAGGTCCCGGGAAAACGAGTGTTATGTTTTACCGAACAAACCCTCATAAACTCCTCGACCCCGAAGTCGATGCCCTCCTCGACGGCTCTGACCCCGAGCCCGATGACATACCAAACGAAATTCGGAGTCATCTAGTGAAAGGCCAGCTGGAGCCGAGCCAAAACCCAAGAGATAATGCGAGGGATTGGAAAAAACAATCCGCATTTATCGAAATAGGTATAAGAAGCACATCAATGACCCTCGACGACAGTTTCTGGGGACATTTCCGGTGATGGGATAAGTATCTCCACCTCCGACGGAATCCGGCACTTCGCCCGCAACTTCCGTATTTGGTCGACAGTCAGACTGGACGGTGGATGAGGACCAACCGGTCCCGCCCCTACAGTTGGACTTGCCCTGGCCGTACTCTTTCGAACCATGATAGTTCGATGTATCGGAATATAATGAGGGAGAAGAAGTTACCTTGATGATTTGTAGTGCGAGCAGTAATGGGAATCGTGCTAGGTAACTTCCCCTTTTAAACTATCTCATGCTCGAGATCCGTGGGATCTTTCGCATCCCACAATCCCAACCGCTCAATTCGAAATTTGTAAATGATTACGAAAAAGATTGAGACAGTTGGGATCCTTCATTTCCCAGCAATCTCGACCGTCAAAACAAGATCTGCGGACAAGGCGAAAACAATCATTAGGGCTTCCCTGATACCTAAGACACGCGCGCGTCTTCCCGAGAACGTCCACCGCCCATTAACCTCGACTTCTCGAAATCAATGGGCTGGGGGGCTATTGTTGGTACTGGATTTCCCTCTAGGAAATCCGGCCTATTAATAAATAAGACAAAGGCCCATATCTATGATCCCGTTCCGGGATCAAAGACGAAGAGACGAGCCGATCCGATCGTTGGGCCCAAACGAATGGCACTTTGACAAGGCCCAAGCGATGCCGAAGTAAGAGGCGATCGAGCTCGAGCTCGGCAGGAGACGACGTGGAGTAGAGCGACTCGGTCTTTTCCAGTTCAACTGATCAGCGAGAATCACGGGGATCGTTACGAAGGAGAGGCCGAAATATCGGAACAGAGAGGTCAGAGTCGAGACTATTTAAAAGAAGAAGTGGCGACTCATTCAAGACATTCCAACCCTCACTTAGAACACTTCGACTAGATAGCTCGATCATCATACTTTGTACTCTCTTTTCGATTGTGTTTGTTCTATCTCGACGATCAATCTCAATAAAGTCTTTGATTCATAGGAAACTATACCATTTCTATATCCTAAAGTCCAAATCGACGAATACAAATTCTTAGTGTGAATCCCGGATCTCACAGTAACCTAAGTTTCCATACGATTAGGCCATAGGACATGACCCTGTATTCTCCGAATCACAGTGTAGGATTATGTGTGTTCATGGTGTAATTCTCAGGTTACAACCTAGCACATAATCAACTAGAATCTAGGTGATTTGCAGTTGAATCATACAGATCAGGATCATTACCTCTTTTAGAGTGCAGCGGATTGATTGGTAATGTCGAGATCACTTAGAGCAGATGATTACCGGCTCCTCCTTGGTATCCACACGCTTACAAGCTATGGATCAGGCTGCTAGACCAAGCTGGAATGAATCAGAGAGAGAGAGGACGGCTCAGGTGAAATCGCAGGGGGGTGTAGAATAACCCTAGTCTGCGCCTCTCATCCCTTATATGGGCCCAAGGAATTATCCTAATGTCATTGTCAGAGATTTTGGGCCCAAGACACAAATCAGACAAAAGCCTGTATTTTGTCTGGCCCAATTCTCTGTACAAATACAGTAAATGCCTTTGCATCTTACCGTATTAATTCCATTTAACTTTCCCGTTAGCTATGGTGTGTGACCCTTTGGGATCATACAATACTGGTAATAAGTCCTAAACTTATAGATCAAGAGCGGACTCTAGCAAGTCATCATGATCACCCAGTATTTATGACTTATGTCTGATCTCGACACTTATCATACTTTCTAGAGATAGTACGGTAGATTTCAGGACATTCCCAACAATCTCCCACTTGTACTGGAATCCTACATTCCCTAATCCTTTTGTCTTAATATCTCGATCTGGCATAAGGCAAGATGCGTGTCATCCTTATATAGCCAGACCATGTTCATCGGACCAGATTTGATACTGACAATGCAAACGACTTGGGCAAGTCCGTTTGGGAGTGGCCACTCTCTTACCAGCTATCAAGTCTCCGATTGGCCTAGAGATATTACCTCCGTTAAACGGCAGGGACAAATCCCATCTTGTTCCATCACTATGAACTACATACTTCATAATACACCCAACCAAGGTCCTTATAGCTCCCAGTTACGAAACAGCGTTAGACAATGATCAAAGCGCATCACTCCATGTGCAGCCACATGCATGTGAACTCAGGTCTAAGGACTATACTCTATAGTCGTATATGAGAACCTCTTATGACACAGATATTAATATCTTGTAGAGTTCTCATCAGCGGGCCATGTCCGGTCATATGTTCCCCTACATATACCTATGTGTCGACTTTGATGCCGCGCATCTGTGACCCCTCGAAACTTGGTCATAAGTCTCAACACAATCTAGTCTCAAGTGGTTGTTGGTTTTCCAATTTCAACAACCTTCGACTATGGACACTATGATTTATGTCATTTCGTTAAATATGGGGTTTCAGGATCAAGTCTACTCATGTACTTCGATGGCCCATATATAATGACATGAATCATTTTGGAACGATTATTTTATATCACAGTTAAAAATAATCCAGAAATAAAAATTTCATTAACATTTTAAAAATGTTTACATGAACCAATCAAAATAACCAAAATAAAGCCCTCACAACTCCCACTCAAAAAGAGATTACATTTGAATATCTCTAATTCCTACAGCAGCAGTATGCAACTCGTGCTTAGGTCTCGGGAGTGGCTTTGTCAACGGGTCAGCCACGTTCTCATCAGTGGGAACTCTGCTGACCATCACTTCACCTCTATTCACTATATCACGAATCAGGTGATACCTTCTCATAATGTGTTTGGATTTCTGATGATGTCTCGGTTCCTTGGCTTGAGCAATTGCACCATTGTTGTCACAATACAGTGCTAGAGGCTCAGTGGCATTTGGGAATACACCGAGTTCAATCAAGAAGTTCCTTATCCAAACTCCTTCCTTCGCAGCTTCCGAAGCAGCGATGTATTCAGCTTCAGTTGTGGAATCTGCCACGGTGCTCTGCTTGGAGCTCTTCCAACTTACTGCACCGCCATTCAGACAGAAGATGTAACCAGACTGTGACCGGAAATCATCTTTATCTGTCTGAAAACTTGCATCCGTGAATCCACTCATTTCAAGCACTTCACTTCCTCCGTAAACCAAGAACTTATCCTTAGTATTCCTTAAATACTTCAGGATATTCTTTACGGCAATCCAGTGACTCTCACCTGGATTAGACTGGTACCTACTCGTCATGCTTAGTGCATAAGCAACATCAGGACGAGTACAGATCATGGCATACATGATAGATCCTATAGCCGAAGCATAAGGAATCCTACTCATGCGCTTAAGCTCATCAGGTGTTTTTGGACACTGATCTTTGCTTAGTGTAGCACCATGTATCATTGGCGTGAATCCTTTCTTGGATTTATCCATTCCGAATCGATGCAGGATTTTATCTATATAAGCATCTTGACAAAGTCCAATCAGCTTTTTAGATCTGTCTCTAAAGATTCGGATTCCAAGAACATACGCGGCTTCACCCATGTCCTTCATGGAAAAGCAACTTCCCAGCCAGTCTTTAACAGACTTCAGCATTGGAATATCATTTCCAAGAAGCAATATGTCATCGACATATAGGATAAGAAACGCCACTTTGCTCCCACTAGTTTTCTTATACACACATTGTTCCTCTTTGTTTCTGATGAAGTCAAAGTTCTTTATTGCTTCATCAAAACGAAGATTCCAACTCATCGATGCTTGCTTCAATCCATAAATGGATTTATGAAGTTTACATACTTTCCCAGCATTCTTAGGATCAATGTAACCGTCAGGTTGTGTCATATACACATCCTCCTCCAAGATTCCGTTCAGGAAGGCGGTTTTTGAAGGATTGTTTAGCTAATCCTGATTCAATTTCTCATTGATTGATTCCTACTAAACATGCTTGGATCTAGGTTCTCTTGCAGAATCATAAAGGATCTCACCTAATACCTTGTTTATGCAGCGGAAGAAGAGGTATTGTCAGAGATCAGCAGAACCACCAAGAGATAGCTCCTCCAAAGGTTCACACACGCACACTTCAGGAAGTTGGCTGCTAGACCAAGGAGGTGGGAGGCGCAGAAAGAGAGAGAGAGAGGCGCAGAAGGCTTGGGAGAATTAGAGAGCTAGGTCAAGTTTTATTCCTTAAAACTCCTTTTAGTTCTCATGGGCTTTTGGGCCCAATTCTCAGTCTGATTAAATCCCTTGGATTTAATCAGGCCCTTCTATCTCTCCAAGCACAGTAAATGCCTAGCACTTTTACCGTACATCTGCTGAACCGTTCCTTCATAGTTTCCTGTTAGCTTAGGCGTGTGACCCATATGGGATCATATAATAAAGGCAATAAGTCCAAGACTTATAGATCATGAGCGGACTCTAGCAAGCCATCATGACCCCCAGTATTATATGACTTATGTCTGATCATTGACATACTCTTACTTTCTAGAGACAGTACAGATATTACTGGACATAATTCCAACAATCTCCCACTTGCACTGGAATCTCTGTATTCATATTCCTTTTGTCTCAATATCTCGATTAGTCATAAGGCAAGATAAGTGTCATCCTTATAAAGCCTAATCATGTTCATCGGACTCTGATTTGATACTGACAATCCAAACGACTCGGGACAGTCCGTTTGAGCATGGCCATGCATTTTCCAGTATTCAAATCTCCGATTGGCCTAGAGATATTCACTCCATTTATATTGGAGGGACAAATCCCGTCTTGTTCCATCACTGTAAACTACTCATTTCATAATACACCCAAACAGAGTCCTTATAACTATCGCTGAACGACAGTGTTAGACAATGATCAAGGTGCATCAGTTCATATGCAGTCACATGCATGCGAACTCAGGTCTAAGGACTATACTCTATAGTCGTAGTAAGAATCTCTTATGACACAGATATAAATATCCTGAAGAGTTCTTATAAGCGGGTCTTGTCCGGTCGTATGTACCCCAACATACACCTATGTACTGACTTTGATGCCGTGCATCTATGACATCCTGAGACTTTGTCATAAGTCACATACCAATCTAGTCTCACGCGGTTGTTGGTGTTCCAATTTCAACAACCTTCGACTAGGGACAAGGATGATATAAGCCATCTATCAAATATAGGGTCTCATGATCAAGTTAAATGACTTTGATAACTCAAGATCAAGTCACTTACTTCGATGACCTATAAAATGGTTCATATCATTTTGGAACGATTATTTCATCACAGTTAAAATAATCTTGAAATATTAATTTTATTTAAACATCTTAAAATGTTTTACAAGAACATATCAAATAACTAAATAAAGCCCTCAAACTCCCACTCAAATTTAGATTACATTTCAATGTCTCTAATGCCTACAGCTTCAGTCAGGAACTCGAGCTTAGGTCTTGGGAGTGGCTTTGTCAATGGATCAGCGACGTTATCATCTGTCTGAACTCGGCTGATCTTGACTTCCTTTCTATTAATGATGTCACGTATCAAGTGAAATCTTCTTAGCACATGCTTGGATTTCTGGTGTGATCTTGGTTCCTTTGCCTGAGCAATAGCACCATTGTTATCACAAAACAGTGCCAGAGGCTCAGCCGCATTTGGTATCACACCTAGTTCAATAATGAACTTTCGTATCCAAACAGCTTCCTTCACTGCTTCTGAAGCAGCGATATATTCAGCTTCTGTAGTGGAATCAGCAACGGTGTCTTGCTTGGAGCTTCTCCAACTGATTGCACCACCATTCAGACAAAAGATATAACCGGACTGTGACCGGAAATCATCTTGGTCTGTCTGGAAACTTGCGTCCGTGAATCCACTGACTTCAAGCACATCACTTCCACCGTACACTAAGAACTTATCCTTAGTATGTCTTAGATACTTCAGGATATTCTTGACGGCAATCCAATGGTTTTCACCTGGATTTGACTGGTATATACTCGTCATGCTCAATGCGTAAGCAACATCAGGACGAGTACAGATCATGGCATACATGACAGATCCTATTGCAGATGCATAAGGAATATTCTTCATGCGCTCAAGCTCAGCAGCCGTCGTGGGGCTCTGCTTCTTGCTTAGCGTTGTGCCATGTACCATTGGCGTGAAGCCCTTCTTGGAATCTGCCATGCTGAATCTATGCAGGACTTTGTCAATGTATGAATCTTGACACAAGCCTATCAGCCTTTTAGATCTATCCCGGTAGATCCTGATTCCAAGAACGTATGCGGCTTCACCCATGTCTTTCATGGAAAAACAACTTCCAAGCCAGTCCTTTACCGACTTCAGCATTGGTATGTCATTTCCGAGAAGTAGTATGTCATCGACATACAGAATAAGAAATACTATCTTGCTCCCACTAGTTTTCTTATACACGCATTGTTCTTCTTCGTTTCTGATGAAGTCAAATTGCTTGATCGCTTCATCAAAACGAAGATTCCAGCTCCTCGATGCTTGCTTCAATCCATAAATGGATTTATGAAGCTTGCATACTTTCCCAGCATTCTTTGGATCTATGTAACCGTCAGGTTGTGTCATATACACATCCTCTTCCAGAATACCATTCAGGAAGGCGGTTTTTACGTCCATCTGCCAAATTTCATAATCATGAAAAGCTGCAGTTGCTAGTAGAATCCGAATAGATTTCATCATAGCCACTGGGGAATAGGTTTCATCATAATCCACACCGTGAACTTGTCTGAAACCTTTTGCCACCAACCTGGCTTTATAAATCTGGACATTTCCATCCACGTCAATCTTCTTCTTGAAGATCCATTTGCACTCGATGGCTTTTACACCAGCGGGTAAGTCAACCAACGAAAACACTTGGTTGACCGACATGGAGTCCATTTCGGAATCAGTGGCCTTACGCCACTTAGAGGAATCTGGGCCCATCATGGCTTGATTGAAGTTCGATGGTTCATCACCATCAATGATCAGAAGATCATGACAGTTAGTCACGAGGAATCCTTGATATCTCTCGGGTTCGTGACGGATCCTCCCGGATCTTCGAACTTCAGGTACTACAGGTTCAGGCTCTACAATTTCTTGTAGGTCCTCCTGCTGCTCTTCCTCATTAGGTTGAGCAGTATTCTGTTCATCTTGAATTTCTTCAAGCAGTACCTTACTCCCACTGTTTTTCTTAGAGAGAAACTCCCTCTCAAGAAAATTACAATCCCGGGCAACAAAGATCTTGTTCTCGGATCGTAGGTAGAAGTAATAAGCCTTGGTTTCCTTCGGATAACCAATGAAGTAGCATTTGTCAGACTTTGGTGTAAGCTTGTCAGAGATCAATCTCTTGACATAGGCTTCACAACCCCAAATTCTAAGATAAGACAGCACTGGAGCTTCTCCAGTCCATAATTCATATGGTGTCTTTGCTACTGCTTTTGATGGCGCTCTATTTAGAGTGAACACTGCTGTTAGCAGAGCATATCCCCAAAGGGATATTGGAAGGTCTGTGTGACTCATCATAGACCGAACCATATCCAATAAGGTCCGATTCCTCCTCTCAGACACACCATTCCATTGAGGTGTTCCAGGAGGAGTGAGTTGGGAAACTATCCCACACTCTCTTAGATGATCACTGAACTCTTGGCTCAAGTATTCTCCTCCTCGGTCGGACCGAAGAGCTTTAATGCTTTTGCCAAGTTGGTTCTGTACTTCATTTTGGAATTCTCTGAATCTCTCAAACGATTCAGACTTATGTTTCATTAAATAAACATATCCATACCTACTGAAATCATCAGTGAAGGTAATGAAGTACTGATAGTTTCCACTTGCATTTGTGGACATTGGGCCACACACATCTGTGTGTATCAGGCCCAATAAGTCACTGGCCCTCTCGTTAGGTTTATTAAAGGGGGCCCGCGTCATTTTGCCCATCAGACAGGATTCGCATTTCTCACATGACTCAAAGTCAAATGAGCCAAGAAGTCCATTCGAATGGAGCCTCTTAATGCGTTTCTCGCTGATGTGCCCTAAACGACAATGCCATAGAAACGTTCGGTTCTCCTCATTAGGTTTGAACCGTTTGGTATTAATGTTATAAATTGGCGCGGATTGATCAAGTATGTAAAGCCCATTCGTAAGAGGGGCACAACCATAGAACAAATTGTTGCGATTGAAGGAACATAATTTATTCTTAACTGAAAAATCATAACCTTCCAAATCCAACAATGAAATTGAAATAATATTTCTGCTTATCGCAGGTACAAAATAACAATTATTGAGTTCTAAAACCAATCCCGAAGGTAAAGACAACAAGTATGTGCCTACAGCTAGTGCAGGAACTTTCGCTCCATTCCCAACTCGTAGCTCCACTTGTCCTTGCTTCAGCCTCCTACTGTTGCTGAGTGCCTGCATATTAGTACAAATATGAGCCCCACAACCAGTATCCATAACCCATGAGGTATTATCAGAAGTAGTTGTATTAACTTCTATAACAAAAATACCTGATGAAGAAGTCTCCAAAGTCTTCTTCTTCAATTCCTTTAGACCTTCCAGGAATTTCTTACATTCTCTCCTCCAATGCCCTGGTTCTTTGCAGAACCTGCAGATGTCAGTAGGCCCAGCCTTGGACTTGGGCTTGGGCTTTGGCGTGTCCTTGTCCGAGACTTGAACAGCCTTAGCCTTTCCCTTGTCCTTGGCAGAGGATTTCTTAAAGCCCTTGCCCTTTTGCACCATAAGCACATTGGGGTCCTTGGCTTTCCTCAAGTTGGGCTCTGCAGTCTTGAGCATTCCGTGAAGCTCAGGCAATGTCTTACTCAAGCCATGCATATTGAAGTTCATGATGAACTGATCATAGCTTGCAGGTAAAGACTGCAGAACGATGTCGCAGGAAAGTTCCTGGCTGATAGGGCAGTCGAGTTTCTGAAGATGATCGAGATAACCCATCATCTTCAAGACATGAGGACTCACTGCCGCATTTGCAGCCAACTTACAGTCTAAGAGGTTCTTAACTGTCTGGAACCTCTCAGTCCTTGCCTGCTCCTGAAAAAGCGATTTCAGGCTTGCCATTATCTCGATGGGCGACAACACACTCTCGAACTGCATTTGCAGCTCAGCAGTCATGGTCGCCAACATCAGGCAATAGACATCATTTTCATCTGACGAATGCTTTTCCCAAGCATTATGCAGATTCCTTGCGGCATTGTTAGGAGGCCTCTCGGGGAGGGGATCACGAAGGACATATTCCTTCTTCTCCTGCTTGAGGACTAGCCTCAAGTTCCTTGACCACGTCAGGAAGTTCGTTCCAGTCAGCTTCTCCTTGTCGAGAACAGACCGGATTGAGAATGTGTTTTGTGTGCTTGTAGTAGTCATAGCTGAAATATAAGATAAAAGGATTTTAGTTAATATGTTCAATATGATTAATCTCGCATTATAGTTAATATGATTAATCTCTCATTATATTCAATAACATCAGTTACCCTCAATAGAATATAATGATTCCAAGATCCACATATAACTAAGATCAAAGTGGGCCATTGGCCGTCACCCAACCTTAGCTTATATCGGTAAGCCCTATCTCGGCTAATTATATCCGTGATATAACTCTTGGTTGTGAATCTGGGCCCGAGGCCCAATCCACTCTGATGTCTCAAGGCCCGGGACTCCCGATGGCCTAGTCAAGAAAACCAGACTATACAGTCATGTAATCACTAATGTCTGGGACTCCCAATGACATCAATGAATCACAAACTGTCTTACCCACGCAAAAGATAGACACCCTCACACTGTAAGGCCGTGTGTACGATTGAATGGGCTTCAACAGCTGACATAATCTGGACAAGACATCCAACGCTTGATATTATTTGAGGTTTGTAGGTTTTTTTTCTTAAAATTTCATCCCAAAATAGAAGATTACTATTTTGGGAAACTTTCCATTTTGGGAAACCTACTGAATTTGGAAACTTTCTAAAATTGGAAACTTCCTAAAATTGGAAACTTTCTAACTATAGAAATTTCCTAAAAATCCAAAACATGCAAATCTAGAAACTTCTATTTTAAAAAACTTTCTAATTTGAAATTTTGGAAACTGATTAATTTTAAAATCAAATTTTAATTAATAAATGAATTTTAAAATAATCTGAAGAATAAGACTCAAATAATTGGCCCAATTGTTTTAACTTCTTGGCCCATGGCCCAAGAATTGGTCTATGTCCAAGACATAACCCAATTGTCCAATTAAATGACATAACCGGTCTGGTTCATTAAAATTGGTCTAACCAAAATTAATTACTACGATGACCACAATTGTCAACCGGTTATTTACTAAACCGGATTTTCTCAATTTATTTGGTCCAACCAAATCAAATTAGAAAACCACTGGTTTAGGCACTAAATCCAATTTTACGACTTTGGATTTCTTATCACGGTTTAACCAGACTTAATAAATTTTATTAAATCTGTAATTATTAAACCGTGACGATTAAGATTTTTAATTGTCTTAAACCGAACCATCACAAGCCAAACCGAACCGGCTCGAGCCAAACCGAACCGACCAATTAGGTCACGTGAAACGATCACGTTCGGGATGGCCGCTTGCATCACGCGATCGGGACGGCCGTAAGCCTCACGATCGGGACGAGCTCGGGTTGTGATCGGGACGGGATGGCGGGTCGTGCGCGGGGCAGGCAGGACACGATCGCAACGATCGATCCATGCGATCCGCTCGGTCGTGCGCTTCATCGCCGATCGGTAATGACCACGCGACACGATCCACGATCGGTCCGTGCGTCATGCCGATCCGGACGTGTGATCCTTCGACGATCACACTCCGACGCATACCAATTCCCTATAGATTGGTACATGCGATTTTGATAGGGTTTGTTTAGGTTTTAATTCTTTTGTTTCTTAAGTGTTTTCTTATCATAGATAGATTCAAACACTTCTAAACAACCTAAACATGATTCTAACAAGAAATCCTAACAGAACCAATGGCTCTGATACCACTGAAGGATTGTTTAGTTAATCCTGATTCAATTTCTCATTGATTGATTCCTACTAAACATGCTTGGATCTAGGTTCTCTTGCAGAATCATAAAGGATCTCACCTAATACCTTGTTTATGCAGCGGAAGAAGAGGTATTGTCAGAGATCAGCAGAACCACCAAGAGATAGCTCCTCCAAAGGTTCACACACGCACACTTCAGGAAGTTGGCTGCTAGACCAAGGAGGTGGGAGGCGCAGAAAGAGAGAGAGAGAGGCGCAGAAGGCTTGGGAGAATTAGAGAGCTAGGTCAAGTTTTATTCCTTAAAACTCCTTTTAGTTCTCATGGGCTTTTGGGCCCAATTCTCAGTCTGATTAAATCCCTTGGATTTAATCAGGCCCTTCTATCTCTCCAAGCACAGTAAATGCCTAGCACTTTTACCGTACATCTGCTGAACCGTTCCTTCATAGTTTCCTGTTAGCTTAGGCGTGTGACCCATATGGGATCATATAATAAAGGCAATAAGTCCAAGACTTATAGATCATGAGCGGACTCTAGCAAGCCATCATGACCCCCAGTATTATATGTCTTATGTCTGATCATTGACATACTCTTACTTTCTAGAGACAGTACAGAGATTACTGGACATAATTCCAACAGTTTTCACATCCATCTGCCAAATCTCATAATCATAATAAGCGGCAGTTGCTAGGAGAATCCGAATTGATTTCATCATGGCCACTGGTGAATAGGTTTCATCATAGTCTATACCATGAATTTGCTGGAAACCTTTTGCCACCAACCTGGCCTTGTAAATCTGGACATTTCCATCCATGTCAATCTTCTTCTTGAAGATCCATTTACACTCGATGGCTTTTGCACCAGCGGGTAAATCAACCAGTGAAAACACTCGGTTGACAGACATGGAGTCCATCTCGGATTCAGTGGCTTCACGCCACTTTAAGGAGTCAGGGCCCATCATGGCTTCTGCAAAGTTCGAGGGTTCATCACCGTCAATGATCAAAAGATCATGGCAATTAGTCACGAGGAATCCCTGATATCTATCGGGTTCGTGACGGATCCTTCCGGATCTTCGAACTTCAGGTACTGCAGGTTCAGGTTCTATTACAACTTCATGTAATTCATCCTGCTGTTCTTCCTCATTAGGTTGAACAGGTTCCTGTCCTTCTTGAATTTCATCAAGTTGTACCTTACTCCCACTATCTTTCTTAGAGAGAAATTCCCTCTCAAGAAAAGTGCAATCCCGAGCAACAAAGATCTTGTTCTCGGATCGCAGATAGAAGTAATAAGCCTTGGTATCCCTAGGATAACCAATGAAGTAGCATTTGTCAGATTTTGGTGTAAGCTTGTCTGAGATTAATCTTTTGACATAGGCTTCACAACCCCAAATTCTGAGAAAAGACATTGCTGGAGCTTTTCCAGTCCATAACTCATATGGTGTCTTTGCTACTGCTTTTGATGGCACTCTGTTCAGTGTGAACGTTGCGGTCAGCAAAGCATATCCCCAAAGGGATATAGGAAGGTCTGTGTGACTCATCATGGATCGGACCATATCTAACAATGTCCGATTCCTTCTCTCAGACACACCATTCCACTGAGGTGTTCCAGGAGGTGTGAGTTGGGAGATGATCCCACACTCACTCAGATGATCACGGAATTCCTGGCTCAAGTATTCTCCTCCTCGGTCCGACCGAAGAGCCTTAATACTTTTACCAAGCTGGTTCTGTACTTCATTCTGGAATTCTTTGAACTTCTCAAAGGTTTCCGACTTATGTTTCATCAAGTAGACATATCCATATCTACTGAAATCATCAGTGAATGTAATGAAGTACTGATAGTTTCCTCTAGCATTTGTGGACATTGGGCCACACACGTCAGTATGTATCAGGCCCAATAGTTCACTGGCTCTTTCTGTGGGTTTATTGAAAGGGGCCCGTGTCATTTTTCCCATTAGGCAAGATTCGCATTGCTCACAAGACTCAAAGTCAAATGAGCCCAAGAGTCCATTTGAATGGAGCCTCTTGACGCATTTCTCACTAATGTGCCCCAAACGACAATGCCAGAGAAACGTTTCATTTTCTTCGTTAGATTTGAACCGTTTTGTATTAATGTTATATACTGGAGCAGATTGATCCAGCATGTACAGCCCATTAATAAGAGGGGCACAGCCATAGAACATATTATTGAGATTAAAGGAACACAATTTATTCTTAATAGAAAAATCAAATCCTTGCAAATCCAATAATGAAACTGAAATGATATTTCTGCTTATAGCAGGTACAAAATAACAATTCTCAAGTTCTAAAATCAATCCAGAAGGTAAAGACAACAAGTAAGTGCCAACGGCCAGTGCTGGAACCTTCGCTCCATTGCCAACCCGCAACTCTACTTGCCCTTGCTTCAACCTTCTACTGTTGCTGAGCGCCTGCATATTAGTACAAATATGAGCCCCACATCCAGTATCTAATACCCAAGTGGTATTATCAGAAGTAGTAGTATTTACTTCAATAACAAAAATACCTGAAGCAGTAGTCTCCAAGGACTTCTTCTTCTTCTTCAGACTTTCCTGGTATTTCTTACAGTCCATGCGATAATGCCCTGCCTCTTTACAAAAGTGACAGATATCAGAAGGCCCAGCTTTAGACACGGGCTTGGGCTTGGCCTTTTCGTCATGGACTGCCTTGCCCTTTCCCTTGTCTGCAGCGGATTTCTTGAAACCCTTGCCCTTCTGCACCATGAGTACAGACGGCTCCTTGGCCTTCTTCAGATTAGGTTCTGCAGTCTTGAGCATACCATGTAGCTCAGGCAAAGTCTTTATCAACCCATGCATATTATAGTTCAAGGTGAACTGGTCATATGCAGGAGTAAGAGACTGCAGAACGATATCACAAGCAAGCTCTTGGCTTATAGGACAGTCGAGTCTAGTCAAATGATCGAGATAACCCATCATTTTCAGAACATGTGGACTCACTGCTGCATCCAGGCCCGGCCCAGAGGACAAGCCAGCAAAGCGGCCGCTTGGGGACACCAAATATTTTTCGGATTTAGAGGTCATCAATTTGTAATTTTAGGATAATATTTATGTATTTAAGGCCACAAAATTTATTTTTTCTCACATAAAAATGAAGTTAAACAATATTACATATAATTTTACACATATTTTAAAGCTAATCTTACTTAAGATTCTAGATAATAAATATTGAAAGAACCATAATATTTTTTTTGCTTGGGGCCACTATATTCGTTAGGCCGGCCCTGGTTGCATCCTTAGCCATTTTACAGTCCAAGAGATTCTTTACAGTTTGGAATCTCTCTGTACGAGCCTGCTCCTGAAACAACGCTTTCAGGTTTGCCATCAGTTCCATGGGACAAGTCAGGCCTTCCCACTGCATCTGCAGTTCGGGAGCCATTGTCGCCAACATTAGGCAAACCACGTCATTAGCATCTGAAGAATGCGTATCCCAAGCATTCTTCACAGCTTGTGCGGCATTATTCGCAGCTCTAGGAGAGAGAACTCTTTCAAGGACATAAGCCTTCTTCTCCTGCCTGAGCACAAGTCTCAGGTTCCTGGACCAGTTCAGGAAGTTTGATCCGTTCAGTTTGTCCTTCTCAAGGGCAGACCGGATCGAGAAAGTGTTTTGTGTTGTTGTGCTTGACATAGCTGAAATTATGAGACAATAGAGTTTTAGTTATTTAGTTCATAAAAGAGTAATCTTAATAACTTATAAGAAAACTCGCATTGCATTCAAAATTTCTTTGTTTAACCTCATAAGAATGCAATGATTCCGAGACCCATGTTCATCTAAATCCAAAGTGGGCCACTGGCCGTCACCCGGAATTAGCTTTACTTGGTAAGCATACACACAGCTAGTTATAACCATATAACTCTCGGTTGTGGATTGGGCCCAAGACCCAATTCACCAGATGTCTCAAGGCCCGGGACTCCCGATGGCCCAGTCAAGGAAACCAATCTCTTACAGCCAAATAATCACTAAAGTCTGGGACTCCCAATGAAATTAGTGACTATATACTACTTTACTTACGCAAAAACAGACACCTCACACTGTAAGCCATATCTGTAATTGAATAAGCGTTAAGTAGCTGACAAGATTGAGCAAGACATCCAAGCTTGATATTGGTTTTGAGGATTTTAGGTTTTATTTCCAAAAATAGAAGATTACTATTTTGGGAAACTTACTTATTTTAGAAACTTTCTAAATTTAGAAATATACTAAAAATAGAAATTTCTAATTTAATATTTTATTAAAGTTTTCGGTTGGGTCACAAATTATAGGCCCAATTCTTGGCCCAAGACCACAGAATTCCAATTGGCCCAATAATTTGACATAACCGAGTCGGTTCATTAATTCTGGTCCAAGACCAAATTAACTACTAAATCCAACTGGTTATTTACTAAACCAGACCAGCTCTAAATTATTTGGTCCAACCAAATCAAACTTAGACCAGCCTTCGGTTTAGGTTAAAATTCAATTTTGAATTTAAATCCGGTTTAACCAGAAATTAAATAATACCAATTGTATTAAATAATTTCCAGCAAACCGCGATTTGGGTTAACCGCTTAAACCATAATTATCCAAAATTTGAAACGATTTTGTTTTAACAAACTTAACAAATCGAATCTTAACAATCATAATCAAACAAATCGATTTTTTTTTTTTTTTTTTAAATCACTTATGATTATCAAACCAAGATAACAATCGATTATGATATTCACAAACCAACAAAACGATTTTGTCCCCTTTTAATTCAAACAATCGTTCACGTTCACTTAACAAACCTAACACGATTCATACAATAATTCAACTTTCGATTATGAACTTCACTAAAGGACAAAATAAAGTCAAAAGCGATTGATCATACAACAAGGTTAACACGTGATTGACTTTCACATAAGACAAAAAACCGATTGCTTTGTATCGATTAAGACATTCAAAACAAACAAAACGATTTTGACTTTATTCAATTCAATAATCGATTCAATTATTAACAATCAACAATCGTATCAAGCTTGTGCACAAGAAGACAAAAAAACGATTGATACAAACGATTTCAAATTAGGGTTTTACAAGTTCTAATCAAATTTCTTAAGCCAAATTCGATTCTTAACATTAAAACAACCTAAATATGATCCAAACAGCAAAAACCTAATGACCTTGCTCTGATACCACTGTAGGATTATGTGTGTTCATGGTGTAATTCTCAGGTTACAACCTAGCACATAATCAACTAGAATCTAGGTGATTTGCAGTTGAATCATACAGATCAGGATCATTACCTCTTTTAGAGTGCAGCGGATTGATTGGTAATGTCGAGATCACTTAGAGCAGATGATTACCGGCTCCTCCTTGGTATCCACACGCTTACAAGCTATGGATCAGGCTGCTAGACCAAGCTGGAATGAATCAGAGAGAGAGAGGACGGCTCAGGTGAAATCGCAGGGGGGGTGTAGAATAACCCTAGTCTGCGCCTCTCATCCCTTATATGGGCCCAAGGAATTATCCTAATGTCATTGTCAGAGATTTTGGGCCCAAGACACAAATCAGACAAAAGCCTGTATTTTGTCTGGCCCAATTCTCTGTACAAATACAGTAAATGCCTTTGCATCTTACCGTATTAATTCCATTTAACTTTCCCGTTAGCTATGGTGTGTGACCCTTTGGGATCATACAATACTGGTAATAAGTCCTAAACTTATAGATCAAGAGCGGACTCTAGCAAGTCATCATGATCACCCAGTATTTATGACTTATGTCTGATCTCGACACTTATCATACTTTCTAGAGATAGTACGGTAGATTTCAGGACATTCCCAACACACAGACCTATCGGCGTCACTTAGTAGGTTAACGCCATAACTGGAATCACCACCCGAAGGCACCAGATCCGATTTGGCCGCTACCCGAGGATCCAATCGGGTCGGACGTACCAGAACGTATTCAAAACCTCGACATGCGGGATCTAACACACCCTAGAGTCCTAGTGCAGAAATGTAAACACGCAGACTCTCTGGGACTCTAGCACTAATCATAATAAGCAACAACAATCAATAGCAATAACCACTACACAATATCCGGCAAGCCTAACACACACACGTTAAACACCATGCCGACTCAACGCCATGTCGAGTCAGCCGCTACGAACTTAACCGGCCCGGTGACCGGATTAAGTATCCACAAGGATCGCTTGGCCCAACACTGAGACGATCTAACAGACCTGCACAGAAAGCTCAACAATAACAACCACACATCAACACAATCAACCACGCAAGCAGGCATATTAGGGTTTCTAAAATCTTTTAATCAGTTCTTGTCCGCTACCTTGGATTAGCGGATTGCTAACCCGTAGACGGCTCATAACTCATTCTCGTCCGCTACCTTGGATTAGCGGATTGTTAACCCATAGACGGCCCATCAATCACATCACTTCTTTTACTTAACCTTTCCTAAGTATCTTTTAATAGCTCCAAGATCTGTCGGTTTAGAGTTAGTAGCTTACTAAACTCCCCGACGTCTCATAATTACTTAGTTCTTTCGTTGATCAATCTTTAACCCACTATTAAACCTAATCTCCGATTTCGTTACATACTTTATACGTTTGTTTAGGTTTACTTCCAAATTTTCAGTCGTCTTACTTCCCGTATATAATTTCATTAAATATCGTTCCTTAATATGTATATATGCATATACGGTCCTAATCATGCAGCGTCTATATGAATGCATCAATCAACGTTCTAGCAACCTAACGACAATCAAGGGTTTAACCATTAAACCGATAGCATGCATCTCGATTACCTATCCGGTTAACAGTTAACTCAACAATCTCAATCATCAGTCAATTATTCGAATACGGGTATGCAAACCCTATATCTACGGTTCCTTGATTCCCGGTCTATATGCATCTAATCTACTATACGGATTGAGCCGACTCATAGTGAAATGGCGCGGAATGATGGATCCGACACGGTACGAATCCCGGGACCTCCAAACTGAACCCTAAACACCTCGCTACAAATCCCGAACACTTCTGAATCACTGAACGGCCGTTGACCGAGACCGGCTTGGTTTCAGGCGTTGGCCGCGTTGACCGGTGTTGACCGGTTGACTGTTGACCACACTTGACCGTTAACCGAATTGGTTGACCCAACTAAACCACTGAACCGACTGAATATCTGAACCAATCTCCAATTGGGCGGTTTAGATAAACCGGTTTAGGGTTAACTGTTGACCGAGGGTTGACCGGTTAACCTAAACCAATCCAATTCCCCCAAACCAACTCAAATCCATTCCCAATCAGATTCTAAACCACCACAGATAAACCGGCTGAAGATTTGAAGGCGGAGGAGCATTTCGGCGGCGGAGCTCCGGCGTTGAATACGGCGGCGCGGCGTTGACCGACGGCGGAGAGGCTTTTCCGGCAATCCAAAGAGAGCTCAGGTGACTGAAAACACTTCAGGGTCCATCATGAAGCTACTGGAGAGGAGGAGAGAGGATTGAAACACCACAGGAAGAGAGAGAGAAGGAGGAGAACCTCGCCGGCGGCGGTTCTCCGGCGATATTCCGACGACCTCCGGCGACGGCGACGGCAAGGGAGAGGTGGCGGTTGTAGAGGAGAGTGTGGTGAAGTTATTGGTGAGATTATCTTGATGATTAAGCTTATGGTTTGGGAGTTATGAGATTTCTTGCAATGCAAGTTATGAAGAACTCGTGGTGTTCTTGAAGATTCAAAGGGGTTTCTGGGTTTTTCAGATGATTCTGGAGAGAGAGGAGAGAGAGGTCGACAGAGAGAATTTAGAGAGAGGTTGAGATGATAAAAAAATGAGTCTTTTTGGAGATATGAAAGTGATCTGATGTTAGATTCTTGCATGCAAAAAGATGCATTGAATCTAAAGCCATGCATTACACATCATGAGAAGATGTGGCGACCATGGGGAGGAGACACATGTCTCCAGGAGTGTTTTTGTAACCACAAACCCTTTCCAAAATCACCTAAACCAACACTTAAACCCGTCTCATCCCGTTGCTTCGGTTTGTCCGTTTTTCGAAGTTAATATTTTAGAAACCTCTTCCTTTCTCTCATAAATCCTCAAACCTACAAAAACGTATTCTCCCTAATTTTATATAAATTTATCAACTTGAATCACCTCATTTGGAGTTCCGTAGCTCCGGTTATGAATTTTTGAAGTTTTTCGGTTTAGTCGGTTTCCATTCCCGACAGTCCGAAAAACCCGTTTAAGCTCTGTTTCTTTTACTTCTGGTCTTGTAAATGTTCTTTAGGTTGGAAAACAAGAACATTTGGCCCGTCTCGGCTCCCGTCTCAACTTTTGGCAAAATTACTATTTTGTCTTTGGACTTTGGCAAAATTACAATTTTGCTCCTGTTGACTTTTCTTCTGCCCGTTGACCGTATTTTTGGAAACAGGGTATTACATCCAACCTGCGTACTCACTACCTGACATGACTCACTAGTCATAGAAGTTGTTTGAATCCCTTAAGGGAGAATCACCCAAACAAGCGTCCTTCGGGTATAACAAATAAAAATTCTAAATACTCTCCTTCTCAAGATCAGAATATATTATCCGTTAAAGAAGGACTCCCGACCTCTCATCGGGAGAAATATGGGACATAATTTACCACGCCTAATATGTCTTCTGTTTCGATGATCATGTCTGAGTAGTTTATGTTGGAATTGTGTCCAGTAATCTCGGTACTGTCTCTAGAAAGTAAGAGTATGTCAATGATCAGACATAAATCATATAATACTGGGGGTCATGATGGCTTGCTAGAGTCCGCTCATGATCTATAAGTCTTGGACTTATTGCCTTTATTATATGATCCCATATGGGTCACACGCCTAAGCTAACAGGAAAACGTGTAGGAATAGTTTAGCAGAAGTACGGTAAAAGTGCTAGGCATTTACTGTACTTAGAGAGAATAAAACGGTTTAGGCACTGTGTGTCGATCGATGCACAAGGCGTGTCGATCGACACAGTGCGCGAACGCCTCGGAGTAAATTGGCATTTGGGCCAAATGGCCCAAAACGAACTGAACGAGTTTTATATAAACTTAAGACGAGTTCAGGTCGTAAAAAGCCCTAGCCGCGAGCCTCCTCTCTCTCTCTGCGCCGATTTCCTCCTGGTCTAGCAGCCTCTTCCTGCTCGGTGTGCGTGTGTGAACCTCTGGAGGAGTTATCTCTCGGTGGCTCTCTGATCTCTGACCTGTTCTCCCTTTCCGCTGCACAAAACAGGTAAAAGGTGAGATCAATGTTGTTTCTATTCAAGAGAACCTAGATCCGCATGTTTAGGAACTGTTGAATCTGAGAATTAAATCTGGATTAACCCCTAAACATTCCTTCAGTGGTATCAGAGCTGTTGGTTCTGGTTTTTCTTGTTTAGATTCAAGTTTAGGATTGTTTTTCTTGTTTAAAAGTGTTTTGAATCAACTACTGATAAGAGAAATCACTTAAGTAACAAGAATTGAAACCTAAACATATGAAAAATCGCATGATCAAGCTATATGATTTGGTATGCGATCTGATCCGAGAGAATGAGTATCGGCTGCGATCGCATGGATCGATCGATACGATCGCATGGATCGGTCGATACAGATTCTCGGCAAAACCTGTTAACGCGTGAAAGCATCGATCGATGCAGGATCGATGCAGGTTCGATGTTGGTGCATCGACCGATGCGGTTGGTGCATCGATCGACACGGTTAGGGTTTTAGCTCGTTTCCGTGCATGCGCGAGAGCATCGATCGATACAGGATCGATGCACGATCGATGCAGGATCGATGCTAAGAGCATCGACCGATGCGGTTGATGGATCGATCGATACGGTTGGTTCATCGATTGACATGGTTGGTTTAAGGCTCGGTTTAATGATTTTATTAAAATTATAAACGTCACGGTTTAATAAACAGACTTAATAAATTTATTAAGTCCTGTTAAACCGGGATAAGAAATCCAATGTCGAAAAAATTATTGGATTTAGTGCCTAAACCAGGATTTTCTAATTTGATTTGGTTGGACCAAATAAATTGAGAAAATCCGGTTTAGTAAATAACCGGTTGACAATTGTGGTCATCGTAGTAATTAAAATTTGGTTAGACCAATTTTAATGAACCAGACCAGTTATGTCATTTAATTGGACAATTGGGTCATGTCTTGGACATGGACCAATTCTTGGGCCTCGGGCCAAGAAGTTAAAACAATTGGGCCAATTATTTGAGTCTTTCTTCAGATTAATTTAAAATTTATTTTATAAAATTATAAAGTCGATTTTAAATTAAAGTTTCCGAAATTTTGAAATTAGAAAGTTTCTTAAAATAGAAGTTTCTAGATTTGCGGGTTTTGGATTTTAAAGAAATTTCTAAAGTTAGAAAGTTTCCGGTTTTAGAAAGTTTCCAATTTTAGAAAGTTTCCTAAAATAGTAGGTTTCCAAAAATAGAAAGTTTCCCGAAATAGTAATCTTCTATTTTGGGAATGAAATTTTAATAAACCTACGAACCTCATATAATATCAAGCGTTGGATGTCTTGTCCAGTCTATGTCAGTTGTCGAAGCCCATTCAATTGTATTCATGGCCTTACAGTGTGAGGGTGTCTACTTTTGCGTGGATAAGACGGTTTGTGATTCATAAATGTCATTGGGAGTCCCAGACATTAATGATTACATGACTGTATAGTCTGGTTTTCTTGACTAGGCCATCGGGAGTCCCGGGCCTTGAGACATCAGAGTGAATTGGGCCTCGGGCCCAGATTCACAACCAAGAGTTATATCACGGATATAATTAGCCGACATAGGGCTTACCGATATAAGCTAAGGTTGGGTGACGGCCAGTGGCCCACTTTAATCTTAGTTATATGTGGATCTTGGAATCATTATATTCTATTGAGGGTAACTAATGTTATTGAATATAATGCATGATTAATCATATTAAATTTAATACGAGATTAATCATATTGAACATATTAACTAAAATCTTTTTATCTTAATTTTCAGTTATGACTAGCACAAACACTTTCTCGATCCGGTCTGTCCTTAAGATGGACAAGCTGAACGGATCAAATTTCTTGATTTGGTCGCGGAACCTGAGGCTAGTTCTCAGACAGGAGAGAAAGGACTATGTCCTTGAGAGAGCTCTCCCCGTGAGGATCGGGTCCAATGCTTCTCATGCAGTATATGATGCTTGGAATAAGCATTATAATGATGCGGTAGATGTGCGTGGTCTGATATTGGCTACCATGGACTCAGACTTGCGGAAGCAATATGAGAACATGGAGTCGCCAATAGAGATGATCAGCAGCCTGAAATTGAAATTTCAGGAGCAGATAAGGGTGGAGAGATACCAGTTGGTTAAGTCTCTCACTGGCTGCAAGCTACCAAATGATCATCCAGTGAGTCCTCATGTCAGTAAAATGATGGGTTACATTGATAACCTGAGGAAACTGGATTATCCAGTTAGCCAAGAATTGGCAACTGAGATCATACTACAGTCACTGCCGTCAAGTTATGATAAGTTCAAAAGGAACTATATCAAGAAAGGCTTAACGAAGACGCTGAGTGAACTGCATGATATGCTCAAGACAGTTGAGCCAAACGTGAAGAGTACCCTGTACAATCTCATGAACGAGAAGGGTAGGTTTACTAAACCTAATGCTGACAAGGGTGAAGACAAAGTTGTCTAGATTTTGAATCATGGCAAGCGTGTGTCTTCTGAGCCCGAGTCAGATACCTCTTACATTGGTAAGTGCTGCTACTGTAAGGAGACAGGGCATTGGAAGAGAGATTGCATTAAATTCATGGAAGATGATGAGGAGTTAAAGTCGATGTATGCGACTACTTCCTCAGGTATTCATGTTATTACTTCAAGTTCTACCTTAAAGGTATTGGATACTGGTTGTGGCACTGATATTTGTGATAATATGCAGAGCCTAAGCAACAGTAGAACGTTGAAGGAAGGGCAAGTGAAACTACATGTCTGGAAGGAGCTTGGGATGCTGCCTCAGCCGTAGGGTTTTTCACTTATAGATCCCTTTGAGGCTTGGTTTTGTATTAAGTAATTGCTACAATGTACCTGCTTTAAGCAGAGTTGTCTTTCATTTTCTTGTAAGAATTTGAATGTTTTTCATTTTGATAAAAGACAAGTTTTGTTCTTTTGATCTTAATGAAATATTAATTGTAGCACCCTATTCATGGAATGGGTTTTATATCTTAAACCAAAGAGTGCCTAAATGTAACATAAATACCAAATTGGTTTAAATCTGATGAATTAAACCTGATTTTTCTTGGCATAAAGTCTTAGTCACATAGAGTAAGTCGGATTCAGAAATCCCATAGTCATGGACTGTTGGGCTCATTTGATAAAATATCTTATGAGACTTGAATTCTGTTTACTAGACCAAAAGGTAAAGGGCCTATCTTAGCCGAGCTAGAGAAAGGCCCAAAGGCTTATTGGACCTGGAACATACTCATGTATGTGGCCCAATGAGCAGTAATGCCAGAGAAAATCTCCTGTACTTCATTGTCTCTACTGATTACTTCAGTGAGTGTGACTGTGTTCATTTGATGAAACACAAGTCGGAATTCTTTGACATGGTCGAAAGAGTTCCAGAATGAAGTATAGGATCTGAAATGACAAAAGTATTAAGACTCTGGATTAAAATCACGAGTGAGAATACTTAAGTCATTGATTATGTGATCATCAGAATGAGTGTGAAATCGTTTCACAGCTCATTTCTCCTGAAAACCTGAAGGTGTTTCTGTGAGAAAGAATCAGATCTTATTAGAAATGATTAAAGATGAATCACACGAATCTTCCATGATATTTTAAGAATAACGCTCTAGAAATATCTAAGTTTACGCTAAAATAGTTCCACCAATATCAGTTGAAAGACACCACGTAAATGTGGATTGGAATCGATCCAAAATTGTCTTTACTGAGTATTTGTAGTTGTGCTACTTCGCTGGTTGTCCTAGAGAAACTAAGGCTTGTTACTTTTACGTCCAATCTGTTTTCTAAGAAGGGAAGTTATTTTCCAAGAAGAACAGTGGGAGTAAAAGTATAACTCGAAGAAATTCGAGACATACAGGAGGCTGCTCAACCTGTTGAGGGAGAGCAACGGATGGATTTACAGATTTCTGTAGAATCTACACCTGTGGAGCCTGAAGTTCGCAGATATGAATGAATCAGTTACTAATCCGAGAGTGATTTCTTGTCATTAGTTGAACCAGATAATCATTGAAATCTGCACCTGTGGAGCCTGAAGTTCGCAGATATGAATGAATCAGTTACTAATCCGAGAGTGATTTCTCGTCATTAGTTGAACCTGATAATCAATGAAAGTTCGCATGATCTGATGATCATTGAAAGCGACGAATCTGCGAAATTCAAAGAAGCGAAAGTGAGCCCGGACTCCGAAAAATTACATTTTATGTAAGTTAGCTTCATCGATCCATTCATGGATGGAAGCAAACATATCGGAGTTGGAATCTTCGTTCTGTTGAAGTAGTCAAGGTTTTGACTTGAACAGGAACGAAGCGGAACTGTGTGTTTACTAATAGATTAGTGGGAGCGATATTGCATTTCTCATATTGTATGTCGATGACATACTGATTCTCGAAAATGACGTCCCAATGCTGCAGTCAGTAAAGGACTGGCTTGGGAGTTGGTTCTAATGATTGACATGAGTAAAGCCACGTATGTTCTTGGATTTTGGATCTAAAGATAGAGATCCAAAAGAGCTGGTAGGACAAAGTCAAGATTCTTAAATTGACAAAGTCCTGCACCTAATCAGCATTCCAAGAAGGGTTTTATGCCAATGTCACATGGCAATACGTCAAGCAAGAAGCAGTGTCCTACGATAACTGCTGAGCTTGAAAGCATGGATAGGATTCCATATGCGACGGCAATTGGATCTATCATGTATGCCATGACACGTACTTGTTTTGATATTGCTTTAATGTTAAGCAAGACAAGTAAAGACCAGTCAAATCCAGCAAAGAATCACTGGATTGCCGTAAAGAATATCCTAAAGTATTTGAGGAATACTAAGGATAAGTTCTTTAGGTAAAGGAGAAAGTGAAGTGCTACTAGTCGACAGAGTCTGAAAGGCAAGTTTCCAACGGACAAAGATGATTTCCGGTCACAGTCCGGTTATATCTTGTGTCTGTCTGGCGGTGCAAGGCACTGTTGCTGACTCCATGACTTAAGCTGAACATTTCGCAACTTGGAAAGCGGCGAAAGAGGTTGTTTAGAAAGAAGAGTTCGTCACTGAACTTGATGTGATTCCCAGCATAGATGAGACTAGCTGCACATCAGAGGTCTAAACACCTTGTGGATAGGTATAACCTATTCCGTGAGATAAATAACAGAGATGTTAAGTAGATCAGCAAGTTTCATCAAATGAGAACGTTGCTAATCTATTAACGAAGCCACTCCTTAGGCCTAAGCACGAGTCGCGGACTGTTGCTGTAGGATAAGTGAAATTAAGATGTAGTCTTGATTTCAGTGGGAGTTAGTAAAAGGCTTTATTTAGTTATTGATATGTTCTTGTAAAACATTTAAAATGTTTAATGAAATTATGATTTCAAGATTATTTTAACTGTGATGAAATAATCGTTCCAAAGTGATAAGAACCATTTTATAGGTCATCGAAGTAAATGACTTGATCTTGAGTCATCGAAGTCATTTAGCTTGATCATGAGACCCTATATTTGATAGATGGCTTATATCATCCTGTCCCTAGTCGAAGGTTGTTGAAATTGGAACACCAACAACCGTGTGAGACTGGATTGGTACGTGACTTATGACAAAGTCTCACTGTGTCATAGATGCGCGGGATCAAAGTCAGTACACAGGTGTATGTTTGGGAACATACGACCGGACATGACCCGCTTATGAGAACTCTTCAGGATATTTATATCAGTGTCATAAAAGATTCTCACTACGACTATAGAGTATAGTCCTTAGACCTGAGTTCGCATGCATGTGACTGCACATGGACTGATGCACTTTGATCATTGTCTAACACTGTCGTTCTGCGATAGTTATAAGGACCTTGTTTGGGTACATTATGAAATGAGTAGTTTACAGTGATGGAACAAGACGGGATTTGTCCCTCCAATATAAATGGAGTGAATATCTCTAGGCCAATCGGAGATTTGAATACTGGAAAATGCATGGCCATGCTCAAACGGACTGTCCCGAGTCGTTTGGATTGTCAGTATCAAATCAGAGTCCGATGAACAAGATTAGGCTTTATAAGGATGACACTAATCTTGCCTTATGACTAATCGAGATATTGAGACAAAAGGATTATGAATACAGAGATTCCAGTACAAGTGGGAGATTGTTGGAATTGTGTCCAGTAATCTCGGTACTGTCTCTAGAAAGTAAGAGTATGTCAATGATCAGACATAAATCATATAATACTGGGGGTCATGATGGCTTGCTAGAGTCCGCTCATGATCTATAAGTCTTGGACTTATTGCCTTTATTATATGATCCCATATGGGTCACACGCCTAAGCTAACAGGAAAACGTGTAGGAATAGTTTAGCAGAAGTACGGTAAAAGTGCTAGGCATTTACTGTACTTAGAGAGAATAAAACGGTTTAGGCACTGTGTGTCGATCGATGCACAAGGCGTGTCGATCGACACAGTGCGCGAACGCCTCGGAGTAAATTGGCATTTGGGCCAAATGGCCCAAAACGAACTGAACGAGTTTTATATAAACTTAAGACGAGTTCAGGTCGTAAAAAGCCCTAGCCGCGAGCCTCCTCTCTCTCTCTGCGCCGATTTCCTCCTGGTCTAGCAGCCTCTTCCTGCTCGGTGTGCGTGTGTGAACCTCTGGAGGAGTTATCTCTCGGTGGCTCTCTGATCTCTGACCTGTTCTCCCTTTCCGCTGCACAAAACAGGTAAAAGGTGAGATCAATGTTGTTTCTATTCAAGAGAACCTAGATCCGCATGTTTAGGAACTGTTGAATCTGAGAATTAAATCTGGATTAACCCCTAAACATTCCTTCAGTTTACCTGTTAGGTTTAGGGATTCTCACAGGGGATTTCATGGAATTATAGGTTGATCAATCTGTAGGGATTCATATCTGTTAGTTCTTCATCTAGGGTTGTTCTTAATGCTTGATCTTAACTCGCCACTTAGATTATTGATGTTAGGTTGATTTCCACAACGACAGTTTGTTGATTAACTAGAAAAACCTAGATGAGCAATTTGATCTACTCGCAAAGAAATTTGGTTTAGAGGAATTGTGAACGAAAGAACTTGAGATTAATTCTTGTTTAGAACTCTAGAATTCGCAACGAAAGTTGGCTTTCTAGGTTGTTAGACATAGATAGGATTCACAACGAAAGTTGGTTTCTTATACTTCTGTGATTCCAGTTCTAGAACAGTTCCTAATTAGATCCCGATTGATTGATTGCCTGTGTTCCCGATTTCCTGAGAACTCCCTAGACTTGACACCTTCGCCTTCTGATTTACAAACTCGCTTGATTTACTTTCTGCTGTCTGATTTACTGCTTTCTACCGTTTCACCTAGCTTAACCTGAAATTCTACAATCTATCGCAAGAGTCTAGAGTCTCTGTGGGATTCGATACCTTTTATACTACGATTGCATAACTGTGCACTTGCAGTAGAATAGGATTAAAACTAGACCTATCAAGTTTTTGGCGCCGTTGCCGGGGACTCTTTTGAGTCTTCGATAGATTTGAACTTAGGGTTTAGACTAGGTTTTTTGTTTTTTTTTTGGTTTTTGGTTACTAATTTTTTTTCTTTTTCTTGCGTTTCAGGTACGCCTGTAATCGCTTTGCATCGATCGACACGGTCCTGTGTGTCGATCGACATAGTTTTCGCACTGCATCGATTGACGCTACTCTTTCATCGATCGACATAGTTTCGCGGAAGAACAAAGAAGAGATCTGTAAGGACGATGTGTCGGAATAATATTTTCAGTTCAGGGATTGATAGTTCACAGATAGCTGGGTTGAAGAATAAAGGTGACTATCTACATAGTCTTCTACTTGGAAAGTATGCGCAAGAAGCTATCAACTATGTTGGAGGGAATGGATTCTACAGTCAGGAATCTGCTTTTCAGGAACCCTTCCAGCAACAGAGTAACTCCTTCTTGAGGAACTATGGTGTTTCTTCTTACCAATCAGAATGAAGCTGTAAAAGCTGAACAGAGGCAGAATGAAGCTGTAAAAGTTGAACAGAGGCAACACGTCAATGCTGTGATCACAAGAAATGGGATTGACTTGCTAGGAGAAGAAGATAATATAATCTCGGATTTTCTGGATGAATTACGTCTATCTGAGACAAGCATCGATCGACACAACTCTTGCATCGATCGACACAGTCCCAACACGTCTGATGAAATTTCTCGAAATCACCTTGTGTCGATCGACACACAACGTGCATCGATTGACACAGATCGCAGACGGGACCAGAACTCTGCAACAGTCTCAGAACGAGTCTTTGAGCCTCAATTACCACATTCTAAGCCTCCTAAGATGTCCAAACGGGAGCTATACGAAGCTAATTGCATGAAAGTGATGAAAAAGCAGCTGATTCAGATTTCAGAGAAGCTTCCAGACCCAGGAGTCTTTGTTCTTGACTGTTCCATCTCTAAGGGAAGATTCAAGCATTCTATGTGTGATTTAGGATCTGGTGTGAATCCCATGCCATACTCTGTGGCTAAGAGATTAGGACTTATGGAATTTCAGCCTACTATGATATCTCTTATCCTAGCTGATCTATCAAAGAGGTACCCGAAGGTGTTCTTGAGGATGTACCTATCAGAGTTGGAAACTACTTAAATCCAACAGACTTTGTAGGGCTGAATTACAATGTTGAGCCAGATGATCCTTTGCTGCTTGGAAGATCATTTTTAGCTACTGCGGGAGCTGTGATAGATGTGAGACGTGGTTTGATTGATCTCCAACTGGGAGATAAGCCATTGCAGTTCAAGATGGACAGGAAGCAGAGAGCCACCATTGATGGATAGAGCTTCAGTGTTGAGGTGGAACCAGAGGTTCCAATTGGAGAGGAGAAGGTGGCAGTTCATTCTGAACTTGCTCTAACATCTTCAGTGCCTGCAACTGCTCATAAGCAGAAAGTTCCAGACATCTCATTTCCACCAAAGGTAATGCATAAAACTTCTAAACTTAAACCTCCTAATCCCTCAGTTTTGAATACCGGAAAAAGGCAGATACCCACCCAAGCTTCGCTCCCGCCCTGGTTCTACTCCTTTTTTCCTTGGGAGATCTCATGATCCGAATGCTTATACGCCACCTTGGATGAAGAGATATTCGCAGAGACACTCAAAGTCTCTATTGAATCCCCCATAAGTCCGATCTCCTATCCCATAGTCAAGCTATGGACTTTAAACAAGCGATGAGTGGGAGGCAACCCACTGTTAGGTTTGTTTTTGTTTTCATTTTTCGTTTTTGATTTGGTGTTTTTGATTTTCTGCTTTTTGTGTTCAAAGCCGAGAGAAACATGCAAAATCGCACTGAATCGATCGACACACTGAGTGCATCGGTCGACGCAGTTGAGATTTCTGGTTAGCCGATTCGATTGCGGTTCAAACACCAGTTATTTCAATAACCGCGAGAATATTCGCCTTGCATCGATCGACACACATGTGGCATCGATCGACGCAGGGCGACAACAGGTAAGTATTCTGCAACTTTTCGGATTGTTTTTCAAATTGATTATTCTTTCACCGAGCTCATGCTTTTATTACACTGGGGACAGTGTAGTTCAAGTGTGGGGGAGGTAGCTACTGACGCACGCTTTTGTTTTCTTAGAGTCAGTCCAAATTTGTTTTCTTGAGTCAAATTGAGTAGGAAACAAGGACTTTTTGAGGAGATTACAACACTTGCAGGAACTTAAGTGACCATTGGATGAGCTGCATATGATTTATGACTATTAGAAAACCCAACACAGACCAGCCTACTGAGGACACCCATATCACTTCAGGTATTCAGAGAATCCATTACTTGATTGTTGGAATTGTGTCCAGCAATCTCTGTACTGTCTCTATAACGTAAGAGTATGTCAGTGATCAGACATAAGTCATACAATGCTGGGGGTCATGATGGCTTGCTAGAGTCCGCTCATGATCTATAAGTCTTGGACTTATTGCCTTTATTGTATGATCCCATATGGGTCACACGCTTAAGCTAGCAGGAAATAATGTTGGAACGGCATAGCAGAAGTACGACAAAAGTGCTAGGCATTTGTCGTACTAAGAGAGAATGAATAATGGGTCTGATTAAATGGAATTTAATCAGATTGGGCCCAAAAGCCCATATGGGAAGGAGAAGGCTTTTAATGACTAAAAGCCAAAGTCTCCTTCTCTCTAACCCTAACCCAGCCGCGATTCTCCTCTCTTTCTGGCGCCTCTCTCCTTGTGGTCTAGCAGCCAATTTCCGGTGATTGCGTGTGTGAGCCTTTGGAGGATCCATCTCTCGGTGTATCTCCCTGATCATTGACCTGTTCATCAATTCCGCTGCAAACAAACAGGTAAAAGGTGAGATCATATGTTTCTAAATAAGAACACCTAGATCTAATGCATGTTTAGTAGGTTCAACTAATCTGAGAATTGAACCAAGAGTCTAAACAATCCAACAGTGGTATCAGAGCCATTGGTTCTTAGGTTTCTTGTTTTAGATTCATTGTTTAGGTTGTTTAATCCGTTTAGATGTGTTTTGAATCCATTACTGATAAGAAAAACACATAAGAAACTGAATTAAAACCCTGAACAAACACTTGAATCACAAAACCGAGCTATATGACTCGGGTTTTGTTGATTAGCCAAGGGTGATCAACCGGCTTGGCCGGTCAGAGATCACGGCCGAGAGTCGAACGGTCGCGCGCAGGAGGTCGGTCGGAATCGGTTCGGTCGGGATCGAAAGATCGAGATCGAACGATCGTCCGAGCGTCCCGATCGTCCGTGCGTTGCGTCCCGATCATCCGAACGTCCGGCTGGCGAGCGTCCCGGCTGTCCGTGCGCTGCGTCCCGATCGTCCGTGTCCCGTCCCGTTCGCGGCCATCACGATCTCGGATCGAGTTGGCTAGGGTTGGCGGCTGGAAATTAGGTCACAACCAACTCGGTTTGGTTCGTGACTAATTTGGTTCGGTTCAAGGCTCGGTTTAAGATTTTAATTAAAAATCAACGTTCTGGTTTAATAAACAGATTTTAATAATTTTATTAAAGTCTGGTTAAACCAGGATTAGAAATCCAATGTCGAAAGAATTATTGGATTTGGTCCCTAAACCAGGATTTCTAATTTGATTTGGTTGGACCAAATATATTGAGAAAATCCGGTTTAGTAAATAACCGGTTGACAATTGTGGTCATCGTAGTAATTGAAACTTGGTTAGACCAGTTTTAATGAACCAGACCGGTTATGTCAATTAATTGGACAATTGGGTCATGTCTTGGACATGGACCAATTCTTGGGCCTCGGGCCAAGAAGTTAAAACAATTGGGCCATTAATTGAGTCATTCTTCAGATTTAAATTTAAAACTTATTTTATAAAATAAAATTATGAAATTCGATTTTAAATTTTATAAAGTTCCGAAATTTCGAAATTAGAAAGTTTCCAAAATTAGAAGTTTCTGAATTTGCGGGTTTTGGATTTTAAAGAAGTTTCTAAAGTTAGAAAGTTTCCGGTTTTAGAAAGTTTCCAATTTTAGAAAGTTTCCAAAAATAGTAGGTTTCCATAAATAGAAAGTTTCCCGAAATAGTAATCTTCTATTTTGGGAATGATTTTAATAAACCTACGAACCTCAAATAATATCAAGCGTTGGATGTCTTGTCCAGGCTATGTCAGCTGTCAAAGCCCATTCAATTGCATTCATGGCCTTACAGTGTGAGGATGTCTGCTTTTGCGTGGGTAAGACGGTTTGTGATTCATAAATGTCATTGGGAGTCCCAGACATTAATGATTACATGACTGTATAGTCCGGTTTTCTTGACTAGGCCATCGGGAGTCCCGGGCCTTGAGACATCAGAGTGGATTGGGCCTCGGGCCCAGATTCACAACCAAGAGTTATATCACGGATATAATTAGCCGATATAGGGCTTACCGATATAAGCTAAGGTTGGGTGACGGCCAGTGGCCCACTTTAATCTTAGTTATATGTGGATCTTGGAATCATTATATTCTATTGAGGGTAACTTATGTTATTGAATATAATGCATGATTAATCATATTATACTTTAATACGAGATTAATCATTTTGAACATATAACTAATAACCTTTTTATTTATATATTTCAGATATGACTACTACAAGCACTCAAAACACATTCTCGATCCGGTCTGTTCTCGAGAAGGAGAAGCTGACTGGAACGAACTTCCTGACATGGTCAAGGAACTTGAGGCTGGTCCTCAAGCAGGAGAAGAAGGATTACGTCCTTCGAGATCCCCTCCCCGAGAGGCCTCTTGCCAATGCTGCCAGGACTCTGCACAATGCTTGGGAAAAGCATTCGTCAGATGAAAATGATGTTTATTGCCTGATGTTGGTGACAATGACTCCAGAGCTGCAAAAGCAGTTCGAAAGTGTGTTGTCTCCAATCGAGATCATGGCGAGCCTGAAATCGCTTTTTCAGGAGCAGGCTAGGACCGAGAGGTTTCAGACAGTTAAGAACCTCTTGGACTGTAAGTTGGCTGCGAATGCGGCAGTGAGTCCTCATGTGTTGAAGATGATGGGTTATCTCGATCATCTTCACAAACTCGACTGCCCAATCAGCCAGGAACTTGCCTGCGACATCATTCTGCAGTCATTACCTGCAAGCTATGATCAGTTCATTCTGAACTTTAACATGCATGGCTTGAGTAAGACACTGCCTGAGCTTCACGGAATGCTCAAGACTGCAGAGCCCAACTTGAAGAAACCCGCCAAGGACCCCAATGTACTTATGGTACAGAAGGGCAAGGGGTTTAAGAAGTCTTCTGCTAAGGATAAGGGAAAGGCCAAGGGTGTCCAAGTCGTGGACAAGGACACGCCAAAGCCCAAGCCCAAGTCCAAGGCTGGGCCTACTGACATGTGCAGGTTCTGCAAAGAACTGGGGCATTGGAGAAGAGATTGTAAGAAATTCCAGGAAGGTCTAAAGGAATTAAAGAAGAAGACTTTCGAGACTTCTTCATCAGGTATTTTTGTTATAGAAGTTAATACAACTACTTCTGATAATACCTCATGGGTCATGGATACTGGTTGTGGGGCTCATATTTGTACTAATATGCAGGCACTCAGCAACAGTAGAAGGCTGAAGCAAGGACAAGTAGAGCTACGAGTTGGGAATGGAGCGAAAGTTTCAGCACTAGCTGTAGGAACTTACTTGTTGTCTTTACCTTCGGGATTGATTTTAGAACTTAATAATTGTTATTTTGTACCTGCTATAAGCAGAAATATTATTTCAATTTCTTTGTTGGATTTGGAAGGTTATGATTTTTCAGTTAAGAATAAATTATGTTCCTTCAATCGCAACAATTTGTTCTATGGTTCTGCCCCTCTTACGAATGGGCTTTACATACTCGATCAATCCGCGCCAATTTATAACATTAATACAAAACGGTTTAAACCTAATGAGGAAAACCGAACGTTTCTATGGCATTGTCGTTTAGGGCACATCAGCGAGAAACGCATCAAGAGGCTCCATTCGGATGGACTTCTTGGCTCATTTGACTTTGAGTCATGTGAGAAATGCGAATCCTGCATGATGGGCAAAATGACACGGGCCCCCTTTAATAAACCTAACGAGAGGGCCAGTGACTTATTGGGCCTGATACACACTGATGTGTGTGGCCCAATGTCCACAAATGCAAGAGGAAACTATCAGTACTTCATTACCTTCACTGATGATTTCAGTAGGTATGGATATGTTTATTTGATGAAACATAAGTCTGAATCTTTTGAGAAGTTCAGAGAATTCCAAAATGAAGTACAGAACCAACTTGGCAAAAGCATTAAGGCTCTTCGGTCCGACCGAGGAGGAGAATACTTAAGCCAGGAATTCAGTGATCATCTGAGAGAGTGTGGGATCGTATCCCAACTCACTCCTCCTGGAACACCTCAATGGAATGGTGTGTCTGAGAGGAGAAATCGGACCTTATTGGATATGGTTCGATCTATGATGAGTCACACAGACCTTCCAATATCCCTTTGGGGATATGCTCTGCTAACAGCAGTGTTCACTCTAAATAGAGCGCCATCAAAAGCAGTAGCAAAGACACCATATGAATTATGGACTGGAGAAGCTCCAGTGCTGTCTTATCTAAGAATTTGGGGTTGTGAAGCCTATGTTAAGAGATTAATCTCAGATAAGCTTACACCAAAATCTGACAAATGCTACTTCATTGGTTATCCACGGGAAACCAAGGCTTATTACTTCTATCTACGTTCCGAGAATAAGATTTTTGTTGCCCGGGATTGTAACTTTCTTGAAAGAGAGTTTCTCTCTAAGAAAGACAGTGGGAGTAAGGTACTGCTTGAAGAAATTCAAGATGAACAGGATACTGCTCAACCTAATGAGGAAGAGCAGCAGGAGGACCTACAAGAAATTGTAGAGCCTGAACCTGTAGTACCTGAAGTTCGAAGATCCGGGAGGATCCGTCACGAACCCGAGAGATATCAGGGATTCCTCGTGACTGACTGTCATGATCTTTTGATCATTGATGGTGATGAACCATCGAACTTCAATCAAGCCATGATGGGCCCAGATTCCTCTAAGTGGCGCAAGGCCACTGATTCCGAAATGGACTCCATGTCGGTCAACCAAGTCTTTTCGTTGGTTGATTTACCCGTTGGTGTAAAAGCCATCGAGTGCAAATGGATCTTCAAGAAGAAGATTGACGTGGATGGAAATGTCCAGATTTATAAAGCCAGATTGGTGGCAAAAGGTTTCAGACAAGTTCACGGTGTGGACTACGATGAAACCTATTCACCGGTGGCTATGATGAAATCTATTCGGATTCTACTAGCAACTGCAGCTTTTCATGATTATGAAATTTGGCAGATGGACGTGAAAACCGCCTTCCTGAATGGTATTCTGGAAGAGGATGTGTATATGACGCAACCTGACGGTTACATAGATCCAAAGAATGCTGGGAAAGTATGCAAGCTTCATAAATCCATTTATGGATTGAAGCAAGCATCGAGGAGCTGGAATCTTCGTTTTGATGAAGCGATCAAGCAATTTGACTTCATCAGAAACGAAGAAGAACAATGCGTGTATAAGAAAACTAGTGGGAGCAAAATCGTTTTTCTTATTCTGTATGTTGATGACATACTGCTTCTCGGAAACGACGTTCCAATGCTGAAGTCTGTAAAGGACTGGCTTGGAAGTTGTTTTTCCATGAAAGACATGGGTGAAGCCGCATACGTTCTTGGAATTAGGATCTATCGGGATAGACCTAAGAGGCTGATAGGCTTGTGTCAAGACTCATACATTGACAAAGTCCTACAAAGATTCAGCATGAAAGATTCCAAGAAGGGCTTCACGCCGATGGTACATGGCACAACGCTAAGCAAGAAGCAGAGCCCTACGTCGGCTGCTGAGCTCGAGCGTATGAAGAACATTCCCTATGCATCTGCAATAGGATCTGTTATGTATGCCATGATCTGTACTCGTCCTGATGTTGCTTATGCATTGAGCATGACGAGTAGATACCAGTCAAATCCAGGTGAAAACCATTGGATTGCCGTAAAGAATATCTTGAAGTATCTAAGACATACTAAGGATAAGTTCTTGGTGTACGGTGGAAGTGATGTGCTTAAAGTCAGTGGATTCACGGACGCAAGTTTCCAGACAGACACAGATGATTTCCGGTCACAGTCCGGTTATGTCTTTTGTCTGAATGGCGGTGCAGTAAGTTGGAGAAGCTCCAAGCAGGACACCGTTGCTGATTCCACTACAGAAGCTGAATATATCGCCACCTCAGAAGCAGCGAAGGAAGCTGTTTGGATACGAAAGTTCATTATGGAACTAGGTGTGATACCAGATGCGGCTGAGCCTCTGGCACTGTTTTGTGACAACAATGGTGCTATAGCTCAGGCAAAGGAACCAAGATCACACCAGAAATCCAAGCATGTTCAAAGAAGATATCACTTGATACGTGACATCATTAATAGAAAGGAAGTCAAGATCAGCCGAGTTCCGACAGATGATAACGTCGCTGATCCGTTGACAAAGCCACTCCCAAGGCCTAAGCTCGAGTTCCTGACTGAAGCTGTAGGCATTAGAAACATTGAAATGTAATCTAAATTTGAGTGGGAGTTTTGTGAGCTTTATTTTAGTTATTTGATATGTTCTTGTAAAACATTATTTATGTTTTAATGAAATTATTATTTCAAGATTATTTTAACTGTGATGAAATAATCGTTCCAAAATGATATGAATCATTTTATAGGTCATCGAAGTAAATGATTTGATCTTGAGTCATCGAAGTCATTTAGCTTGATCATGAGATCCTATATTTGATAAATGTTTTATATCATCCTGTCCCTAGTCGAAGGTTGTTGAAATTGGAACACCAACAACCGTGTAAGACTGGATTGGTACGTGACTTATGACAAAGTCTCAGTGTGTCATAGATGCTCGGCATCAAAGTCAGTACATAGGTGTATGTTGGGAACATACGACCGGACAAGACCCGCTAATAAGAACTCTTCAGGATATTTATATCTGTGTCATAAGAGATTCTTACTACGACTATAGAGTATAGTCCTTAGACCTGAGTTCGCATGCATGTGACTGCATATGGACTGATGCACTTTGATCATTGTCTAACGCTATCGTTCCGCGATAACTATAAGGACCTTGTTTGGGTACATCATGAAATGAGTAGTTTACAGTGATGGAACAAGATGGGATTTGTCCCTCCAATATAAATGGAGTGAATATCTCTAGGCCAATCGGAGATTTGAATACTGGAAAACGCATGGCCATGCTCAAACGGACTTTCCCGAGTCGTTTGGATTGTCAGTGTCAAATCAGAGTCCGATGAACAAGATTAGGCTTTATAAGGATGACACTAATCTTGCCTTATGACTAATCGAGATATTGAGACGAAAGGGATTATGAATACAGAGATTCCAGTTCAAGTGGGAGATTGTTGGAATTGTGTCCAGCAATCTCTGTACTGTCTCTATAACGTAAGAGTATGTCAGTGATCAGACATAAGTCATACAATGCTGGGGGTCATGATGGCTTGCTAGAGTCCGCTCATGATCTATAAGTCTTGGACTTATTGCCTTTATTGTATGATCCCATATGGGTCACACGCTTAAGCTAGCAGGAAATAATGTTGGAACGGCATAGCAGAAGTACGACAAAAGTGCTAGGCATTTGTCGTACTAAGAGAGAATGAATAATGGGTCTGATTAAATGGAATTTAATCAGATTGGGCCCAAAAGCCCATATGGGAAGGAGAAGGCTTTTAATGACTAAAAGCCAAAGTCTCCTTCTCTCTAACCCTAACCCAGCCGCGATTCTCCTCTCTTTCTGGCGCCTCTCTCCTTGTGGTCTAGCAGCCAATTTCCGGTGATTGCGTGTGTGAGCCTTTGGAGGATCCATCTCTCGGTGTATCTCCCTGATCATTGACCTGTTCATCAATTCCGCTGCAAACAAACAGGTAAAAGGTGAGATCATATGTTTCTAAATAAGAACACCTAGATCTAATGCATGTTTAGTAGGTTCAACTAATCTGAGAATTGAACCAAGAGTCTAAACAATCCAACAGAATTCACCTTTAACTTGACTTAATTTTCGCTCCTATGGGCTTGGTATACTTTGAGTCGGATTCCTCTGTTGGTTCTGGCACAGCTTGTAAACCTGTCTGATTATGGTTCCCTTCTCTCCTTCTTTGAAAGTAAAAAAAAAGAGATAAACTGAGGATAATCTAGTAGCTTCGAAGTGGTCGCGGGAGTGGTAGAGACCCCTATTACCTCCTGTGCATCCATGGAAACATGTCCAAAGTATGCCCCAGTAAGGGAAGAGCACTGATAGAAAAAAATAAAATGATACCCAGTGGGGAAAAATCAGTGCTAAGGAAGGGAAAAGAGAAGAAAGGAACCAGAAGAAACAGTTGAGTGGTCAGATGCTAACAGAGTAAGAATCCATGTGTTCTTTGATCGATACCCCATAGGTGAGACCGCACTTAACAGCCTATAGAAGTCAGTATGGTGAATTTGGATGCTCAGAATGTGATTGTGGAGTTTACTCAGGACAGTTTCTAAGTGTGGGGGAAGTACATGTTGGTCTTGATGTTTGCATGTTCATTTTCATGTGACTTACTAAGGCGAATCTGAGTGTGGTGCTTCTACGATGAAACGAGTTTCTGAAGTTTTCAAACTTCTTCTCCTGATCTTGGTCTTCTGTTTGCTTGAGGGAAAGCAAAAGCTAAGTGTGGGGGAGTTGATATACCATGGATTTTAGGGATTTTAGCCATGGTATATGTCTTATTTATCGAGTCTTTTATTATGTTTTGGAGTCTTTTCAGATGTTTTACAGGTTCAAGGACATTTGGAGTCAAATTGGACGTTTTGGAAGCATTTGGGTTAATTCTGCACTGTTTAGAGATCTCACAGAGTTCACTGGCTGCGAAATCACCTTGGAACGATCGATGCAGTCTGTGCAGTGGTCGACGCAAGGTGATTCCAGGGTTCTACGCAAAAAAATCTTCATTTTGGAGAAATTACAGTTTTTGCCAAGAAACTTCCCAGACTTGCAAAAAGGCCCAAAAACGTGTTTAGACTTATATATTAGGGTTTTATGCCATTGTTTATGCTACACATTATTTTACATTCAGAGAGAGTTGGGGGTTGATCTTGTTCTTGAAAGAGAGAGGATTTTGAACCCTAGTTCTTTATTCTATTATATGCTATTTGGTTTTCTATTCATGATGTCTTCTGTTTCGATGATCATGTCTGAGTAGTTTACCTGTTAGGTTTAGGGATTCTCACAGGGGATTTCATGGAATTATAGGTTGATCAATCTGTAGGGATTCATATCTGTTAGTTCTTTATCTAGGGTTGTTCTTAATGCTTGATCTTAACTGGCCACTTAGATTATTGATGTTAGGTTGATTTCCACAATGACAGTTAGTTGATTAACTAGAAAGAACCTAGATGAGCAATTTGATCTACTCGCAAAGAAATTTGGTTTAGAGGAAATGTGAACGAAAGAACTTGCGATTAATGCTTGTTTAGAACTCTAGAATTCGCAACGAAAGTTGGCTTGCTAGGTTGTTAGACATAGATAGGATTCACAACGAAATTTGGTTTCTTATACTTTTGTGATTCTAGTTCTAGAACAGTTCCTAATTAGATCCCGATTGATTTATTGCATGTGTTCCCGATTTCCTGAGAACTCCCTAGACTTGACACCTTCGCCTTCTGATTTACAAACTCCCTTGATTTACTTTCTGCTGTCTGATTTATTGCTTTCTACCGTTTCACCTAGCTTAACCTGAAATTATACAATCTATCGCAAGAGTCTAGAGTCTCTGTGGGATTCGGTACCTTTTATACTACGATTGCATAACTGTGCACTTGCAGTAGAATAGGATTAAAACTAGACCTATCAAGTTTTTGGCGTCGTTGCCGGGGATAGATTGTACAAAGCAGCTCTAAAGTTGGTTAAAAAGTTCCTAAGGTGTCTACTTCCAAGGTATATGGCGTACAAAGCAGCTCTAAGTGTATCGCCAATACAGATAGCATGAACTTTGACGAGCTTGTGGGAATGCTACAAGTTCACGAACTGGAAATTGATGGAGTTAAGAAACCTAAGAGCATAGCGTTTGGGTCATATGCAAAGAAAAGTCAGGAGCCAAATGAAGATGATCTTGTTAGTCTTATTGTTCGAAGATTTGATCGTGCTCTAATAAGGGTAGAGAAAGGAAAAAGCTCTAATAAGTTCAACAGGAAGTTCTCTGACAGTGACAAGGCAACTAAGAAAGCAGTAATGCAGTGCCATGAATGCAAAGGATTCAGTCACTTCAAAACTGAACATAATCATATGGAGTGTGTTAATGATCAGAAACAAAGACAAGAAAAAATCAATGATGGGAGTGAACGATGATGAATCCGAGAATGTAAAAGATGAAGAAGAAGTAAACAACTTTGTGGCTTTTTGGGATTACTGAACTTGGAAAAGAAGGATATGAATTAGAATCAGAACCAGAAGCAGATCTAGCCAACAACTAAAAAGAAGTATGAGATGCACTGATCAAAATCGGGTTAGAAAATATGGCATTGATACAGATGAAACAAAGACTTGAAGCACGAGTTGAGTCACTCCAAGAAGAACTGAGGACTGAAAAGAAACTCAGCCAAGAAAGTGTCATTTTAATAAGGGAAAAGTTGACATTAGCCAAGAAAGCAGAAGAGTTGGAACACATGCTGAAAGCAGAAAATAGAGTAACTAAGCAACTTTACTCTGAGCTTGATCAACATCGTCGCAAAATTCACATGTTCGCTAGAACCAAGCAGCTGGATAAAATCTTGAGCTATGGAAGGACTGAGAACTTAAAGTCAGGATTGAGATATACTGGAAGAACCTCAACGAGCTCAGGAAAAATGATGTTTATTCCAGTAAGTGCAACAACATTGACACATAATGTGACTGACACAACACAAATCGGCTGTTACTATTGTGGGAAGTATGGTCATTACAAGGCACGCTGCTGTAGATTCCATGAGAGAATAAGAAAACTCAGAAAGTTTGGAAGATTCAACTGGAATAGGGATAAGTATCAGATCTGGATCAGAAAGACAGACTTGTATCAGCATGAGAAATTCAGTCGTACAGGCAGTGCTACAGTGCATAATGTCTGGTGTAGTATGGCATTCGTGGCTGATGAACAAGACGACACCAGTCTTTGGTATTTTGATAGTGGTTGCTCACATGGCATATGACAGGCATAAGGAGTCATCTTGAGGATGTTAAAACCATCAAATAAGGAAAGGTTACATTTTGTGATGGAGGACCAGGGGCGGAGCTGACGTACCGAATACTATAGGCGAAAAAACGGGGGTCTTCATTGTAAAGACGTAATAATCTTTCTTTTTTTAAATTCAAATGATTTTAAATATCTAAAGTAACATGAAAATAACTTATAAACAAAAAAAAAAAACTGATTATAAAACTACTGATTCATAAAATTTGTTCTTTTTGCATTTTTTCCCACAAAACCATTAATCAAGCTTTTTTAATCATATTCCATTCAGCTTTGTTTTTAAGTTGGTTGTGCTCTGCTTTGAGCTTATCAAGTTGTCTTTATCTCTACTATAACAGCAAACATAGTCCTTTAAAAAATGGGGGCCCTAGACAAATGTCTTAAATGTCTTTGCTCAGCTTCGCCACTGTGGAGGACAATGAGAAATTCATGGTAAGAGTAAGACGTGTGACTCAGACCTACCTAAGCTAATGAACGTCTATCTGATAAAAGGGCTCAAAGTAAATATGATCAGTGTGAGTCAGCTATGTGATGAAAGATTGATGGTATGCTTCACGAGTTATGATTGAAAGGCAGTAGATGAGACTGGTGACATCATATTGCAAGGGAAAAGGTTTGGAAACAATTGTTATATGTGACAGAATGACACTAAATGTCTCAGTGCGAAAGATGACGTGCACATATGATATCAACATCTTGGTCACATGAATGAAATAAATCTAACAATTCTAGTCAAGAATGAGATGTTGTGAAAGACCCACAATTCAAAGGAGGTGACAAAATGGTGTGTGGAGCTTGTAACAAAGGCAAGCAAGTTAAAGTCAAACACAAGAAAGTACCAGACATTCAATCAAAAAAGGCTGGATTTGGTACACATGGATTCATGGGACCAATGCAAGTTGAAAGCTTGGTTGGTAAGTGTTATATGTTTGTATTAATGGATGACTATACAAAATACACATGGGTAAGGTTCGTACGTGATAAGTCTGACACAAGTGACAGCTTTCGCATCTGGGCACTTCAGTTGATCAATGATAAAAGAGGGATCAAACGGATCATAAGTGATCATGATGGTGAATTCCAAAATAAAATCATGAAGGTGTTCTGCGAGAATCATGGGATTGCTCATCAGTTTTCAGCACCAAGAACACCACAACATAATGGGTGGTTGAACGGAAGAATCACACTCTTCAAGAAATGGCTCGAGCCATGATACACAAAAATGATGTACCAGTGAGATTTTGGGCTAAAGCAGTGAACACAACTACATAATAAATCGTGTATATGTGAGGAAGGGAACAACCAAAACACCATACGAACTATGGAAACGGAAAACTCTGAACCTGAGCTACTTCCATGTCTTTGAAGGAAAGTGCTACATTCTAAATGACAAAAATCACCTAGGGAAGTTTGATTCACAAAGTGATGAAGGTATTTTCCTAGGCTACTCAGGGACTGGTAAAAACTTCAGAGTGTACAACACGAGATCTTGGTCGATTTGAATCTGTGAACGTAGTATTTGATGATCATTTTCCTATGAAGTGAGCTGGTACAACGTCTGACAATGACTCAGAACATGCTAATCAAGAAGAAGTCGCAGAGGCAAGTCCACCAGATGAACAAAAATCACAAGAAAAGGGAAAACTCAACAGATAACAACGAAATCATCCTCTCTTTGGTGTCCTAGGAGATTTGAATGATGGACAAATAACTATAAAGGTTCGTCTAAACTTCAGAGAGATGGTTTGCTTTGCGTGTTTTGTCTCAGTCATTGAGCCAAAAACACATGTTCATGCCTTGGACGATGAGTTTTGGATTGTAGCAACAGAACAAGAGTTGGAGCAGTTTGTCCAAAATGATGTATGGGAACTTGTACCATGCCCAGAAGGAGTGAATATTGTGGGAACTAAGTGGATCTTCAAAAATAATATTGATGAGAATGGTGTGGTAATACGGAATAAGGCTCGTCTTGTTGCTAAAGGATGCTCTCAGTTTAAAGGGATAGACTTTGAAAAGACTTTTTCCCATGTAGCACGTCTTGAGTCAATCAGGTTGTTTCTTGGAATGGCATGCATAATGAACTTTACAGTTTATCAGATGGATGTGAAGAGTGCATTCTTGAATGGGTTTCTACAAGAAGAAGTGCATGTATAAAAACCTAAAGGATTCGAAGACTCAATCAATCCAGAGTATGTGTACAAGCTTAAGAAAGCATTATATGGCCTGAAGCAGGCACCTAGAGCATGGTATGAAAAGCTCACAAGCTTCCTTCTGGAAAAAGGATATGTGTGGGGGAGTTAGGACAAGACACTCTTTGTGCTGCAACACTTGGATGAGATCATTATCGTGCAGATATATGTTGATGTTATCGTTTTTGGGGGAACCTCTCAAGCTCTGGTTGATAACTTCGTACAGAACATGGCTCAATATTTTAAATGAGTATGGCAGGAGAATTGAAGTACTTCCTGGAGCTGCAGATCAGTCAAATTGAAGATGATCGGATCAATATTCATCTCTCAGAGCAATTATGCTAAAAATTTGTTGAACCGTTTCAAGTTGGATCAATGCAAAGAGGCTAAGACTCCGATGAGCACTACAACAAAACTGTCAAGAGATGATGATGGAACTAATGTGGATGTCAAACTGTATTGTGGTATGATTGGTAGCTTACTGTATCTGACTGCCAGCAGACCAAATCTGTGTTTAAGCGTAGAAATCGTGCAAGGTACCAAACAAAACCGAAACTATCTCATATGGAGGCAGTCAAGAGGATCATCAAGTATGTCAAGGGAACTGTCAACCTAGGAATTTGGTATTCAAAAGGCTCCAACAAGCACTTGGTTAGTTACTGTGATGCAGATTGTGCAGAGAGTATGGAAGACAGGAAGAGCACGAGTGGAGGATTAATATTACATGGATTTTAGGGGTTTTAGCCATGGTATATGTCTTATTTATCGAGTCTTTTATTATGTTTTGGAGTCTTTTCAGGTGTTTTACAGGTTTAATGACATTTGGAGCCTAATTGGACGTTTTGGGAGTATTTGGAGCAATTTTGCACTATTTAGAGACTTCACAGAGTTCACTGGCTGTGTTTTCGCCTTGCAACGGTGATATATCATGGTTTTTACCCATTTTAGACCATGGTATAGATGTGTTTTTAGTGTCTTTTGTCTTTGTTTAGAGTCTTTTACAGGTTTAATCGGGTTTGGAGCTAATTGGAGATATTTGGAGCATTTTGGGACTTTTGGGACGTTTTGGCCGAGAGCTTAACTCACTGTCCGATTTATTGATCATGCATCGACCGACACACCTTGTGCATCGGTCGACACACTAGCGAGATGGGCCGTACGCGTCGGTTTAATGAAGGTATAAAGATTTGCAAAGAAGCCCAAGATAGTTCCAGTATTTACACAGAAGCCCCAGCCGAGATTAGGCCTATATATAGAAGATTTTGGTGTTTATTTTACTTACGCTTTCATAATTAAGAGCAGAGGATTTTTAGAGCTTTTGGGGCTGATATGAACCTATTACTTCATCTGTATTTGGAGAAGATTTCGAACCCCTTTTACCATTATTCTTTTATGCAATTTATTCATTCTATGATTATGTTTTCATTATCTATGTCTGAGTAGATTCCTAGTTAGGTTTAGGGTTTCTCACATAGGATTTCATGACTTGCTAGACTTGTTCAAATTCAGTTAAGGATTCAAACTATATCTGTTCTTCAATCTAATTGTGCTTAAAGCTAGTTCTAACCTGATCAATTAGAATCTAGATCTTAGGTTGCTAAATACGTCACGGAAGTGGGGTTTAGGAATCTGAACTAATTAAATTGGGCAATTAAACTTTGCGCAAACGGAAGTTTGGTTTAGGATAATTGTGAACATATCAAACTTGGGATTAATGCTAGTTTAATCTGTTAGTTCTCGCAAACGAAAGTTTGGTTTGCTGCACTTAGACTTAGAGAATTATCGCAAAGGAATTTGGTTAATTCTATATCTGTGTTTTGAGTTCTAGAACTGTGCTTAATTAGATCCTTGCTGAATGAACTGTCTGCTTGTCTGATTTCCTGAGAATACCCTAGGCTTGACGCTTTTAATTACTTGTTTCCACAACCGTTAATCTCTGCTACTGATTTACTTTCTCGCACCGCTTTTAATTCAATCACATTGCTTATTTCTAGTATTAGTCTCTACTGTTCTGATCTATTGAGACCAAGTGTCCCTGTGGATTCGATAACCCTATATACTACTTTGACATTGCTGTTCACTTGCAGTTTAGTATAGGGATTAAAACTCTGAGCCTATCAAGTTTTTGGTTATCAGCAAGGTAATTCTTATCAGAGAACCTATGGATCATCTTTTTATCGGACACCTCCTGCTGCTATTGCTTATAAGAGCAAGATGGAATCCATGATGGAGCAGTTGCTAGAGGATCAGTATAAGACTGTTGTAGACTTCGACAGGAAACTGGATACTATGCATGAAAATCTGAATGGAAAGTTTGAATCTTTGAGCACACATGTGAAGAAGCTAGATGTCCGAGTTCAACAAACATCTGGAGCAATACAAAGGCATAATGAAGCTGGGAAAGCTGAATAGAGGCTGTACATCAATGTTGTGACCTTAAGAGATGAGATTGAGTTGCTAGGAGAAGAAGAGAGCATAATCTCGGATTTTCTGGATGAATATTGTCTGTCAGAGACATGCATCGATCGACACACACTTGATATCGATCGATGCAATCCCGATCCGTCTGATAAAATTGAGAAAAAATCGCCTTGTGTCAATTCACACAACCTATGCATCGATTGATACAGATCGTAGACGAGACCAGAAACCTGCAAGAGTCCCAGAACGAGTCTATAAGCCCCCTGTGCCATATCCTAAGGTTCCTAAACCGTCTAAACAGAAGCTGGAAGTGGATAACTGCATGAAAGTGATGGAAAAGAAGCTGATTGAGATTACAGAGAAGCTTCCAGATCCAGGAGCCTTTGTGCTAAAATGTTCTATCTTTAAGGACAGATTTAAGCGTTCTCTATGTGACTTAGGATCTTGTGTGAGTCTAATGCCGTACTCATTTGCTGTGAGATTGGGAAAGATTGAATTCCAGCCTACTAGGATCTCTCTTATCCTAGCTGATCGTTCAAAGCGATATCCGGAAGGAGTTCTTGAGGATATTCCTGTCAGAGTTGGAAACTACTTGATTCCAACAGATTTTGTGGTGCTGAAGTATGAGATTGAACCTGATGATCCTCTGCTACTTGAAGATCATTCTTAGCTACTGATGGAGCTGAGATTAATGTGCGACATGGATTGATTGACCTCCAACTGGGAGATGAGACATTGAGGTTTAGGATGGATAAGCTGCAGAGAGGCACCATTGATGGACATAGCTTCAGTGTTGAGGTGGAACCAGAGGTTCCAATTGGAGAGAAGAAGATGGCGGTTCCTCTTGAACTTGCTCTAACATCTTCACTGCCTGCAACTGCTCATAAGCAGAAAGCTCCAGACATCTCATTTCCGCCAAAGGTAAGGCATAAAGCTTCTAAAATTAAACCTTCTAATCCATCAAGTTTGAATGCAGGAAAATGCAGAATCCCACCCAAGCTTCGCTCCTGCCCTGATTCTACTCCTTTGTTCCTTGGAAAATCTCATGATCCGGATGCTTATACGCCACCTTGGATGAAGAGATATTCACAGAGACATTCAAAGTCTCTATTGAAACCGCCATGAGTCTAATCTATATCCTATAGTCAAGCTAATGACTAAAAACAAGCACTGAGTGGGAGGCAACCCACTATATAGTCAGTTTTCGTTCTTATTTTTCATTTTTCAGATTTTAATTTTTCGTTTTAGTGTTTTCAGCCGAGAGAACAGTCAAAAATCGCCTAGCATCGATCGACACAACATGTGTGTCGATCGACACAGTGCGATTAAACAAATGAATCGAGCAAATGCGCCTTGTGTCGATCGTTACAGTCCTGAGCATCGATCGACACAGTGCGACGAGAGGTACATAACTCTGGCTTTTTTAGACTCTTTTCAATTTGATTACTTGTTTTCCCCGAGCTCACGCTTGATTACACTGGGGACAGTGTAGTTTAAGTGTGGGGGAGGAAGCTACTGACGCACGCTTTTGTTTTCTTAGAGTCAATCCTGTTTTTCAAAAATTTTGTTTTATTGAGTCAAAACCAGTTTAAGTAAGAAACAGTGATTTTTTGAGAAGTTAACAACATCTTGCAGGAACTTAAGTAACCATTGGGATGAAGTTGCAGGATCTATCTATGACTATTAGAAAACCCAACACGGACCAACCTACTGAGGACACCCACATCACTTCAGGTATCAGAGGATCCTTTTACTGACTTCACCTTAATACTGACTTAATTTTCTCACCTAAGGGCTTGGTATACCTTATGTCGGATTTCTTTGTTAGTTCTGACACAGCCTGTAAACCTGTCCTATTTGATTCTCTTCTCCCTTCCATAAAGTAAAAAAAAAAATAATAATAATAAACTGAGGATGAGTTAGTAACTCCGAAGTGGTCACGGGAGTAGTAGCAAACACTATTACCTCTTGTGCGATCCATGGAATGTGTCCAAAGTACACCCCAAAACGGGAAGAACACTGATAAAAAAAATTAAAATGATACCCAGTGGGGAAAAATCAGTTGTTAAAGAAGGGAAAAGAGAAGAAAGGGACCAGAGAAAGATAGTATGGTGGTCTAGAGCTGACAAGGTAAGAGTCCATGTGCCCTTTGATCGATACTCCTTAGGTGACACCGCACTTAAATACTTGCAAAAGTCAGTAGCTTGAATTTTAATGCGTGAATGTGATTGTGGAGTTTACTTAGGACAGTTGCTAAGTGTGGGGGAAGTACATGTTGGTCTTGATATCTTGCAGGTGATTCTTTCAGTGGCTTACTAAGGAGAATCTGAGTGTTGTTTCTTCTAGGATGAAAAGAGTTTCTGAAAGTTTTCAAACCTCTTCACCATGCTTTGGTTCTTTACTTGCTTGAGGGCAAGCAAGAGCTAAGTGTGGGGGAGTTGATATACCATAGATTTTAGAGATTTTAGCCATGGTATATGTCTTATTTATCAAGTCTTTTATTATGTTTTGGAGTCTTTTCAGGTGTTTTACAGGTTTAATGACATTTGGAGCCTAATTGGACGTTTTGGGAGCATTTGAAGCAATTCTGCACTATTTAGAGACTTCACAGAGTTCACTGGCTGCGTTTTCGCCTTGCAACGGTCGTTGCAGTTCTGCGCCCAAAAATCTGCATTTTAGAAAAATTACAGTTTTTGCCGAGAAACTTCCCAGACTTGCAAAAAGGCCCCCAGACGTGTTTTAGACTATATATTAGGGTTTTTAGCCACTTGTTTAGGCTACGCTTTACTTACGCTTTATTCTAATTTCATAGAGAGTTAGGGGCTGATCCTACTTTTGAAAGAGAGAGGATTTTGAACCTCAATTCTTTATTTGATTTTATAATATTTGGTTTTCTATTCATGATGTCTTCTGTTTCGATGAACATGTCTGAGTAGATTACCTTATTAGGTTTAGGGATTCTCATTAGGGATTTCATGGAATTATAGGTTAATAAATCTGTAGGGATTCATATATGTTAGTTCTTCATCTAGGATTGTTCTTACTGCTTAATCTGAATTAGCTACCCAGATTTATGATGTTAGGTTGATTGATACAACGACAGTTGGTTAATTAGCTAGAAAGAACCTAGATGAGCAATTTAATTACTCGCAAAGGAATTTGGTTTAATTAGATTGTGAACATATCGAACTTGGAATTAAAGCTGGTTTAATCTTTTAGTAATTGCAAAGGAATTTGGATTGCTGCACTTAGACTTAAAGAATTCTCGCAACGACAGTTGGTTAATTCTATATATGTGTTTGAGTTCTAGAATAGCTCTTAATTAGATCCCGATTGATTGATTAGATTATGTTCCTGATTTCCTGAGAACTCCGTAGACTTAACGCCTTCGTTTCCTTGCTCACAAACTCGCTACTGATTTACTTTCCTGCATTGCTTTTTAGTTTCTAATCACTTTTGCTTTCTCCTAGTTTAATCATTTCTGTTCTAAATCTATCATTGACCGGAGTCCCTGTGGATTCGATACCCTAAGTACTACAACTACATCACTGTGCACTTGCAGTTAGTATATAGGATTACAACTTTACACCTATCAAGTTTTTGGCGCCGTTGCCGGGGACACTTTTGAGTCTTCGATAGATTTGAACTTAGGGTTTAGACTAGGCATTTCGTTTTTATTTTTTTGTTACTAATTTTTTTTTCTTTTTCTGTTCTTGCGTTTCAGGTACGCCTGTAATCGCCTTGCATCGATCGACACGGTCCTGTGTGTCGATCGACACATCTTCGAGCTTGCATCGATCGACACTACTTCGCATCGATCGACATAGAGCATAAGATAATGGGAATGATGGAACGGATATTGGAAAATCAGCAGAATAACTCATTCTGCAGAAGCTATGGTTCCTATTCATTCACCAAAGGTTATGAATCTCCATCATATCAGCCTTTTCCTCCTCAAAATAAGCAGTCTGATAAGCTGTTAAGTATGATGGAGCAGTTATTGGAGAAGCAGGAAGAAGATTTGAACTACATCAGTGGCTCTGGATTCCAAGGAAACAGGTTTGGTTATCAGCAAGGTAATTCTTATCAGAGAACCTATGGATCATCTTTTTATCGGACACCTCCTGCTGCTAATGCTTATAAGAGCAAGATGGAATCCATGATGGAGCAGTTGCTAGAGGATCAATATAAGACTGCTGTAGACTTCGACAGGAAACTGGATACTATGCATGAAAATCTGAATGGAAAGTTTGAATCTTTGAGCACACATGTGAAGAAGCTAGATGTCCGAGTTCAACAAACATCTGGAGCAATACAAAGGCATAATGAAGCTGGGAAAACTGAACAGAGGTTGTACATCAATGCTGTGACCTTAAGAGATGAGATTGAGTTGCTAGGAGAAGAAGAGAGCATAATCTCGGATTTTCTGGATGAATATTGTCTGTCAGAGACATGCATCGATCGACACACACTTGATATCGATCGATGCAATCCCGATCCGTCTGATAAAATTGAGTAAAATCGCCTTGTGTCGATTGACACACCCTATGCATCGATCGATACATATCGCAGACGAGACCAGAAACCTGCAAGAGTCCCAGAACGAGTCTATAAGCCCCCTGTGCCATATCCTAAGGTTCCTAAACCGTCTAAACAGAAGCTGGAAGTGGATAACTGCATGAAAGTGATGGAAAAGAAGCTGATTGAGATTACAGAGAAGCTTCCAGATCCAGGAGCCTTTGTGCTAAAATGTTCTATCTTTAAGGACAGATTTAAGCGTTCTCTATGTGACTTAGGATCTTGTGTGAATCGAATGCCGTACTCAGTTGCTGTGAGATTGGGAAAGATGGAATTCCAGCCTACTAGGATCTCTCTTATCCTAGATGATCGTTCAAAGCGATATCCGGAAGGAGTTCTTGAGGATATTCCTGTCAGAGTTGGAAACTACTTGATTCCAACAGATTTTGTGGTGCTGAAGTATGAGATTGAACCTGATGATCCTCTGCTACTTGGAAGATCATTCTTAGCTACTGATGGAGCTGAGATTAATGTGCGACATGGATTGATTGACCTCCAACTGGTAGATGAGACATTGAGGTTTAAGATGGATAAGCTGCAGAGAGGCACCATTGATGGACATAGCTTCAGTGTTGAGGTGGAACCAGAGGTTCCAATTGGAGAGAAGAAGATGGCGGTTCCTCTTGAACTTGCTCTAACATCTTCAGTGCCTGCAACTGCTCATAAGCAGAAAGCTCCAGACATCTCATTTCCACCAAAGGTAAGGCATAAAGCTTCTAAACTTAAACCTTCTAATCCATCAACTTTGAATGCAGCAAAATGCAGAATCCCACCCAAGCTTCGCTCTCGCCCTGATTCTACTCCTTCGTTCCTTGGAAAATCTCATGATCCGGATGCTTATACGCCACCTTGGATGAAGAGATATTCACAGAGACATTAAAAGTCTCTGTTGAAACCGCCATGAGTCTAATATCTATCCTATAGTCAAGCTAATGACTAAAAACAAGCGCTGAGTGGGAGGTAACCCACTATAGAGTCAGTTTTCGTTCTTATTTTTCATTTTTCAGTCTTTGTTATTTTAAGTTTTCGTTTTAGTGTTTCCAGCCGAGAGAACAGTCAAAAATCGCCTAGCATCGATCGACACAACATGTGTGTCGATCGACACAGTGCGATTAAACAAATGAATCGAGCAAATGCGCCTTGTGTCGATCGTTGCAGTCCTGAGCATCGATCGACACAGTGCGACGAGAGGTACATAACTCTGGCTTTTTCAGACTCTTTTCAATTTGATTACATGTTTTCCCCGAGCTCACGCTTGATTACACTGGGGACAGTGTAGTTTAAGTGTGGGGGAGGAAGCTACTGACGCACGCTTTTGTTTTCTTAGAGTCAGTCCTGTTTTTCCAAAAAATTGTTTTATTGAGTCAAAACCAGTTTAAGTAAGAAACAGTGATTTTTTGAGAAGTTAACAACATCTTGCAGGAACTTAAGTAACCATTGGGATGAAGTTGCAGGATCTATTTATGACTATTAGAAAACCCAACACGGACCAACCTACTGAGGACACCCACATCACTTCAGGTATCAGAGGATCCTTTTACTGACTTCACCTTAATACTGACTTAATTTTCTCTCCTAAGGGCTTGGTATACCTTGTATCGGAGTCGGATTTCTTTGTTAGTTCTGACATAGCCTGTAAACCTGTCCTATTTGGTTCCCTTCTCCCCTTCCATAAAGTAAAAAATAATAATAATAATAATAAACTGAGGATGAGTTAGTAACTCCGAAGTGGTCACGGGAGTAGTAGCAAACACTATTACCTCTTGTGCGATCCATGGAATGTGTCCAAAGTACACCCCAAAACAGGAAGAACACTGATTGATTGATTAGCTTATGTTTGAGTTATACACCCCAAAATTCTATATCTGTGTTTGAGTTCTAGAATAGCTCTTAATTAGATCCTGATTGATTGATTAGCTTATGTTCCTGATTTCCTGAGAACTCCCTAGACTTAACGCCTTCGGTTCCTTGCTCACAAACTCGCTACTGATTTACTTTCATGCATTGCTTTTTAGTTTCTAATCACTTTTTCTTTCTCCTAGTTTAATCCTTTCTGTTCTAAATCTATCATTGACCGGAGTCCCTGTGGATTCAATACCCTAAGTACTACAACTACATCACTGTGCACTTGCAGTTAGTATAGGATTAAAACTTTACACCTATCAAGGATGCTTCTTTCTTGGAAATAATCTGATCTCATGGATGAGCAAGAAGCAGAACACTTTGTCACTTTCTATGGTTGATGCTGAATAAATTTTGATGGGAAGCTGTTGTGCTCAATTACTCTGGATGAAACAAATGTCAGCAGACTATGGAATTGACTCATGACCACTTCTTGCTCACTATGATAACAAGAGTGCTATAATCATATCAAAGAATCTAGTTCAACATTCTCATACCAAGCACATTGACATAAGGCACCATTTCATTCGGGAGTTAGTGGAGAAAAAACAGGTAATGGTTGAATACATCGTTACTGACTTACAACTGGCTGATTTGTTTACAAAACCTCTGGATTTTAATCGTTTTATCACTCCAAGAAACTCAGTTGGTGTCTGTAAAATGTAATGGATTATCAAGAAGTACATCAAGTTCTGATTTAATTTGGAGTGAGGATAACTAGTGAAAAAGAGCTGCATGTTGTGTTGTCTTGTCTCATGAACAGTACATGTTTCTCGAGTGAGGCACAAGTCAGAAAAGCAAAAACTCTGAGGTGAATCCTGATAAGTCACGTGATGAAATCAACTCAGATAGTAGCTCATCTACTGACTCAAAAGAAAGAAAAAATAGGGTGGTTTCACTTGAAGGATAAATGTTGAAAACTGTTCAAGACAAGATAAAGGTATAAGAGTGTGAAAGATAACCATTGGAAGAATGATGACCTGATAAAATGAGTTAACTGAGTAAGGTGTATGGGCTGAGTAATGTGAAGTGTCAGTTCCTGACTCACACACCACTGATTTGAGGATTCAAAGGAGAAATATATGTTTTTATTTAAAAATCCAGTGCTTCAGTGACATGTAGGCAACTCACTATAATTATAATTTCCATTACTTCTGATATGAATGTGGATGCCTTTACTTATCAATTGTGTTGTGTGCTTCTGATGGTCTTTGTGAATAATGCAGTGAATAAAGGACTGGTTCAAGTTGATTATGTCCGGTTTAAATGGGTTGACAAGAAACATAAATCCAGAATTTTGGGTATAAGAAAGGAAAGTTGGTTTGAATTTTAAATTTCAAAAATCCTTGAGAGTCGGTATCCCATCATATCGCATGCAAAAAGTCAATAATATCTCTGACACAGATTATGCATAAGTTCAATAAAAGAAGAAAGAAAGCAAAGAAAAAAAATTAGAATCTTTTTTTTTAAGAAACAAAAAGCTCCGACGAAACTCTGCTCAACCCTAGCTCCGTCTGCAATCATTGTGCATGCAACTAGAAGAGGAAAAGTTGGAACTAACTCTACACATCGTCCGTCTCAGTCTCTAACAGATCAGTCGCCCCCTCAGTTAGTTGAGGACTCAAGCTCCGAGGAAGAAGTGAAGGAATGTTTAGATGATCCTGATTCAATTCTTAGATTCATATCAACCTAAACATGCGGATCTAGGTTCTTCTCGAATAGAAACAATTGATGATCTCACCTTTTACCTGTTTGTTGCAGCGGAAGGAGATTGAACAGGTCAGAGATCAGAGAAACACCGAGAGATGAATCCTCCAAAGGTTCACACACGCGATCACAGAAAACGGCTGCTAGACCACTAGAGGAACTCGGCGCAGAGAGAGAGAGAGTTTTCGGCTGGAGTGTTAGGGTTAATTGTTCTGAACTCGAGTTTTATCTAATAAAACTTGTCCGGTTCCGTTTGGGCCATTTGGCCCAAACACCAATTAACTCGACGGCATTCGCGCACTATGTCGACCGACACACCTTGTGTATCGATCGACACACAGTGCCTAAACCGTTTTATTCTCTCTAAGTACAGTAAATGCCTAGCACTTTTACCGTACTTCTGCTAAACCGTTCCTACACATTTTCCTGTTAGCTTAGGCGTGTGACCCATATGGGATCATATAATAAAGGCAATAAGTCCAAGACTTATAGATCATGAGCGGACTCTAGCAAGCTATCATAACCCCCAGTATTATATGACTTATGTCTGATCATTGACATACTCTTACTTTCTAGAGACAGTACCGAGATTACTGGACACAATTCCAACAATCTCCCACTTGTACTGGAATCTCTGTATTCATAATCCTTTTGTCACAATATCTCGATTAGTCATAAGGCAAGATTGGTGTCATCCTTATAAAGCCTAATCTTGTTCATCGGACTCTGATTCGATACTGACAATCCAAACGACTCGGGACAGTCCGTTTGAGCATGGCCATGCATTTTCCAGTATTCAAATCTCCGATTGGCCTAGAGATATTCACTCCATTTATATTGGAGGGACAAATTCCGTCTTGTTCCATCACTGTAAACTATTCATTTCATAATGTACCCAAACAAGGTCCTTATAACTATCGCAGAACGATAGCGTTAGACAATGATCAAAGTGCATCAGTCCATGTGCAGTCACATGCATGCGAACTCAGGTCTAAGGACTATACTCTATAGTCGTAGTAAGAATCTCTTATGACACAGATATAAATATCCTGAAGAGTTCTTATAAGCGGGTCTTGTCCGGTCGTATGTTCCCAAACATACACCTATGTACTGACTTTGATGCCGCGCATCTATGACACACTGAGACTTTGTCATAAGTCACGTACCAATCCAGTCTCACACGGTTGTTGGTGTTCCAATTTCAACAACCTTCGACTAGGGACGGGATGATATAAAACATCTATCAAATATAGGGTCTCATGATCAAGCTAAATGACTTCGATGACTCAAGATCAAATCATTTACTTCGATGACCTATAAAATGGTTCATATCATTTTGGAACGATTATTTCATCACAGTTAAAATAATCTTGAAATAATAATTTCATTAAACATAAGAATGTTTTACAAGAACATATCAAATAACTAAATAAAAGCCCTCAAACTCCCACTCAAATTTAGATTACATTTCAATGTCTCTAATGCCTACAGCTTCAGTCAGAAACTCGAGCTTAGGCCTTGGGAGTGGCTTTGTCAACGGATCAGCGACGTTATCATCTGTCTGAACTCGGCTGATCTTGACTTCCTTTCTATTAATGATGTCACGTATCAAGTGAAATCTTCTTAGAACATGCTTGGATTTCTGGTGTGATCTTGGTTCCTTTGCCTGAGCTATAGCACCATTGTTGTCACAAAACAGTGCCAGAGGCTCAGCAGCATCTGGTATCACACCTAGTTCAATAATGAACTTTCGTATCCAAACAGCTTCCTTCGCAGCTTCTGAGGCGGCGATATATTCAGCTTCTGTAGTGGAATCTGCAACGGTGTCTTGCTTGGAGCTTCTCCAACTGATTGCACCGCCATTCAGACAAAAGATATAACCGGACTGTGACCGGAAATCATCTTGGTCTGTCTGGAAACTTGCGTCCGTGAATCCACTGACTTTAAGCACATCACTTCCACCGTACACTAAGAACTTATCCTTAGTATGTCTTAGATACTTCAAGATATTCTTTACGGCAATCCAATGGTTTTCACCTGGATTTGACTGGTATCTACTCGTCATGCTCAATGCATAAGCAACATCAGGACGAGTACAGATCATGGCATACATGACAGATCCTATTGCAGATGCATAAGGAATATTCTTCATGCGCTCAAGCTCAGCAGCCGTCGTAGGGCTCTGCTTCTTGCTTAGCGTTGTGCCATGTACCATTGGCGTGAAGCCCTTCTTGGAATCCTTCATGCTGAATCTTTGTAGGACTTTGTCAATGTATGAATCTTGACACAAGCCTATCAGCCTTCTAGATCTATCCCGGTAGATCCTGATTCCAAGAACGTATGCGGCTTCACCCATGTCTTTCATGGAAAAACAACTTCCAAGCCAGTCCTTTACGGACTTCAGCATTGGAACGTCGTTTCCGAGAAGTAGTATGTCATCGACATACAGAATAAGAAATAAAATCTTGCTCCCACTAGATTTCTTATACACGCATTGTTCTTCTTCGTTTCTGATGAAGTCAAATTGCTTGATCGCTTCATCAAAACGAAGATTCCAGCTCCTCGATGCTTGCTTCAATCCATAAATGGATTTATGAAGCTTGCATACTTTTCCAGCATTCTTTGGATCTATGTAACCGTCAGGTTGTGTCATATACACATCCTCTTCCAGAATACCATTCAGGAAGGCGGTTTTCACGTCCATCTGCCAAATTTCATAATCATGAAAAGCTGCAGTTGCTAGTAGAATCCGAATAGATTTCATCATAGCCACTGGTGAATAGGTTTCATCGTAATCCACACCGTGAACTTGTCTGAAACCTTTTGCCACCAACCTGGCTTTATAAATCTGGACATTTCCATCCACGTCAATCTTCTTCTTGAAGATCCATTTGCACTCGATGGCTTTTACACCAGCGGGTAAGTCAACCAACGAAAACACTTGGTTGACCGACATGGAGTCCATTTCGGAATCAGTGGCCTTGCGCCACTTAGAGGAATCTGGGCCCATCATGGCTTGATTGAAGTTCGATGGTTCATCACCATCAATGGTCAGAAGATCATGACAGTCAGTCACGAGGAATCCTTGATATCTCTCGGGTTCGTGACGGATCCTCCCGGATCTTCGAACTTCAGGTACTACAGGTTCAGGCTCTACAATTTCTTGTAGGTCCTCCTGCTGCTCTTCCTCATTAGGTTGAGCAGTATCCTGTTCATCTTGAATTTCTTCAAGCAGTACCTTACTCCCACTGTCTTTCTTAGAGAGAAACTCCCTCTCAAGAAAGTTACAATCCCGGGCAACAAAGATCTTGTTCTCGGAACGTAGATAGAAGTAATAAGCCTTGGTTTCCCGTGGATAACCAATGAAGTAGCATTTGTCAGATTTTGGTGTAAGCTTGTCTGAGATCAATCTCTTGACATAGGCTTCACAACCCCAAATTCTGAGATAAGACAGAACTGGAGCTTCTCCAGTCCATAATTCATATGGTGTCTTTGCTACTGCTTTCGATGGCGCTCTATTTAGAGTGAACACTGCTGTTAGCAGAGCATATCCCCAAAGGGATATTGGAAGGTCTGTGTGACTCATCATAGATCGAACCATATCCAATAAGGTCCGATTTCTCCTCTCAGACACACCATTCCATTGAGGTGTTCCGGGAGGAGTGAGTTGGGATACGATCCCACACTCTCTCAGATGATCACTGAATTCTTGGCTTAAGTATTCTCCTCCTCGGTCGGACCGAAGAGCCTTAATGCTTTTGCCAAGTTGGTTCTGTACTTCATTTTGGAATTCTCTGAACTTCTCAAAAGATTCAGACTTATGTTTCATTAAATAAACATATCCATACCTACTGAAATCATCAGTAAAGGTAATGAAGTACTGATAGTTTCCTCTTGCATTTGTGGACATTGGGCCACACACATCAGTGTGTATCAGGCCCAATACGTCACTGGCCCTCTCGTTAGGTTTATTAAAGGGGGCCCGTGTCATTTTGCCCATCATGCAGGATTCGCATTTCTCACATGACTCAAAGTCAAATGAGCCAAGAAGTCCATTCGAATGGAGCCTCTTGATGCGTTTCTCGCTGATGTGCCCTAAACGACAATGCCATAGAAACGTTCGGTTCTCCTCATTAGGTTTGAACCGTTTGGTATTAATGTTATAAATTGGCGCGGATTGATCGAGTATGTAAAGCCCATTCATAAGAGGGGCAGAACCATAGAACAAATTGTTGCGATTGAAGGAACATAATTTATTCTTAACTGAAAAATCATAACCTTCCAAATCCAACAAAGAAATTGAAATAATATTTCTGCTTATAGCAGGTACAAAATAACAATTATTGAGTTCTAAAATCAATCCCGAAGGTAAAGACAACAAGTAAGTGCCTACAGCTAGTGCTGGAACTTTCGCTCCATTCCCAACTCGTAGCTCCACTTGTCCTTGCTTCAGCCTTCTACTGTTGCTGAGTGCCTGCATATTAGTACAAATATGAGCCCCACAACCAGTATCCATAACCCATGAGGTATTATCAGAAGTAGTTGTATTAACTTCTATAACAAAAATACCTGTTGAAGAAGTCTCAAAAGTCTTCTTCTTCAATTCCTTTAGACCTTCCTGGAATTTCTTACATTCTCTCCTCCAATGCCCTGGTTCTTTACAGAACCTGCATATGTCAGTTGGCCCAGCCTTGGACTTGGGCTTGGGCTTTGGCGTGTCCTTGTCCGCGACTTGGACAGCCTTGGCCTTTCCCTTATCCTTAGCAGAGGATTTCTTAAACCCCTTGCCCTTCTGCACCATAAGCACATTGGGGTCCTTGGCGGTTTTCCTCAAATTGGGCTCCGCAGTCTTGAGCATTCCGTGAAGCTCAGGCAATGTCTTACTCAAGCCATGCATGTTAAAGTTCAGAATGAACTGATCATAGCTTGCAGGTAATGACTGCAGAATGATGTCGCATGCAAGTTCCTGGCTGATTGGGCAGTCGAGTTTCTGAAGATGATCGAGATAACCCATCATCTTCAAGACATGAGGACTCACTGCCGCATTCGCAGCCAACTTGCAGTCCAAGAGGTTCTTAACTGTTTGAAACCTCTCAGCCCTAGCCTGCTCCTGAAAAAGCGATTTCAGGCTTGCCATTATCTCGATGGGTGACAATACACTCTCGAACTGTTTTTGCAGCTCAGGAGTCATTGTCACCAACATCAGGCAATAAGCATCATTTTCATCTGACGAATGCTTTTCCCAAGCATTATGCAGAGTCCTGGCGGCATTGGCAGGAGGCCTCTCGGGGAGAGGATCACGAAGGACATAATCCTTCTTCTCCTGCTTGAGGACTAGCCTCAAGTTCCTTGACCACGTCAGGAAGTTTGTTCCAGTCAGCTTCTCCTTTTCGAGAACAGACCGGATCGAGAATGTGTTTTGTGTGCTTGTAGTAGTCATAGCTGAAATATATAGATAAAAAGGTTATTAGTTAAAATGTTCAATATGATTAATCTCGTATTAAATTTAATATGATTAATCACGCATTATATTCAATAACATAAGTTACCCTCAATAGAATATAATGATTCCAAGATCCACATATAACTAAGATTAAAGTGGGCCACTGGCCGTCACCAAACCTTAGCTTATATCGGTAAGCCCTATATCGGCTAATTATATCCGTGATATAACTCTTGGTTGTGAATCTGGGCCCGAGGCCCAATCCACTCTGATGTCTCAAGGCCCGGGACTCCCGATGGCCCAGTCAAGAAAACCAGACTATACAGTCATGTAATCATTAATGTCTGGGACTCCCAATAACATTTATGAATCACAAACCGTCTTATCCACGCAAAAGCAGACACCCTCACACTGTAAGGCCATGAATACAATTGAATGGGCTTCGACAGCTGACATAGAATGGACAAGACATCCAACGCTTGATATTATTTGAGGTTCGTAGGTTTATTTAAAAATTCATTCCCAAAATAGAAGATTACTATTTCGGGAAACTTTCCATTTTTGGAAACCTACTATTTTTGGAAACTTTCTAAAATTGGAAACTTTCTAAAAACGGAAACTTTCTAACTTTAGAAATTTCTTAAAATCCGAATCATGCAAATCTAGAAACTTCTATAAATTAAGAAACTTTCTAATTTCAAAATATCGGAAACTTTAATTTAAAATCGATTTATATTCTTTATAAAATAAATTTTAAATTAATCTGAAGAAAGACTCAAATAATTGGCCCAATTGTTTTAACTTCTTGGCCCGAGGCCCAAGAATTGGTCCATGTCCAAGACATGACCCAATTGTCCAATTAAATGACATAACCGGTCTGGTTCATTAAAATTGGTCTAACCAAATTTTAATTACTACGATGACCACAATTGTCAACCGGTTATTTACTAAACCGGATTTTCTCAATTTATTTGGTCCAACCAAATCAAATTAGAAAATCCTGGTTTAGGCACTAAATCCAATAATTCTTTCGACATTGGATTTCTTGTCCCGGTTTAACCAGACTTAATAAAATTATTAAATCTGTTTATTAAACCAAGACGAATTAATTTTAATCAAAACTAAACCGAGCCTTAAACCAACCATGTCGATCGATGAACCAACCGTGTCGATCGATCCATCAACCACATCGGTCGATGCTCTCAGCATCGATCCTGCATCGATCGTGCATCGATCCTGTATCGATCGATGCTCTCACGCATGCACTGAACCGAGCCAAAACCCTAACCGTGTCGATCGATGCACCAACCGTATCGGTCGATGCACCAACATCGAACCTGCATCGATCCTGCATCGATCGATGCTTTCACGCGTTAACAGGGTTAGCCGACAGACTGTATCGACCGATCCATGCGATCGTATCGATCGATCCATGCGATCGCAGTCGATACTGACTTATGAAAATCGCATTCTACCAAATCATATAGCTTGGTTTCTGCGATTTTATGTGTGTTTAGGTTTCAATTCTTGTTACTTAAGTAGTTTCTCTTATCAGTAGTTGATTCAAAACACTTTTAAACAAGAAAACAATCCTAAACATGAATCTAAACAAGAAAAACCAGAACCATTGGCTCTGATACCACTGAAGGAATGTTTAGATGATCCTGATTCAATTCTTAGATTCATATCAACCTAAACATGCGGATCTAGGTTCTTCTCGAATAGAAACAATTGATGATCTCACCTTTTACCTGTTTGTTGCAGCGGAAGGAGATTGAACAGGTCAGAGATCAGAGAAACACCGAGAGATGAATCCTCCAAAGGTTCACACACGCGATCACAGAAAACGGCTGCTAGACCACTAGAGGAACTCGGCGCAGAGAGAGAGAGAGTTTTCGGCTGGAGTGTTAGGGTTAATTGTTCTGAACTCGAGTTTTATCTAATAAAACTTGTCCGGTTCCGTTTGGGCCATTTGGCCCAAACACCAATTAACTCGACGGCATTCGCGCACTATGTCGACCGACACACCTTGTGTATCGATCGACACACAGTGCCTAAACCGTTTTATTCTCTCTAAGTACAGTAAATGCCTAGCACTTTTACCGTACTTCTGCTAAACCGTTCCTACACATTTTCCTGTTAGCTTAGGCGTGTGACCCATATGGGATCATATAATAAAGGCAATAAGTCCAAGACTTATAGATCATGAGCGGACTCTAGCAAGCCATCATGACCCCCAGTATTATATGACTTATGTCTGATCATTGACATACTCTTACTTTCTAGAGACAGTACCGAGATTACTGGACACAATTCCAACAAGAAGTGCCACCACCCATTAATCTGAATCTCTTTTCCGATCAAATTCTTGGTGATAATACATCAGCTAACAAAAGCTCTTTCGCAACAACAAATGATGACGAAGCAACGGATCATGTAGATGATGGTGTGTCAAAAGAAAAGGGAGATGACGAAGTTTAGTCGGGTCACCTCTCCGAGTCAGGCTTGCGACTCGATGGTGAATAGCTCAAGTCAACCTCCGATCCTGAGACAGAGGAAATTCAACACCATTTTACCCAAGGATGGTGAAAAATAGGCTGATTCAGTCCAAAAAGATGTCAAAGCTGCCAAGACTGGATCTGAAGAAATAAATGATGAGGAGAAGCAAGTTGTCGACGTCCTAGCCTCTCTGACATCCGACGAAAACCCTCTGGCCATTGTCCATGTACCTGTGGAAGAGGTAAATGGGGAACCAATCGATGACGATTTAGCTGATAAGGGTGATGTTGGTGAGCCCTCTGAGCCAGTTCAAGTCCCCAAAGAGAGGAAAGTCAGGAAACAAGTGGGACCTCTTCCTGAATAGAAAAAAGCTCGCACTGAGAAGTCAGAGGAGGTAAAACCGGCTAAGAAGAAGAAGAAGACATCCAAGTCAGCTGCTCCTTCTAGCTCAGCCGATGTCTCAGCTACTGCTAAAAAGGGGTTTGTCTCCAAGAATTTTCCATCTAGAGCGGTTAAAGAAAGGTACGCTTGGTTTACGGATAGAGGAATTCTTGCTGAACGAATTGTGAGCTTCGATGAAGGGGATAAGTGGGGTTATCTGAGTCTGATCAATGTGGGGATGTTACGGGTAGTGTCACTAGATTGATGAGCTACATTCCTGAGATTGTGAAGGAATTCTACACTAATCTTCATGATAATCGCTCAGATAACTCAGACAAAGGAGTCTGAATCTTTCTGCATAAGAGAATGTATGAATTTTCTCCTGAGCTGATCAAATCATGTCTCGAACTTGATCATATGAATAAGTATGAAGCAAAATCTGAAGCAAGCGCTGACGCAGTCACCACTGATACTCTAGCCAGCTACCTGACTGAAGAACAGAAAAACACATGGCCAGGTCTGACCATTTTGGATCTCCCACCAAAGTTTGATTTGTTGATTGTCTTAGCTGCATTTAACTGGTATCCCTATACTCACAAGAACCACATCTCTACTAACAGAGCAAGGTTGATCTACAAGGTGGCTCATGGGATTGGATTGACTTTTGAAAGCTTGTATATCGACAAGTGCTGAGTCTGGTCACTATTCAGAGGAATGATAATCGTTGGTTGATATTTTCTCAGATCATCTCAGCTGTTCTGTAAATGCAGCAGCCGCCTCACATCTTTCATGGTGAAGAACTGATAAACCCAATTCAAATCAAAAAGATCAAAGAATTGGTGAGGCCTTTATCAAGAAGGAAGCTGAACGAAAGAAGAAGCAAGTCGCCTCAGGGAAACACAAGGTCTCCTCAGCCTCTGCAATAGTTGCTCGTTCTGTCTCCTCTGGTTCCACTCCTGCTGATATTGTGGAAGTGATGTAGCTAGGCACAGTTCGTATGCCAACTCGCTCTGGTGTAACCGAGTGTCCACTCAGAAGGCGTTTCAAGACATTGTTGAAGGTCTTCAAAACTTGACTGACATGGTGTTCCATCTTCGAGACATGACTCAAGGTAACTCTTCTAATTCTTTTCTTGATTATTCTGTTGGAATTGTGTCCAGTAATCTCGGTACTGTCTCTAGAAAGTAAGAGTATGTCAATGATCAGACATAAGTCATATAATACTGGGGTCATGATGGCTTGCTAGAGTCCGCTCATGATCTATAAGTCTTGGACTTATTGCCTCTATTATATGATCCCATATGGGTCACACGCCTAAGCTAACAGGAAAATGTGTAGGAATGGCTTAGCAGAAGTACGGTAAAAGTGCCAGGCATTTACTGTACTTAGAGAGAATAAAAGGTTTTAGCCACTGTGTGTCGATCGATGCACATGATGTGTCGATCGACACAGTGCGCGAATGGCCAAATGGCCCAAGAGGAATCGGACGAGTTTTATAAATAAAACTCGAGTCTGTTTTCTTCTTCAACCCTAACAGAGCCGCCAACTCTCTCTCTACTGCGACGCCTCCTCAGCTTGGTCTAGCAGCCGCTCTTCCTGCTTGGTGTGCGTGTGTGAACCTTTGGAGGATCCATCCCTTGGTGGCTCTCTGATCTCTGACCTGTTCTCCCTTTCCGCTGCACAAAACAGGTAAAAGGTGAGATCAACAATTGTTTCTAATCAAGAGAACCTAGATCCGCATGTTTAGGATAATCTGAATCAGAGAATTGAATCAGGATTCATCTAAACATTCCTTCAGTGGTATCAGAGCTATTGGTTCTGGTTTTTCTTGTTTAGATTCAAGTTTAGGATTGTTTTCTTGTTTAAGAAGTGTTTTGAATCAACTACTGATAAGAGAAATCACTTAAGCAACAAGGAATTGAAACCTAAACACACTTGAAATCGCAAATCCAAGCTATATTGATTTGGAATGCGATTTTCATAAAGAAGTATCGGCTGTGATCGCATGGATCGATCGATATGATCGCATGGATCGGTCGATACAACTGCGAGAGATCGACTGCAATCGCATGGATCGATCGAACGATCGCATGGATTTCGCATATCTCGGCCAAGCCTGCTCAACGCGTGAACGCATCGATCGATGCTGAGAGCATCGACCGATGCGATTGATGAATCGATCGATGCGGTTGATGAATCGATCGATGCGGTTGATGAATCGATCGATGCGGTTGGTTCATCGATCGATACGGTTGGTTTTAAGGCTCGGTTTAAAATTTTTATTAAAATTATAATCGTCGCGGTTCAATAAACAGAATTAATAATCTTATTAAGTTCTGGTTAAACCGGGATAAGAAATCCAATGTCGAAATAATTATTGGATTTAGTGCCTAAACCAGGATTTTCTAATTTGATTTGGTTGGACCAAATAAATTGAGAAAATCCGGTTTAGTAAATAACCGGTTGACAATTGTGGTCATCGTAGTAATTAATTTTGGTTAAGACCAATTTTAATGAACCAGACCGGTTATGTCATTTAATTGGACAATTGGGTCATGTCTTGGACATGGACCAATTCTTGGGCCTCGGGCCAAGAAGTTAAAACAATTGGGCCAATTATTTGAGTCTTTCTTCAGATTAATTTAAAATTTATTTTATAAAATTATAAAGTCGATTTTAAATTAAAGTTTCCGAAATTTTGAAATTAGAAAGTTTCTTAAAATAGAAGTTTCTAGATTTGCGGGTTTTGGATTTTAAAGAAATTTCTAAAGTTAGAAAGTTTCCGGTTTTAGAAAGTTTCCAATTTTAGAAAGTTTCCTAAAATAGTAGGTTTCCAAAAAATAGAAAGTTTCCCGAAATAGTAATCTTCTATTTTGGGAATGAAATTTTAATAAACCTACGAACCTCATATAATATCAAGCGTTGGATGTCTTGTCCAGTCTATGTCAGCTGTCGAAGCCCATTCAATTGTATTCATGGCCTTACAGTGTGAGGGTGTCTACTTTTGTGTGGATAAGACGGTTTGTGATTCATAAATGTCATTGGGAGTCCCAGACATTAATGATTACATGACTGTATAGTCTGGTTTTCTTGACTAGGCCATCGGGAGTCCCGGGCCTTGAGACATCAGAGTGAATTGGGCCTCGGGCCCAGATTCACAACCAAGAGTTATATCACGGATATAATTAGCCGATATAGGGCTTACCGATATAAGCTAAGGTTGGGTGACGGCCAGTGGCCCACTTTAATCTTAGTTATATGTGGATCTTGGAATCATTATATTCTATTGAGGGTAACTGATGTTATTGAATATAATGCGTGATTAATCATATTAAGTATAATACAAGATTAATCATATTGAACATATTAACTAAAATCCTTTTATCTTAATTTTCAGTTATGACTAGCACAAACAATCAAAACACTTTCTCGATCCGGTCTGTCCTTAAGATGGACAAGCTGAACGGATCAAATTTCTTGACTTGGTCGCGGAACCTGAGGCTATTTCTCAGATAGGAGAGAAAGGACTATGTCCTTGAGAGAGCTCTCCCCGTGAGGATCGGGTCCAATGCTTCTCATGCAGTATATGATGCTTGGAATAAGCATTATAATGATGCGGTAGATGTGCGTGGTCTGATATTGGCTACCATGGACTCAGACTTGCGGAAGAAATATGAGAACATGGAGTCGCCAATAGAGATGATCAGCAGCCTGAAATTGAAATTTCAGGAGCAGATAAGAGTGGAGAGATACCGGTTGGTTAAGTCTCTCACTAGCTGCAAGCTACCAAATGATAATCCAGTGAGTCCTCATGTCAGTAAAATGATGGGTTACATTGATAACCTGAGGAAACTGGATTATCCAGTTAGCCAAGAGTTGGCAACTGAAATCATTCTGCAGTCACTGCCGTCAAGCTATGATAAGTTCAGAAAGAACTATATCAAGAAAGGCTTAACGAAGACGCTGACTGAACTGCATGATATGCTCAAGACAGTTGAGCCAAACGTGAAGAGTACCCTGTACAATCTCATGAATGAGAAGGGTAGGTTTACTAAACCTAATGCTGACAAGGGTGAAGACAAAGTTGTCCAGATTTTGAATCATGGCAAGCGTGTGTCTTCTGAGCCCGAGTCAGATACCTCTTACGTTGGTAAGTGCTGCTACTGTAAGGAGACAGGGCATTGGAAGAGAGATTGCATTAAATTCATGGAAGATGATGAGGAGTTGAAGTTGATGTATGCGACTACTTCCTCAGGTATTCATGTTATTACTTCAAGTTCTACCTTATAGGTATTGGATACTGGTTGTGGCACTGATATTTGTTATAATATGCAGAGCCTGGGCAACAGTAGAACTTTGAAGGAAGGGCAAGTAAAACTACATGTCTGGAAGGAGCTTGGGATGCTGCCTCAGCCGTAGGGTTTTCACTTATAGATCCCTTTTAGGCTTGGTTTTGTATTAAGTAATTGCTACAATGTACCTGCTTTAAGCAGAGTTGTCTTTCATTTTCTTGTAAGAATTTGAATGTTTTTCATTTTGATAAAAGACAAGTTTTGTTCTTTTGATCTTAATGAAATATTAATTGTAGCACCCTATTCATGGAATGGGTTTTATATCTTAAACCAAAGAGTGCCTAAATGTAACATAAATACCGAATTGGTTTAAATCTGATGAATTAAACCTGATTTTTTTTTGGCATAAAGTCTTGGTCACATAGAGTAAGTCGGATTCAGAAATCCCATAGTCATGGACTGTTGGGCTCATTTGATAAAATATCTTATGAGACTTGAATTCTGTTTACTAGACCAAAAGGTAAATGGCCTATCTTAGCCGAGCTAGAGAAAGGCCCAAAGGCTTATTGGACCTGGAACATACTCATGTATGTGGCCCATTGAGCAGTAATGCCAGAGAAAATCTCCTGTACTTCATTGTCTCTACTGATTACTTCAGTGAGTGTGACTGTGTTCATTTGATGAGACACAAGTCGGAATTCTTTGACATGGTCGAAAGAGTTCCAGAATGAAGTATAGGATCTGAATGACAAAAGTATTAAGACTCTGGATTAAATCACGAGTGAGAATACTTAAGTCATTGATTGTGTGATCATCTAAATGAGTGTGAAATCGTTTCACAGCTCATTTCTCCTGAAAACCTGAAGGTTTTTCTGTGAGAAAGAATCAGATCTTATAAGAAATGATTAAAGATGATTCACACGAATCTTCCATGATATTATTTAAGAATAACGCTCTAGAAATATCTAAGTTTACGCTGAAAAGGTTCCACCAATATCAGTTGAAAGACACCACGTAAATGTGGATTGGAATCGATCCAAATTCGTCTTTACTGAGTATTTGTAGTTGTGCTACTTCGCTGGTTGTCCTAGGGAAACCAAGGCTTGTTACTTTTACGTCCATTCTGTTTTCTAAGAAGGGAAGTTATTTTCCAAGAAGAACAGTGGGAGTAAAAGTATAACTCGAAGAAATTCGAGAAATACAGGAGGCTGCTCAACCTGTTGAGGGAGAGCAACGGATGGATTTACAGATTTCTGTAGAATCTACACCTGTGGAGCCTGAAGTTCACAGATATGAATGAATCAGTTACTAATCAGAGAGTGATTTCTCGTCATTAGTTGAACCTGATAATCATTGAAAGTTCGCATGATCTGATGATCATTGAGAGCGACGAATCTGCGAAATTCAAAGAAGCGAAAGTGAGCCCGGACTCCGAAAATTACACTATGTGTAAGATTAGCTTCATTGATCCATTCATGGATGGAAGCAAAAATATCGGAGTTGGAATCTTCGTTCTGTTGAAGTAGTCAAGGTTTTGACTTGAACAGGAACGAAGCAGAACTATGTGTTTACTAATAGATTAGTGGGAGCGATATTGCATTTCTCATATTGTATGTCGATGACATACTGATTCTCGGAAAAGACGTCCCAATGCTGCAGTCGGTTAAGGACTGGCTTGGGAGTTGGTTCTAATGATTGACATGGGTAAAGCCACGTATGTTTTTGGATTTTGGATCTAAAGATAGAGATCCGAAAGAGCTGGTAGGACAAAGTCAGGATTCTTATCCCGACAAAGTCCTACACGTTTTCAGCATTCCAAGAAGGGTTTTATGCCAATGTCACATGGCATTACGTTAAGCAAGACACAGTGTCCTACGATAACTGCTGAGCTTAAATGCATGGATAAGATTCCATATGCGTCGGCAATTGGATCTATCATGTATGCCATGAAACGTACTTGTTTGATGTTGCTTTAATGTTAAGCAAGACAAGTAAAGACCAGTCAAATCCAGCAAAGAATCACTGGATTGCCGTAAAGAATGTCCTAAAGTATTTGAGAAATACTTAGGATAAGTTCTTGATTTACGGAGAAAGTGAGGTGCTACAAGTCGGTAGAGTCTGAAAGGCAAGTTTCCAATAGACAAAGATGATTTCCGATCACAGTCCGGTTATATCTTGTGTCTATCTGGCGGTGCAAGGCACTGTTGCTGACTCCATGACTTAGGCTGAACATTTCGCAGCTTGGGAAGTGGCGAAAGAGGTTGTTTGGAAAGAAGAGTTCGTCACTGAACTTGATGTGATTTCCAGCATAGATGAGACTAGCTGCACATCAGAGGTCCAAACACCTTGAGGATAGGTATAACCTATTCCGTGAGATAAATGACAGAGATGTTAAGTAGATCAGCAAGTTTCAACGAATGAGAACGTTGCTAATCTATTAACGAAGCCACTCCTTAGGCCTAAGCACGAGTCGCGGACTGTTGTTGTAGGATAAGTGAAATTAAGATGTAGTCTTAATTTCAGTGGGAGTTATTAAAGGGCTTTATTTAGTTATTGGATATGTTCTTGAAATAACATTTAAGATGTTTAATGAAATTATTATTTCAAGATTATTTTAACTGTGATGAAATAATCGTTCCAAAGTGATATAAACCATTTTATAGGTCATCGAAGTAAATGACTTGATCTTGAGTTATCAAAGTCATTTAGCTTGATCATGAGACCCTATATTTGATAAATGACTTATATCATTATGTCCCTAGTCGAAGGTTGTTGAAATTGGAACACCAACAACCGTGTGAGACTGGATTGGTACGTGACTTATGACAAAGTCTCAGTGTGTCATAGATGCGCGGCATCAAAGTCAGTACATAGGTGTATGTTAGGGAACATACGACCGGACAAGACCCGCTTATAAGAACTCTTCAGGATATTTATATCTGTGTCATAAGAGATTCTTACTACGACTATAGAGTATAGTCCTTAGACCTGAGTTCGCATGCATGTGACTGCACATGGACTGATGCACTTTGATCATTGTCTAACGCTATCGTTCTGCGATAGTTATAAGGACCTTGTTTGGGTACATCATGAAATGAGTAGTTTACAGTGATGGAACAAGACGGAATTTGTCCCTCCAATATAAATGGAGTGAATATCTCTAGGCCAATCGGAGATTTGAATACTGGAAAATGCATGGCCATGCTCAAACGGACTGTCCCGAGTCGTTTGGATTGTCAGTATCGAATCAGAGTCCGATGAACAAGATTAGGCTTTATAAGGATGACACTAATCTTGCCTTATGACTAATCGAGATATTGTGACAAAAGGATTATGAATACAGAGATTCCAGTACAAGTGGGAGATTGTTGGAATTGTGTCCAGTAATCTCGGTACTGTCTCTAGAAAGTAAGAGTATGTCAATGATCAGACATAAGTCATATAATACTGGGGGTCATGATGGCTTGCTAGAGTCCGCTCATGATCTATAAGTCTTGGACTTATTGCCTCTATTATATGATCCCATATGGGTCACACGCCTAAGCTAACAGGAAAATGTGTAGGAATGGCTTAGCAGAAGTACGGTAAAAGTGCCAGGCATTTACTGTACTTAGAGAGAATAAAAGGTTTTAGCCACTGTGTGTCGATCGATGCACATGATGTGTCGATCGACACAGTGCGCGAATGGCCAAATGGCCCAAGAGGAATCGGACGAGTTTTATAAATAAAACTCGAGTCTGTTTTCTTCTTCAACCCTAACAGAGCCGCCAACTCTCTCTCTACTGCGACGCCTCCTCAGCTTGGTCTAGCAGCCGCTCTTCCTGCTTGGTGTGCGTGTGTGAACCTTTGGAGGATCCATCCCTTGGTGGCTCTCTGATCTCTGACCTGTTCTCCCTTTCCGCTGCACAAAACAGGTAAAAGGTGAGATCAACAATTGTTTCTAATCAAGAGAACCTAGATCCGCATGTTTAGGATAATCTGAATCAGAGAATTGAATCAGGATTCATCTAAACATTCCTTCATATTCTACTGATGTTGTGTGTTTTTAACTTGTGTGCTCTCAAGCAGGAGGAGAAAAGGGTAAGTCGGTTGTGGAAGAAGACTATGATGATGTGACCTCGAGTGATGCATAAGGGTTGGCCTTAGTTTATGAAGGAGTGACTGAGTGTGTGTTCGGTTTTGGAACTTAGTCACGGGTTCTAGAATTTTGGGGGAGTAGGATCATTTTTTATATTCTTTTTGAACTTGTTTAAAATCCTTCTCTTTATGTTTAACTTATAGCATAGTTTTAATGAATCAGTTTTTCATGATTGGCCTTTAACAGATGCTTTAGGTTATCAATCAATATTTTGTGCTTCGGCTATGTGCTTGTCTGTGAGTTTTTGAATGGCAAATACTTGAGAGGCACACAAATCTAAAAAGGAGGAACTGAAGATGCAGCGAACTAGATCAAGAGCTACGACAACATCTAACTCAAACAAGGCGTAGAATACCATGTGGATCACTGGTAAAGATCATCTTGAACATGACTTGGAGCTGGAGCGTAGGAAGGCTTAAGATGATTGTAGCTGACTAGGACAAAGGCAAAAGGAAAGTAGATGAGCTGGAGAAGTATCTTGGAGAAGATACACACAGAGATATTACTTAGAGAAGTTTTAGGAAAAAATTAGCAAAATGGAAACGTTGTTTTTTGGATAATTAGGAAAGCTGTAAAATTCCTATGAAATATAAAGAAGTTTCAAGGGCATCCGGAAGTGTTGCGTCTTTAGAGAGAGAGATTGCTATTAGTAAGGGTTTGAATGTTTTTGTAAGAGAAATCAAACACTAAAGGTGAATCTGAGTGGCTTTGAGATCAAATGTAGATCGAAAAGCAAGAGAGACATGATTGCTACAGTGAAACTTGTAAGTTTGCTTTATAATAAAAATCTTGAAAAAAAAATATATTTTATTACTTCTTGTATCAAGTAGATCCCGCTTTTTGATAGACATCTTCCACCTATACAAAGATTGTATGCATAAAACGATCGACAAAATCGTCTCAAATAATATATAATAACATAATATATATATATAATTAGAAAGTATCTAGAATCTAATAATTCAGCCCCTAACAAACATGAGCAAATAAAAATTGTGGTTATTTGAAATGAGAGTTAGTTAACTTGGGTGTTTCTTAAGTAACCATTTAATCCGAGTAAGATGGAACACATAAGACATAACGTTCTTTTTTGTGTGCAAATAAGACATAACATAAGATTGATTTTAAACTCTAAAGAAAGATTTTTACATCTTTTAAACATTCTTCTACTGTGTTACATATGAATTAAATAATCTTTTGATATTATTTAGTATCACTCAAATCTTGCCATTCTCGATTAGAATTACATCTATATAAATTAATCGAAATTTGAACAATTGTAATTATATTCATTGTTTTACATATAAACAGACAATGTATATATTTACAAAAAAAAATATCCTACAAACTAACAATTAAAAAAACCCTTTCAAAAGGAAATTAATCAAAATGTTTATATTTCCCTCTATACTCAAATGGACATATGATCACACAATCTAAACATAACCCACCTTTGGTATGTGTGCAGTCTATCTGGAGCATAGAAAACTTGACCCAAACGGGTGAGTTCTGATTCTCTACGACGAAATCACCCACGTGATGATAAAACCAGCTCCCTGATTCTTCCAAATGTCGTTCCGACATAGCGCATTGGCCGTCCGATGTAGACAGTTGAAACCTGACTGGTTTGATGTCCCAACCATGAACTTGGTCGAAATTACACGATTTTCTCCCACATTTTCTCAATGGTTTGCCTAACTGTATCTTAAAAAGTAGACTGTATTTTCCAGGTGCAAATTCGAATTTGATGTTTCCGACTGCTTCTAACCACCATACTTGCCGGAGATAAGCTATTGACCCAAATCTGAAAGGAATAAAAGGTTCAGGTTTTACTTTAAAAAAAAAGGTTCAGTAAAATGTAACCATCGCAAGAAACTAACAAATAAAATAATCATAATACATGCGAGTGTTGGTCCAAGGGGACAGTGTTGAATACCTAATTATGATATCACAAGTGGGTATATTAATATTCGATCTCATCTAATAAACTTTATAGATAAGTACTAATGGAGGAAATTATTAGTTTCTTGATTGGTGGATGAATTAAGGAGGCCTGCTAATGATATATAGACTTCATCTACCAATCAAGATGTTTCTTTTTCTTGAATCTATAAATATTATATATATATATATATATATAAGTGATATAATGGGGATAGTGATTATATATATATATTACACTTTTACCTATTTTCGTTTAAATATTCGAATTATGTGGATGGAATCTGGATAAAGTTTCCAAATAGTATTCACTAAAAATGATATGAGAAAAAATATGTGGGGAAACAGAAAAAAATGATAGTTGAAATTAAGAAAGCCATCCAATTATTGATATGATCGAGCAGATTTGGGATAAGGGAAAACGACATTTCCGTCGAGGACCCAAACCTTCCCCCACTTCACTAAACAAAACAACTCGAGCTTATCTAAAGATTCTATATTTATATATAATTACATAACCTAATATACATATACAGTTATACACGTCATTATACGTTTCGTATACGTGTTTATTTTTATTTGAATCATAGAGAAATGTTTTGTTATTATACGTACTACTTATACGTATGAACAAATTCTTATTGATTTTATTATTGCTGTTAAGCTATAATGGATTTACCCTTTTTAATCAAGGGTTTACTTTCTTAGGTTAAAAACCCTTTTTCATTAATTGTATTTTTTAGTTGTTTTTAAAGTTAACGTACAAGATCGTGTGAATACGAAAAGTGTAATCTTCAACTTTGACCAAAGTCATTGCATTCTTATACAATTTTTAGCCAATAATCACATTGTCATTTTTAAATATTATCCAATGATTAGTTTGAAAGAGAAACAAAGAAAAGTTGGCAAAGTCTTTATTTCTTAGTAGAAATAAAGATGGGTTTAATTTATCAGCAATGTGTAGGCTTAGATTATAGTATAGATCATGCATTACATCCTTGAATGATTTTGCCTGTAATTTTTTTTTTTTTGGTCCAAAGAATTCGGAGGCAATAAAATTTTACATTTTTAGGTTAATCTCTACTCTCGTTATGTTGTTTAATAATTTTCTGAATATTTTTATTTTTATTTTTGCTGTGTAGTATGTTTTTTTTTGCTTTTTATATTTTTTAATAAAAATTTGGTAAAATATTAAAAGAAATAGAGAGAGATATAAAAAGGACCTTGATTCGTCGGAAGAAATATGTTCCCAATATCGGCGATCATCAAAGCCGGTTATCGTCATTGCCTTTGGTGATATCGCCAAACATACTTTCCCACTTCCCTTGTCCAACCATGCTTCCTTTTTTTTAATAACAATCCAAATATTTACTTTTATCAATATTAATAAACTGCAAAAGATTTTCATATTATAATGTTAATATATGTGTGTAAGATCTTTCGTACACACATGACACACCCATTTGGTCGACGGATTTTAGAATTAGCCTTTTTAATTTGATTTGTAAGTCAAATCCAAATATACCGGAACCAATGAACTGATCCATATTCTATTCATATTTTTCCAATTATTTCTCTATATTAAAAAATTATGACAAAAAAATTAGACCCACAATAAATAAAACAGAGTTACAAAATATCTTTCAATATATTGGTGCATTTTTTCCTCTATTCATTTCAACTTGGCAAATTGCAATTCTATACATACCATATAATTTATTTATAATAAAAACGATCAACATGACCAAGAGATAAGAAAATTTATATAAAGAATCTTTTTTTGGTCTAACTCTAGTTATACTTTTATACCCAAAAGTAAAAGTGTTTTTTTTTTTTTGCTAAACAACAGTAAAAGTGTAAGAAAATAATAATAATTTTATTGTATAGATTATTAGGCATGATGGGAATAACTATTATACATTTATACTTTAGATATGAATGTCTAAATGGATTCGTAGAACTTATTCTACTGTTTCTAGAAACTTTTTTTTTTTTTGAAATATTGGAAGCTTTTATTTATGGTCAAAGTCCCTAGAAGGTTTTCTAACACTTTGATTTTGGTCATAAAATGAAATAATAGACTAAATTTGACCTTTACAATTCCACCCAAGAAATATATTTTTCTTTTTATATAACCTCCCCGAAGAAATATATTTTTTCCTTTTCTACACTACACCCCAAGAAATATCTAAGGGACGTAATTGACCATCAAATATATGGAAATATTCATAACATAAAAATATAATAAATATTATTGAAGATAAAACCTTTGTGCCGGCGTCGAAGAGGTTTGGTCGGCAAAGCCTTGCATAGATCTCTTTCTTGCGGCTGATAAGTTTGTGTTTCTCTCCTTCTTGTTGTTGATCTTCAAGGATTCTCCGGACCAGAAACTTGTAGTTACGAGGAAGCTTGTGTTCCCATACGGTGTCGAATCTCGACGCCCTATGAAATGATCTATTTACCCTTGCAAGTAGGCATATCTCTGGTGGCTCCATGTACATGAACATTGCCGTTATACAGTTCTCAGGCACGTCGTCGAGACCGCATAGCTTTCCGGCATAAGCCTCGGATCCGGCGAGGCTCGATGAAGCTGCTCCCATAGATGAAAGATCGATCGGATAATATATGCTGAGTCCTTTTTCTTTTCTTTTCTCTATGTGTTCAAGATTTCGGTTTTGATGTGGTGGAGAAGTAGAAAATATAGGAATGAAAGAAATGGGTCTGACATATTTGCGATTCTTTTGTTCTTTTTTTTTTTGTCTACTGGAAAAAGTTAATGGGTTTCTTGGTTTTAAAGGAGAAAGAGAGCAACTTGGTCTTACGCGAAGAGTCTCTCTCCGGTTTAGAGAGAGAAATGTCTTCCGACTTGATCATTCGCCTTTTTCTCCGATTGTAATCTTTCAGAAGGCTTGATCAGGTTCGGATTATGGTTTTTTCTGATCTCTCTCTCCCTCTCTTCATCTCTATGTTTGTGAGTGAGAAATCTTTTTCCCTATCTCGGGTTGTTTTCCGATCGGGCATCGATCTCTTCGCCGTGTGTGATTGTTTTGTTTTCCTTTGATCGGATCCCTTTTGTTTTGCTTACGGTTCGGTTGGGTCTGTCTAAGTCCGATTGCATCTGGACCTGGGTTTTTCTCTCGGCTCTCTTTCTCGGGCGCCTTTCTCGTTGTCCTCTGTCGTTCTTCCGTTATCGGCCACCGCTGCTTTCTTCATCCTCCGTTCCCTTCACCTTTTCCGGTGGATTAATTTCTTCGCAGCTTCCATCTGCTCTCGGAGGAGGAGCTTTCTGATGGGCAAAGCCGGGCCACTACTGTGGTTTCGTGCGGCGGCGGAGCTCCCTCGGTTCTGGTGAGGTTAGCTGGTGCTTGAAGTTGTGCGTTTTTCTTGGTGTTCGTTTCTGGCGAGCATTCTTCCGGTGGCCGGCGTCTGCATGACGGAGGTTCCTGTGAGTGGACACGTGGGCTTCCATCCGACAAGTGGCTCCTGTTGACCGATTTTGTGCATATTCTTATCTAGGTTCTGTGGACCTGAATGTTTAGCCCATTCTCTTCCTCTTGTGTCTTCTTTGTACTAAGACTTGGGCTTTTCTAATGTTCAGCAGTGTTAAAAAAAAAAAAAAGGAGAAAGAGAGAGAAAGGGTGGTACGTGGGGGCAAAGAATTTAATGTGAACAAGAAATTTATTTATTTTTAAATTATTTTACTAGGAAGAATTTTGTGATTTGGTGCAGTTAATAATGCTTCAATCAATTATGGATGTGAATTCGACGATTTATTATGACTTTTCGACGATATTTGTTCGACTACTCGGTTTTCTGACAACGATTTTGTGCACATTTTTTATTATGTGGTTCAAATACTTAGCATTAATTAATAAGTTAGTCTTAAAAACCTCGAAAATAAAATACTTAGCACTAATTAAAATGTGGTTCAATATGAGACGATCATGTGGTTCAAATACTTAGCATTAATTAATAAGCTAGTCTTAAAAAACTCGAAAATAAAATATAGTTGAAAAATATGAAATTAATAATAAAATTTCCCCAAATTTGTTTTGTACTCTTTTTCGTAAAATTACATGTACAGTTATACTTGGTAGTTCTACTTTAATTTACGATTTAGAAAATAATTACTATAGTGACCCGCTACTAGATTAATGAATGGAAAAAGTGGAACCTACAAAACGTTATTGAAAGAAAAAGAGAAAGACGTGTTGTGGGGGATTTTATATGAAATATATTCAAAGTGTATGGTTTCATGTGACAAACTGTACCCATGAAAGATGCTAATCATATCACAATCCTAGTTACCGGTAGAGGAAATTAAATATATGAATATTTTAACATCTATTAACATCACAAATAATTTGTTTGTTTTTTTAATAACAAATCAGATATATTAATATCATTTAGAGTTTATAAGATACATAAACATTCTTAATATAAACGTCTGACATATATAAAACAAACTGAACAATTTCAGTAAATAACCAAATTATTCTTTGGAAAGACTTATAAACTAACATATAAAATCTACTATGTCATCTCTCCATATACTTTTTCAATTACATTTTATCTTTTCGATAAAATTCCAAAATGCATTTAACATTATATCACTACAAAAATATAGATAATAATAGCATTTTAGGATAGCGATTAAAATATTGAGTGAATTAGGTGAAAATACTTTTTGATAATTTTATTAGGCGATTGGAAAATTGTCTTTTAAAACCATTTTAGAAGCTGAAAATGACAAAATTAACCCTACAACTTGCAAGCAAATATCTTCTATAAGATACGATTGTTTTTTTTCATCTTCTTCTTCTTCTTATTTTCTTATCTTCTTCTCTCCTCCTTTCTCTCTTTTTTTTTCTTCTGATACTAGAATTCTTTAGGATCTGATTTTTTTTTTTTTCAACAAAGATCCAAATTTTTATGGAAATTTAGCAAAAGTCACGTTATAGAGTTGATTCAGTAAGTTTTTCATCAAAAAATCTTGTGATTTTGTGGAAAATGAAAAAATGTGGAGATGAAGTATGTGCAAGAGAAAAACTTTAAATAGGATAGGGGTAGTTTGGGTATATTTTAGATGAAACATATAGTAGAGTCACATATTTAATTTTGGTTCAATTTATGTCATGTACCCCCAATTACTTCTAAAATATTTGTACCATGATTTCACAAAAACGAGAAATTAAAATGAATTTTGGAGTCCATTTTTTTTTTGTCAACGGAGTCCAATTTTTAACATAAGCGCCAACACTTAAAAAAATTAGCCTATTTGTGACTTTTCCTTTTAGTCATCTCTCTAGTCAGCACTATCTAATCCTAAAATTTCTTCTCCTCTTACTTCAACCCTAGATCTAAATCCGCTGGTTTATATGAGATAGCGGCTAGATGGCAGATCCCATACTATCTTCTTCTCTCGTTTCCAATCTTCTAGATGGTTCGAATACACTTTATGTTGATCGCGAGGCTTTAAGGTTTTTGGCTTCTCTATTTTTTTTTTTTAACTCAATCTCTCTGTTTAGATTTTTTTTTTAGTTTAATAGTTTATGGGTCCATGGGTTTGTGTGTTTATGTGAAGCTACCCATAAACAACACTGTATGCTTTCTTTTTTTGAGCAACCACTTGAGGCTTCTCTCCTTGCCGAAACACGGAAGCTTGTTCTGGATGGACTTGCTTTTCAGGTTCTCTCTCCCTTGACTGCACCCAATTTACTGCTTAAAGATGGTTACTTTGGCGTTTTTATGTGTTCTTGTGTCTATCCGAGCTTGATTTATGCCTTTTGTTTAGATTATATAGCTTTTCTAAAAACTTATATGACTTGTGGATTATTTTTCATCTTCTTCTTATTCTTTCTCTAGCCGAAGCTATCGTGCAATTGAATCCTTGACGAGATCCATGGAGGAATCTACGGCCACGACTACGTCTTTGACATATTATTTCTCAATTTTCATGAATTACCCTCTCATATCCGCCCTCACGGCTTTCACCATCGCTCAATTCATCAAACTTTTTGCTTTCATTATCTACATTCATAGTTTTAAGAGTGACATTGATACAGATTTTCCTGATAGTTGAATTGCGATCCTTTATAGGATCTTTTACATGTTGCATATATTATGTGGGTACAAATAGGGAAAGGAGATGGGATCTCAAACAGCTGTTGGGTCCGGAGGAATGCCTTCTTCGCATTCATCTACCATTACAGCTCTCGCCCTAGAAATTGGTTTACATGAGGGCTTTGGTGGATCACATTTTGCTACTGCCTTGATCTTGGCATCAGTTGTAAGTTTCTCACCTCCTTTATCTCGTGGGACACTTTCTTTGCTACTCTCTCTTGTTTATTTATCATGTGAGTGGTTTGGGTGGTAGGCGATGTATGATGCTACCGGTGTAATATTACATGCGGGTCGCCCAGCTGATGATTGCTGCTCCAGATTTTCTTTGTTTCATCTTTAAACTTGACTTCTTCATTTTTAAGAAACACTAAAGTTTTTTTCATGATGCATTTGAGCTCAGGTATCCTCATCTATGTGGTATGATTCATTTTCCAGGTTCTCAATCAGATTGTGTACGAACTTCCTGCAGAACATACACTGGCAGAAAGCAGACCATTGAGTGAACATCTCGGTCATACCCCTCCCCTCCCCAGGTATTATTACACAGTTGATCGAACAACTATAAACCCTTTAAGAGGTTTGTGTAAGTTGATGGAACTCTGAAAAACTCTAGTTTGTTTTGACTTTGATTGTTATAAGAACTACTCTTTTTTTTGTCGATGTACTTTGGTATGAATCGAGTTCTTGTTCTCATCAGACTCTGTTTTCCATTTGCTGAGAGATCATGTCGTTGCTGGTGGAATGCTTAAAAGTGTCACATTAATTTTTTTTTTTGGTTTCGGTACTTGGTTTAAATGACTCCTTTTTCCCACATCTACTGCATTGATTCTTCTATTTATACATACAAAGAAGATCTAAATTTTGTAGTGTAACATTATTGAGGGGACATATCTTTACTATGTTTTTACAAGATTTTTGCATCTCATGTTTGTAAAATTTCCACGTGGATCAAGCATCTGGCTTGGCTTATGGCATACAAGGTAAGTGATGATATACTCTTTGTTACTAAATGTTTTCATCTTATTGTTAAACTTTCGAACTTTTGGTGACCCACAAGGCCTGTGAACTGAAATGTGCAGGGGTAAATACGCTTCTTCTCATTCTTTGACCCCTGGAGAAACCATTGTTGTAACTTCCGAGTTTCAGGTATGCAAATTTGATTGAGTGGTTATTTATACAGTTTTCTGAAGTTTTAATATAAGTATAATTTTTAGCATCTCGGTTATGTTTATACACATGTTGCATATGGGTTGTGTTTTAGCATACACATCTACTTATGAATAAGAAAAGTCCATTTCAGGTCACTTCGGCAGGGTCGTTCGCCCTAATTTCTTTTGCTCTCGGGTCCGTTTTTCGAGGCTATTCAGCGGCGCATCTCCTTTCGTCTTCCGTGTCTCCCCGGTGGTCGGCGTCTCGTGCCGGAGCCGGGGAGGGGTGTCTTCGTAGTTCTTAGCTTGCGGCGATCCTCCTCTGCTAGTTCGCCGGTGAGGTCCTAGCTTCTCTTCCGATGGATGTGCGGTGTAGATCGGCGAGGTTTTCTTGGTTTTGGTCCCGGGTTGTCGTGTCTAGCGGCTTCTCGTTTGGACCGTGCTTCCTTGACCGGTGTAGCTGAGCCGTGACCACTCTCTACTGGTGGTGGGTTTTGGCCGGAGCTGCTTCTGCTTCGATGGCGAGCCTTTTCTCCGGTGTCTCTCGGTTGGGTGAGTATGGTGTCTCGTTTTTTCTACGGTGGATCTGTAGATGGATTTGTTTTTAGAATCGAGTGGTTGAGGCTGGATTTCCTAGGCTGCGTTTGCTCTAGGTTCTGGGGTATCTGTGGTTCTTGGGCTTGGCTCGGTTTAGTTTAGGTCCTCTGTAGTTTCCTGTGGTAGGTTCCTGGTTGTCTTGGTTTGGCGTCTTTGGCCATAGTCTAGGTGTGCCTTGGCGAGGTTCTTTAAGGTAGAGTAGCTGCTTTACTACGGGAATCGTTTTTGACAGGGTCAAGCGCCGGTCATAGTGCTCTCTCTGCTTTATCCTTCGTCTTAGGCGTGGTTGCTAATTGATCGTTTGGCTCTTCTTCGTTGCTCTACTGTCCTTCTCTGTTTGTTGTTCGGCCAAGTTTCGCTTTGGGATCCGTCTTCTGGTTATGGTGTTGTTGCGGGAGCATCTACTTTCCTCTCTTCCATTTTTCTTTTGGCGGAGCTAGGTATCAGCGTCGCAGTGGTTCCGTCCTTCTGTTCTTCTCCTGTGAGGAGGTGACCTTTCTTGGTCGGTAGATGTCCTGGTTCGGGTACACGAGTGTCCGTGTGTAAGAACTGAAGGTCTTGGTTTGCGGGTTTCTCCCTTTCGAAGTTCAAGATTTCTCCTTGTGCTTGGTCTCGCTACGGCTTGGCGGTTTTGGTTTGAGCGTGGAGGCGTGTTTCTGCTTAGGTCTTGTTGAGCTTTGCCTTGTATCTGCTCGGAGTCTAGTTGGTTGGGCTCGATGGTTGTAACGCTTCGGTTGATTCGCCTCGGGTTCATGGTCTTCAACTCTTCTTCGACATCAAATGTTTCTATGGGAGCTCGTTAGAGTTTGACTCGATCTCTGTTTCGGTTTGAACGATTGGATCCTCAACTCACCTTTTTCTTCTCTCTGTCTTTGTTTATAGTCTTCTCTTTGCTTGTTCTCGTTTTAATTCTCCCTAGATTTGTACCTTTTCTCCGGGAGTGTCGACTTATGAACTCGCCGGCTTTGTCTTCGGAAGGATTTTATTCCTTGCCGACCATGTGTACTTTTGCGTATTTCACCTTTGAAGGTTAATATATTCAATCAGATGAAAAAAAAAGAATAAGAAAAGTCAGTGTTCTAAAGAAGATTAGTTGCTTTTTGTTTGTTTGTTGCTATCAGGTACTTGCATATCTGCTTATATCGGCTCCTAGTATATCTCACACTAATCTAAATCTTGAATACGACTTGTTTTTATGCACAAAAATGTTTATGAGAACATTCATGTCTATTATTGTGATAGTGACTTCTTATATTTGTTAGATTTTAGGGAAAAACTTGGTCTACACTAACTGGTTTTTATGTTGCTGCTGATTTAGGTCACCTAAGAAAATATGAAGAGTTTGTGGCAAACCATAGGGGATCTAAGTCGGAGAAGAAAGACTTGATAGATATTATTGAGGGTTATTGTTGTAGAAGGTTGGACTGATGCAAGAGGATCAACATGCATGTTGAGGATGGAAGAGACTAAATGGAAAGCAACTCAAAATATTGAAGAAACGATGAAACAATGTTAGAAATCTGTTAGGAACTTCTAGATGTGTCTTTTATGATGTTTGTGTAAGACAAATTTTAAATTATAAAGAATCATATTTTGAATTAAATTTTAATTTATTTTTATATATAAATGCAATTGATTTAAAGCTACAAATATGTTTAAAATAACTCATATAGCGTTTAAAACAAAAAGCTATTATAAAGTAGATTCAACAATAGCAAGAAGAAAATATCGTTATTATAGGTAAACGATATTTATCATGGACGAAAACACAATCAAATATGAACGATCTATTATTGATGTGATAGACATATTTATTTCAAAAACGCTATCAGTCACATATAATAGCATTTATCGTGAGCTAAGAATGACCATTTTTTTGTAGTGTATTGATTAATAATGTTAATTGATAATGAATCTGAACTTTGTCTCCTCGGTAACATAAACATACTTTATTATTATGGAAGACTATATGTGGTTATGTTGAAAATATATTGATTTTGTATGATCTTTGACTTGAGTTTTTATTCCAGTTTGAACTCTAACATACCTTATTCTTTTTGAAAAAGTGATTTTTACTAGTGATTGCGGGATCAAAAAACTAGATGAAACCTTCATACAATATGTAGAAATACAAACACCAGTTAATAACAGGAAATACTAGCAGTAGAGAGATAATTCACCGGTAACCAAATTCTACTATAAGACACAACATGGATCCATTGAATCAACACTAGTAAAAAAGAAGAAAAACAAGTGGTTCAACATGCCAAAGTAATTGCCATCACCAAATTGTGGTGAACAAAATGGGTTGATCCCTTTATGCATTTACTTTTCCATAACCTATGTCATCAGAATACATATTGTCCTCGAAAACAGTCAAAATATAAGTGCAATATGTACATTTTTTCAATCACCATAGGTATTGTAGTGGCTGCCATATAATCAACAAAACACCAGCCCAAATAACTACAATTAACATTATATCAGTATGCACTAATTTTACTATGACAAATGACTAATTTGATCTTCGTTCTGAAAACATATGAGCCTCATAATACCTTTTCATATAGAAGAATATATATTGATAAAACACAAAAATGTGCTTATAATATTCAAAGCCATTCCTTAATACAGAAGAAGGCTATACAACAAGTTTACAACCATACCCAAAAAATAAGATCATGTCGCACAAACATGTTAAGACAAAACCCGAGTAATACGTAACCCACAAAACAGAGGAGTCGCTAAGAGGACATATTCCTTTCACCGAAAAGAGATATGTAACTAATGGGGATGGTTAACAACCACATACGACTGAACAAATCACTAGAGGTTACACATTGAGAAATGATAATGTTTTGATAAAAATTATTTTTTAACATCATCCGACTTTTATTTCGAGGACTCACATAGTGCCACAATCTGTTATACGTACAACAATATGTTGAACTTCAAGCTCCTCTATTAGATTCCATGGCTTCAATTTTCAGTCTCTACTCATCCATCTTCCCAATTAAAATGAGAATATTGGAAGCATATACCTAAAGAAATCCCACGTTTTCGGCCGTAGAACCACTCCCAAAATGTATGAGTCTTGAGATGCAAATATGACATGTTAATATGATGACTAATCATGCTTTTGATAAATCAGACTAGACATATGTACTTTTATTCTCTTTTTTTGAACTGAATGTACTTTTATTCAATCAAACTTCCCTTGTGCTTATAATCTCTCAAACTGTGCATCAAAGCCATACCGCAATAATTTCTCAACACCCAAGCCACTCAATAGCAATTTGTTTTTCCTATTTCAGGAATGGCCTATGTTTCACTTTAGCCAAGATACCTGTGGCAGTTCCCAAATAATACATGGATCCTCTTGCAATATATCGTACGAAGACTCTTATTTCCTTCCTACTTGTTGAGAAAGAAACCATCTTTCCGAGTCTTTCCTTATTTGTTTTAACATATTGTAAAGGATCATAACATTTTTCTTCAAAGAGAAGTTTGCTCCTGGTTTTCCACATTAACCATAGGATCCAAAGAAAGCATCTACGAATCTTGAGGGGAATATCAAAATTTCTGAGCCATCAAAAGATGGTTAAAATTGGCATAGATAGATGAGTTGTTGAAACCTCCTTCCGGCGATGGGTGGCATGAGACCGCCCATACTTATCTGGCAAGAGAATACAAGAACGGAGCATGATTGATTGATTCTCCATCACACTCTCACACTTGACGTCGATCATCAACTTTCATGCCTTGAGAAACATATTTTCAGCGACATGCACCTCACCACTCAACGCTCTCCATATAAAATTATTTATGTTTGGCATCGTTTTGAGCTTCACACCATCCTTCAAAAAGTTCATAAATGGAAGGACAAAATCTTCTTGAATCAAGTCTTTCAAGTTCTCTTGGCATGAGAGATAATAACCTGATTTCACCGACTGAACCCCATTCTTATTGTGCATCCACATCCAACAATCTTCAATTGAAATAAGAGGCTTGCAATCTAGAATATTTTCCGCATCTAATGGAACAAAAAAATCGTGAATCATCTCACTTTTATAGTTTCTTCTTTCCACATCAATGAGGTCACTAACCATAAAATTAACGTTGAAGAAGACATTCTTAATCCATGAAATTTGTATCCCCACATCTTTTAGACATGGGTCAATCAATACTCTCATACTCTAACCATTTCCAACCATATGTCCCAATCCTTTAACCAACAACTCTCGACCGTGAAGAACACTTCACCACGTAAATGATGGTCTAGTTACCTTTTTCAGAAAGTTGCCACTTGGGAAGTACCTGGTCTTTAAAACTCTTGTAAGAAGACACTCAAGAGATTGCATCACTCTCCAAGCTTTCTTGGCTAGGAGTCTAGGTAAAAAATTTAATATCTCTAAACCCCAAACATACATGATCTTTCGCTAATCACATCTTATTCCAGATAATCCAATGAATTTTACGTTTATGTTCTAATTCTTTCCACCAAAATTTGGAAATGGCTAAGGTTAGAGATTCACATGTAGACTTTAGTAGCTTGAAAACCGACATGGAAAAAACATGCATAGCCATCAAAACTGTCTTTAACAAGACTTTCTTCCTACCTTGAGACTAAAACCGAGCAAACCGTCCAGTCACCCTTGAATTCATTATTTCATGGATAAATGCTAGCATATCACATCTGGAACCGTTAAAACATTACATAAGGCCGAGGCAAGTACCATCACCTCCCTCATTCTTTATCCCCTTCAATAGCTTAATATTCTCTTTTTAAGTTAACATCAACCTTGTCTCCAAACGTGAGCGAGGATTTATTAACATTGATCCTTTGTCTGCCGCCTTGTTTTTAAAAGCTTTACTTGATCTTCCTCCGCACGGCACAAAAACAGATTGTCGTCTGCCAAAAAAAGGTGATGGACCGATGGGCCCTCATCCTCAAATCTTATTCTTTCAATATTGTCCTGTCTCTCTGCTCCGACATAGAAGGCGCATTTGGAACCTTAGGAAGAAATCAAGTCTGCGTATAATTCCATTTTTCTAGAAATACTTCTGATTCAGAAAGATCTTTACCTCTCTGCAGACGTGAGGTCTAACTATATCTCGATACTTTTGATAAAATAACCCGATCATTCCATCATATCCCGGATCACTTGATGGATTTATGAAAAAAACTTCTTCTTTGATATCTTCATATGTGATTGTATTCCTAAAGATTATTAGATGATTGAGACATTCTTAGGAGGAAGTCACGAAAAATATCCTCAAAGCTTCCATGATTATATAACCTGAAAAGATCCAAAACATAAGCGACAACCACATCTCTTTTTGAGGCCTCCTCACATTATGCATTTACATTCTAATAAATTCACACCTCCAAAGCTTTCCTAGTGATATTAGCTTTCACCGATCCATATAAATTTTTGTGTGTGACCATCTCCATTTTTAATCCAATCATCATATGATTTTGACTTTAGAAAGACTCCTCCTCTCGATACACTCCCATAAAATATTCCTTAACTCTTTGCATCACCAGAGTAAATGGATTATAAGATTACTAGAGACTTTTAATCTCCGTCTCAATCGCTAGAATCCGATCACGAGAATTGAACGGATTTTCTTTCTTCCATTTACTAAGGGCTTTCCTACATCTTCTAACTTTTTCTGAAAGTGATCCACTAAAACCAATATATGTAATCAACCAAGTTGTTCTCACTGCATCATTAGTTTGAGGTTTAAGAAACAATATCTTATCAAACCTAAAATGGCTTATGTATACTTCTTGAGACGCCATCAAACTCAAAAGAATAAGTATATGATTTGATCCTCTCTTCTCTATGAATAACTGATTTGATGCTGGAAATACAAAATGTCATTCTTTATTACCAAAAAATCGATCAAGTTTGCACTGAATATATTATGTGTCTCAGATCCCTCTCCATGTAAAAGAGTTGCATTTACCTTTGAGTTCCACCATTCCAAAAACCTTCAAAATCTCAACAAACTCCATAAGCTTGCATCACTTCTATGAGGGCCTCTAACGTTCTCTTTATTAAGTAAGATTTCATTAAAATCCCCTAACATACACCAAACACCTTTTATGCTCACACCAGCCCTTTTCCAAATCTTATTCCGATATTTTACATACAGGTGTCCATATACACACGAAACAAAAACTGATGTACCACCAAACTGAACCGCAATATCTATTAGATTCTTATCGGAAAACTTGATAATCAACATCCACTCTATTCGTCCAAAAAGATCCAAACCTCCACTCCTCTTTACGAAATCAATCGTAAAACTCAATCATAACCCATCCAAGATTTTAAATCAACTAGAACATTCCTACAGTGCTCCATCAAGAACAAGACTTACGAAAAATGCTTTTGACACATCTCCTTTAGTTTGGGAATTACCAAATCTAGAAACCATCCTAAACCTTGACAATTCCAAGACAGAATGCTCATAAATATTTAGGCGATTCCTCTTTTGGGATCCACCTCATTCCTTTCGCGCTTAGTGACTTTGATTTGTTCACTTCTTTCCACTTTTTCTTTTCTTTTTAATACCACTCTTTCTCAAGGCTTTTCTTCTTATCATTTGGATCCGTAAAATCAATATAAGTTTTTGGTTTATGAATGCGCCTAGACTTTGATGGCCTCTTCCTCTACTTTTCTTGATCAAGACAGTTTCAAAGGAGCAAGCTCCCTAAAAAGTTTCCCAAAAAAGTAGAACTGTCACTTGATCTGAAAACTCCACCAAAGTGAGTACACTTTTGGAGAAAATTCCCTCCCCAAGTTTCATATCTCAGTTGAACTGCTTATAATAGCGGACCTCGTTAGTTTTCTTGAACTTATACTCCGTCTTTTATCCCGGAAACCTATTACGCTCCTTGAAAATCATAGACAATACCATTTCCTACCTCAAAATCGTAGACAAAATCATAGATTGTGTACAACGTTGGGGCTCAAGTCTAAAGATTGATTTCCAAGTCAAATGATCTTGCTCAGATTCCTTTACATAGTTCTAATCCTTTCTTTCCTCACTCCAAGGTCTTCAGAGTTAGCAAACAAAAGGTACTACCTCATTTCTTCTAACGTTGTATGATAAATCTTAGTTCTTCTCGTTAATGGGTTGAGTCATACTTCATCCCATTCAACACTCCATACAAAGGATCGCTAACCGCAATAACCATTTTTGATATTTGTTTATCGCTTATCACCCTCTCTTTCGATTGTTGTTGACGTTTCTTCACCAACATAGGACAAACATCTTTGTGTGGTTGAAATGTTGACAGTGTTAGCATCTTTTCAGAATTATTTTGTATGAACTCTTGGAGGTTGACTACTTTGGACCTCCTTAAAGGTTTTGACACATCAAACTAAATCTTCACACAAACACAATCTTGTGTCTGAGGGACCAAAGGGTAAAATGCAACGACATCAACCCATCCCATAAGCTCACCCAAGGACGTAATGGAAGCAGTCGTGTAATGATTCACCGATAGTATGTGGATCTGCATCCAGATCGGGATGAACTGCAAATATTCATTTGACGGGTTTTCAACCCAACACTTGATAGCCAAAGCCCATTTATTGAAGGTGTTAACTCCTTTATCGAGGATCTCAACCAGTTCATGTTCATTATCAAAGATGAACTGAAAGTTTTCTTTAGATAACACAACCCCTCTAACACTTCATTGTTTCTGCCATTTGCGAGGAAGATTCAAGATCAGAATTAACATCTTTTGGTAATTCGGATTTAAAATCCTTTTAATTAAGCTGCTTAGCATGTCCTTCTCACATGAACTAAATTCATGCAAATCTGGTAGGTCGAAAGGAAGTCCTTCTTCTTCCAAAGACATTTCCATAATCGCTATGTCTCTAGCCGCATACATCTTGCCTCTTCACTGTAAAAACCAATTTAAACCAAGCACTTTTCATTGCTGCAAGGCACTCCAGATAGTAACTTTCCGCTTAAGCACTAAGAACACTTTACACAAAACCTTTTAGACGAAGATTAAGATAAAAAGTGCTCTCAAAACAGAGAGACACCTTTCAGACGAAGATTAAGGTAAAAAATGTTCTCAAAACAGAGAGACAGTTACATAGATACAAATGAAATGTTCTTTTTTTTTTCTTTTATTCAAACCTTCTCAGAACCAAATAAGTTTCTAAACCCAAAAAAAAAACTTAAAGAGACTTAATGAACCTCATAATACTCACATAAATAAGTTTTAGTTAGCTTCAAAATATTTGAAAATTAACTTTAGCTTATCAATATTGATAAATTTATTTCTTTTAACATAAAATGAATTTTTTAATTAATATAAAATGTATCTTATGATAAATTTATTTTCCCTTAATATAAAATTAAAATACAAATTTCATTAACATGAAATCTATATCTCGTGATCTAGTGGGTGCCAAAAAATCTAGAAATAGTGATGGGAGCTTGTGGCCAACGCCTTCTGCCAATAGGATGGCCAGATTTCGACTTAATCATTTGTCAAATATTTAATAAACTAGATTTACATATTTGAAAAATTCACGTACATAGCGTGAAGTTCCCTCGTCGAGTGGGTTGTGTCACTTGTTTCTGTGGGTGGTTAAATCTCTTATTCACGGATGTCAAATGTAACCACTCACAGAAAAGTGTATATGGTGGACAATTAATTTCATTTAATTGTAGATTAAAAAAAACAATACGAGTAGACAAACCTTTTTGAAAAAGAAACTATTCGATTCTTGGCATAAAAAGATAGATGGTGTCTATTAGGGACATAAGTCCCACATCGGTAGTTGGAAGGGATCACTAGCAATATATAAGGGATATGAGCCACTCCACTTATCACCAATTGGTTTTAGGTTCGAAGCCCATACACCTTAATATGGTATCAGAGCCCGATCCATGCAATCCAACCCGATCCGACCCAAAGTTGGTCCATCCATCGACAAGCCAAACCCAAATTGGTACCGTCGATCCAAGCCCAAGCATTCCGGGATTAATGGTTAAAGAACCATTATCTCGAGGGGGCGTATTAGGGACATAAGTCCCACATCGGTATCACTAGCAATATATAAGGGATATGGGCCACTCCACTTATCACCAATTGGTTTTAAGTTGGAAACCCATACACCTTAATAGTGTCATCCTTCGTTGTTCTTTAGAAAATAGACAATTAGTGGTATGTTTATTTTCAACCTTACTACGATGATTGGAGTGAGTGACACCTTTTCGTATCAGAGCGATTAAACATCGGTTATATTTTGATATATAATTGATTAACGAGAATCTCGTCTAAGTTAGCAATAATAAAATCAATGTCATATCTTAAAAGCTTGATTTCAAACCACTGTTGACAAAAAAAAAATGATTTCAGACCACTGACCTACATATTATATTAAAAAAATATCACACCAGCGAAACGAGGATTTAGAATAATGAATATATTTGTGTAATTTATTTTGTCAACTATTTGTGTAATTTTTCCATCCTAACTTTCTACTTTTGATATTTTTGTTTTTGTTTTTGTTTTTTTAAAAGTTTTATGTTGATTGTTTTTGTTTTTGTTTTTATATAACTAGGAGGTGATTTAAACTTTTACCATCTAATTTTTTTTTCCAGTGAATGCAGTCATCAAGTAATCCAGTTCACCAAGTTTTTATTGAACATAAAGTATAATATCTTTTTTTTTTTAATATTCTTAACCGATCTAAATCGGAAATTAAACTGGATACATCAAAAACCGAACCAAATGACAAATAAGAGAACTCCCTAGACCTAATTAAACCCGGTTCGCTCAAACCGGCCTCTTTAGGTATGTCTGCAGCTTCGCACAGTCGCCGCCGGCGGTTATGGAGACGGTCGATTCGCGGCACCCATCCGAGCTCTTTTCCGACTCACTGGAGACCCGACCCTGGATCCCGTTCCACAGCCCGGAGGACCTAACCCTCGCTCCGCTCCCCGACAACTCCGTTACTCAGCCCGATTCCCATGGACCTAACCGACGAACCTCGCAGGTGCGAGAATCCATGGCCGTTTCCCTTTCCGGCGTCTCACCTCAGTCCGGAGTTTGTCTCCTACTCATCGCCTCCAAGCATGCTCCCTCCGGTCGAGAAAGGCTCCGACAAGACCTGCAAAAAGACGACCTCACCAAGCGCCGCCTTCGACAAAGATTCGTCGAAAAGACGCAGCGATCTCACCTAGCACCGCCGCCTCACCTCCTCCACTAGCAGCGTGAACCTCCAAGCCCTCCTCGACGACTTCCGCTGCGTACGGCGACGATAAATCCGCCTTGCCTCTCTAGCCCTCTGCGCCTTCCTTGGTCTACCGCATTCCTCGATGGCTCCAGATCTGGCCGAGTTCCCTTGCGATTGAAGACGGATCCGCCACCGCCGCTTCGGTGAAGAAGCTAACCTCCATGCGCCGCCGGAAGATGCATGACGAGGCGTCGCCTGTCTCAACTTTCTACCACGGTCACTTTAAGCGCTTAAGTGATAGAGAAGTGGAAGCTTGAGAAAGAGGAAACGATCAATCCGATGAGGGTTTGATCGATTCGTAACTTGACAAAGAAGATACTCTCTTCTTGAGAAGTTTTAAGGTTCTAAGAGTCCTCCTCTTAAGCTTTAAGAAGCTGAATTTGCAATTTGGTTAATCAATAAAAACGTGAAGCGTACAAGAGGATTAATTATCCTTAAATAACAACCTAAAGCTAACTAGATAATCGTATCAGAATATCTTATACGATATGTTATTATCTCCTAATAAACACCAAAACCAAAAGATAAATCCGAACAATAAACCCAATGAAAACCAATAAGCCCAAGTCGCCACAAGCCCAAACGTATGCTGCATCAGGTCTCCCCAGTAGACGAAGGATTCGTCCACGAATCCGGCACGTCGTTGTCGCCATAGAACCGTGTGAGATGCTTGACGTTAAACACGCCGGATGTGCGAATGTGGTCGGGTAGCGATAGACCTTGTGGTTAATGCATTCCAATACCTCTACCGGTCCGATCTTCTTGGACTTCAACTTGTTTTATTCACGCAATGGTAGACGTTCCTTCACGAGGAACACCCATACGAGATCACCCGGCTTAAACACCACCTCTCTGCGCTTAAGATCAGCTGCGGACTTATACTTGGCTATTGCATTCTACAAGTTAGCATGAGCTTGGCGATGGATGTCTTGGAGATCAGAAAAAAATTGACGGCTTCACCATGATGACGTGATCGGCCTGTAGGATCTCCTAGGATCTAGGGTTCGTTATATTGAATTTACCAACCTCGTTCTTACCTTGATCTGGCAGCGGAATGATTGGTGAACGAGATCTAGCGACTCAGATGCTTCGCCTCTACCAGATACACACGCACACAAGCTGGAAATCGGGATGCTAGTGCCGGATCTTTGGGATCTCTGAGTTCTGGTGTTTCTGCTTTTCTGTCAGAGAAAAACTTGACGGCTAGGGTTCCAGGTCGAAACTATATAACTATATAAAGACCTGGAATGACTTAAACCGAACCATAATTAATCAGATTCGTTTAAGTCATAAAACCGAAACTCAGTTTCGAAATCGACCCTGTGTCGATCGACACACATACTGTGTTGATCGACACACCACCCGAAACTCATTATTGATGTGTATCCACTACACATCCATACGATCATTACTATAATGATCATGCCTATATTTAACGCTTCCAGTATAACTTGGCGCAATCTGTAAGTTGTAGACTTACTGCCAGTATTATATGATCCTATAGGGTCACACACCTAAGCAAACTGGAAACTAAAATATGGGGATGATCATTATGGTAATGATCGTATTAATGTGTATTGGATACACATCAATATTGAGTTTCGAATAGTGTGTCGATCGACACAGTATGTGTGTCGATCGACACAGGGTCGATTCCGAAACTGAATTTCGGTTTTATGACTTAAAACGAATCTAATTAATCATGGTTCGGTTTAAGTCATTCCATGTCATTATATAGTGATATAGTTTCGACCTGGAACCCTAGCCGTCGAGTTTTTCTCTGACAGAAAAGCAGAAACACCAGAAACTCTCAGATCCCATAGATCTGGCACTATCATCCCGTTTTTCCAGCTTGTGTGCGTGTGTATCTGGTAGAGGCGAGGCACCTATATCGCTCACTGATCTCGTTCACCAACAATTCCGCTGCCAGTTCAAGATAAGAACGAGGTTGGTAAATTTCAATATAACGAACCCTATATCCTAGGGATCCAACAGACCGGCCTTTACCTTACTGACAGATGCGACAGAGCTCCACGAACCGAGTGACATCGCGTCGAAGAGTAGGCCAGAAATACGAAGAGATGACCAGCTTAATTGTTCGATCCCTACCCACGTGCCCTTCGTTATGTAACTCGCTAATGATATGTAAACGAAGGCTGCACTCCGGTACACACAAGCATACGCTGCGGAACAGAAAACCATCATGGATCGTAAAGTCACATGTCGTATTGTTCATCGCGGCTTGATAGATTCGTCCAAAGAAAGGATCATCCGAGTATAACTCTGCGAAAACGTCAAAACCACGAACCGAAGAATGCATCGTGGTCATCAAAGTATGACGTCGGCTCAAGGTGTCTACAACACGGTTCGTCTTTCCAGCCAAGTGACGAATAGAAAATGTGAACTGCTGGAGGTAAGAAATCCAGCTCGCGTGTCTCGCAGAAACCTTAGATTGACTATCCAAATGACACAAAGCGTAATGGTCCGTGAAGAGAACGATTTCCCGGTGGACTAAGTAGTAGCGCCAAAGCTTAATAGCTTGAACAATAGCATAAAATTCCACATCGTACGTACCACATCGTACGTACTATCTTCTCACTATAAAACGCCACCGGACGACCTTTTTGACTGAGTACTGCACCAATCCCAAGTTTAGATGCATCGCAGTGTAACTCAAATGTTTCAGAAAAATCAGGGAGAACCAGGATTTGCGCCGTTGTCAACTTAATCTTGATCAACTCGGAGGCCTTAGAAGCGTCGGCAGTCCATTCAAAGCGTCCTTCCTTCATGCAGCTCGTTATCGGAGCCATGATAGCGCTAAAATGATCAACGAAACGTCTGTAAAAAGAGGCCATACCATGAAAACTCCGTACCTCAGTCACAGTCGTAGGGACAGGTCATGATTTAATTGCTTCCACTTTAGACATATCAACAGCCAGGCCACGATCCGAGACTACGTAACCCAGAAACAGGACCTGCGATACACCGAACTCACACTTATGCCGAGCTGCGAATAGTTGTTCAGATCGCAAGATGGTGAGGACTTGGCGCAAGTGATCCACGTGCTCCGCCAATGAAGGGCTAAAGATGAGGATGTCGTCGAAGTAGACGACTACGAAACTCCCTATAAACGGACGCAAGGCTTGATTCATGATGCGCATAAAGGTGCTTGGAGCGTTAGATAAACCAAATGGCATGACGAGCCATTCGAACAAGCCTTCCCTGGTCTTGAAAGATGTCTTCCATTCGTCCCCGGGCTTGATTCGAATCTGATGGTAACCGCTTTTCAAGTCGATTTTGGAGAAAACCTTAGCTGCACCAATCTGATCCAAAAGATCGTCCAATCGCGGAATTGGGAAACGGTAATGCGTGGTGATCTTGTTGATTGCCCGACTGTCAACGCACATACGCCATGAACCGTCTTTCTTAGGAATCAAAAGGGCAGGCACTGCACACGGACTGAGACTCTCACGTACGTATCCTCTGCGCAACATGTCTTCTACTTGCCATCAGAGTTCTGCATGCTCTGTTGGACTCATTCGATAATGGGGTCGGTTGGGCAATGACGATCCCGGAATGAGGTCTATTTGGTGTTGTATCGCGCGTAACGGAGGAAGACCGTCTGGCAGTTCAGTCGGAAAGATATCGTCAAACTCGCTCAGTAGTGACAATAAGGACGCATCAACAGTAGTCGGGACGATCGGTTCAGGCGTCGCTGGGATTAACGCAAAGACTCGACCTTCGGTTTGTATCTCCGCAACAAACGAAGAGTAAGAACATATCAATGAGTCGATACGAGCGGATTGAACCGTGGCCGGTACCTGTGCTGCATCGATGCGTGGAGGAGCTGGCGCAGCTGGTAAAGCATGATCCAAAGATGGTACCAGAAGGATGTTATGGGTTTCCCAAATGAAGCTATATGTATTTTGAAAACAATCATGAATTATTCTCCGATCAAATTCCCACGGACGACCCAAAAGAAAGTGACTGATGTCCATTGGGGCCACGCCGCAATAGATCCGATCCTTGTAATGAGGTCCAATGGCGAAAGGCACCAATGCCCGGTGCGTGATGCTAATGCACACATCCTCGCACAACCAACCAAGCGTGTACGGAGCTGGATGCGGTTCGTTAGTGATACCCAATTTTTCCATTGCGTCTTCAGCAATCACATTTCTGCAACTTCCGGAGTCAATTACGAAGCTACATGTACGACCTTGGATAACACAAGTTGACCTGAAGATTTTCGTATGAAGCCACTGAGCATCTTGTCTCCGTGGAGTGATGCACGACCGACGTGAGACAAGAAGATGACCCGTATCACTCGGGGTGTGTTGTACGTCCCCAACATGATGTTGTTCCTCTTCCTCGCATGAATCATACACCGCCGGATACTCCAAAGTACCACCCTCCGTGAGCAACCCTCGCAGAGTCTTATTTGGACAATCAGCCTGTCTATGTCCCGCCTCACCGCAGCCGTAACACTTCAAACAACCAGAACGAAACGAGCGTCGTAGAGACGCATCCTCAGTCGAGGTCGACTGTTTCAGGGTGGCTGGAGCGGTGTCCGTCTCTTTGGACGCAGACGAAGCAGCATGATCCTGTGCGCGATTGCGCGTATTTTGGCCACTCCAAGACGATGAACGTTGTTGTTGTTCAAGAGTAGAGGCGCGGCGATGAGCTTCAGCGATAGTCAACGGATCAAACTGAGAAAGACTTGACTGCAGCGAGGATCGGAGACCTCCAATGAAACGCGATACCAGCTGAGTTTCTGTGTCATACACCTCTGTACGTGTCAATAACAAAGAGAACTCCTCTGCATATTCATCCACTGATCTGGAGCCCTGTTTCAAGTTCTGTAATTGCGTATACATATTGCGATCAAAGTTATGAGGCAAGAATGTTGCGCTCAAGTGTTTCTTAAGTTTCTCCCAAGTCGATATCGGATCTTTTCCCGTGCGACGACGAGTCGCCTTGCACTGCTTCCACCATGAGGCAGCATGACCGCAGAATCTCATGGCGATTAAAGGAACACATTGGTCTTCCGGGACGCGTTTAAAGGCTAGGATTTCCTCCACAGAAACGATCCAATCCACTGTTTCACCTCGAGCTCCACCATGAAACTTCGGAATTTCCACCTTAAAACCGGATTCCCATGACCTGAGTTGGCGATTTCCTCCTTCCTCATTATAAAACCGTCGTTGCCGTGGATCAAAATAATCAAACGGCTGGTGTCCAAAACGCTGTTCAAAGCACGGCTGATCAACTCGCGGCTCGTCAAAGTTGTAAGGTTGACGCGGTATTCGCTGATCACCCATTTCCCCTACTTGGTGAGGCCGTCGTTGATTGTTAAGAAGAGGACCGTCGCCTGCGAATGGGTTGACGTTGTCCGATTCATGGTCCTCAAATATTGGGTTTCTACCCGTCAAACATTGGGCCAAATTCTCACCCATCTCCCTTATGGATGTGTGCAACGATTGCTGCATCGTCTCCTGCATCGCTACCAAGGTTTGTCACATCTCGGCCCACACATCCGCGTTTGTGTCCTGTGGAGCGTTGTTTGAGCTACTCGATCTCGGTTTAGGAGGCATGATAACTGTAGAATTCCCAGAACGTTCCGTGTCTGATACCAACTGATAAAAAAGCGGAAGCTTGAGAAAGAGGAAACGATCAATCCGATGAGGGTTTGATCGATTCGTAACTTGACAAAGAAGATACTCTCTTCTTGAGAAGTTTTAGGGTTCTAAGAGTCCTCCTCTTAAGCTTGAAGAAGCTGAATTTGCAATTTGATTAATCAATAAAAACGTGAAGCGTACAAGAGGATTAATTATCCTTAAATAACAACCTAAAACTAACTAGATAATCATATCAGAATATCTTATACGATATGTTATTATCTCCTAATAAACACCAAGACCATAAGATAAATCCGAACAATAAAACCAATGAAAACCAATAAGCCCAAGTCGCCACAAGCCCAAACGTATGCTGCATCATTAAGCAACAAATCAGAGACTCCTCACAGCGCCGGCATAACCGCCTACACGCCGGAGAAGCCTCCCGAAAGCTAGATCTACTTTTCTTCTAACCTTTCTCTCTCTAGTGTTTCTCTCTCTGGCTCTCAAATCCCTTTCTCAAACCCGTTTTTTTTTTTTTTTGTATATAATATCATTTCAACTGGCCAAATAGAATTGAACAAGGTTTAGTATTGTTTATATATAGTCATATACAATTCAAATAAAAAAATATATATTTTAGTATGCTTAATGTTTATCTTCTTTAAATTTTCACATATACGAGTTTTGATGTATGTTAGGGATTAATCTAAAGGGATTACCATTAGGTGATTCCTAATTTATTCTCAATGCTTGCTAATCTTACTAATCAATAATGAGAGTATAAGTTCATTTCGATTCAGCATAAACTTAGTTAGGAATATTTTGTGAGTCAATGAGTTTTTTTTTTAATTTATTTGTGTTCTTGATTGATTCTCTAAAGCGTGTTTGAGATTTATATTTTGGAGGCTTTATATAATTGTACAACATATTAAATATCTTTATAGATATACAAAAATACAAAATGAATATAGTTTTTAAATTTGCTTTATAATAGCATACTGTATATTTATCCATATATTTTATGTATACTCTTTTACTATTTCTAATAACAATCTAGCAATTGTTATTTACCTAAATACTTTTTCATTTGTTGTCATTTAAATTCTCAATCATAACACTCCAACGGGCATTAGCATTATGGTCCAACCTCCGCTGTGCAAACGCAGCAAGTCTGCATATACAAAACAATAACATTTAAAATGTAATACTTGTTATTTTAGGCGTATATCTTTCAGTACTTAATATAAAATATATAAATTGATCTAGACTAAATAGTCTAAATTTGATTATGTTCGTACCTTGTTTTGCTCCAACCAATGTGAAATGCATTCTTTATGATAGATATGAGCACATGGCAAAGTCGATACCGTATCCCCTTGCTTGAATTCGGTAAGACATATCGAACACCTTCAATATTCCCCAAAACCAATTAAGAATCCCAACCCAAACTTATATACTTACCATTGAGCAAAAACAAACCAAATGATGCAAACAAATATTAAATATTTACTCTATTTCTAAAATGGATCTTTAGGTTTTTGGGTTCTCAGTTTTATTTATATGAAATATAGTATATCAAACAGAAAACTAAAATAACCGAAACTTTAAAAGAGGTATAGTATTGATCAATGATATATTAGTGCCTTTATTAAAAAAATAAAAATATGTTTAAAAATACTACAAGATTTATTTTATAACAAAATATTATAGAATGACAGAATATATGTAGAGAAATATTAATACCTTCATACACGAAACAAAAAGAAGAAAAAAAGAATTCATAGATTATGATCTTACTGAGTTTTTTCAGAACCATAAATTTTCTTTCTAAACCATGATGTTGCGCCGAACTTATGAGTTGGTATCTGATCGATTATATTCTTCGACAATCCTTTGTTGACCGCTCCGATTGATTCTCCTAGTTCATTCAGTTCCTAACCAGAAGTATGACATCTCATATATAAGCTCTTTTACTAGCTCATTATGCCCTTATGTACCATAAAAAAGTCTATTAACATCGTCATTATTGTATAAATACCTCATAAGTCATATTCTCAGGATCAATTTGATCATTAGGAGGAAGAGACTGAAAACTGTGAGATGAAGGATCTATGGAACTCCCAACATGACTTTGTTGATGTGAGGAACTTTCACAGAGAAAGGGTGTAGAACGATTCACTATAGATTAAGAATGGAATGAATATATATTTTTACTACTTCAACATTACTTTACAATCTATATATATAATGTTGAGAGTTCTGCGTTTAATACCTTCTAGGTCTTGGAATTGACGGGTAACTTGATTTACATCGTTCGTTAAAGAAACTTGATTCGCCATATCTTGGGATAATACGGATCAGTTTAGACATACATTAACAAAAAAATACGATTGTACAACACTTCCAACCAATATATAAAAATAATGTTTATCAAATAAAATAAACTAAAGCTGCGATAATTAAAAATAAAAATAAACACGCACATTCCTCCTCTTGTAACAATTTAGCATATTTTTCGTCATCGCTTAAAGAGATTTGAGGATAACCTACATTTAGTCACACTTTTGTAAGGAATCAAATAAATTTTTTTTTTTTTTAAAGAATCAAATAATTAAACAGAGATGCAAATCTACAATATTATGGAAGGTAGTTTTGATTTAGCATAACACAATTACCTTCCATATTTTGCCATTCTTTTGCCAGCTCTTCATCAGCAATTAGAGAGGCTTCTACATAATTTTGCAACAATGATCATAACTAATCGTCTAGTAATTTGATGATATGTAAAACAACTTAAATATTAATTAATAATGGATAATTTCTCTATCAGCAGTTAAAGAAATCATACAAACCTCTATATAAATTTTGTACAACAAAAATAGTGATTATACTGAACCAAGGTTGAACTGAAACGAAATGCACCGTATATAAATATTTGTTTTCTTTTTGAATATTATGGATATTTTGAACCTTTAGACTTCTCTAGTATCTTTAAGATTAGTTTTTGGAAATTCCAACATTTTGTACTAAAAATAATTTAAATCCGGAGCACAAGAGAACCAACCCCCTTACAGACCCCCAACTCTTTGGTTATATATATTTGTGCATTACATCAAACCTTATAAACGATTACCTTGTTCTTGTTGTTGGATCTGTCTTGCAGTAACTGCATCGTAAATTGTCGATTCAGAACAATCATACAGCAGAGACGCTGCCAAAGCTTCATCAATTTCCACCTGGTTCGGCTGCATTCTCGTTTGTTATGTCAAGGTAAAAAGATACAAACTGATATTTTATTATGTTTTGTCAAAACTCAAAAGGAATCAGGCCGCAATCATTCCTATCACTTAACCATTTTATAAATTCCTAAGAAGCGTTTATTGAGAGTTATTTTTGGGTGAATAATAACATTGATTAGTTCAACTAAAGAGGTAATTAGCACGCCATATAAATTTGCAACATGTGTTCGTGATTAAATGAGCATTATCAGCATGTAACTTTCATTAATTTTTTTCACTTTTATTCCTGGTTTTAAACCTTATAACGTGAATATTCAATTCTAATATGCGCTTCATCAATTAGTTTCTGAATATTAAACTGATTATTATTTTTAAAGTTATTCCAGTCTTTTTATTATTTTTCAGTTGATTACCAAAAAAAACTGGAGTCAATAATCTTGTTAGTTTCCAACATTTTCAAGATCCAATCCGGCTCTCAAGTCGATGAAGTATGAATTATTTTATTGATTAAGCATCTTCTATAAAAGGTTTTCATTAAACATAAATTGAAAACAGAAAATAAATCTAAAGTGGAATCCCAAATTAGTCTGGTTAAGAGACTAAACCGAAATGCAATTTTCTTTACAAAAACTAGTATAAACTGGTAGAAGAAGATCGAGATCGGAACAAATGTTGTTCCGGAATTTTGACTAAGCCTGAGAGAGTCAAAGTTGGGGTCAAAAGGATCCGAACAAACAAGTAAAATGTGATAAAGTGGAGTCAGAAACTCTCTGTATTAATAATTAGGCCGAGGCCGAATAATGAACAGGATTGACGAGATGGGAGGTCGTCGATTGATGAGTTCCCTAACGATTGCTTGGGCTCGTCGCTTTTAGAATGTAGCTCGGAGCTTAGCAAAATACAAGTTAGCCATAAATGAATAGTGAATGGCCTATTTATAGTAAAAGTGGTCAAACTTTTTGTTGGGCTATTGACTCTTTAATATGCTTCAATTGTTGCGCCGAAATATTTTGATGAACTGGACAGATTTTGATGGGCTTATGGATGTGGGTCTTCGGCTCCAGTTCGTGGGTCTTCGGCTCTGTCGACGTGGGCGAATTTTCTGAGTATTTAAGTCAGGTAGAAATTTGGTTGGCCTATCGTGCTCGTTTGGTCGGCCTATCCCCCCTTTGTTTTCTATAAACCCCCCCCCCCCTTTGTTTTCTATAAAAACCCCCTTTGGGTCTTGTATCTTCACTTTGCTTTATTTTGCTCAGCGTTGCTCTCTCTCTCTCTCTCTCTAGTTTTTTTTGTCTCATCTTCTTTCTTGCCGAGTGGATTCTTCTCTCTTAGTTTCTTCTTTATCACAACAATTGACGTAGTCACTCGTTGTTTTGGTTTTTGAACTCTTTCTGTCGGATTTGCTTGTCGTCTGCGGGTTACTTTCGAACATGTTTGTTTTGAAAGCTCTAAGTGCATGAACAAAAGAAAGCTCTAAGTGCATGAATAAAAAAACTCAAAAATATGAAAGTATGAATGATCTAAAACTCTAAAAACCTAATTAAAAGGCTAATACACGTTTTGGGTCTCTTCTGTAAATAATAAAACTTATGGGTTATTTTGTAATTTTTCAAAAGTTATACACTACAAGAAAAATAGCTATTCTTAGCTCACGATCAACAATATGTGATTGATAACGCTTTTGAAATGACTATGTCTGCCCTAACTATAATAGGTCGGTCACATGTAATAGCATTTTCGTATATGCTATAATAGTGTTCACCTATGATAGTAATATTTTTCCCTTGCTATTGTTGATATACGTTGTGATAGCTTTTGTTTAAGAGGCTATATACATGTTATTTATAACATTATTTGTAACTTATAATCAATTCGATTAAAAAAAAATTTTTAATTCAAAATATGATTTTTCATTAATATTCCAAAACATGTCTTATACAGACATCATTACCAAAACATGACTAATTTAACATTAAGTCTTAAACTAAAAATCTTGCATGTCAAGTCTTAAAATAACATAGAAACATCAAATAATTGCAGAGAAATCTTCTCCTTCGAAATTCTGTTACTTGTTGCAAGTCAGTTTTTTCAGCTTTTCTCCTGAGCATCTCGTGTTTCTCCTCAGCATCTCGTGCTGGTAAAAAAACAAGACTCGTCCTAATTAGCACAAAATACCAAACAAAAAAACACAGTATATCCAAATGAGTTAAGTTAAGAGAAAGGTAAATAAAACTAAGAGAAAGTGTAGATTTGTATGGCCTTTCTTGCTTCAACCATTGATGGTCTCTCCAGTTTCTTCACTTGAACCAGACCTAGAAAATATTCAAGGCTAAATGTTTTAATTAAAGTATTACCAGACAACATATATCCTAATCATTGAATTCCACATTCTTTACCTTTAATTTAAGCAATCTAAAAGCCCAAAGTTCGAACAACATCTTACTTGTGGACATGATTGAAAAAAAACTTAGAATTGCTTCGCTGTATTGCTGCACTCTAATTCTATCGTAAACAGATCTGTTCCTACTCTTAACCTCGTCCAGCACAGACAAAACAACAACATTGTCTATGGCCTGATTCTACAACAAATCAATCTACCAAAAAAGCTAGATATTAATATTCCCAACGCAATAAAATCTGAGCCGGAAAGTTCAATATTTTTAGTTTAAAATATAGTTTTAGCTTTGGCTGCAACAATGATACTAGCATTCCCTGCCCATTTCACTAACAACTCCATTATCAATTCTTTGTCATCAGTTACTACCTTGTAATATTTGGCAAAGGAAAATTCACATGTTGGTGGAACATCATTTACTCTAACCTGTAAACATAAAATCCCAAAAACATGTCAATATAATGAATAAAATCGTCGAGATTTTCTCTCAATGGAGTTTTAGTTAAGGATAAAGAAGTTTGTTTAATTTAATTTAATTTTTTTTTATTTTTTATTTTATTTTATTTTAAAGAGAAAGAACTTACCCAATGGTAAAGCTGCAAATCATCTTTCCTAGCAGAATTCGTAAAGGGAAGCCATTGCCAAGCTACATGAACATATCAACATTAGTCAGATAAGGTTTGGAGAAAAGTACGATGTAGTTCTTTTGTGCATTTAGAAATTACGTATGAAAATTGCGTCTAGATGCAATTATGTTTCTTTGTGTGTTTGTATATATTAGTTGGATGCATTATTTTTAAGGTTTAGATTCTGTGGTTTTGGCGGGAAACATTATTTTTACGGTTTTGGCGGGAAAACGAAATTTTTTCAGTTATAGCAGAAAACCACTAGTTTGTGGTTTTGACAAAAATCTATTTTCGGTTTTGGCGGAAAATCACAATTTTGCGGTTTTGGCGGAAAACCTTTATTTTACGATTTTGGCGTGAAACACGAATTTTGTGGAAAATCATGATTTCACGGTTTTGACGCCAATACATAATTTTATAGTTTTGGCGGAAAAACACAATTTTGCCGTTTTGGCAATAAAACGCAATTTTGCGGAAAATCGCCATTTGGGGATTTTGACGGGAAAACGTTATATTGCAAAAAACTTGTATTGCGGTTTAGGTGGGAAACCACATTTTAGCAAAAACTATGATTTGCGATTTTGTCGGAAAACAGCAATTTTGCGGTTTTGGCGGGAAAATGCGATTTTGCGGTTTTGGCGGAAAAACACGATTTTGCGGTTTTGGAGGGAAAACGCGATTTTCGGTTTTGGTGGAAAACGCGATTTGCGGTTCTGGCAGAAAACACGATTTTTGCGGTTTTGGCGGGAAAACGTGTTTTACGGTTTTGACGGGAAAACACGATCTTGCGGTTTTGCTGGGAAACACAATTTTTTGCTTTTGACGGGAAAACGCGATTTTTATTGTTTTGGTGGGAAAATGCAATTTTGCGGTTTTAGCAGAAAAATACAATTTTGCGGGTTTGGCGGGAAACACGAATTTTGGGTTTTGGCGGCAAACCACGAATTTACGGTTTTGGTGGAAAAATGCAATTTTGCGGAAAATGCAATTTTGCGGTTTGGCGGAAATATGCAATTTTGCGGGTTTGGTGAAAAACTCAATTTTTTGGTTTTGGTGAAAAATTGCGATTTTGCGGTTTTATCGAGAAACCGCTATTTTGCATTTTTGACGAAAAATGGTATTTTGTGATTTTGGCGAAAATGCTATTTTGTGATTTCGCCAAAACGCTATTTTACGGTTTTGGCGAAAAATGATTATTTTAGATTTTTAGTAAATGAGACGCACCAAAGTGCGTCTGAACTCTACTTTCAAATGCATCCAGAATTTCCAATTATTTTGGATGCAATATCTGGTTTTTACAGTTGGATACATTTCTTAAATAACACTAAAAGAACAACATCTTGTTTTTGCAGTGAGATGCAGTTTCTTAATGCACAAAACAACAACACCTGTTTGTGACAACAACCATCAACATTATCTCGATTCCGACATATGTACCATAGTCTTGTCATGTCTTTAACATCATGTGTATTCATTGTGTTACTCTCCTCAATGTCTCCGCGTAAAGGTTATCAATATGCTTGTCTTGTTCTCCCTCATTCCGTCCAAAGCACCGCCCACATTGCGTACAATCCTTGTCATTAACACAACATAAAACTCTAAAGTCATAATCAATAATGTGATATAATGCATGAAGAGGCACATTGAAAAAGATTTCATCAAACCAAATTTGAACAAAGATAGACCTCCCCAAGCAATAGTAACATTGGTCGTATTAACTAAAAGAGCAAGCTAACTTCAGCTTATCCAAAGCCCAAACCTTGAAAAATTGTTAGAATTCCTTGAAAAATTGTTAGTAGCCGAATAACCATGTAAACCATAATCAAAAGACAAACCCTGCAAGCACCTATAGACACCACCCTTTCAAACCCCATGATCCATCTCAATAAAGCACTGATTTAATTTTAACCTGCATTGACCAAAAGGAGTGAACGCCAAACATTCCTAAAAATTCATTCTAGTTGTACAAAGTTATACCATTCCAAAAATACTTTAAACTTAACCATCTCACACCTACAACAAGATTTCTATGTAGTCTAAATCTAGTACACAACAATGAAATCATACACAGACTCCTACCAAACCAAAAGTACCGAGAGTGAGCCCAATAACTTCATAAACAAGATACAATTAGGATCTGTCTACTAGCCAAGGTTTGAGTAAATAAAACCAGGATGTTTTCTTCTGTTTCCTCTATTTCCATTCGCAGAGGACCGCAGTGAAAACTCTTCTCAAACATCTCTCCCTATGATTTGCTCTGTTCATCCCAATGTGCTTCCTAGCTTGCATGCCACAGAAGATAGATACGAATATCAGGGACCACACCTTCCAGTGAACATAAACTTAACAGAAGCATTCTGTTCAATAAGGACAATAGTATCACACTCAACAAAATTCCCAAACTCTCGACTCCAATAAAAAAAAACCTAACATCTCAGCATATAGACATCTCTGAAAAATCAGTCTAACAACCAAATTAATCCAAATCAACAGGATCCTAAAATGAATGTACCAAGCCAAGTAAATCAACTCTAACTTCCTCAAATGAGTAATATCCTGGTCATAACCATAATAGAGAACCGTTTTATTCAAAATTTCAAATCCTTTAAAAAAGAGACAAATGATTCTGTTAGAATGTTCACCACATTCTTAGACAGGAGACAAAGACTCAAACTTATCTTGCTAGTCAACAGAACAAGACTGGAATAAAGAAAACCACAAAAAGATAACTAACAGAACAATGATGCATATAGCTTATTGAATCCATGAAAAAAACTTCAAATAAAAATAGATTTGGAAGACACATCTTATCCAGATGTTCCTGTTGCTTTCTCCTCTCCCGGCTTCAGGTCAGAGACCTCCTTTCCTTCCTCTTCCCCTGAATCCTTCGCCTTAACTCCATTCCCCTTCATGATGTGTTTAAAATGGCGTGAGGCGCACTGAGGCGATGAAGTGAGATAATGAGCCTCGAGCTGAGGCGATGAGCCTCCAAATACTTATTTATACTCAGTCTCACGCTCACTCGAGACTTCTTTATTTCTTATGCTTGTTGACTTGTCTCAGCAGCTCCGTCTTCCACGCCAGCTTTCTTCCTGCTCTTCAAGTTCTTCCGATAGTATACTTGTTGATATCTATCAATACCCACCCCAAGAAGATCAAGCTTGCCCTCAAGTTTGAATGAGGGAAAGAGCTTGCGAAATTCCTTCAACAACATCCATGAATTCTCCACCTCTGCCCGATCAATCCACTAAATCAACACCTCCAATTCTCCCTTCTCATTGTATCGCTTGGCCAGCACATCCTCCGGAATAATGAAAACATCATTCTCACCAATACACACAGACGGTAATGGTAAGCAAACCTACTGCCTGCCCAAGGCCTTCTTCAGTTGTGAGATATGGAATACATGATGGATTTTAGAGTCTGGTGGTAACTTAAGTTTATACGCAGCATTGCCAAATCTGGCTAACACCTTAAAAGGACCATAAAATTTGGCAGCTAGCTTCTGGCTAAACCGATGATTAACGGTTTGTTGGCGGTAAGGACGAAGCTTCAAATAGACCATATCATCCACTGCCAATTCCACATTACTACGCTTCTTATCGGCCTGCGACTTCATTATCTGCTGAGCTCGCTCCAAACTTTCTTTAATCTGTAAAAGCATCTGATCCCTCTCCTTATGTGATTTCTCCATCTCAAAATTGGCTGTTGAGCCCATCTCAAATGGCATAATAGGAGGTGAATCTCGACCGTAAACCACATTGAAAGGAGTAGAGTGCAACAACTTGTGGAATGAGGTATTATACCACAGTTCTGCCCAAAAAAGAAAGCATTGCCAGGTACGAGGATGCACCAATGCATAGCACCGAAGGTATGCTTTGATATATCGGTTCAAGGCTTCTGTTTGGACATCCGTCTGTGGATGATAAGAAATACTATACTTCAACTTAGGACCCGCCAAACAGAATAACTCAGACCAAAAAGAGCTCAAGAAAACACTGCCAACATCCGAAACAATACTCTTAGGGAACCCATGTAAGCGCACAATCTGCTCCACAAAGTGCTTCACAACTTCCAAAACAGTAAAGGGATGCTTCAATGTGACAAAGTGAGCATATTTGCTTAGCCTATCCACCACTACCATGATCACATTCACTCCATTTGATGTTGGTAAGCCTTCAATGAAGTCCATACTAACATCCTCCCATATGCGATCATGTATAGACAAAGGTTGGAGAAGACTAGCAGGAGACAACGTTGAATGCTTGTGAGTTTGAAAAATTCCACAATGCATCACATACTCCTGAACTGTCTTATAGATCCCCTCCCAGTAAAAGGAATGCTAAATCCTCTTTACTGTATTAAGAACACCCGAATGACCTCCCATTCTTCCATCATGTGATTCCGCCAATATTAAAGGAATAAAGCGTGACTGTTTAGGGATAACCAATCTGCTCTTCGACCACAAGCTCCAATCACGCACCTGATATTTCTTGGAAGTCAAAGATCCCTCAGTCAACTGCAATATCAATCATTGAATAGCCGCGTTCTCAGCAATTTCTTTATAAAGATCCTCCCACTATAACACCGACGGAATAGTCAGAGCAAGAAGCAAAGAAGTAGCTGAGATACATCGAGATAACCCATCAGCTGCCCTGTTTTCCACCCCTGGTTTGTAAGAGATCTCAAAATCAAACCCAAGCAACCGAATGAGCCATTTATGGTATTCCAATTGACCTCTTTTTGTTCCAACAAAAACTTCAAACTCCTTTGATCAGTACGAACATGAAACTTCTGACCCAACAAATAGTGTTTCCACTTCCTCACTGCCATCACAATAGCCATAAGTTCACATTCATAAACTGGCTTTAATTGTTCCCATGCCGTCAGAGTATGGCTAAAAAAGCAATGGAATTCTGGTCCTGCAAAAGGACTGCACCAAGACCAAACCCTGATGCATCACTTTCAGCAATGAAAATCTTCTGAAAATTCGGTAAAGCCAAAACAGGGGCTTGTATCATCGCCAATTTCAACTTCTCAAACGCAACCTGAGCATCCTGTGACCATTCAAACTGATCACGTTTTAGTAAAGTCGTCAACGGCTTAGATAATATCCCATAGTTACGGACAAAGTGACGGTAATAACCAGTCAAACCCAAAAAAGCTCACAACTGCTTCACATTTTGCGGTATTGGCCAAGCTCGCATTTCTTCAGTCTTTACTTTATCCGTTGCCACTCCTTCTGCATCAATAATATGCCCAAGATACTCTACTTGAGAAACACCAAAAGAGCATTTTTTCTTGTTGGCAAACAGCTTCTGTTCACGCAATACATGTAAAACCTGCGCCAAATGCTCCAAATGTTGAGAGTAATTGCTACTATTGATTAAGATATCATTGAAGAAAACCAGAACAAACTGTCTCATGAATGGTATGAACACCTTATTCATCAATGCTTGAAAGGTGGCAGGGGCATTTGTTAGCCCAAAAGGCATAACCAAGAATTCATAATGCCCCTCCACAGTTTAAAATTCAGTCTTCTTTATATCTTCTTCAGCCATTCTAATCTGATGGTAACCCGACCTCAAGTACAACTTAGAGAACACTCTTGCACCGTGTAACTCATCTAGAAGCTGATAACTAACTGGAATAGCGTATTTATCCGGGACAGTAGCACGGTTGAGTGCCCTGTAATCAACACAAAAGCGGAATGATCCGTCTCTCTTCTTAACCAAAAGGACCGGGCTGGAGAAAGGGCTTGTGCTTGGACGTATGATCCCATAAGTTAACATATCTGTGACCATTTTTTCCATGACCAACTTCGTCGCATGAGGATATCTGCAAGGACGGATAGAGATAGTAGCAACGCCTGGAGTCAACGTGATGGAATGCTCCTGACCCCTAATTGGTGGTAGCCCTTCAGGTACACTGAATACATCTTGAAACTAATCCAATAAAGTATCCAGTGCAGGTTTAATATCTAGTATTGTTGATGCCACTATAGAACTGGAGTTCAGCACTACTCGTCCTGCATTTCCCATTGTATAAATTGGGCACAATGACTTGAAATAGAGCTTAGGACAATGTTACTCATTGTCACCCAACAAAGTCACTCTGACCCCCTTATGGATAAATGAGAGATACTGCTCCTTCCAATCCACCTCACATTTGCCCAATGTCTCAGGCCATTGCACACCAGTATGACATCCACACTTCCCAGTTCAAGAGAGATGAAGTTTGATGTGAAATCATTGTGATTTAATTGTAATTTGAAAAACTGACACACACGTACGACATGTACCATTAAGCCATTTCCCAATAGCACATCAAGGCTGCTGTCTGCAGAAAGTTTCAACTGCAGCCTTTGCACAATGACTGGTGAAATGATGTTGTGCGAAGCTCCACTATCGAGCATAACTATCACCTCTCTATTATTGATCCGTCCTCTGATTTTTATTTTCTTCGGCGAATCAACACCAAGAAACGAGTTAAGAGATAATGTATATAACTCCTGGTGCACCTCTATACTCTCTAACTCTCCAGTGTTCGAATACTCATCCAACAATTCCATGTCGATACCGTTAACCACTGTCAGCACACAGAGAGCCTTATTGGGATAAATATGTTCCCGAGACCATGCACCTTTGCACTTAAAACATATATTATCCTTGCGCATTGCATCAAGCTCAACATCAGTGAACTTTTGTCTCATACGAATTGTCTGTTGAGTAGTCGAGCTAGTATCCTTATTTCCAATAACTTCACCTTTCTGTCTATTAAAATTGTTCCGATGGAGAAAGGAAGAGTTATTGTTCCTGTTATGTGACCCCACTCGTATAGTATTGGAACGATTTTGAGTATTTGATGCCTCACTTACCACCTTACAGAAGGTACTCGTCTCCATTCTCAGAACAGCATAAATGAAATTAGACAACCCCTGCCGATCCTTCATTCTTATGACCTCCTTCATTTCCGGATTAAGACCGTTGTAAAATATCCTTCCAAATGTCCATCTTATAATCCTGGAACTTGTGACAAAAGATCCTCAAATTCATATACATAATCAGCTATCGATCCCGACTGTTTGATTGCAAATAGTCTAGTGCTCGGCTCCTCATCAATGGATTCTGAAACGCAGCACCAGTCTGCGCTTGAAATCCTGCCAGTTAAGAAAATCACCACGACGCAATACCCAACCAAACCATTTTTTCACCTTGCCTTCAACACACAAAGCAATCATATCCAATTTCTCATCCTCGCAAAAGCGACCAACAATGAAGAAATGCTCAATATCAACAAGGCAATCATGAGTATGAATACCATCAAATGTCGGCATCTCAACCTTCTTAAGCATACTATCACGGTTAGCAAAATTCGATTTTGATGATTGATAACCTAAATATCGCTCATACCGATTGTGTTCCGAGTCCTGGAAATGTACTTGATGATGAAAATCCGATGATTCACGATGTGGCGATTGTGATCGATCATCGCGATTACTGTTGATCGGTTGTTTTCCCAAGACTTTCAAAACCGATCGGAGTTGCTCCGCGATCTCGGCACAACTTCGCTTTGTATCGGAACAGCTCATTTTCGTCTCCGCAACCTGCTTCATCAAAAACTGATATCCCCGATCAAGCTTTTCTACCTCCGTGTGAAGAGAAAACTCCGCTTCTTCCTCTTCCTCCAATTTCCGCGACATCGCTGGCGATTGAATCATAGCCATACCATTGATTGCTCGCAAATATACCACCGCGTTGAATTCGAACCTGTTTCACCGCACAAATGATAGATTTAGGCTATCTTTTACTCTCGATCACTCCTTGTAACACACTCAAGAATACTGAATAATACTTGTATATTGATTGAATGAGGACTATAACTTTGATAGTTCGATTACAACTAAGCTCTCATGACGAACTCAGCTGCTCTCGACGATCTCACAGCGATCGGTTTGTTATGATTCATAACGTCACTAACAGATTACAATCAAAGCATAAGGAAATGGAAAATATATTCCAACTACTTATTTATACTTAGTCTCACGCTCACTCGAGACTTCTTTATTTCTTCTGCTTGTTGACTTATCAGTCAACCAAGATATCCAGCTCAACAGCTCCGTCTTCCATGTCAGCTTTCTTCTTGCTGTTCAAGTTCTTCCTATAATATACTTGTTGATATCTATCAGCTTCATGTTGAGGCGTTAGGAAGCGCACGCCTAAGAGACGGAGCCTCGCCTCATCATCAAGAGGCTCAAAACCCATAGCCTCACTGAGCCTCACGCCTAGGGGAGAGAATAGCTTGGACCATGCGCTTCTTGGATATCCTTCCCACAAACAACGGAGCACCTGCAAAGGGTTTTTCTTTCCTACTTCTGTTGTATCCTGTTTTCAAATACACTTGTTAAATCCGATCCAACCCCTACTCCATTTACGCATAAGAGCCAGAATCCTCCTGCATTTCTGATGTTTCCAGCCATGCATCGTCCATAAGTGCATTGATCTCTTCCATTGCATCTATCTCTTTGATGGATTCCGAGATGAATGATCTTTATTCATAGGGTTCAGAGTTTTAATAGAATTCTCCATGAAATTTAACTCCTTCCTAACCTTGTTGTCTTGCTTCTGATTATTGTGCGGGACGAGTGATGATTCCTTCTCTTGAGATAAAAATTTCTCCAGTCTGCTCCTTTCCTCCTGTTTTTTAGCCCAAAAGTCCTCTAAAAGCTTCTTCTCCTCTAAAGTTAGACTTTTCGTCTTAGTGTCCTCCATAGTGTATCTTGATTCCTTTGCTATCGGTTTGTAACTCTTTATGTGCTCTCTCGGGAACTCTTCTCTAGACAGATTTGAAGACCCCTCCTCTGACTTTCTCTCACGTCTATAAGTCCCAGTCCCTGATTCCCATCTACGAGCATTCGAACCAAAAACTCCCTCTCTTCGTACATTTTTCCTCTGCCCTCGTTATGACTCTGTCCTTCCTGCTTTTTCCCTGAATCCTTCTGTCCATCTTGTGATTCTTCCTTGATCCCATGAGAGACCGCCCCCTTGTAACTTAACATACTTGCTCCATCTTTAGGATACTATCCTTGAATTCTCCTAAAAAATCCGGATTTCCTCATTCTTTGGACACCTTTCTTGGTCAAGACACATGCTAAAGCATTCTCTGCAGAAACCACAAAGGCCTTCATATCTGAGCTGAACTACCGTCTCTTCTCCATTGTAAAACTCAATACAAGTTTCAACAACCAATGGTTTAAATTCATCCATTTACCACACGAACTCTCCCATTGTCTAAGTCCACTAGATCCGCCTTCCCAATGCCGTCTCCAATGCTATTGAAGGTAGGTTCGACCCATAAGTGAAGCGGAACCCCTATAATTTTAACCCAAAAAGTGTTTTTTGATGGATAATTGATATCAATTATCGGCTCCCACCTCACCAAGGCCACCATCCAGTGATCAAAATGAAAAGGCTTCATTTTTAACACCTATATGATGTCCTCCTCGTTGTCAAAGTCCAACTAGAACGTCCCATACCAAGATCTGCACCAGCAATGCGGTCCTCCATATTCCATATCCTTGGCATCATTTGAACCAACACCTTGGCGTCATGTTTCCTTGGATTCATGCACCTCCCAATCATGGTCTTTGCATAGCCCTCGATCAGAGCATCATTGTCAAACCGTGGAAACTGGATCTTGAGTCTCTGAGAAGTGATCGCCATCTTCTTGCCGGAACCGTCAGCCGAAAGAAAACTGCTTTACGACATTGTTCTCTCTTTAACGTAAAATTGCTATATCTGTTTGAGTGTATTCTGAGTATGCCTATTACTTCCTCCTAAAGACCTCTTATATAGGCAAGGTATGCAATATGTGAAACGATAACATCTATTCACAATCCTCCGGCATAAACCGCGAAATATTATGTATCTTCTCATCTTTCTAAAAGTGACACTCAGAAATATTGTCAATCCATAAAATCCCCTATCGTGACCATTCATCCATAAAATCAAATACTTAGAATAATCATGAATGAATTCCCTATCCACAGATTTGTATAATTTCTTTCGCGTCCAAATCCTAATTAATTGTTGTATCCGATTCCATCAATAAGAACATAAGTAGAGATACAATTACCTTTTCATACGGCAAATAAAAACCCCAAAATTTTTCTGCCAGATTCTACCCATAACTCCTAAGATCCGTCCAATGATCTCGCGCCTGAATCATTAGTCCAACGATCCAATTTGATATCTCCGATGCAGACCAAATCTCGATCGCATCTAACTTTCCCAAAACCATCAGTTCTATTTGATTGAGATCCGGAAGATACCACCGAAATAAAATAACACCGTAGAAGAGACCAAATACGAGTTCAAAATTTACTTGATTGTTGATTGCCATCGAAACATTGAATACTAACCCTAATTTTGGGTCATTCAAAGAATCACAAATATTAATTTAATAAATTAATAAAAATAAGAGATTGGATAATAAGATTGAAAAATTGAAGTGATCAAAAAAAGAAAGAGTTTCTATCTCTTCTGTTAGAGAGAGGAACTTCTCTTCGAAAGCCCCTCGTTTCCTTCGCCGCGCATGATCTCTCGACGATGGCTTGCTTTCGGTTTTGGGGCTTTTTCTGATTTCTCGTTCTTCACTCACCTCCATCTTTCAGATCGAGAGATCTTTTTTCCCCTTCGCTTTAGGTCGTTCGCCGATTGTCTCCAATCGGTTTGAAGTATAGCTCTCAATAAGGTTCCGGTGTTGTTCTCCAGATAGTTCCTTTCCGATTACTATCGATCTTTATCGACTTTCGCTGGTTCTTCTCCGATCCTCTCTCCCGGTTCTTCATCTCGCCGGTTCGTCTGAATCTCTTCGGTGGCTCTCTCGGCGTCCCCCTACTCTTGGAGTAATTTCTCCATTGCTTCTCCCACCTTCGTCTCGGGAATCAATAGGCTGAATTGTTTTACATTCAGCCGGCGTGGAGCTGTTGGATCGTTTAGTGTCTCCTGATTCAATTCTCAATTGATTCATCCTACTAAACATGCAGATCTAGGTTCTCTTGAATAGAAACTTAATGGATCTCACCTGTTACCTTTTGTGCAGCGGAATGAGGAGGTAATGGTCAGAGATCAGCAGAACCACCAAGAGATGGATCCTCCAAAGGCTCACACACGCACGCTCGGGAATTGGCTGCTAGACCAGACAGAGAGGAGGCGCAGAGAGAGGCTAAGGGAGGCGCAGAGACTGAAAAAGTTAGAGAGCTTTAGGTCAAGTTTTATTTATTAAAACTCCCTTTAGTTCTCATGGGCTTTTTGGGCCCAATTCTCAGTTCTGATTAAATCCCATGGATTTAATCATGCCCTTTATACTCTCTAAGTACAGTAAATGCCTAGCACTTTTACCGTACTTCTGCTAAACCGTTCCTTCGTATTTTCCCGTTAGCTTAGGCGTGTGACCCATATGGGATCATATAATAAAGGCAATAAGTCCAAGACTTATAGATCATGAGCGGACTCTAGCAAGCCATCATGACCCCCAGTATTATATGACTTATGTCTGATCATTGACATACTCTTACGTTCTAGAGACAGTACAGAGATTACTGGACATAATTCCAACAATCTCCCACTTGAACTGGAATCTCTGTATTCATAATCCTTTTGTCTCAATATCTCGATTAGTCATAAGGCAAGATTAGTGTCATCCTTATAAAGCCTAATCTTGTTTATCGGACTCTGATTTGATACTGACAATCCAAACGACTCGGGAAAGTCCGTTTGAGCATGGCCATGCATTTTCCAGTATTCAAATCTCCGATTGGCCTAGAGATATTCACTCCATTTATATTGGAGGGACAAATCCCGTCTTGTTCCATCACTGTAAACTACTCATTTCATAATACACCCAAACAAGGTCCTTATAACTATCGCTTAACGACAGCATTAGACAATGATCAAAGCGCATTAGTTCATGTGCAGTCACATGCATGCGAACTCAGGTCTAAGGACTATACTCTATAGTCGTAGTAAGAATCTCTTATGACACAGATATAAATATCCTGAAGAGTTCTTATAATCGGGTCTTGTCCGGTCGTATGTACCCTACATACACCTATGTACTGACTTTGATGCCGCGCATCTATGACATACTGAGACTTTGTCATAAGTCACATACCAATCTAGTCTCACACGGTTGTTGGTGTTTCAATTTCAACAACCTTCGACTAGGGACATGATGATATAAGCCATCTATCAAATATAGGGTCTCATGATCAAGCTAAATGACTTTGATAACTCAAGATCAAGTCACTTACTTCGATGACCTATAAAATGGTTCATATCATTTTGGAACGATTATTTCATCACAGTTAAAATAATCTCGAAATAATAATTTCATTAAACATAAGAAAATGTTTTACAAGAACATATCAATAACTAAATAAAGCCCTCTATTAACTCCCACTGAAATTAAGACTACATATTAATTTCACTTATCCTACAGCAACAGTCCGCGACTCGTGCTTAGGCCTAAGGAGTGGCTTCGTTAATAGATTAGCAACGTTCTCATTCGTTGAAACTTGCTGATCTACTTAACATCTCTGTCATTTATCTCACGGAATAGGTTATACCTATCCTCAAGGTGTTTGGACCTCTGATGTGCAGCTAGTCTCATCTATGCTGGGAATCACATCAAGTTCAGTGACGAACTCTTCTTTCCAAACAACCTCTTTCGCCGCTTCTCAAGCTGCGAAATGTTCAGCTTAAGTCATGGAGTCAGCAACAGTGCCTTGCACCGCCAGATAGACACAAGATATAACCGGACTGTGACCGGAAATCATCTTTGTCCGTTGGAAGCATGCCTTTCAGACTCTACCGACTCGTAGCACCTCACTTTCTCCGTAAATCAAGAACTTATCCTTAGTATTCATCAAATACTTTAGGATATTCTTTACGGCAATCCAGTGATTCTTTGCTGGATTTGACTGGTCTTTTACTTGTCTTGCTTAACATTAAAGCAACATCAAAACAAGTATGTGTCATGGCATATATGATAGATCCAATTGCCGACGCATATGGAATCTCATCCATGCATTCAAGCTCAGCAGATATCGTAGGATACTGTTTCTTGCTTAACATGTGACATTGGCATAAAACCCTTCTTGGATTGCTGAAAACGTGTAGGACTTTGTCAATTTGAGAATCCTGACATTGTCCTACCAGCTCTTTTGGATCTCTATCTTTAGATCCAAAATCCAAGAACATACGTGGCTTTACCCATGTCAATCATAAAACCAACTCCCAAGCTAGTCCTTTACCGACTGCAGCATTGGGACGTTATATCCGAGAATCAGTATGTCATCGACATACACTATGAGAAATGCAATATTGCTCCCACTTATCTTTTAGTAAACGCACAGTTCCATTTCGTTCTTGTTCAAGTCAAAACCTTGACTATTTCAACAGAACGAAGATTCCAACTCCGATATGTTTGCTTCCATCCATGAATGGATCGATGAAGCTAACTTACACAAAGTGTATATTTTCGGAGTCCGGGCTCACTTTCGCTTATTTGAATTTCGCAGATTCGTCGCTTTCAATGATCATCAGATCATGCGAACTTTCAATGATCATCAGGTTCAACTAATGACGAGAAATCACTCTCGGATTAGTGACTGATTCATTCATGTCTGCGAACTTCAGGCTCTACAGGTGTAGATTCTACAGAAATCTGTAAATCCATCCGTTGCTCTCCCTCAACAGGTTGAGCAGCCTCCTGTATTTCTCGAATTTCTTCGAGTTATACTTTTACTCCCACTGTTCTTCTTGAAAATATCCTTCTTAGAAAACAGAATGGACGTAAAAGTAACAAGCCTTGGTTTCCCTAGGACAACCAGCGAAGTAGCACAACTACAAATACTCAGTAAAGACGAATTTGGATCGATTCCAATCCACATTTACGTGGTGTCTTTCAACTGATATTGGTGAAACTATTTCAGCGTAAACTTAGATATTTCTAGAGCGTTATTCTTCAAGAATATCATGGAAGATTCGTGTGACTCATCTTTAATCATTTCTTATAAGATCTGATTCTTTCTCACAGAAATACCTCAAGGTTTTTCAGGAGAATTGAGCTGTGAAACGACTTCACACTCATTCAGATGATCACACCATTAATGACTCAAGTATTCTCACTCGTGATTTAATTCAGAGTCTTAATACTTCTGTCACTCAGATTATATACCTCATTCTGGAACTCTTTCGAACATGTCAAAGAATTCCTACTTGTGTCTCATCAAATGAACACAGTCTTACTCACTGAAGTAATCAGTAGAGATAATGAAGTATAGGAAATTTTTCTCTGGCATTACTGCTCATCGGGCCTCATACATGAGTATGTTCAAGGTCCAACAAGCCTTTGGGCTTTTCTCTAGCTCGGCTAAGATGGGCCCTTTGTCTTTTTGGTCCAGTAAGCAGAATTCAAGTCTCATAAGATATCCGATCAAATGAGCCCAAAAGTCCATAACTATGGGGTTTCTGAATCTGACTTGCTCTATGTGACCAAGACTTTTATGCCAAGAAAAATCAGGTTTAATTCATCAGATTTAAACCAATTCGGTATTTATGTTACATTTAGGCACTCTTTGGTTTAAGATATAAAACCCATTCCTTGAATAGGGTGCTACAATTAATATTTCATTAAGATCAAAAGAACAAAACTTGTCTTTTATCAAAATGAAAAACATTCAAATTCTTACAAGAAAATGAAAAACAACTCTGCTTAAAGCAGGTACATTGTAGCAATTACTTAAGAAAACCAAGCCTCGAAGGCATCTACAAGTGAAAATCCTACGGCTGAGGCAGCGTCCATAGCTCCTTCCAGACATGTAGGTCCACTTGTCCTTCCTTCAACATTCTACCGTTGCTTAGGCTCTGCATATTATCACAAATATCAGTGCCACAACCAGTATCCAATACCTATAAGGTAGAACTTGAAGTAATAACATGAATACCTGAGGAAGTAGTCTCATACATCAACTTCAACTCCTCATCATCTTCCATGAATTTAATGCAATCTCTCTTCCAATGCCCAGTCTCCTTACAGTAGCAGCACTTACCAACGTAAGAGGTATCTGACTTGGGCTCAGAAGACACACGCTTACCATGATTCAAAATCTGGACAACTTTGTCTTCACCCTTGTCAGCACTAGGTTTAATAAACCCACCCTTCTCCATTATGAGATTATACTGGGTACTCTTCACGTTTGGCTCAACTGTCTTGAGCATATCATGCAGTTCAGTCAGCGTCTTCGTTAAGACTTTCTTGATATAGTTCCTTCTGAACTTATCATAGCTTGACGGCAGTGACTGCAGAATGATCTCAGTTGCCAATTCTTGGCTAACTGGATAATCCAGTTTCCTCAGGTTATCAATGTAACCCATCATTTTACTGACATGAGGACTCACTGGATGATCATTTGGTAGCTTGCAGCTAGTGAGAGACTTAACCAACTGGTATCTCTCCACTCTTATCTGCTCCTGAAATTTCAATTTCAGGCTGCTGATCATCTCTATTGGCGACTCCATGTTCTCATATTGCTTCCGCAAGTCTGAGTCCATGGTAGCCAATATCAGACCACGCACATCTACCGCATCATTATAATGCTTATTCCAAGCATCATATACTGCATGAGAAGCATTGGACCCGATCCTCACGGGGAGAGCTCTCTCAAGGACATAGTCCTTTCTCTCCTGTCTGAGGACTAGCCTCAGGTTCCGCGACCAAGTCAAGAAATTTGATCCGTTCAGCTTGTCCATCTCAAGGACAGACCGGATCGAGAAAGTGTTTTGATTGTTTGTGCTAGTCATAACTGAAAATTAAGATAAAAGGATTTTAGTTAATATGTTCAATATGATTAATCTCGTATTATACTTAATATGATTAATCACGCATTATATTCAATAACATAAGTTACCCTCAATAGAATATAATGATTCCAAGATCCACATATAACTAAGATCAAAGTGGGCCACTGGCCATCACCCAACCTTAGCTTATATCGGTAAGCCCTATGTCGGCTAATTATATCCGTGATATAACTCTTGGTTGTGAATCTGGGCCCGAGGCCCAATCCACTCTGATGTCTCAAGGCCCGGGACTCCCGATGGCCCAGTCAAGAAAACCAGACTATACAGTCATGTAATCATTAATGTCTGGGACTCCCAATGACATTTATGAATCACAAACCGTCTTATCCACGCAAAAGTAGACACCCTCACACTGTAAGGCCATGAATACAATTGAATGGGCTTCGACAGCTGACATAGACTGGACAAGACATCCAACGCTTGATATTATTTGAGGTTTGTAGGTTTATTAAAAATTCATCCCAAAATAGAAGATTACTATTTTGGGAAACTTTCCTTTTTGGGAAACCTACTAATTTTGGAAACTTTCTAAAAATAGAAACTTTTAATTATAGAAATTTCCTAAAATCCAAAACATAAAAATCTAGAAAATTCTAATTTAAGAAACTTCCTAATTTCAAAATTTTGGAAACTTATTAATTTTAAAATCGATTTTTATAATTATTTTATAAAAATAAATTTTAAATTAATCTGATGAAAAGACTCAAATAATTGGCCCAATTGTTTTAACTTCTTGGCCCGAGGCCCAAGAATTGGTTCATGTCCAAGACATAACCCAATTGCCCAATTAAATGACATAACCGATCTGGTTCATTAAAATTGGTCTTAACCAAAATTAATTACTACGATGACCACAATTGTCAACCGGTTATTTACTAAACCGGATTTTCTCAATTTATTTGGTCCAACCAAATCAAATTAGAAAATCACTGGTTTAGGCACAAAATCCAATTTTTCGACTTTGGATTTCTTATCCTGGTTTAACCAGAACTTAATAAATTTATTAAGTCTGTTTATTAAACCAAGACGATTAATTTTAATAGGATTAAACCGAGCCTTAAACCGAACCGAACCGACACGAGCCAAACCGAACCGACCATTAGGTCACGACGTTCGGAATGACCGCTTGCGTCACGCTATCGGGACGGCCACGATCGGCCAACATCACGCGATGTTCGAACGGACAGGACGCGATCCGTGATCGGCCCATCACGATCACAACCGCGACGCTGACTGATCGGGACGATGGCAAGACGGGAGCGGGACGTTGGCTGGTCGCGACGAGACGATGCAGAATGCGATCGCGATCGATCGTGCGATCGTTCGATCCGATCCGATCCGCGATCGTGCGCTCGTCCGTGTCGCCGATCGTGTCGACGAACCAATCCGATCCATGATCGGTTGTGCGTCTAACGATCCGGACGTGTGATCCGAAACTGATCAACACTCCGACGCATACCAATTCATATAGATTGGATCATGCGATTTCTTGTTTGTTTAGGTTTCAATTCTTTGTTTCTTAAGTGTTTTTCCTTATCAGTAGGTTGATTCAAAAACACTTCTTAAACAATCCTAAACATGATTCTAAACAAGAAAAACCACAGAACCAATGGCTCTGATACCACTGTTGGATCGTTTAGTGTCTCCTGATTCAATTCTCAATTGATTCATCCTACTAAACATGCAGATCTAGGTTCTCTTGAATAGAAACTTAATGGATCTCACCTGTTACCTTTTGTGCAGCGGAATGAGGAGGTAATGGTCAGAGATCAGCAGAACCACCAAGAGATGGATCCTCCAAAGGCTCACACACGCACGCTCGGGAATTGGCTGCTAGACCAGACAGAGAGGAGGCGCAGAGAGAGGCTAAGGGAGGCGCAGAGACTGAAAAAGTTAGAGAGCTTTAGGTCAAGTTTTATTCATTAAAACTCCCTTTAGTTCTCATGGGCTTTTTGGGCCCAATTCTCAGTTCTGATTAAATCCCATGGATTTAATCAGGCCCTTTATACTCTCTAAGTACAGTAAATGCCTAGCACTTTTACCGTACTTCTGCTAAACCGTTCCTTCGTATTTTCCCGTTAGCTTAGGCGTGTGACCCATATGGGATCATATAATAAAGGCAATAAGTCCAAGACTTATAGATCATGAGCGGACTCTAGCAAGCCATCATGACCCCCAGTATTATATGACTTATGTCTGATCATTGACATACTCTTACGTTCTAGAGACAGTACAGAGATTACTGGACATAATTCCAACAGGAGCTTCCTCGGTATGGTGATTTCTAGCGAGTCTTCGGTAGCTGTGTTTCGTTTTTTTTGCAGGTTGTTTCTGGCGGTTCAGGTGGCTCAGTTCGATCGGCAACATGGATGATCTGTTGAACAGGTTGCAGGTTTGTGGTGGTGGTTTTCGACGCTTTCTCGCCGTTTGATTATTCAGCGGTGGTTGCATGTCGAGCGGCTTCTCTTGCTGCCATGTGTGGCGGTCCGAGCTTATCCGTTCGGGATAATTTGGGTCTCCTTTTGGGCATATTTGGGCCTTTGTATCTCTGTTGGTTTTATTATTTTGGCCATGTTGTAAACTTTTGCCCTCTGGGCTTTTCTAATGAAAATGTTGACGGAAAGACTTGATTGTGATCTGGAGCTGATGTGGACAAGATTTAATAAAGATTTGAGAGGATCCTATAATCTAGGGAAGTTATGATTCTCATGTTTATCTCTAGGAATATTGTTTTCTATTAGAGGATTTGGCCTAAAGGTGTTAGTCGACCTATTGAGTATAAATAGGTTAGCTCAAGCCGTGTATTAGGTTGACCGAATCCTTGGGAGAATTTTTGAGAGTTTTTTTTGTCAACAAATTTTTGAGAGTTCAAGTGATTTGATATAGATCATTGAACTTGAAAGGTTAGATTTGATTTAGGCGTTTATTGTAAGATCACATAAAGATCAATCTAATAAAGCATGTTTTCAGAAAGAGCTTTGAGTCGTTTGCTTAATAACTGAAAACATATAGTCTTGCATTTTCATTTGGTATTAGAACTACCACTCGTAGCTTTAATTTAGGTGAGATCTTGTGGAAGAAGATGAAAAGCTATCAAGAACTCTTGAACAACACAAGAATTATTCTTGATGCAGGAAACTATGGTTTTTGGAAGTCAAGGATGAGGTCTCAAATCAGAGGAATCAATACACTTGCATGGAAGGCAATCATGAAAACATGGGAAGAGCCCACAATAAGGATGGAAAAGCTGAAGATACGCCCAAACCAGAAGAGACTTGGATAGAAGAAGAGGTAAAAAGATCCAAATATAACTCCAAAGCTCTAAGTGTTATTCACTGCAATGTTTTAAAGAAGACATTTGAGCTGATTCAAGGATGTGAGACTGCTAAGGATGCATGAGATATCTTACATACACACTTTGAAAGAATCAAAAAGTTCAAAACTCAAGAAATGATCTTCTAGCCTCATACTTTGAAAATCTGAAGATGGAGGAGCATGAGTCTAATGCAGATTTTAGTGCTAAATTGAGTTCACTGTCTCAGAAATCTGCAACTCTTAGGAAAAAGTACAAGAAGAAAAAACTTATTAAGAAATTCCTGAGGTGTCTCCCATCCAAGTACATGCCGTAAAAATCAAGATTAAGTGTGTCACAAAACACCGATGAACTTACTTTTGGATAATTTGTAGGCATGTTACATGCTCATGAACAAGAATTAGAAGGCATAAAGAAGCCACGAAGTTTGGCTTTAGCAGTCAGTGAATCAAAAAAGCATGCAATCAATGCAGAAGATCTAATAAGCTTGCTTTTCAGAAGGTTTGATCGGGCTTAAAGAAGGATTGAGGAAGGACAAGGATCTGCCCAGAAGAAATCAAATACTTACAAGAAGAAACCTAAAGGAGATAAATCAGCTAAGCGTGCAGAGATTCAGTGCCATGAATGCAAAGGTTTTGGTCATTAGAGAACTGAATGTCCTACGGTTAAGTTAAGAGAAGAGAGATAAAAGACTTTGGCTGTCAAGGTATAAGACATACACAAATTGAATGTCTTAATGATCAGAAGAGGGGAAAAGATAAGTCATTACTTGCAGAAGAAGACACTGACGATGAAAGTAATGAAAGCGAAGATGATCTTAACAAATTTGTGGCATTTGTTGGTATTACTGAGTTTGAAGGAAAGGAAGATGAAACAGACTCTAAATCAGAACCAAATTTAGACTTAGCTGAGGTTAGAGACACCCTAGTCAATATAGGAAAGGAAAATATGGAGCTAGTCAATGAAAATCTGCGTCTTAAAGCAATCATTGAGTCCATGAAACTGGAAATCATGACAAAAAAGAAAATAAGTCATGAGAGTCTGACTCTAGACAAAGAAAATATGAATCTAGCCATAAAAGCTAATAAGCTGGAACAGAAGTTGAAAGTTAAACGAGAAACATCTACACGTTTGCAGTCAAAACTGGCACATTATCACAAAAAGGTTCACATGCTCATATGAACTAAGCAGCTTGACAAGCTACTGAGTGTTGGACAGACAAAAAAGGGTATAGAGGTCTCGGACACACATGAAGGAGGATGGAGAAAGCAGAAACCATCAACTTCATTTCAGGAGGATTTTCTAATCAAGACTTCAAGAATTCAAGCAGGAGCAAAAATGGGACGGATGGATTCTGGTTCTATGGAGATATGGGACACATTAAGGCTTACTGTCGGAGGTTCAAGGAAAAGGTTAGTTGGTTGAGAAGACAAAGATGTTCTTCTGGAATGGGTTTAGAAAGCAAATATGGTTGAAAACAGCTGATTTACACTAAACTGCAAGAAATACTCCTACAGGAACAAGAGCTGATCTTGGTTTCTGATGTAACATGGCATTTGTTTCAGATGAGCTAGAGGAAACAACTACATGATACTTTGATAGTGGTTGCTCTCGACACGTGACTGATGATAAGAACAATCTACAGAATGTCAAGTCAATCAAAGGAGGAAAGGTTACCTTTGAAGTTGGAGGACATGGAAACATTCTAGGTAAAGGACAAACTAGTGAAACTAAAGTTCCAAAACTAATGAATGTCTATTTGGTCCAAGGAATCAAGGCAAATCTCCAAGGACTCAAGGCAAATCACATCAGTGTAAGTCAACTTAGTGATGAAGGTTTGACATTATGTTCACACGCACTGAATGTAGATCAATTAACGAGTGCCAAGATGTTGTTATTCAAGGAATAAGGACAATCAACAACTGTTACATGTGGAGAGACGCAATGAAATGCTTTAGTGCAAAGGATGAACTAAACATGTGGCATCAAAGGCTGGGGCATAAGAATGTCCAAAATCTGACTAATCTGGTCAATAAGGAGATTTTAAAAGGAGTCCCTTAGATCAAAGGATGTGACAAATGGTATGTTGACCGTGCAACCAAGGTAAAAAAGTCAAGGTTCAACACAAAAAGGTTCCAAACATTCAGTCAAAACAGCTCTAGACTTAGTTCATATAGTCTTAATGGGACCGATGCAGGTTGAAAGCTTGGCTGGTAAGAGGTATGTCTTTCTTCTTGTGGATGACTACCCGAGGTTCGCATGGGTTAGATTCATCAGAGAAAAGTTTGATACAACTAGCAACTTCAGGATTTGAGCACTTCAGCTGATCAATGAAGGTGGAGGTGTGAAACGTATTCAGAGTGATCATGGAGGGGAGTTTCAGAATGATACAGTGAGAATGTTCTGTGAAAATCATGGGATAAGTCATCAGTTCTCAGCACCAAGAACTCCACAGCTGAATGGGGTAGTGGAAAGGAAGAACAGAACTCTTCAAGAGATGGCCAGAGCCATAATACATGGAAACAATGTGCCAACCAAGTTTTGGGCAAAATCAGTTAACATTGCATGTTACATTATTAATAGAGTGTATGTCAGGAAGGGTTCAGAAAAACACCATATGAACTATGAAAAGGAAAAACGCCTAATCTGAGTTATTTATATGTGTTTGAGTGAAAATGCTACATCCTAAACGACAAAGACCATCTTGGGAAGTTTGACTCAAAGAGTGATGAAGGGATATTCCTTGGTTACTCAGGAAGTAGTACCGCATTCAGGGTATAAAATGACTAAACATGTCTCAGAATGGAGTCAGTGAATGTAGTGTTTGATGATTACTCATTTACTCAGTGGGAATGATTGAACTATGAAGGAGAATCATATAATGAAGGAAGGAATGCAACACCTGGTGATCAGAATCATACTGATCTGACTTAGACTGTAGCTCAACCAAGAAAAGAGTTACGTGTTCCTAGAAATAATTATGCTACAGACATCATCGGAGAAGCAGAAGAAGAAAGGAAAACTAGAGGAGTTCAGCTCAATTAAAACAAAGAGAAATAAGAAAGCAAAAGATCGGACTCAAGATGTAGACAAACCGAGTAAAGAACTGCATGTTCCCCGGAATCACTCTGCTACAGATATCATTGGTGAAGCATAAGAAGAGAGAAAGAATAGAGGAGTTCAACTCAACTTCAGAGAAATTGTAAGGTTTGTGTGTTTTGTGTCCACAAGTGAACAAAAGACACATGTGCAGACTATTGAAGATAAATTCTGGATCATTGCTATGTAACAAGAACTAGAACAGTTTGTTCGAAATGATGTGTGGGAGCTAGTTCCAAAGCCGGATCAAGTAGACATCGTTGGTACAAAATAGATTTCCAAAAACAAAATTGACGAAGTAGGTGTTGTGGTACAGAAAAAGGCTAGATTGGTTTCTCAGGGATACTCACAAGTAGAATGTGTGGACTTTAAAGAAACGTTTGCTCTAGTTGAAAGACTTGAGTCAATACGTTTATTCCAAGGAATGACCTGTATCATGAACTTTACAGTCTATCAAATGAACGTGAAAAGTGCATTTCTGAATGGATTTCTACAAGAAGAAGTCTATGTGGAACAACCCAAAGGATTTGAAGATGACTTGAATCGAAATCATGTATACAAGCTAAAGAAATCTCTCTATGGTCTCAAACAAGATCCTAGAGCATGATATGAAAGGCTCACTGGATTTCTATTGGATTAAGGATACATCAGAGGAAGTGTAGACAAAACATTGTTTATACTTGAGCAGAATAAGGAGATCTTGATAGTGCAAATCTATGTAGATAGTATTATCTTTGAAGGTACATCGCAAAAACTGGTTGACGGTTTTGTATCAAGCATGACAAAGGAGTTTGAGATGAGCATGGTTGGTGAATTGAAGTATTTCCTAGGACTTCAAAATACACAGTCAAAGGATGGGATCTTCATATCAAAATAAACATATGCCAAGAATCTTCTTACTAGATTCAAGATGGAACAATGCAAGGAGGCAAAGACACACATGAGTCTACGGTCAAAATGAAAAAAGATGATGAGAGTAAAGATGCGGATGTCAAAACATACAGAGGAATGATAGGGAGTCTTCTTTATCAAACCGCAAGTAGACCTGATCTGACCTCAGTGTTGGAGTGTGTGCACGTTTCAATCTAAGCTTAAGCAATCACACTTGGAGACAGTCAAGCGTATCATCAGATATGTCAAAGGATCGGCAAAACTTGGGAATATGGTATTCAAAAGGATCAAACAAGAGCTTAGTAGGGAATTGTGATGTTGATTGGACAGGAAGTGTGGATGATAGGAAAAGAACAAGTGGATGATGTTTCTTTTTGGGAAATAATCTCATTGCATGGATGAGCAAGAAACAAAATTCAATGTCTCTCTCTAAAGCAGAGGCAAAATATATTGAAATGGGATGTTGTGCACAACTCTTATGGATGAAGCAGATGTCAGCAGACTATGGAATGGATTCTGGAGTGCTCTTGGTGTACAGTGACAACAAAAGTGCCATAAGTATTGTAAAGAATCCGGTGCAACACTCAAAACCAATCACATTGACATAAGAAACCATTTCATTCGTGAGCTAGTGGAGGAAAAACAAGTAACGATAAAACACATTGTCACAGAGTCTAAACTGGCTGATTTCTTTACAAAACCACTTGACTTTAATCGTTTTTTTCACGCTAAGAAATGCACTTGGTATTTTTGAAATATGATGGTTTGTGAAGCTGTGCAGAACTGATACAGGCAGTGACTAACAATGTGTGTTAAGCTCAGATTTAGTCTAGAGTCACATGATGCAGTGGAAAAGAGCTACCTGTCATACCGTTTTGCCTAAATCCAATACATGTTTCGTAGAAAGAGAGAGCCAAAAGCTAAAAGAAATCAGTCCTGAGCTAGTCTTTTGAGAAGTCAAGTGATAAAGCTAGCTTAAACAATGACTCAAGGAAAGAAAAATAAAAGGAAAAACAAAAACAATGATAAAAAGAAAAAGCTGCTCTCTCCTACAAGATAAATGTTGAAAATTGGCAACGGTAGGTTAAAAAAATGACTGTGTGAAAGCTAGCTACTATAGTCTAGATGGCCTGATGCATGAATAAACATGAGCTGAGGATATATTCTAGTACATACACTGTGTCAAAAGGTAAAAAGATCAGTTAAATTAAAGTTCTGCAAGTTTATTTATTTCAAAAAGCCAATTAACTCATGTGTAGTGGAGTTCATCATCTACTGTGATTATTCCCATTAGTCTCATAATTTGAGTGTGGATGTAGTTGCGCATGATGAATGGTAGCACTAATGAATCTTGTGAAAGAATAATATGGTCTGTTTCAGTAAACCATGGGCGGTACAAAAATCAATTTCAGCTGGACCGGTATAACTCACAACCAAAAAATAGATTCACTAGAAGGCAAAAATTGGACATTGAGAGTCATGGTTTTAAATTCATGGAAAAAAGGAAAAGAGGGCCAGTCCTTTTCTTGTGCATTCTCGAAAAACCCTAAGCCGACTGTGAGCTAAGTCCAACTTCGATTGAAGCAACTTGAGCTCTGAGGAAGTGAAATCCGCACATATCGAGTCTCCAAAGGCACGTGCAACTGAGAAAGAAGCTCAAAGAGAGTCAATAGAGAATCGAGATGATTTCAATCCACTCGCCATAGTCGTATATCAAAGAGAAGGCGATAAAAATTGTGAGAAGGATTCGATAGAGGATCTTGATGCTAAGAAGAGCGAGGATAAGGCTGAAGAAAAAGAGAGTCTTGATCCTAAGAAGAACGAGGATAAGGCTGCAGGAGAAATCAATGGAGCCGAAGAAAAGAAAAACAAAACTGATTTTGTTAAAAGCAGTAATCCAGCTGGTGATTCAACTCCGATACCTCAAGCACAAGCTCCAGAAAAAGAAAATTTGACCGATCTCACTGGATTTGGAAGCTCGAAGAACAACAAGAAGAAGAAATCGATATAGATATTGGACGATGAAACTGAATCTGACGGATACGAGTCTGCTACCAAGATCTCTCTGAGAACGCAATCGAAGAGAGAAACTTGATTGCAGAAAAGGAAGAGGAAACATGCTCCAAGAGCGAAAGGAATCTCGGGTCAAGACTTCTTATGGAAGACCAGTCCTGTCCAAGAAGCTCAAGTCATCTCGATCTATGGATCGAGAAAGGTACAAACTTTACAAAACTAGAGGAATCTGGCATGATAGATTGGTAGATGTAGAAGAAGAGGATGAATGGGGCTATTTTGGGGTTAATCAAAGATGGACACTTAGTGTCGACTGTGACTGGTTTAGCTGGCTATATCAAAGAGCATATATGTGAGTTCTATGCTGCGTTACCGAGTGTGAAATTGGAAGCTTCTGTTGAGAAAGTTGATGTCTGGTTTAGAGGACATACATATGAGCTCTCTGCTGCAACTATTAATGAAGCTTTGGGGCTTAAGGAACTGATTTATGAAGAGGTTCAGGCAGAATAAGAAGTAGAATCAGAGAATATGGAGACCATTGCTGCTTGTCTTAGTGAAGGGAAAATGGCTTGGAAGCAGTTCACTGCAACAAGTCTTCCTCCTCGTTACACGACATTGAGTGTTCTATCAGCGTACAATTGGATTCCATCCACGCACAAGAATCATCTTTCAGGTGATAGAGCCAAGTTGATGTACAAGTTTACACGAGGTATAATAACATATGAAGGGAATATGGTGTTAAAACAAGTTCTATCTTGGGTGTGGTCATACATAGTGACTCTCGTTGGCTGATGTTTCCAAGGATCATCACATGATTTCTGAAAAATCAGCATGAACCATAGCTGCTCAAAGGCGAAAAGATCATTGCTCCAATATTTTATAAGAAAGATTCTTGGTCAGGCGAAGCCTTCATTAAAACGGAGGAGTCCAAATCAGCTCAAAAGGAAGTGGTTCGTGCTAGTCCGAGAACTCAGACTCCTCGTCGTACCATCTCCATTGTCTCAGCTCCTCGGTCCATGGCTCAAACAATGCAAGAAATTGTTAACCTCGTATCAGTTCGTGTATGTGTTGGATATTGCAGTCTTCATGCATTTCGTGAAGCAATTGAGGACACTACTAAGGCTCTTCAGACATTCTCAGAAGTTGTTCAACGCCATCTCCGAGTCATGCTAGGTAAGGAATGTTCTCCTTAGTCAATCTCTTAGCTACTAATTGTGTGTTTTTAACATTGTGTGCTCACAAGTAGGAGGAGAAGAGGATATGGGCTAGTTTGGCTGCAAGGATTATGAGGGAGTGAAAAGCCGATTTAAGATTTTATTTAGGATTTCTTTTGTTTTTGCTTTTGGAAAAATCAGTTAACTCAGTAACAAGTCTAGGATTCTGGGGGAGTTGGTTTTTGTAATAGTACTTTAACGTCTCAGTTATCTTTTTTAAAGTTTCAGAAACTTTATAAGACTCTTTTTGTGTGTTCATGAACCAAATATTTGAGATTTGAGAAATCTAATCAAAATACTATTTTTTAGACTACGACTTATTTCTTTTGTGGATTTTTCAATTTTTAGTGCATATGCTTGAGAGACACACAATCCTAAAAAAGGGGAGATTGAAGATGTAGCTGAGGTACATCGTGTATCTGTCAAGAAGTAGCTCAGGAAGTAGCTCAAGGAGTGACACAAGCGAGCATGATGTGGAACGCATAGACTTGATCATGATCTGGAGCTGATGTGGACAATCTAAGAAGTATGACTGAGATGGACATGCATCTTGAAGTGGATAAAACTAAGATTTAATAAAGATTTGAGAGGATCCTAAAATCTAGGGAAGTTAGGATTCTCATGTTTATCTCTAGGAAGATAGTGTTTATCTTTTAGAGGGTTTTGGCTAAAGGTGTTAACCGACCTATTGACTGTAAATAGGTTAGCTCAAGCCGTGTATTAGGTTGAGAGATTCATTGAGAGAATTTGTGAGAGTTCAAGTGATTAGGTATGATTTAACTTGAGAGGTTATATTTGATTTAGGTGTTTCTTGTAAGATCACAAAAAGGTCAATCTAATAAAGCAAGTTTTGAGAAAGCGCTTTGAGTCATTTGCTTAATAACTGAAGACATATAGTCTTGCATTTTCACCTTTGACCGAGGGAAATATTTTCGTATCCCAGAGTCATTTAAAGCACCTCCTCTTCTACCAATGGATGTGCTCCACGTATCTGGAATGTTGTGTTGCTTTAATTTCGCGTCGGTAACCATCGCGTCGTTGCGGTAACCGTTGCTTCTCCACTATAAATATGGCCTTCTTCTTCACCATTTTTTATCATCATCATTTCCTTCCTTTTTCCCTTCTGCTAAATCTCTCGATTCTTGCTTCTTCTTCCGTCCTCTTTTCTCCCTTAAGGATATTGATGAATCTTTCGTCTCTCCATTGTTCGAGTCTATGTCACCCTCTGGAACCTTATCTGGCCAAGTTTGTCGATCTTATGCTCTTTTTGCTAAAGAGTAGCTCGTCGGTATCTGGATTTATGCCGATGGTTACTTCCATTTGTCGCCCTTCCAGACCTAAGGGTGGCGCTCAAATCCTTTGTTTGGATCGATCTGATGTGACGTTGATCTCAGTAACGCGCTCTGGTCTGCTCCTTCTAGGATCAACTGCCTTCCGCGTAAGGTCCTTTCCTATGCTTTTCGTTTAATATCCCTAAACCAGCATTTTAATCTTCTAGTTTTTGCAGAGCAACTAACGGTACATCATAGCATGCTTGTCCTGGAAGATGCGGGCCGATTGTTTCTTCAGGAATCCGTCTTGCAAAGCTCGGTCAGCAGCAAGGTGGGAGTTTTTGGAATGGTTAGGTCGGCGCTTCGGAGCTCTTGTTTACCCCCATGAAGATCCTCCTTCTGGCCTCAACTTCGCCATTGTTCCCATTTGTGTGGCTGACAATCAGGGACGAGACTTATAAGAGACTTGCGACGAAATCGTCTTTTAAGAAATGCCCTCGACAGTGAGATGACTGTTTTGAAAATGGTTCCTTTGATCTTCTTTATCTTCAGGAGAACATTGGTGGCGATGTCAATTTCATTGACATTTTCATTCTCATCGACAGCCTTGTTTAGAGAAGAGCCGCAATCGCCCAGTCAAGAAAGTAGTTCGGTTTCTTGCAGGAGATACCAAACTCGGACGTAAATCGTCTTTCAAAAAATTAGTTTAGCTCTTTTTTCTTTAATAAATCGAATTGTAATAATCTCTTTTGAAAATAAATAAAACGATGGATTTCTTCATTTCGTTTCATTCTTATTTTATTATTGTACTTCAGCTTGTATCTTTGTTTTTGGATAAGCGAAAGAAATCATTTTTTCACCAGTGGTTTTTGATCTGATGAGTATTCAGTTGATTGCTTTTCGGCGAATTTATCCTGCCAAGTTTGCAATATGTTGACGTGCATTGTCTTTGAAATATTGCTGATTTATTCTTTTCTTGTCGATGCATTCGAGTATGTCCTTCGAGTTTCATTTTTGGCCAGGTTATCCATCGGCAGAATTGTAACCCTCATGTGGACAACACTTCTTCGGAGTTAGTTCCATTTTGTTTTGAATGGGGGGGGGGGGGTACTGAAGTACGCTGCAACACCGTAGTTTTGTGATACGAGTGGTTATGAATGCCGACTTTGGATCACGGTTATCGCTTAGTCCGAGGTCAGTTATGCGATTCAGGTCGGCTTATTTGTCGCGACTTAGACTTAAGCGAGGCGGGGCGATCCCGACTTAATTCTTAACCTATGCAGCTTCGAGTTGTAACTTTCTGCACGCATGATGAAGGTGTGGATTATTTCACCACGTCACTCGTGGAGCGCATTTGAGTCGTTCATCTGGCAGGATGCCGACGTAGTTATATCTTTTTGCAATATGTAATTTTATTGAAGGTATATCTGAATCAGTGAGGGTTGCCTATGTACCCCGTTGTATTGGGGATCAAGCCATTCGTCGTTCATTACATAACTCAGTGAGGGTACCTTTTTTTTAACCGGAAAATCTAGTATACAAAACGGTTGAGTTGCATCAAGTTCCATAAGAAGCTGACAAGTTTTCCATCTAGCTCGAATAGCTCATAGACCCCGAGCTTGACTACCTTTGATATTTGGTAGGGTCCTTCCCAATGCATTCCAAGCTTATCGACATTCATTTCTTTTGTTCCCTTATGAACTTCTTGTTGGAGGAGGTCTCCTTCCTTTAGATGCCGACCTCTGGTCTTTTTGTTTTAGTATCGAGCAGCGAGGTGTTGATAGTTTTGAATCCGCAGGAGGGCCTCGTCCCTTTGTTCTTCAAGCGAGTCGAGGTTGTCAAGGAGAATTTCATCGTTAAGTTTTGGGTTCCAGATAAGCATGGATATCCGAATAGTAGGTAAGATTATTTTAGCTGGTGACGTAGCTTCCACTCCGTAAGCTAAGGAGAATGGGGTTTTATTTGATGGCCGTGGTGGAGTGGTTCGATGCGACCACATAACTCTGTCCAACTCGTCGGCTTAGTTCCTTTATGCTTGTCGAGTCTTTTTTAAGTCCATCGATGATTGTTTTGTTCGTGGCTTCTGCCTGACCATTTCCTTGTGGTAGTACGGTGTTGACTTGCTCAATCTAATGTTCCCTTTCTTGCAGAATTGACTTAGTAAAAACGATGTGAACTGATTTTCGTAATCGGTGACGCTCTCATACGGGATCCCGTGTCTGAAGATGATGTATTTCCACAGAAATTTGGTGACTTCCCTAGTTGTTACCATTTTGTAAGCTTTGGATCTATCCACTTGGTGAAGTAATTGGTCAGAATTAAGACGTGCTCGTTTTGCCTGGATTTATGCATTGGTCCATCTATGTCCATAGCCCATCGCATGACGAGTATGGTGCTGTGGCAGATTGTAGTTCTTCTTTAGACGCGTGTATAGCCGGGGCATGTTTTTGGCATGGTTCACACTTTGCGGCTTACTTTACACAATCCTTTTCCATGGTTGGCCAAAAGAATCCAAGCTTCCTGATTTTTAGTGCCAGTGATCGTCCTCCGGCATGATTTCCCCCTACTCCTTTGTGGGTTTTCTTGATTACTTCCTCGATCTCCTTTCCTTCCACACATCTTAATGCTACTCTGGCGGCGTTGTATCAGAAAAGGTCTCCTTCCATCATAACGTACCGAGCTGCATTTTCCTTGGGTCTCCGAGCTTCCCACTATCCTTGGGTAGCTCTACGTCTGATATGTATGCTTTTATTTTTGATGTCTAATTGCCTCCTTGTTTTTCGTCAACATGAATTTGGTTTCTCGTAATGTCTTCGTCATTTATGTCTCTGTCAATGACGTTATAGATGCCGAGGGGACTTATGCTCCGCTTGATTATGAGTTCCACTGGGATTGTTCCCCTTAGATGCGCATCCGAACTTGAGGCTAAGGCCGCGAGAGCATCTGCCGATGTGCTTTCCTTTCTTGGAATTCTTGTTAAGTTGAAAAGACTCCGGTTAACTGTTTGGCTATACCGAGATAGGCGTCCATTCTTTCATTTTTAGCTTCGTATTCTCCATTGAACTGGTTTACAACCAGCTGACCAAATTGCAGTAAGCTTGGATACGCTTTGCACCGATAGCTTTGGCCAATCGCAATCCGGCGATCAGGGCTTCGTATTCGGCTTCGTTGTTGGAGGCTGGAAATCCTAGCCTGAACGATTGCTCGAGCACTTCGCCCGTTGGTGATTCAAGCCGAATTCTGATTCCTGAGCCAACTTTTTGATATGTCATGGTTTTCACCGGTTTTAGACCATGATATAAGTATGTTTTAGAGTCATTTAGTGTTTCTTTAGAGTCTTTTACAGGTGTTATTAGATATATACACGTTTGGAGCGGAATTGGAGTTTATGGAGCTTTTTGGAGCATTTTGGTGCTTTGACCCGAGAGATAGAGTTCACTGTCCAAAACAGAGAAATGCATCGATCGACACACATCGTGCATCAATCGACACACTAGCGAGATGGGCCTTTCCTCGGCGGTTAATGAAGAATAAAGAAATTGCTGTTTTGACAAGAAGATTTCGAACCCCTTTACTTCTTTATTCTCTTTTATGCAATCTATTAATTCATTGATTATGTCTTCATATTCTATGTCTGAGTAGTTTCATAGTTAGGTTTAGGGATTCTCATTAAGGATTTCATGGCTTGCTAGATTTATTTAATTCAGTTAAGGATTCATATCAATAATTGTTCTTCGATCTAAATTGTGCTTAACACTAGTTTCTAACCTGATCACTTAGAATCTAGATCTTAGGTTGTTAAATTGACACGAAAGTGTGATTTAGAATCTAAACTATTTAGGATTGAGCAATTGAATTACTTGCAAAGAAATTTGGTTTAATTGAATTGTGAACTTATCGAACTTAATCTTAAAGCTAGTTTAATCTGTTAGGAATTACAAAGAAATTCTGGATTTCTGCAATTAAGCTTAGAGAATTTTCGCAACGAAAGTTGGTTAATTCTATATCTGTGTTTGAGTTCTAGAACTGTGCTTAATTTGATCATGACTGAATAATTTATCTGCTTGGCTGATTTCCTGAGAACTCCCTAGACTTAGCGCTTTTAGTTAATCGCCTACAAACAACTCTTGCTATTGATTTACTTCCCTGCTTTGTTTTTAGTTTCTCATTACATTGCTTTCTCCTAGTTTTCACTTGACTGTTCTTAATCTATCGTTGCCCAGAGTCCTTGTGGATTCAATACCCTAAAGTACTGCATTCACATCACTGTGCACTTGCAGTTAGAATAGGGATAAAACTCTACCTATCAAGTTTTTGGCGCCTTTGCCGGGGACTCTTTGGAGTCTTCGATATATTTGAACTTAGGGTTTAGACTAGGATTTTTAATTTTTTTGTTTTGGCTACTAATTTTTTCTCTGTTTTTCTCTGTCGCAGGTTTGACATTCGCCTAGCATCGATCGTTGCCTCTTTTGTGTCGATCGTTACCAGTGTTCAAAAAATCGCTAGACGGTACTTAGGCGTTGGGACGGGCCTAGTGCCTAGAGCGCCTAGGCGGGGCCTAGTCGGAGCCTAGGCGTTAATGAATTTTTAATGATTATATATATATATATATATATATATATATATATATATAAGTATATGTTAAAACATTTGTAATAATTTCATAAAACATAACTTAAAAAAAAAAAATGTCAAACAATGAATAAGATAATTCCAAAATCCAAACAATCGAATTCAAAATTCAATTCCAAATCAAAGTTAAAAGCAAAAGATAAACCATATTCTAAAAATTCAACAATCTTAAAAAGCAACAATTTCTTTTTTCCCAAGCTAATCCATGTTCACCACGTGCTCACTATCATCTTTAAATTCAATATCCCTAGTAATGTCATGCTTTTCATCAAACTCAAGATCCACAACACCTATGTCTTCATCATCAAGCCCTTCTTCCCACTCACTTGACCGCTTTGTTAACCATTCTCTTACATTGTTGTCATCTTTGTCATCTACAATGACATCAATATTTTTGTCGTTGATCCTTTTTCTCTTGTTCAGCAACTTGGCATTGAACTGGACATATACTAGACTATTAAGTCGTTCAAGTTCTAGTCTATTCCTTTTCTTTGAATGAATCTGCAACAAAGAAGCATAAACAAATTCTCAAAATCAGTAAAAATGTTTATATTTCAAGAAAACTAAAATAAAAGTTAACGGAAAAAATCTCAACCTCTTCAAATGTACTCCAATTCTTTTCCTTTTTTTTTTAATTTTGTTTTTTCTATTATTAAAACGACAGCGTTTTAATAACACCGAGTTGGCCGATTTTAACCGATTTCTACCGAGTTGACCGATTTGTACCGAGTTGGCCGATTTGAACCGAGTTTGCCGATTTGAACCGAATTGGCCGATTTTTACCGATTTATACCGACTGAACCGGACCGGCGATTTTAATTACCGATTATAGATTAATCGCCTCGGTTTAGTTTTTGTAGCGCCTAGGCGTCCGCCTAGGCGGCGCCTAGGCCGATTTTTAAAACACTGATCGTTACTAAGCGACTGGAGTTGAGTCGATCGTTGCACTCTTAGCATCGATCATTGCACTGCGATTACAGACGGTTTATCCAGACGCGTGATACCATAAGTAACCCGAATACTAATCTCGTTAATCTCCAACTTGAAGAGCTTTCTAGACTAGAGAGGACTAACAAGAAAGTTCAACGAGCAAGAATGGTTCGAGAACGTCTGATTCTGATACCCGATGCTCAAGGTACCCTGAGGAACCGACAAAACAATCCGTACAATGCTGCTGGGCAAAGAATTGATGCTGAAGGGAATGTGATTCCTGAACAAGAACAAGAACAAGAGCAAGGACAAGGCCAAGGACAAGGTGAGAGGCAGATGGTTAATCTTCCTGTTGCTAATGAGAGGACCTTAGCTGACTATAACCGTCCGGATGAGTTTCATGCTAACCGGTCAGATCTATTCTGAGGCAGAATGCCTTCCATGGTTTCCCTAATGAGCAGCCAATGGATCATATTGATGAGTTTGAGGACATAGTCACTGGGATGAAGTATGATGGAGTGAACTATAACTATCTGTTTCTCAAACTCTCCCCCTACTCTCTCGTTGGAGATGCTGCTGCCTGGCTGAAACAACTTCCACCTGGGAAGTTTACTACATGGGACGCTGTTAAGAGTGAGTTTTTGAGACACTTCTATGATGATGCTCACTCTGATCAGTCGAGAAATGACATTCTCACTTTCTCCCAAGGACCTATAGAGCCTCTTAAGACTGCCTGGATGAGGTTTAAGAAATACCAACGTGACTGCCCGCATCATGGATTCACTGAGGTAACATTGCTGGGTATTTTCTTTAGAGGTATAAATCTCCCATACTAGATTGCGTTGGATAATTCCAGCAATGGAAATTTCAACACTAGGACTCCTGAGCAAGCTAAGCAACTGATAGACAACTTGGTAAGCAGTAATAGCTGCAAGACTGCTGATAGGAGAATGAAGGAATCTGGTGGGAAGATAGATAATTTGGAGATTGCTGATATTAGGAGTAAGTTGGACACTGTCTGTAATTTGTTGGCTGGGAAGAAAGCTGTCCATTTTGCTCAAGATGTTGAAGTGATACAAGCTGAAGAAGATGGTCAGGAAGAGGATGTGAACTACATTGGAGGATCTGGTTTCCAAGGAAACATGTTTGGAGGACAGCAAGGTAATATGTTCTTCAATGGTGGACAGAAGAGTGCTTTCACAAGCAATCAAAACTCTTCTGGCTTTGGACAGAATGCTGGTTTCCAGAAGCCTTTTCAACAAGGTAATCAGAAGACTTATGGATCTTCCTCTTACCAAACACCTCTTGCTGCTAATGCTCATGAGAGCAAGATGGAGAGTATGATGGAGCAGCTGCTGAAAGGTCAAACCAAGAACATTGTAGACTTCGACAAGAAGTTAGGAGCTGTGTATGAGGATCTGAATGGGAATTTTGAATCCTTGAGCACACATATGAAGGAGCTTGATGCTAAGGTTGCAAGGACTGCTGGATATGTTCAGAGGCCAGATGGATCTCTTCCAGGACGGACTGATGATAATCCTAAGTATCAGTGCAATGCAGTGACATTGAGAAGTGATAAGATCTAAGTTTTAATCCTATTCTACTGCAAGTGCACAGTTAAGTGATTGTAGTATATAAGGTATCGAATCCACAGAGACTCTGGTCTCGATAGAATAAGAACCGTAGAGATTAATACTAAGAAGAAAGCAGATGTGAAGTGAATTAAAAGCAAGGCAAGAAAATAAATCAGTAGCAAGATTGTTGTGAAAGCAATTAACTAAAAGCGCTAAGTCTAGGGAATTCTCAGGAAATCAGACAAGCAGACAAGTTAATCAGTCAGGATCTAATTAAACACAGTTCTAGAACTCAAATCACAGAATTAGAATTAACCAAATCTCTTTGCGAAAATCCTCTAAGTCTAAGTGCAGTAATCCAAATCTCTTTGCAATTACTAACAGATTAAACCAGCATTAATTTCAAGTTCGATATGTTCACAATTAAACTAAACCAAATCTCTTTGCGAATAATTTAATTGCTCAACCTAAATAGTTCAGATTCTAAACCACACTCTCGTGTCGTATTTAGCAACCTAAGATCTAGATTCTAATTGATAAGGTTAGAACTAGCATTAAACTCAATTTAGATCAAAGAACATTCTAATCATGTGAATCCTTAACTGAATTAAAAAAGTCTAGCAAGTCATCAAATCCTTAATGAGAAACCCTAAACCTAACTATGAATCTACTCAGACATGATTAATGAAATAGAAATCATAGAATTAATAGATTGCATATACGAAATTAAATAGATAAATGGGTTTGAAATCTTCTCAAAAATAGATGAAGTACAGGAATAGATCAGCCCCAAAAGCTCTAAAAATCTCTTAGCTCTAAGTATGAAAGCATATCCAAAATAAACACCAAAATCCTAATATATATAGTTAATCACGTCTGGGGGGTTCTGTGTAATATCTGGAACTTTTCTGGGCTCTTGTGCAATATTTGATAACTCCATAAACCGCCGAGATTCTGGCCCATTCGCTAGTGTGTCGACCGTTGCAGGTGTGCAACGATCGACGCATGATCTCAAAACTGGACAGTGAGTTCATTCTCTCGGACCAAATCTCCAAATCACTCCAATAAGCTCCATAATCACCACATTAGCTCCAAACGTGCATGTACCTAATAAAACCTGCAAAAGACTCTAAAGAAACACAAATAGACTCTAAAACAGACTTATATCATGGCATAAAACCGGTAAAAACCATGATATATCATGAAGTGGTAAGGAGCTGTTTCCTGCCCAGAAAAGCAGTTGAGTGTCGAAGAAATCGTGGAGATTGAAGAAATGGACGATGAGATCCATGGAATTAGCAATGCATCGATCGACGCACATAAGCAACGGTCGATGCAAAGCGAAACCAAAGATGATGAGCCGAAACTCGACACAGAGGTCGTGACACAGTCGCCCAGCAACGATCGATGCAACATTAGAAACGATCGACGCAAGGCGACTGCAGAGAGCTCAGACGCAAAAAGCTGAAAAAGTCAAATGAAAGGGTCTACAAGCCTAAGGTTCCTTTTCCTAAGAACCCAGGAAGGCTAGGAACGATAAGCAGTATGCCAAATGCAAGGAAATCATTAAAAAGGTGAAGATCGAAGTGCCTTTGATTGACTCTATGGAGACTACTCCTATGATGAAGAGATGGCTTAAGGACTTACTTGCTGGTAAATGGTCTAATGAGGAGAGTGCAATGATGATCACAGAGGTATGTAGTGCAGTGATTCAGGGCAGAATTCCTGAGAAGTTGAAAGATCCATGGAGCTTTGTGTTGGATTGTGCTATCTACAGGGAAATATTTGAAAGATCTCTATGTGATCTTGGTTCTAGTCTGAACCTTATGCCCTTCTCTGTTGCTAAGAGACTTGGGATGACTGATTTCCTTCCCACTAGGATCTCACTGGTTTTAGCAGACAGAACAATCAGAATTCCTGAAGGAATATTGGAGGATGTGCCTATAATGATTGGCCAATGTGTGATTCCTACTGATTTTGTGGTTCTGCAGTATGGAGAGGAACCAAAGGATCCACTGATTTTGGGTAGACCTTTCTTAGCTACTGCGGGTGCGATGATTGACTGCCAGAGAGGTAAAATAATTCTGAATGTGGGAGATCTGAAGATGAGCTTCGATATGGTAAAACTGGTGAAGAGACCCACCAACGACGGACATACCTTATATGTGGACACACTCAGTGATTTGGCTGTAGAATACTTTCATAGGTCACATGCAGAGGATCCACTGGAGAGAGCCTTACTGAGCTTTATAATGGAGCTGGAACACCTACAAGACGAGCCTGCAATCTGTTATGCGAGGCTAATGGACTCTGCTGAGCAAGTAATGCAATTGGATGTGTCTGACGCGACATTGCATCGATCGACACCTCTAGGGCATCGATCGTTGCATGTGGACAGAGACTGAGCAGAGGAAAAGGCTCCGAAAATTGAACTGAAATAACTTCCATCCGGGCTAAGGTACGCATTCCTTGGACCTAATTCAACTTATCCAGTAATTGTTAATGCTAGTTTGAACAACGCAGAGCTCATTGTACTGCTAAGCAAGCTGCGCAAGCATCGCAAAGCTCCTGGCTATTCTCTTGATGACATTTCAGGTATCTCTCCGGAGCTGTGCATGCATCGGATACATCTTGAGGACGAGTCTAAGACATCAGTTGAGCATCAGAGAAGGCTGAATCCTAACCTTAAGGATGTGGTTAAGAAGGAGATTATGAAACTCCTAGATGCTGGGATTATCTATCCAATTTCAGACAGTGATTGGGTGAGTCCAGTCCATGTAGTACCTAAGAAGGGCGGAGTTACAGTAGTGAAGAATGAGAAGAACGAGCTGATTCCTACAATGCTGCGACAAGGAAGGATCATTTCCCTTTACCCTTAATTGATCAGATGCTGGAGAGGTTAGCAAATCACCCTTACTATTGCTTCCTCGATGGATATTCAGGTTTCTTCCAAATTCCCATCCATCCAGAGGATCAGGGAAAGACCACCTTTACTTGTCCATATGGCACATTTTCTTACCGTAGGATGCCTTTTGGACTTTGCAATGCACCTTCCACCTTCCAGAGATGCATGATGTCCATATTCACTGATATGATTCAGAAATTTATGGAGGTGTTTATGGATGACTTTTTAGTTTACGGGTCATCTTATAATGAGTGCTTAGATAATCTGTGCAAGGTACTGACTAGATGCGAGGAGAAGCACTTGGTTCTTAATTGTGATAAATGTCATTTCATGGTCAGAGATGGCATTGTACTTGGACATAAAGTGTCTGAGGCAGGGATTGAAGTAGACCGCGCTAAGATTGAGGTAATGACCAGCCTTCAGGCTCCTGATTCTGTGAAGTCTGTGAGGAGCTTTCTTGGATATGCTGGTTTCTATAGACGGTTCATCAAGGACTTCAGTAAGATTGCTAGACCACTAACTGCTTTGTTGTGTAAGGATACCAAATTTGAGTTCAATGCAGATTGTCAGACTGCATTTGAGCAAATCAAGCATGCATTAGTGGGTGCTCCTATAGTTCAGCCACCATATTGGGATCTACCTTTTGAGGTTATGTGTGATGCGAGTGACTATGATGTAGGAGCTGTTCTGGGGCAGAAGAAGGACAGAAAGCTTCATGCTATCTATTATGCCAGCAGACTACTAGATGATGCGCAGAGAAACTATGCACTACAGAGAAGGAGTTGTTGGCTATTGTCTTTGCATTTGAGAAGTTTCGCCCTTATCTTGTTGTCTCCAAGGTGATTGTACACACTAATCATTCAGCCCTGAATACCTGATGCAGAAGAAAGATGCTAAGCCAAGATTGTTGAGATGAATTATGTTGCTTCAGGAGTTTGACATTGAAGTGAGGGACAAGAAGGGAGTTGAGAATGGAGTTGCTGAACATTTTTTAAGGATGTTGGTTGAAGAAGACGTGACCATTAATGATTTCTTGCCTGAGGAGAACGTCAATATGACTGGGACAGTGTTTCAGATGGATTTGGACAGAAACTTTTAAAACTGTCGGATTAATCGCACTGCGTCGATCGATGCCACATCTGTGACGATCGATGCATGTGTCGAGATTGCGACGATCGATGCTGCGACGATCGATGCTACTCTATGCGACGATCGTTGCAGTGTGGATATGAACCCAACGCCTTTCACGGTTCAGATTGGAGACTATGTTTTCGAAGTAGATGCTGTCGCAACCACCGATCGACCCTGGTACGCAGATATAGCTAATTACCTGGCCGCAGAGACTGAACCAGATGATTTGAAGGGGTATGAAAAGAAGAAGTTCTTCAGGGAGCTCAGATGATACTACTGGGATGAGCCTTATCTCTACAAGCATTGTTCGGATGGTCTTTACAGGAGATGCGTTGCTGAATCAGAGGTTCCAGATATCTTATTCCACTGTCATGGATCAGATTATGCTGGACATTTTGCTACTTTCAAGACTGTGTCCAAGGTTCTGCAAGCAGGTTTCTGGTGGCCTACAATGTTTGCGGATGCTCATTCCTTCGTTTCTCAGTGTGATGCCTGTCAGAGGAGAGGGAAAATCAGTAAGAAGCATGAGATGCCTCAGAATTTCATTCTTGAGGTTGAGGTTTTCGATTGCTGGGGCATAGGTTTCATGGGTCCTTTTCCCTCATCCTATGGGAATAAGTTTATCTTGGTTGCTGTGGACTATGTATCTAAGTGGGTAGAAGCAATAGCTATTCCAACCAATGATTCTTCCGGTGGTGATTAAGCTGTTTAAAACCATCATATTCCCTAGATTTGGAGTACCTCGGATAGTGATTAGTGATGGAGGATCTCATTTCGTTAATAAGGTCTTCGAGAAATTGCTACAGAAGCATGGAGTTCTTCACCGAGTTGCTACTCCTTATCACCCTCAGACGAGTGGACAAGTTGAGGTGTCTAACAGACAGATCAAAGAGATATTAGAGAAGACAGTTGGGAAGACAAGGAAAGATTGGGCAACAAAGCTGGATGATGCACTATGGGCTTACCAGAATGCATTCAAGACACCACTTGGGACTACTCCATTTCATCTGCTGTATGGAAAAGCATGTCATCTGCCAGTAGAGCTTGAACACAAAGCAGCATGGACTGTAAAGCAGATGAACTTCGATCTTAAGACTGCTGCAGAGAGGAGATTGGTGCAGCTTAATGAGTTAGATGAGATTAGACATTTTGCTTATGAGAACTCAAAGCTGTACAAGGAGAGGACTAAGGCTTACCATGACAAGAAAATTGTCTCTAGACAATTTGAGCCTAATGATCAGGTACTTTTGTTTAACTCTCGTTTGCAATTGTTCCCAGGTAAGCTGAGATCAAGGTGGTCTGGTCCTTTATCAATCAAGGAGGTACCTCCTTATGGAGCTGTCGTTCTAATCAGCAAGGAAGGTAAGGAATTTACTGTAAATGGACAGAGAGTAAAGCATTATTGGGCTAAGGCCGAGATTCCAGGAGGTCAGATTTTGCCTCTGGATGTTGCACCCTCTGTCTGATAAAGTTAAAACGTCAAGCTATTGACTCTAAAAGAGCGCTGAGTGGGAGGCAACCCACTGTTTTGTTTTTGCAATTCATTTTTGGTGTTTTTGTTAGGATTTTACGTTTGTTTTTGGTTTTGGTGAGTTTTGTCTGTAGGTTTCGATGGAATCGCAATGCAACGATCGACACGGTCCTGTGTGTCGATCGTCACAACACGAAAATCGCATTGCAGCGATCGTTGCGGTCCTGAGCAATGATCGACTCATGATGCAATCGCCTTGCAACGGTCGTTACATTTATGTGATGATCGATGCATGAGCGACATAGGTAAAATCAGACAGAACTTAACACATCCTTTAACATTTTTCTTTTTTTTTACCAATCCTTAGCTTGACACTACTGGGGACAGTGTGTTTCAAGTGTGGGGGAGGTGGTACTGACTACTATCTTTCTGTTTTCTTAAGAGTCAGTCCCGTTTTTCAAAAATTTTGTTTTATTGAGTCAAAACAGTTTAAGTAAGAACAATGAAATTTTGAGAAGTTAACAACAACTTGCAGGAACTTAAGTAACTATTGGGATGAAATTGCAGGATCTATCTATGACTATTAGAAAAACCAACACGGATCAACCTACTGAGGACACCCATATCAATTCAGGTATTCAGAGGATCCTTTACTTACTTCACCCTTAATTTGACTTAATTTTCTCACCTAAGGGCTTGGTATACCTTGAGTCAGATTCCTTTGTTAGTTCTGACACAGCTTGTAAACCTGTCCGAGTATGGTTCCCTTCTCCCCTTCCATAAAGTAAAAAAAAAGAGTAATAAACTGAGGATGAGCTAGTAGCTCCGAAGTGGTCACGGGAGTAGTAGCAAACACTATTACCTCCTGTGCATTCATGGAATGTGTCCAAAGTACACCCTTAACGGGAAGAGCACTGATAAAAAAAATGATACCCAATGGGGAAAATCAGAATGCTAAGGAAGGGAAAAGAGAAGAAAAGGAACCAGAAAAGATAGTATGGTGGTCTAGAGCTGACAAAGTAAGAAGCTATGTGCCCTTTGATCGATAATCCTTAGGTGAGACCGCACTTAATAGCTTATAGAAGTCAGTAGGGTGAATTTGAATTGCTTGGATTGATTGTGGAGTTTACTTAGGACAATTGCTAAGTGTGGGGGAAGTACATGTTGGTCTTGATGTCTTGCAGGTGATTCTTTCAGTGGCTTACTAAGGGGAATCTGAGTGTTGTTGCTTCTAGGATGAAAAGAGTTTCTGAAAGTTTTCAAACCTCTTCACCATGTTTTAGTTCTCTGTTTTGCTTGAGGGCAAGCAAAGGCTAAGTGTGGGGGAGTTGATATATGATGGTTTTCACCGATTTTAGACCATGATATAAGTATGTTTTAGAGTTTTTAGTGTTTCTTTAGAGTCTTTTACAGGTGTTATTAGATATATACACGTTTGGAGCGGAATTGGAGTTTATGGAGCTTTTTGGTGCTTTGACCCGAGAGATAGAGTTCACTGTCCAAAACAGAGTAATGCATCGATCGACACACATCGTGCATCGATCGACACACTAGCGAGATGGGCCTTTCCTCGGCGGTTAATAAAGAATGAAGAAATTGCAGTTTTGCCTAGAAGTTCTTGATAATTACAAAGAAGCCCCAAGACGTGATTAGCTTATATAATTAGGTTTTTACATCAGTTTTTAGATACGCTTTCATACTTAGAGTATAGAGTATTTAGAGCTTGGGGTTGATCTAATCCTGTACTGCTTTCTGATTTTTGGAGAAGATTTCGAACCCCTTTACTTCTTTATTCTCTTTTATGCAATCTATTAATTCATTGATTATGTCTTCATATTCTATGTCTGAGTAGTTTCATAGTTAGGTTTAGGGATTCTCATTAAGGATTTCATGGCTTGCTAGATTTATTTAATTCACTTAAGGATTCATATCAATAATTGTTCTTCGATCTAAATTGTGCTTAACACTAGTTTCTAACCTGATCACTTAGAGTCTAGATCTTAGGTTGTTAAATTGACACGAAAGTGTGATTTAGAATCCGAACTATTTAGGATTGAGCAATTGAATTACTCGCAAAGAAATTTGGTTTAATCGAATTGTGAACTTATCGAACTTAATCTTAAAGCTAGTTTAATCTGTTAGGAATTACAAAGAAATTCTGGATTTCTGCAATTAAGCTTAGAGAATTTTCGCAACGAAAGTTGGTTAATTCTATATCTGTGTTTGAGTTCTAGAACTGTGCTTAATTTGATCATGACTGAATAATTTATCTGCTTGGCTGATTTCCTGAGAACTCCCTAGACTTAGCGCTTTTAGTTAATTGCCTACAAACAACTCTTGCTACTGATTTACTTTCCTTCTTTGTTTTTAGTTTCTAATTATATTGCTTTCTCCTAGTTTTCACTTGACTGTTCTTAATCTATCGTTGCCCAGAGTCCTTGTGGATTCGATACCCTAAAGTACTACATTCACATCACTGCACACTTGCAATTAGAATAGGGATAAAACTCGACCTATCACTTTTGACAATGACCCATCTACATGGAGGCTCCAGTTTTTTTTCTTCTACTTGATCGTCTTGCGTCAATTTGGGTGGGAGTTCGAGTTGAAATCCGCCAGGACCTCAGTTTTTACGCTGGTCCGACCTTTGAATTAGATGTCATCCTCGCTTAGCTCGACTGCCCATTTGGCTAGTCTGCCGTATTGAGTTGGGCTGTTTAAGATCGATTGCAGGGCATAGTAGTTAGGACGGTGACTGGATGCGACTGAAATTAATGTCTAAGTTTCCTTGCCGACGTCACAACCGCCAGAGCCAATTTTTCAATCGTTGGGTATCGAGTTTCCGCTCCATCCAATGTTTTACTAATGTAAAAGATTGGTATCTGATCACCGCGATCTTCCTTTACTAGTACCCGCTTACGGCCACACTTGATACTACTATGTAGAGGTAAAGCCCCTATCCTTCTTCTGGTTTAGCTAGTATTGGGGGTGTCTTGAGATATTCTTTCAACTGCTGGAAGGCCTCTTTGCACTTTTCGTTCCATTCAACTTTTTGTTTCCCCTCAGGAGTTCGTAATAGGGAGACACTTGTCGGTGGTCTGGAAATGAAACGGTTGAGCGCGGCGATTCTGCCAGTTAACCTTTCTACCTCGCGAGTTTTCATCGGGGAAGGTAGGTTCATTATCGCTGTGATCTACTTCGGGTTCGCTTCAATTCCTCGTCTGGTCACGATAAACCCCAGGAATTCTCCCGAGGTGACGCCGAAGGTGCAGTTTTCTGCGTTTAGCTCATCTTGTAGTCGTTCAAGATGTCGAAACACGTTTTCAGGTGAGTGACGAGTCCGCTGCCACCAGTGATTTTACAAGCATGTCGTCGATGTAGACTTCCACGGTTTGGCCGAGGTGCTTGGTGAACATCTTATTGACGAGGCATTGGTATTTTGCTCTCGGGTTTTCTATTCCGAATGGCATGACCTTGTAGTAGAAGGTTCCTCGGTCTGTTATGAATGATGTTTTTTCTCTGTGGTCTGGATGCATGAGGGTTTGGTTGTATCCGGAGAAGGCGTCAATGAATGATAAGCATTCGTTGCCAACGGTTACTTAGACTAGCCGATTGATATGCAGTAGCGGGAAGTAGTCTTTGGGGCATGCTATTTTTAGGTCCATGAAGTCCACGCAGACTCTTCACTTTCCGTTCTTCTTTTTGACCAGCACCGAGTTGGCAAGCCACTCGGGGTATTTCACCTCTATGATGGATCCAGCCCCAAACAGCTTATCGAACTTGTCGTTGACTGCTTTTGCTCTCTCTCTGCCCCGAGCTTCCTTTTTTGTTTGATTGATGGGATTGAACGTTCTGTCGACGTTAAACTAGTGACACACGATATTTGGGTCGATTCCTATCATGTCTTTGACCGACCATGCGAACGTTGATACATTCTGTTTGAGAAAGTCAATCAACTCGGCCCTGATGTCGGGATCGAGGTCGGCTCCGATTACTATGCTCCGTTTAGGGTTCCGGTCATCGATCTTTACGTTTTCGATCAGCTCCAGTCGGGAATTGTCTCGGTCGAACTCTTTTGGGGGGGGGGGTCGCTATCTCCTGAGCCATTGTGGTCATGGTTTGCCGGGACGAGCTGGACTGGGTCTGTCCCTTGATTGGTGTGCTGTTGATGTGAGTGATGTCACCTGTGCTGCTTGCTCGTCCTGTCTCCTGCGAGGAGAGTGGTAATTCTGTCATCGCGGATTTTTTGCTTTGGTTAATCGAAAATCTCCAAAGTCACCACAAACAGCGCCAATTGTTGATTCAGAGAATCCACAGTGATTAATTCAATGACCAAATAAAAAAATATGGGACTTGGATAATAAGGATTATAGGATTGAAAGGTAATAACAAAGATAGACCAAAAAATCTAATCTTTATTAGATAAGTGCCGAAATCGATGGGGATCGCTAGCTATAGGGTTTCGAGTACAAAGTGTAAATGTTTTGGCTTTGTCTTTTCCCGCGCAGGGGAAGGATATTATAGCAGGGGATCTAGGGTTTTTTCCTAAATTCTCTATGATATTATTTACCAAATCCGAACTAACATATATTTTGTTTCCTTTTTGAAGATTTGTGTTTATCTTCTTCTATTTTATAAATTAAATTAACATTTGTATCTTCTCGCATGTAGGTCGGCTGGAGCATCATCGTCACTTCCTTCCATTGTTGCCGAGCTACTTCGTGTTTGGCCGACACCATCCTCCTTGGGCTGGATCTCCTACGGGTTTTTGAGCTATTGGGACGGGCCTAAAAGGGGTGCTAAACCCACCTCCAACACACCATCGTCAACTCCACTTGGGATATATCTTATTTCTTAATTTACTGCTTTGAAATATTATTCTCAATTTTTGTTTTTTAAAATCATAAAAATTATATAAAAAAACTTGGGTTTTATTTTTCCATTTTCATCAATCATTTATTATTGTCATTATATTTAGGTACTTTGTTTGTCTAAGGTTTATGTATTATTTGACAACTTTACTTTGATTCAGATATTGAAAACGTTTATTTAGTGAAAGAGTTGTAAATTATTGACATTTATCAATTTTGTTATATAAATGATATATAGTTTAATAATGGTATTTTTAAGTTTTCTTGTAGGAGTTTCTTTACAAAAACCAATGAATTCATTTCAAGCCATGAATTTGTCTTCAATCCTACTTTACATGATATTCTTTGTTGCTCCTTTACTTTGACTTAAATATGCAACAATTTGTAATATTTTTTGTGTATCTTTAAGAGAAAAGTCATAAAATAGCACAAAAACATACCTTGTCATAAATATAGGACCAAGGAAAATAATTCACATTTTTAGCATTATTTAGATTACAAAGACTTTTATAACATTATATAATTTAAGGTTTATGGTTTATTTTTTAGGGTTTAGGGTTTATTATTTAGGGTTTAGGGTTTAGTATTTAGGGTTAGGGTTATTATGTATGGTTTAGGGGTTAGTATTTAGGGTTTAGGGTTTAGTGTTAGGGTTAATTTAGTTTTTATCCTTTAATAAATGCTATTTTGTGATTTTTTTTCCTTCTTGCTATATTTGTGACAATGCATGTTTTTTGTGCTATTTTTGCGATTTACCCTATCTTTAAAAATCACCCATAATATGGAGATCAAACTTATTGTGGATTTTAACTTAAGACTTTATATTAATTATGGTTAAATTTAAAATCATTGTTTGCAATCTGAGTATTATTGTAGGATTTTGTAAGTCAAATAAATAAATATAAATTAGAAATAGAAAATAAGAAAAATTGGATGACTAAGTTACTACTACAAGTGAAAATTTTCAAAAAAAAAATTGCCTAATTAATCCAAGAAACAAAACCCAAATTTATATTCCTAAACATTTCAATTACCCCGCCTAAATCCACGACAAACATAAATCCTGATTTTATTTTGTTTTTCCTCTTTCCTCAAAACTCCTTCAAATCATCTTGCTAGTCTCTCTCCAAATCCTCTTCTCTGCCCATCCATCTCTGACTGATATCTGTTCTTTGAATCTCTTATTGGAGGCTCTCTATTTCATCGCTAACTTTCATAGAAACCTTATCGACCCTCTCAATCTCTTCTTTGAATCTCTCAATCACAAAACTCTTAGTGATACGATGCCTACAGCTACTCGTAAGACAATACGTAATGGAATACTTGTTCCTAATGCTTCTTAGAGATCCGGTGGGACAATCCGCCCCACTACTTAGTCAAGAACAATAAACCTCTACCAAGTCAATAAAACTTCACGCTGGTGGCCGAAGTTTTTCCGACTCGGTCGACTTAATATCAAGACGAAAACCCATTTATCGCTCAACCGTCAACGTCAACACGCCATCTCCGGAAATTTTCTCCGCCACAACAAATATTCTATAACTTGACTAATAATCAACGTGAAGTCGATGCATCGCCTACGTCATAAGAAGTCCATAAAAACTAGAATCATGTTAACGACGCCCGAATTTTGCCACATCACAACTCTCAGGCTCATAGTCATCCATCTTCTCAAGTTCACAATTTCCTCGACGGATCTGTTAGTTTTGCTGGATTTTTGGGAGGACACGCTGCAGGCTCTGAATTATATGCTTCGGGTGCCAGGCATGGATATGTTTATCACAGTCCACTCTCCCACAACGTTGCCAAACTCGACTTGGTATGGCTATTATTATTTATTGTTTCTTCATATGTTGCTATCAATTTTGTTAGTAGTTCTTATTATCTGTATGGTTTCTTTTTCTTGTCTTATGCATATTGTAATGGTGTGTTGTAAACCTTCTAGTCTTCTTTGCTTTTGAAACGGGATTGCAACTGAATCTGATTGTTGGTTTTCTTATGCTTAGCTTCTGGTTTGCTTGTAAACGACTCCTAGGTTCCTCTGTCAGCTTCAATAAGTCTCTACAGTCTGGATAAGTTGTTTTTTAATAATCAAGTTATGATTTTTTGATGAGTTCGGGTCTCTAATGGTTATGATTTTAATATTATAGTTATCAAGCAATTGAGTTTTGATGTCTCAGTTTAACTACTCTAGATGTTTTGTTAAGTTCGACTGTATGAGCGTTTACAAGATAGTGTTTGTATCATTTGATACATGACCCAAACCCTTCATAATTTTCTTCTGTTAAAGCGTTTTTTTCAGGTTTACTCGTGACAGAGGATCAAATAAGTTTAATAAAAAATTTACAAACAAATTCAATCAACCCTACTATCACTACAAGAAATATCAACATTCATAGCAAACGATATTAGCCATCTTACGTAATAGATAGGGTTTTAATAAGTACTCTGACCTCGTGTGTTATAATAGGTACCCCCCTACAATAGCGTTTTTATGATGCTATGTTATTGTACTACTATAATAGCGTTACATTTAATTTGTTGTTTTAGTTGATACCTGTTATAGCATTCGAGGTAGATGTTACATGTGATTTATAATAGCGTCGATATAACGTCTATTATTATTATTAGTATTATTATTATTATTATATATCAATTGGATTATATCAAAATTATTTATTATTAATAACTCAATAACATGTTTTACACCAATATCATAAATATATACATTATACCAATACATCTAAGATGGAAATATAAACATATAATAAGAGTCTAAGCTAGAGCTTCGAAAGATGCTTCAGCCTAAACTCGTTAACACCCTCCTAAGTGGTTAAAGGTGTGATCACATCCATCAGTGTCTAAACACAGCTCCATATTTGTCGAGTATGCTGTGACCAAAAGAAAAAGATGGTTCCATTATCAAGTCATGAAACTGATGCTTCAATTAATCCTGGTTTTAAGAGTGGGAGAGAAAGGAATTAACCTCTCTCGAAGCAAAGCAAGAGATAACAAAATCTGTGTAGTCTTCATCGACAGGGAGATTACCCTCCCATGTCATTTGAAGTCAATAGAGAAACAAGTTCTCTTTCTCTTCATAAAAAAAAAAAGAATGAAACAAATCTTAAAGAGGCCAACCCAAGTAAGATCACATTAACGACTAAGCAGAACCAGCAGATTCACATCTACAAATATAACTGCAGGCTGGCGGCAACTTGCGACTCCAAAAAGGGCCCTCACTGCTTTTCACCTTCGCCAATCTGCATTTACACTCGTTTGAATGTTAAATCTGCAGTGGAACAATATAACTGACCTAATTTCATGAATAACTGTGAGGAGAGGAAGGAAAGATGTGGAACTAACCCATTTGCTTGTCAATGAACTAGCTGAAATATAGAAAAAGTTTCCTTTGCTTCTCCAGCTATAGCTTTACCAATCATCGTTTACCAGTTCCCTGGAATGAAATAGATACAAAAGTAAGAAACATAGATAATGACATCAGTACAAGAAAATGTTATATAGATAGCATGTCAAGATAGCGTTGTAAACGTTTATGCTATCTTTAATATAACCCTTATTTTAAGATAGCGTTTGCGATAATGCAAACACTATATTTTGTTTGTTGGGAGTCAAGCTTTGTCACTCTTTGTTTTTAATAGCACGTGCAAAAGTGGAAACGCTGTGCTAAGTTAAGGCGCTAAAATTAATGACTTTTCCGGCAAAGTACTTTATCGGAAAAAAACAAGCGCCTAACATTTTCATTCTCCCTCCCATTCTCGAATATCCCCTCACCGCCAAACTCCGTTGTTTCACTTCTCTTCCCACTCTCTGCATGCAAAATTACCTCACTTAGACATTCTCTCTTATCTCTCTGGAAACTAGCTAAATATCGATCTCGTGAGCTAACATCTTTCATTCTCATCTTTCCTTGATCCAGAACTCGATTCTACGCATTCCTCGGTGTTATCGTCTATGTTGATTTCGTTTGAAGGTTAGATATATTTGGGTAATTGATAAGAGTATCAATTTAGTGTTTCAAAAAGTTTATTTCTGATTTCTTTCCTCGAATCTGGGTTTTTTACAGGGAAATATTCATAAGCTGAAGACCTATATCGTAATCTAAGATATGTGAAAATTTAGGATTTTTGGTTCAATTAGGGATTTTAATATCTCTATCTATTAATTAGAGCTTTTTGTTTAGGTTTTACAAGCGGATTTGGGTGTTGGCTTCCAATTAAGGTATGTGAAAATTTAGGGTTTTTGTTCAATTAGGAATTTTAATCTCTTTCGACTAATTAGAGCTTTCTTTTCAGGTTTTACCAGTGGATTTGGGTGTTCAAGTACTTGGAGATAAGGTATAAGAAATTTGTATAAGAAATTTGTAGGTTTTCGTTTCAGTTTGGGATTTCGGTTAAATTTTAAGCGATTGTGTTTTGTCTTAATATAATCGATGTTGGTTTATTTTGCAGATTCTTCTTTACAAGATATTTGCTATTTAGAGGTACTTTACCTGACTTTCATATTCTCGCATGTGTCTTCAAAGTTTTATTTGAGTTTAAAACTGTCTGATTTAAGAAACAAAATATCAAAAAACGTATGTATCCCTTTGACTTTGGAGCTGTGGTGGTGGTGTAACATGGACAAGTCTTAGGTTTGGCTACCAAGGTATGAATTTCTTTACTAATTAACAACTGAGTTTCTTCTGCTTTGATTCAACTTTCGTATTTTTGATTAACCTTATGTCCTGACTTTTCTGTTCGTTTCTATGTTACAGGACTAGCCTTAAGTATGAACAAGGAGCAACAAAGTTTGTGTATGGGTCAGCAAGGAGGTTGGGTAATCCTCCAGACATGTTGTGTCCATGTATTGATTGTAGAAATGTGTGTCATCAACATCTGGCCAAAATACTGGATCATATAGTGATTAGGGGTATGGATCAGAAGTACACGAGGCAGAGATGTTGGAGTAATCACGGGGAGATAGGGGATTTGAAGACATCTGATGATCCGACATCTGAATTTGAAGCGTATGAGTTGTTTAGAACTGATTTCAATGATGGTGATGATATTTCACAGCCCCGGAGTGACAATGGAGATCAGCTTGATGATGTTGAAAGTGAACAGGATTCAAAGTTTAGAAAAAAGTTGGATGATGCTGAAATTCCACTCTACTCAAGCTGCCCTAACTACACCAAAATGTCTGCTATTATGGGTCTTTACCGTATAAAAGTGAAGAGTGGGATGTCAGAGAACTACTTCGACCAGCTTCTGAAGTTAGTTCACGACAGGCTACCAGAAGATAACAAGTTACCAACATCAACAGATGCGATGAAGAGCTTCTTGAAGATATTTGGTTTTGGCTATGAGCACATTCATGCATGCAAGAATGATTGCATTCTGTACCGGAATCAATACAAGGATATGATAAGCTGCCCGAGATGTGGTGCTTCAAGATGAGAACTGTACAAGCACACAAAGGAGGAAAAGGAAGGGATTCCAGCTAAGGTTCTGAGATATTTCTCAATAAAAAACATATTCAGAAGGATGTAGAGATCGAAAAGGGTGGCTGAGGATCTACGTTGGCATTTTAGTACGCTTGTGAAGATGGAACAATGAGGCACCTGGTGGACTCAATAACGTGGGCTCATGTAAACGAAAAATGGCCAATTAGCTTCTGAACCTAGGAATCTTTGCCTTGGTCTATCAACTGATGGGATGAACCCATTTTCTATTCAGAATAAAAAGTATAGTATGAGGCCAGTGTTGCTTGTGAACTACAACATGTCTCCTACGCTGTGTATGAAGGCAGAGAATGTGATGTTGGCTTTGTTGATCCCTGGACCAACTGCACCTAGAAACAACATCGACGTCTATCTTCAACCTTTGATAGAATATCTTATGGATTTGTGGACTGAAGGTATCGAGGTATATAACTCTTTATCGAAGGAGATGTTCAATCTTAGAGCTATTCTGTTGTGGGCTATCAGTGATTATCCTGGTTTGGGGACTTTGGCAGGTTGTAAAGTGAAAGGCAAACAAGCGTGTAATGTTTGGCAAGGATACACCTTTTAGGTGGCTGAAAATTAGTAGGAATCATGTATATCTTATTCGATCTTCCTTACTGGAAGGTTAGTAGATTCTATAATTCTTTAGCTAACTTGAACTGTTTACTATATTGTAACTGAGATTTTGTTTCTATGTATTAGGAGATGCCGGTACGTCACAACATCGACGTAATGCATGTTGAGAAGAACGTCTTTGATGCCATATTGTCCCTACTAATGCAAAGTCCTAAGTCAAAAGATGGCTTGAAGGCACGAAAAGATTTGGAAGACATGGGTATTCAGAAAAACTTACACGCAGAAGATCATGGGAAGAAATAATACTTACCAGCATCTGCTTACTGGCTGAGCAAGACAGAAAAGAAGAAGTTCTGCAAGAGGTTGTTGGAGTTCAGGGGACCAGATGGATATTGTGCGAATATCGCCAATTGCGTTTCAGTTGATCCTCCAGCAGTTGGTGGCTTGAAGTCCCATGATCACAATGTGCTTCTACAGAACTTGTTACCCGTATCTTTGAGAGGTTTGCTACCAACTGAACCTAGGATTGCTGTGAATAGAATCTGCAACTTCTTCAATCGTTTGTGTCAGCGTGTGGTGGACCCAGATAAGCTTCAGACATTGACGGCTGAAGTTATTGAAATATTGTGTCAGCTGGAGAGGTTCTTTCCTCCTTCCATGTTTGATATTTTGTTCCACCTTCCTGTTCATCTGGCAAGGGAGATACGTTTGGGAGGACCGGTCCATTTTAGATGGATGTATCCCTTTGAGAGGTACTGATTATTGTATCTGTTAATCTCGTATTTGATTATGTGTTCTAAACTGAAACTAACTACGCTGTTATCTATATGATATGTAGGTACATGAAAACATTGAAGTCCTACGTTAAAAACTATGTTAGGCCAAAACCTTGTATGGCTGAAGGATACATGGCAAGAGAATGCATTGCCTTCTGCTTGGAGTTTCTTAAGACATATGTACCAGTTCTGGAAGCTGGATACCGCAATGAAGATATTGAACAAGATGAGCAGATTCTTGAAGGGCGTCCAATCACAAGGCTAAACCTGTTATACTTACTGAGAAAGAGCGGGAAATAGCGCATCGATATGTTCTGATGAACACAGAAGTTATGACTCCATATGTTGAGTAAGTTCTACCATTTGTGATTCTTAGATTTTCCATAACTTTTATCAACATAATGAATACTAACATGTGGACACTGGAATACAATATGCATTTGGATGATTTACAGATGTGCGTTGTGGAAGAAGTGAGACTCTGTTATGGAAATTGCATGGGGAAAGATTTACCCAGCGGGTTAAGGAGAAGGTATGAACTAGTTATGTATAGATATCTTATTAATGTAACATTTCTGAAACAAATTATTAGTACTAATCATTTATTTTTCTTGTTTGACATTAGATCCCAAGTAACTCAAAGGAGCATTTTAAGAAGCTGAGATTGTTAGCTTTTGGACCAAGACTTGAAGCTCAGACATTCAAGGAATATATCGTCAATGGACATCGATTTCACACAGATTATGTCAAGCATAAGACGCAGAACAATGGGGTATCCTATGAAGCCTTCACCATTTGTCGCTAGAGATAACAAGCATATTGCAAACATTGTGACGTACAACGGAGTCATACAAGAGATCATTATGCTGGACTACCACATGTTCCAAGTGCCACTGTTCAAGTGTAAATGGGTCATCAAAGGGAAAGGTGTGAAGGAGTCAGATGGCTTTACGCTTGTCAACCAGCATCTAAACCAATATGCATTCCACCAAGACCCATATATAATGCCATCTCAGGCAAACCAAGTTTTTTATTCAAGAGAAGCTGACTCCTCCTCTTGGTATGTTGTTATGAGGGCTCCACCAAGGGGCTATCATGAGTTGGAGACAGAAGAAGATATTTTTGCAGCACCATCATCTAGTCAGCAGATTGAAGATTTGAGGAATCAATCTTCAGAGGACGAGAGTTTCTATTTTAGGGATGATTGTGAAGGGGTCTTAGTAATGGATTAGTTGTTATAGGATTAGTATTTCTAGGATTAGTAGTAGCATATTAGTAGAGTTAGGATTAGTATTAGATGATTATTGGATTCCTGGTTAAATTACGTCTTTATGTTGTTTTATTTTCAGAAAATGAATACAACAGTCACTCAAAGACGCAACAAGCGTCAGCAAGGCATTGATGTCACTGCTCAACAGATGATAATGCCAACCAGAGGAAGGAAGAAGGCTAAAGCAGCTTCAAAAAAATGATTCCATCTGGTAAATTGAAACAATCTGTTATGTTAAAGAGAGGACAAAAGACTAAGATGTTAGCTAAAGAAGCAGCTAAGGAAAATGACGAAATCTCTCCTGAGGATGTCAATAACAAAGCTGTAGAAGAAGGTGAAGAAGAGACTTCACCTCATATTGTACAAGCTGAACGCGGCGAAGAAGACGATTGGAGGCGCGTTGATGATGAATCAGAGGAAGAGGAGAAAATGGAGGAAGAAGCAGTAGATGGTGAACCAGAGGAAGAGGAGAAAATGGAGGAAGAAGCAGTAGATGGTGAATTAGAGGAAGAGGAGAAAATGGAGGAAGAAGCAGTAGATGGTGAATCAGAAGAAGAAAAAAACCATGAGAAATCAGAAGAGGAAGAGGGTAGAGAAAAAGGTGAAGACGAAGATAAACAATCAGAAATCGAACATAGAGAAGCAGCAAAAGATAATAATCCAGCTGATGAATGCATTAACCAGCAGTCACAAACCAAGAAGAGGAAAACTAGAGGACCAACCAGAATGAGCAAAGTGGCTAAACGCCATGAGGAAAAGGTGAAAATAGAATTTAATAGCCTTGGTGAACCTGTGGGAAAAGGATCAGTGACACTATCTTCTTTTCTTAGACCTCTTGTGAGGGAGCACGTTCCTATACTTCTAGACGATTGAGGCGCCTTGATGGACAGAAAAGACGCAATGTGGGAGGCGATTCAGGTACAAGTCAGATTTATATGTACTTTACTTTCTACTATTTGGACTTTCTTTTCTGACAGTGGGAAATTATCGTAGCGGAGGTTCAATTTGACAGAAGATCGGCAAAAGAAAAGTGTCATGAAACAGATGGGCTGCATATGGAGGGATTCTAAATCTAGGCAATTTAACAAAGTGCATTCTACAATGTCCAAGGAAAAGATACGAAGCCTAAAACCGAGAAACATTCACAATGTCTCAGCTTGGATGAAATGGGTGAAGAGTTGGAATAACAAAACTTTCAAGGTTGTTTATGTTTTTATCTCTCCATTACAATATATTTTTGTATTATGGAAAATTGTTATCTTACTTCTTTAAATGACTTTGCATGAACAAAGTGACCAATTCAAGGAACTGAGGAAGAATCAGATTCCACACACCACCAGTCACAAAGGAATGGTTCGCCTAGCCCATGAAATGGTAATGATTAGTTGTATACAAAGATTGAGACTCTGATTCGTTTTAATAACTACGTTTCTTTTTTCCTGTAGAAGAAGAAGAGTTCAGACTGATATATCATGGTTTTTAGGACTTTCAACCATATTATATGTCTTAGTTATCGAGTCTTTTAGAGTATTTTGGAGTCCTTTTATGTGTGTTTATAGGTCTAGGCACGTTTGGAGTGGATTTGAACATTTTGGCACATTCTGGAGCTATTTGGAGTATTTACTCGAGAGGAAGAGTTCACTGGCGATTTCAGAAGCTTGTGTCGATCGACACACTAGCACACATGCGGATCAGACAATTCTCGGCTGTTTAATGAAGAGTTTGGAAATTGCACAAAAGCCCAGAAGTTTCTCATACTTACAAAGAAGCCCAGCCCTGATTAGATCATTATATTAGGGTTTTTAACCACTTGTTTAGGCTACGCATTATTTTACTTTGAGAGAGTTAGAGGCTGGTCTTGTACTCAAGAGAGAAGAGATTTCGAACCCCAGTTTCTTATTTTATTTTATGCTATTTGGTTTTCTATTCATTATGATTTATGTTTTATTTATCATTTCAGAGTAGTTTACCATTTAGGTTTAGGGATTTCATGGAATTATAGGTTGATCAATCTGTAGGGATTCACATCTGCTAGTTCTTCATCTAGGGTTGTTCTTAATGCTTAATCTGAATTAGCTACCCAGATTTATGATGTTAGGTTGATTTCTGCAACGAAAGTTGATTAATTAACTAGAAAGAACTTAGATGAGCAATTTGACTATTCGCAAAGAAATTTGGCTTAAGAGAATTGTGAACGAAAGAACCTGAGATTAATGCTTGTTTAGAACTCTAGGATTCGCAACGAAAGTTGGCTTGCTAGGTTGTTAGACATAGATAATATTCGCAACGAAAGTTGGTCTGTTACAATTCCGTGATTCTAGTTCTAGAACAGCTCCAAATTAGATCCCGATTGATTGGTTAGCCTATGTTCCTGATTTTCTAAGAACTCCCTTGGCTTGACGCTTTGCCTTCTTGCTTACAACCGTTTACTTTACTTTCTGCTCTGATTTACTGCTTTCTGATGTGCATCGCCTAGCTTAACCTGAATTTCTATAGTCTATCGCAAGATTTCTTGAGTCTCTGTGGTTCGACCCCTACTAGCAACAATTGTCTTGTGCACTTGCAGTTTACATTAGGGAATTAAACTCTGAGCATATCAAGTTTTTGGCGCCGTTGCCGGGGACTCTTTTGAGTCTTCAATAGATTTGAACTTAGGGTTTAGAATTTTCGTTTTTGTTTTTTGTTACTGATTTTTCATTTTTCTTGCGTTTCAGGTACGCCTAGAATCGCACAGCATCGATCGACACGGTCCTCAGTGTCGAACGACACACATTCGCGCTTAACATCGATCGACGCCCTCCCTACGTCGATCGATACACCTGCGTGATCAGAACAGTTCATGACTGATCACGACTTGAGAAGTAATTCGGATAAGGAGCTCGTGAATCTTGAACTTAAGGAGCTCGCAAAGCTTGAGAGAGAGAACAGGAAATCCCAGAAGCTAGTTAAGATGGCTAACATCAATCGTGTGACTGAAGGTGTTCTGAGAAATGCGGAGAACCATGTATGCAATGAGCTTGGTCAGAAGCTCGATGGCGAAGGTAATATCATTCCTGAGCCTGAGAGGCAGATTGTTCAACCTGATGGAGAAGCTCAAGGTGGACAAGGAAATCCACGAGCTGAAGAGCCTCCTGGAGCATCTAATCCTCCTGCTAGGAGAACACTAGCTGATTACAATCGCCCAGATGAGTTCTATGCTAATAGATCTGCGATTGTGCCTCCTGCGTTTCCGCGTGCTGACTTCGAGCTGAAGACCTCGTACTACACACTTGTAGGACAGCGTGTTTTCAGCAGATCTCCACATGAGCATCCTATGGACCACATAGATCACTTTGAGTCTATTGTCACCGGGATGAAGCACAATGGAGTGACCTATGACTACTTACACTGCAAGCTTTTTCTCACTCTCTTGTAGGAGAAGCTGCTGATTGGCTAAGTCAGATTCCACCTGGGACTTTGACTACTTGGAATGCAGTAAAGGAGAAGTTTCTGCGACACTTTTATGATGATGCTCGGTCCGATCAGCTTAGACAGGATCTCTTGACCTTCAAGCAAGGATATACAGAGCCTTTTAAGACAGCCTGGGTGAGATTCAAGAGATACTAGAGAGATTGCCCTCATCATGGTTTCTTTGAGGTGCAGCTGTTGTGCATCTTCTTTAGAGGAGTTGATTTGTGTTATCAGATGGCTTTAGATGCTGCAAGTACTGGAAACTTCTACACTAAATCTCCAAAAGAAGCTAAGGAGCTTATTGAGAACTTGGTGACTAGCAATAGTGTCAAGAATGCTGACTTGGAGAGACAAAAATCTGGTGGCAAAGCTGATAGCTCACAAATAGCTGAGATAAACAAGAAGATTGATTATGTCCATAGCATCTTACTCGGTAAGAAAGTGGATGTCCAGGAGACTGAGGATGTTAATTACATAGCTGGAGCTAGTTATCAAGGTCAGAGGTATGGAAATCAACAAGGACAGACTTCAGGTTTCGCACCGAAGTCTGCATTTCAGAGACATTTCCAGCAGAACATCATATTTACTAGAGATTATGGTTCTTCATCGTATCAGCCTGTTCCTCCTAAAAATGAGCAGAATGATAAGATGATGGGTCTTTTGGAACAACTCTTGGAAGGACAGCATAAAAGTACAGTAGACTTCAATGGAAAGATAGATGCTCTGTACCTTGATATAAATGGGAAGATAGAAGCTATAAGCACTCATGTGAAGAAGCTAGATGTTCAGGTTCAGCAGATTGCTGGAGCAGGGCAAAGGCATAATGGGTCAGGAAGAGCTGAACATAATCAATTCGTCAATGCTATGATCACAGGAGATGAGATTGACTTGCTGGAAGAAGAAGAGAGCATTATCTCGGATTTTCTGGATGAATATTGTCTGTCTGAGACATGCGTCGATCAACAAACTCTCGATGTCGATCGATGAAACCCCGATACGTCTGATGGAACTGCTCATAATCGCCTTGTGTCGATCGACACATCTTATGCATTGGTCGACACAGATCGCCGACGGGACCAGAAACTTGCAACAGTTCCAGAACGAGTCCATAAGCCTTCTGTGCCCTATCCTAAGGCTCCTAAGTTGTCTAAACAGGAGCTAGACGTGGCTAAATGCATAAAAGTGATGGAAACGAAGCTAATTCAGATTACAGAGAAGCTTCCAGACCCATGAGTCTTTGTGCTAGACTGTTCCATCTCTAAGGACAGATTCAAGCATTCTCTATGAGATTTAGGATCTGGTGTGAATCTCATGCCATACTCTGTGGTTGAGAGATTGGGAATGATGGGTTTCCAGCCTACTAGGATCTCTCTTATCCTAGTTGATCGTTCAAAGAGGTATCCAGAAGGAGTTCTTGAGGACATTCCTGTTAGAGTTGGAAACTACTTGATTCCAACGGACTTTGTAGTGCTGAAGTATAACATTGAGCCAGCTGATCCTTTGCTACTTGGTAGACCTTTTCTTAGCTACTGCTGGAGCAGTGATTGATGTGAGACATGGACTGGTTGATCTCCATCTGGGAGACAAGCCTTTGCAGTTCAAGATGGATAAGCTGCAGAAATTCACCATTGATGGACAGAGCTTCAGTGTGGAAGTGGAACCAGATATTCCTATCGGAGAAGAGAAGATGGCAGTTCATTCTGAACTTGCTCTAACATCTTCAGAGCCTGCAACTACTCTTAAGCAGAAAGCTCCAGATCTCTCTCTTCCACACAAGCAAAGGTATGAATCTTCTAAACTTAAAACTCCCAATCCATCAGCTGTGAATGCAAGAAAACGCAGTATCCCACCCTCGTTTCGCTCCCACCCTGGTTCTCTTCGCTCTTTTCTTGGGAGATCTCATGATCCGAAAGCTTATGCACCACCTTGGTTGAAGAGACATTCACAGAGGCATTCCAAGCCTCTGTTGAATCCACCATAAGTCCGATCTCCTTTCCATAGTCAAGCTATTGACTTTAAACAAGAGCTGAGTGGGAGGCAACCCCCTAGTAGGTCTGTTTTCTTTTTCATTTTTCGTTTTGATTTTGCTACTTTGATTTTTCTGTTTTTGTGTGTTCAAAGGCGTGAGAAACAGGCAGAACCGCTCAACATCGATCGACACACCCTTTGTGTCGGTCGACACAGATGCAATTTACAGTTTGCCAATTCAATTACGGTTCAGACACCGGTTATCTACATAACCGCGTGCATATTCGCCTTGAATCGATCGACACCCTTGTGGCATCAATCGACACATGCCGATGATAGGTAAGTGTTCTGACCCTTTTCGGTTTGTTTTCATTCCAATTTCTCTTCTCACCGAGCCTAAGCTTGACACCACTAGGGACAGTGTGTTTCAAGTGTGGGGGAGGTCGCTACTGATGCACCACTTTTTGTTTTCTTAGAGTCAGTCCAAAACTGTTTTATTGAGTCAAATTTGAGTAGGAAACAAGGACTTTTTGAGGAGATTACCACACTTGCAGGAACTTAAGTGACCATTGGATGATTTGCAGATGATCTATGACTTTTAGAAAACCCAACACGGACCAGCCTACTGGGGACACCCATATCACTTCACGTATTAAGAGAATCCATTACTTGACTTCACCTTTAACTTGACTTAATTTTCTTACCTATGGGCTTGGTATAATTTGAGTCGGATTCCTCTATTGGTTCTGACACAGCTTGTAAACCTGTCTGATTATGATTCATTCTCCCCTACCTTGAAAGTAAAAAAAAAAAGAGATAAACTGAGGATAAGCTAGTAGCTTCGAAGTGGTCGCGAAAGTGGTAGAGACCCCTATTACCTCCTGTGCATCCATGGAACCATGTCCAAAGTACATCCTAATAAGGGAAGAGCACTGATAGAAAAAATAAAATGATACCGAGTGGGGAAAAATCAGTGCTAAGGAAGGAAAAGGAGAAGAAAGGAACCAAAAGCAACAGTTGAATGGTCAGATGTTAACAGAGTAAGAGTCCATGTGTTCTTTGATCGATACTCCATAGGTGAGACCGCACTTAATAGCTTATAGAAGTCATTATGGTGAATTTGAATGCCCTGAATGTGATTGTGGAGTTTACTTAGGAAAGTTGCTAAGTGTGGGGGAAGTATATGTCGGTCTTGATGCGTGCAGGTTCATTTTCATGTGGCTTACTAAGGGGAATCTGAGTGTGGTGCTTCTACGATGAAACGAGTTTCTGAAGTTTTTAAACTTCTTCTCCTGATTTTGGTTTTATGTTTGCTTGAGGCAAGCAAAAGCTAAGTGTGGGGGAGTTGATATATCATGGTTTTTAGGACTTTCAACCATAGTATATGTCTTAGTTATCGAGTCTTTTAGAGTCTTTTGGAGTCCTTTTATGTGTGTTTACAGGTCTAGGCACGTTTGGAGTGGATTTGGACATTTTGGCGCATTCTGGAGCTATTTGGAGCATTTACTCAAGAGGAAGAGTTCACTGGCGATGTAAGATGCTTGTGTCGATCGACACACCTAGTGCATCGATCGACACACATGCGGATCAGATAATTCTCGGCGGTTTAATGAAGAGTTTAGAAATTGCACAAAAGCCCAGAAGTTTCTCATACTTACAATGAAGCCCCAGCCATGATTAGTGTCGCAGGGTGTCGATCGACCCTAAGGTAACACATAATATGATCATTGCCCCTTAGTAACACCTTTATTTCAATATAACAAAATTGCATTTCTTGTACTGTATGTCGATGACATACTCCTCCTCGGTAATGACGTTCCGTTGCTTCAGTCTATTAAGACTTGGCTAGGAAGTTGTTTTTCCATGAAAGACATGGGAGAAGCCGCATACATTCTTGGAATCAGAATCTACAGAGATAGAACTAACAAGTTGATTGGATTGATAGATAAGGTGTTGCACAGATTCAGGATGCACGATTCCAAGAAGGGCTTCATACCAATGTCTCATGGCGAGAGTCTCTGCAAGAAGCAGTGTCCGGCGACACCTGCTGAGCGAGAACGCATGAATAGGATTCCTTATGCCTCTGCAATAGGATCTATTATGTATGCCATGCTCTGCACTCGTCCAGATGTAGCTTACGCGTTAAGCAGGACGAGTAGATACCAATCTGATCCAGGTGAAGCTCACTGGACAGCTGTCAAGAATATTCTCAAGTATTTGAGACATACTAAGGACAAGTTCCTTGTGTATGGAGATAGTGATGAACTTGTGGTGAATGGATTCACCGATGCGAGTTTTCAGACGGACAGAGACGATTTCCGATCACAGTCTGGATATGTCTTCTGTCTAAATGGCGGTGCAGTGAGCTGGAAGAGCTCTAAGCAGAATACCGTAGCTGACTCCACAACGGAAGCTGAATATGTTGCTGCTTCAGAAGCGGGAAAGGAAGCTGTTTGGATCAAGAAGTTGATGACTGAACTTGGTGTGGTTCCTAGTATCTTGGAGCCAGTGGCTTTGTTCTGCGATAAAAATGGAGCCATTGCTCAGGCGAAAGAACCCAGGTCACACCAGAAGTCCAAACACGTTGAGAGGAAATATCATCTGATTCGTGATATTGTCAATAGAGGTGATGTGAAGATCAGCCGAGTTCCGACAAACGAGAATGTCGCTGATCCTCTAACCAAGTCACTCCCAAGGCCTAAGCATGAGAGTCATACGACTGCTGTAGGCATTAGAGATCTTAAGATGTAATCTTGATTCTAGTGGGAGTTTTGGATTTTGTTTTAGTTATAATAAGACACTATTGTAAACATTCTTTTAGAAGTGTTTAATGAAATTTGATTTCAGCATTATTTATTGTGATCTAAATAATGGTCCCAAAATAAGTTTATGACATATTATAGGTCATCAAGTTGAGAACTTGATCATGAAACCCTATAAGTTAATAAATTATTTTGTCCCTAGTTAAGGTTGTAGAATCGGGACACTGACAACCGTTAGAGACTAGATTGTGAGGTGACTGTTGGCTAAGTTTCATGGAGCCAATGATATGATTATCGCAGTCAGTCACATAGATATATGTCAGTGGACATATGATCGGACATGACCCGCTAATGAGAAGTCTACAAGATAGTAATATCTGTGTCATAAGAGGTTCTCATTACGACTATAGAGTATAGTCCTAAGACCTGAGTTCATCATGCTTTCTTGCATATGAATTGGTACATTTTGACTTTGTCAAACGTCGATCTGTAACTGGCGGCTATAACGACACTGTTCAAGTTTATCATGAAGTGTGCGTTGAAACAGGGATGGAACAAGATGGAATTTGTCCCTCCTGAAAACCGGAAGATAAATATCTCAGGGCCTATCGAAGATTGAATACTGAGAGAATGTGTGGCCGCACTCAAACGAACTGTAGTTCAGTTGTTTGTAATGTTCAGTATGAGATCAGGAGTTCGATAAACACGATGTTGGCTTAATAAGGATGACACAAATCTTGCCTTATGCCAAATCGAGATATAGAGACAAAAGGATTATAGGAATTGATGATTCCAGTACAAGTGGGAGATTGTTGGGATAGTGTCCTGAAATCACACCTGTACTCACTCCTGTGATAGTTGTGTGTCGAGATCTGACATTCGTATAATACTGGGCGTTTGCAATGCTTTGCTAGAAGCCTCTTGCAATCTGTAGGTCGTGGACTTACTGCTAGTATTATATGATCCTATAGGGTCACACACCTAAGCGAACTGGAAGCTACGACATGGGAATGATCATTGTGGCAATGATCATATTATGGTTAATGAAATACACATAAGAATCGATATAAAGGTGTTGTGTCGATCGACACAGCTTGTGTGTCGGTCGACACAGTTCGGATTTTCCGAACAGGCTTTTCGGGTTATGGCTTAATTGAGTCTGGCCCGTTAAGCACGTTTAGGTCGAATAAAACGTGTTTAGTTCGACCTAAACAACAGAGCCGTCCAGTTTTCTTGACAGAAACACTAGACACACCAGAACCTATCGATCCCATTGATCCGGCACTAGCATCCCGTTTCCAGCGAGCGTGCGTGTGTATCTGGTAGAGGCAAAGCGTTGCGTTGCTCCACTGATCTCGTTCACCATCTTCTTCCGCTGCCAAAGGTAAGAACGAGGTTGGTTCTTTTCAATATAACAAACCCTAGATCCATCGGGATCCAACAGTGGTATCAGAGCATGCTTAGGGTTTAGCTATTGAAACTGGTAATATAAAATCGAAACTTGATGTTGTTGATCTGTATATTGCTTGTTGAATCGTGTTTTCATAGAGTAATTATCGGTTTTGTTCCTGTTGAAAAGACGAAGAATTGATGAAAACGCACTGTGTCGATCGACACAAAGCGTGTGTCGGTCGACACGCCGCGGCGCAATTATAAAATTTTAGGGTTTGTCGCAGGGTGTCGATCGACACAAAGCGTGTGTCGGTCGACACAGAGCGAAAACTCGCGAATAAAATTTAGGATTTATCGCACAGTATCGATCGACACAAAGCGTGTGTCGGTCGATACAAAGCGAAAAATCCGTAAATAATTCTAGGGTTTCGATCTGAGATCGAGTACTCGTAATCGTGTTGCGTCGATCGATACACTGAGTGTGGCGGTCGACACAGGCAATGCGATCAGATAGATCGGTTCAATTGGATTGGACCGGTTATCTAGCTCGGTTAATTTTATTAACCAAATTGATTCTGGTTTGGTCATATCGATCGACACACAGTGTGTGACGATCGACATGGACCATTAAACCGAACTGGTTCAATTGAATTGAATCGGTTAAGCAAATTTGATCCGGTTTGACCGGTTATCGAAGAACGGTTTAAATATAGTTGCATCGATCGATACCAATAGTTGGCATCGATCGACACAACGTCCGCAGATATGCTGGTTTGACCACAAATTTGCATAAACCAGAATAATCTAATCCTATAAGTATTAGATGAATCTAAACTTAATAAAACTAAATGTTTTAATTAAAAGTTATTATTTTGATATATATAGTGAATATAAATCAAGATAAGAATAGTTCTTTGTTGGAATTATGTCCAGTAATCTCTGTACTGTCTCTAGAAAGTAAGAGTATGTCAATGATCAGACATAAGTCATATAATACTGGGGGTCATGATGGCTTGCTAGAGTCCGCTCATGATCTATAAGTCTTGGATTTATTGCCTTTATTATATGATCCCATATGGGTCACACGCCTAAGCTAACAGGAAACCATGAGGGAACGGTTCAGCAGAAGTACGGTAAAAATGCTAGGCATTTACTATACTAAGAGAGATTAAAGGGCCTGATGACTGGGAATTGGGCCCAAAAGCCCAAAAGGAACTAGACATAAGTTTTATAATTAAAACTTAAACCTAGCTCTTCTCTCCCCTAACTCTCTGCGCCTCTCTCTCTCTCTCTGCGCCTCCCTCTCTCTGGTCTAGCAGCCTAACTTCCTGTTGGTGTGCGTGTGTGAGCCTTTGGAGGAACAACCTCTTGGTGTTTTTGCTGATCTCTGACTCATACCTGATTCTTCCGCTGCATAACAAGGTATTACTGAGATCCCTTATATTTCTGCAAGAGAACCTAGATCCAATCTGTTTAGGTGAGTTTAATCTGACAGAATTAAACCAGGACAAACACTAAACAATCCTTCAGTGGTATCAGAGCCATTGGTTCTATTAGGATTTCTTGTTAGAATCATGTTTAGGTTGTTTAGAAGTGTTTGAATCAATCTATGCTTGAAATTGATAAGAAAACACTTAAGAAACAAAAGAATTAAAACCTAAAACCCTAATCGAAAACCGCATGAACCGATCATGGATCGGTTGGTTGCGTCGGAGTGTGGTCGAGTCGAGTCGCACACGTCCGGATCGGATTGACGCACGGACCGATCGCTTTGCCGGATCGAGTCGCGTGGTCGTTCCGATCGCGAGAGATCGAGCCGTTCGCGTCCCGCTTCTCTCGGCCCGAGCCGTCCCGTCCCGTCCCGCTCTCGTCCCGATCGCACGACCCGAGCTCGTCCCGATCGCGTGATGCTTGCGGCTGTCCCGATCGTGTCCCGTCCCTCGATCGCGTGAAGATTGCGACTCGGTCGTGATCGGTTCACGTGATCAATTGGTCGGTTCGGTTTGGTTTATGGCTCGGTTTAAAATAATTAAAATCTAATCGTTACGGTTTACAGACTTAATAATATTTATTAAATCTGGTTAAACCGTGATAAGAAATCCAATGTCGAAATTAAATTGGATTTAGTGCCTAAACCAGTGGTTTTCTAATTTGATTTGGTTGGACCAAATAAATTGAGAAAATCCGGTTTAGTAAATAACCGGTTAACAATTGTGGTTATCGTAGTAATTAATCTTGGTTAGACCAATTTTAATGAACCAGACCGGTTATGTCATTTAATTGGGCAATTGGGTTATGTCTTGGACATAGACCAATTCTTGGGCCTTGGGCCAAGAAGTTAAAACAATTGGGCCAGTTATTTGAGTCTTTTCTTCAGATTTAATTTAAAATTCATTTAATAATTAAAATTTGATTTTAAAATTAATCAGTTTCAAAATTTCAAATTAGAAAGTTTCTTAGAATATAAGTTTCTAGATTTGCATGTTTTGGATATTTAGGAAATTTCTATAGTTAGAAAGTTTCCAATTTTAGGAAGTTTCCAATTATAAAAGTTTCCAAAAATAGTAGGTTTCCAAAAATGGAAAGTTTCCAAAAATAGTAATCTTCTATTTTGGAATGAAATTTTAAGAAAACCTATAAACCTCAAATAATATCAAGCGTTGGATGTCTTGTCCAGTCTATGTCAGCTGTTGAAACCCATTCAATCGTACACATGGCCTTACAGTGTGAGGGTGTCTATCTTTTGCGTGGGTAAGACAGTTTGTGATTCATTAATGTTATTGGGAGTCCCAGACATTAGTGATTACATGACTGTATAGTCTGGTTTTCTTGACTGGGTCATCGGGAGTCCCGGGCCTTGAGACATCAGAGTGAATTGGGCCTCGGGCCCAGATTCACAACCAAGAGTTATATCACGGATATAATTAGCCGAAATAGGGCTTACCGATATAAGCTAAGGTTGGGTGAAGGCCAGTGGCCCACTTTGATCTTAGTTATATGTGGATCTTGGAATCATTATATTCTTTTGAGGGTAACTTATGTTATTGAATATAATGCGAGTTTACTCATATTGAACATATAAACTAAAATCCTTTTATCTTAAATTTCAGCAATGACTACAACAAGCACACAAAACACATTCTCAATCCGGTTTGTTCTCGACAAGGAGAAGCTGACTGGAACGAACTTCCTGACGTGGTCAAGGAACTTGAGGCTGGTCCTCAAGCAGGAGAAGAAGGAATATGTCCTTCGTGATCCCCTCCCCGAGAGGCCTCCAAACAATGCCGCCAGGAATCTGCACAATGCTTGGGAAAAGCATTCGTCAGATGAAAATGATGTCTATTGCCTGATGTTGGCAACCATGACTCCTGAATTGCAAATGCAGTTCGAGAGTGTGCTGTCGCCCATCGAGATAATGGCAAGTCTGAAATCGCTTTTTCAGGAGCAGGCAAGGACTGAGAGGTTCCAGACAGTTAAGAACCTCTTAGACTGTAAGATGGCTGCAAATGCGGCAGTGAGTCCTCATGTCTTGAAGATGATGGGTTATCTCGATCATCTTCAGAAACTCGACTGCCCTATCAGCCAGGAACTTGCCTGCGACATCGTTCTGCAGTCTTTACCTGCAAGCTATGATAAGTTCATCCTGAACTTCAATATGCATGGCTTGAGTAAGACATTGCCTGAGCTTCACGGAATGCTCAAGACTGCAGAGCCCAACTTGAGGAAAGCCAAGGACCCCAACGTGCTTATGGTGCAAAAGGGCAAGGGCTTTAAGAAATCCTCTGCCAAAGACAAGGGAAAGGCTAAGGCTGTTCAAGTCTCGGACAAGGACACGTCAAAGCCCAAGCCCAAGTCCAAGGCTGGGCCTACTGACATCTGCAGGTTCTGTAAAGAACCGGGGCATTGGAGGAGAGAATGTAAGAAATTCCTGGAAGGTCTAAAGGAATTGAAGAAGAAGACTCTGGAGACTTCTTCATCAGGTATTTTTGTTATAGAAGTTAATACAACTACTTCTGATAATACCTCATGGGTTATGGATACTGGTTGTGGGGCTCATATTTGTACTAATATGCAGGCACTCAGCAACAGTAGGAAGCTGAAGCAAGGACAAGTGGAGCTACGAGTTGGGAATGGAGCGAAAGTTCCTGTACTAGCTGTAGGCACACACTTGTTGTCTTTACCTTCGGGATTGGTTTTAGAACTTAATAACTGTTATTTTGTACCTGCGATAAGCAGAAATATTATTTCAGTTTCTTTGTTGGATTTGGAAGGTTATGATTTTTCAGTTAAGAATAAATTATGTTCCTTCAATCGCAATAATTTGTTCTATGGTTGTGCCCCTCTTACGAATGGGCTTTACATACTTGATCAATCCGCGCCAATTTATAACATTAATACCAAACGGTTCAAACCTAATGAGGAGAACCGAACGTTTCTATGGCATTGTCGTTTAGGGCACATCAGTGAGAAACGCATTAAGAGGCTCCATTCGAATGGACTTCTTGGCTCATTTGACTTTGAGTCATGTGAGAAATGCGAATCCTGTCTGATGGGTAAAATGACGCGGGCCCCCTTTAATAAACCGAACGAGAGGGCCAGTGACTTATTGGGCCTGATACACACTGATGTGTGTGGCCCAATGTCCACAAATGCAAGAGGAAACTATCAGTACTTCATTACCTTCACTGATGATTTCAGCAGGTATGGATATGTTTATTTAATGAAACATAAGTCTGAATCGTTTGAGAAATTCAGAGAATTCCAAAATGAAGTACAGAACCAACTTGGCAAAAGCATTAAAGCTCTTCGGTCCGACCGAGGAGGAGAATACTTGAGCCAAGAGTTCAGTGATCATCTGAGAGAGTGTGGGATAGTTTCCCAACTCACTCCTCCTGGAACACCTCAATGGAATGGTGTGTCTGAGAGGAGGAATCGGACCTTATTGGATATGGTTCGGTCTATGATGAGTCACACAGACCTTCCAATATCCCTTTGGGGATATGCTCTGCTAACAGCAGTGTTCACTCTAAATAGAGCACCATCAAAAGCAGTAGCTAAGACTGAAGGATCTTTTGGTGTTAATCCTGATTCAATTCATCAGATTAATAGATCCTAAACATGCCAGATCTAGGTTCTCTTGCTAGAAACATAATATAGATCTCACCTTATACCTGTTTATGCAGCGGAAAGAGAGAATAGGTCAGAGATCAGCAGAACCACCTAGGGATGGATCCTCCAAAGGCTCACACACGCACACTGCAGGAAGAGAGGCTGCTAGACCAAGCTGTGGGAGGCGCAGAGAGAGAGAGAAATCGCGGCTGAGTTAGGGTTGGAAGGAGAATCAGACTTAAGTTTTAATTATAAAACTTGTCTGGTTCCTTTTGGGCTTTTGGGCCCAAATACCAATCTGATTAAATCCCTTGGATTTAATCAGACCCATTAATCTCTCTCTAAGTACGACAAATGCCTGGCACTTTTACCGTACTTCTGCTAAGCCGTTCCTACACATTTTCCTGTTAGCTTAGGCGTGTGACCCATATGGGATCATATAATAAAGGCAATAAGTCCAAGACTTATAGATCATGAGCGGACTCTAGCAAGCCATCATGACCCCCAGTATTATATGACTTATGTCTGATCATTGACATACTCTTACTTTCTAGAGACAGTACCGAGATTACTGGACACAATTCCAACAATCTCCCACTTGTACTGGAATCTCTGTATTCATAATCCTTTTGTCTCAATATCTCGATTAGTCATAAGGCAAGATTAGTGTCATCCTTATAAAGCCTAATCTTGTTCATCGGACTCTGATTTGATACTGACAATCCAAACGACTCGGGAAAGTCCGTTTGAGCATGGCCATGCATTTTCAGTATTCAAATCTCCGATTGGCCTAGAGATATTCACTCCATTTATATTGGAGGGACAAATCCCGTCTTGTTCCATCACTGTAAACTACTCATTTCATAATGTACCCAAACAAGGTCCTTATAACTATCGCAGAACGACAGTGTTAGACAGTGATCAAAGTGCATCAGTCCATGTGCGGTCACATGCATGCGAACTCAGGTCTAAGGACTATACTCTATAGTCGTAGTGAGAATCTCTTATGACACAGATATAAATATCCTGAAGAGTTCTCATAAGCGGGTCATGTCCGGTCGTATGTTCCCAACATACACCTATGTACTGACTTTGATGCCGCGCATCTATGACATCCTGAGACTTTGTCATAAGTCACATACCAATCTAGTCTCACACGGTTGTTGGTGTTCCAATTTCAACAACCTTCGACTAGGGACTGAATGATATAAGCCATCTATCAAATATAGGGTCTCATGATCAAGCTAAATGACTTTGATGACTCAAGATCAAGTCACTTACTTCGATGACCTATAAAATGGTTTATATCACTTTGGAACGATTATTTCATCACAGTTAAAATAATCTTGAAATAATAATTTCATTAAACATAAAATGTTTTACAAGAACATATCAAATAACTGAATGAAGCCCTCAAACTCCCACTCAAATTTAGATTACATTTCAATGTTTCTAATGCCTACAGCTTCAGTCAGGAACTCGAGCTTAGGTCTTGGGAGTGGCTTTGTCAACGGATCAGCGACGTTATCATCAGTCTGAACTCGGCTGATCTTGACTTCCTTTCTATTAATGATGTCACGTATCAAGTGAAATCTTCTTAGAACATGCTTGGATTTCTGGTGTGATCTTGGTTCCTTTGCCTGAGCAATAGCACCATTGTTATCACAAAACAGTGCCAGAGGCTCAGCCGCATCTGGTATCACACCTAGTTCAATAATGAACTTTCGTATCCAAACAGCTTCCTTCGCAGCTTCTGAAGCGGCAATATATTCAGCTTCTGTAGTGGAATCAGCAACGGTGTCTTGCTTGGAGCTTCTCCAACTTATTGCACCGCCATTCAGACAAAAGATATAACCGGACTGTGACCGGAAATCATCTTGGTCTGTCTGGAAACTTGCGTCCGTGAATCCACTGACTTTAAGCACATCACTTCCACCGTACACCAAGAACTTATCCTTAGTATGTCTTAGATACTTCAAGATATTCTTTACGGCAATCCAGTGGCTTTCACCTGGATTTGACTGGTATCTACTCGTCATGCTCAGTGCATAAGCAACATCAGGGCGAGTACAAATCATGGCATACATGATAGATCCTATTGCAGATGCATAAGGAATATTCTTCATGCGCTCAAGCTCAGCAGCCGACGTAGGGCTCTGCTTCTTGCTTAGCGTTGTGCCATGTACCATTGGCGTGAAGCCTTCTTGGAATCTTTCATGCTGAATCTTTGTAGGACTTTGTCAATGTATGAATCTTGACACAAGCCTATCAGCCTTCTAGATTTATCCCGGTAGATCCTGATTCCAAGAACGTATGCGGCTTCACCCATGTCTTTCATGGAAAAACAACTTCCAAGCCAGTCCTTTACTGACTTCAGCATTGGAACGTCGTTTCCGAGAAGCAGTATGTCATCGACATACAGAATAAGAAATACTATCTTGCTCCCACTAGTTTTCTTATACACGCATTGTTCTTCTTCGTTTCTGATGAAGTCAAATTGCTTGATTGCTTCATCAAAACGAAGATTCCAGCTCCTCGATGCTTGCTTCAATCCATAAATGGATTTATGAAGCTTGCATACTTTCCCAGCATTCTTTGGATCTATGTAACCGTCAGGTTGTGTCATATACACATCCTCTTCCAGAATTCCATTCAGGAAGGCGGTTTTCACGTCCATCTGCCAAATTTCATAATCATGAAAAGCTGCAGTTGCTAGTAGAATCCGAATAGATTTCATCATAGCCACTGGGGAATAGGTTTCATCGTAATCCACACCGTGAACTTGTCTGAAACCTTTTGCCACCAACCTGGCTTTATAAATCTGGACATTTCCATCCACGTCAATCTTCTTCTTGAAGATCCATTTGCACTCGATGGCTTTTACACCAGCGGGTAAGTTAACCAACGAAAACACTTGGTTGACCGACATGGAGTCCATTTCGGAATCAGTGGCCTTGCGCCACTTCGAGGAATCTGGGCCCATCATGGCTTGATTGAAGTTCGATGGTTCATCACCATCAATGATCAAAAGATCATGACAGTTAGTCACGAGGAATCCTTGATATCTCTCGGGTTCGTGACGGATCCTCCCGGATCTTCGAACTTCAGGTACTACAGGTTCAGGCTCTACAATTTCTTGTAGGTCCTCCTGCTGCTCTTCCTGATTAGGTTGAGCAGTATCCTGTTCATCTTGAATTTCTTCAAGCAGTACCTTACTCCCACTGTCTTTCTTAGAGAGAAACTCCCTCTCAAGAAAGTTACAATCCCGGGCAACAAAAATCTTGTTCTCGGAACGTAGATAGAAGTAATAAGCCTTGGTTTCTTTCGGATAACCAATGAAGTAGCATTTATCAGATTTTGGTGTAAGCTTGTCTGAGATTAATCTCTTGACATAGGCTTCACAACCCCAAATTCTTAGATAAGACAGCACTGGAGCCACTCCAGTCCATAATTCATATGGTGTCTTTGCTACTGCTTTTGATGGCGCTCTATTTAGAGTGAACACTGCTGTTAGCAGAGCATATCCCCAAAGGGATATTGGAAGGTCTGTGTGACTCATCATAGATCGAACCATATCCAATACGGTCCGATTTCTCCTCTCAGACACACCATTCCATTGAGGTGTTCCAGGAGGAGTGAGTTGGGACACGATCCCACACTCTCTTAGATGATCACTGAATTCTTGGCTTAAGTATTCTCCTCCTCAGTCGGACCGAAGAGCCTTAATGCTTTTGCCAAGTTGGTTCTGTACTTCATTTTGGAATTCTCTGAACTTCTCAAAAGATTCAGACTTATGTTTCATTAAATAAACATATCCATACCTACTGAAATCATCAGTGAAGGTAATGAAGTACTGATAGTTTCCTCTTGCATTTGTGGACATTGGGCCACACACATCAGTGTGTATCAGGCCCAATAAGTCACTGGCCCTCTCGTTAGGTTTATTAAAGGGGGCCCGTGTCATTTTGCCCATCATGCAGGATTCGCATTTCTCACATGACTCAAAGTCAAATGAGCCAAGAAGTCCATTCGAATGGAGCCTCTTGATGCGTTTCTCACTGATGTGCCCTAAACGACAATGCCATAGAAACGTTCGGTTCTCCTCATTAGGTTTGAACCGTTTTGTATTAATGTTATAAATTGGCGCGGATTGATCAAGTATGTAAAGCCCATTCGTAAGAGGGGCACAACCATAGAACAAATTGTTGCGATTGAAGGAACATAATTTATTCTTAACTGAAAAATCATAACCTTCCAAATCCAACAAAGAAATTGAAATAATATTTCTGCTTATAGCAGGTACAAAATAACAATTATTGAGTTCTAAAATCAATCCCGAAGGTAAAGACAACAAGTATGTGCCTACAGCTAGTGCAGGAACTTTCGCTCCATTCCCAACTCGTAGCTCCACTTGTCCTTGCTTCAGCCTTCTACTGTTGCTGAGTGCCTGCATATTAGTACAAATATGAGCCCCACAACCAGTATCCATAACCCATGAGGTATTATCAGAAGTAGTTGTATTAACTTCTATAACAAAAATACCTGTTGAAGAAGTCTCGAAAGTCTTCTTCTTCAATTCCTTTAGACCTTCCAGGAATTTCTTACATTCTCTCCTCCAATGCCCTGGTTCTTTACAGAACCTGCAGATGTCAGTAGGCCCAGCCTTGGACTTGGGCTTGGGCTTTGGCGTGTCCTTGTCCGCGACTTGGACAGCCTTGGCCTTTCCCTTATCCTTAGCAGAGGATTTCTTAAACCCCTTGCCCTTTTGCACCATAAGCACATTGGGGTCCTTGGCGGTTTTCCTCAAGTTGGGCTCTGCAGTCTTGAGCATTCCGTGAAGCTCAGGCAATGTCTTACTCAAGCCATGCATGTTAAAGTTCAGAATGAACTGATCATAGCTTGCAGGTAATGACTGCAGAATGATGTCGCAGGCAAGTTCCTGGCTGATAGGGCAGTCGAGTTTCTGAAGATGATCGAGATAACCCATCATCTTCAAGACATGAGGACTCACTGCCGCATTCGCAGCCAACTTACAGTCTAAGAGGTTCTTAACTGTCTGAAACCTCTCAGTCCTTGCTTGCTCCTGAAAAAGCGATTTCAGGCTTGCCATTATCTCGATGGGTGACAACACACTCTCGAACTGCATTTGCAGCTCAGCAGTCATTGTCGCCAACATCAGGCAATAGACATCATTTTCATCTGACGAATGCTTTTCCCAAGCATTATGCAGAGTCCTGGCGGCATTGGCAGGAGGCCTCTCGGGGAGGGGATCACGAAGGACATAATCCTTCTTCTCCTGCTTGAGGACTAGCCTCAAGTTCCTTGACCACGTCAGGAAGTTCGTTCCAGTCAGCTTCTCCTTCTCGAGAACAGACCGGATTGAGAATGTGTTTTGTGTGCTTGTAGTAGTCATAGCTGAAATATATAAGATAAAAGGTTATTAGTTAATATGTTCAATATGATTAATCTTATATTATACTTAATATGATTAATCACGCATTATATTCAATAACTTAAGTTACCCTCAATAGAATATAATGATTCCAAGATCCACATATAACTAAGATCAAAGTGGGCCACTGGCCATCACCCAACCTTAGCTTATATCGGTAAGCCATATGTCGGCTAATTATATCCGTGATATAACTCTTGGTTGTGAATCTGGGCCCGAGGCCCAATCCACTCTGATGTCTCAAGGCCCGGGACTCCCGATGGCCCAGTCAAGAAAAACCAGACTATACAGTCATGTAATCATTAATGTCTGGGACTCCCAATGACATTTATGAATCACAAACCGTCTTATCCACGCAAAAGTAGACACCCTCACACTGTAAGGCCATGAATACAATTGAATGGGCTTCGACAGCTGACATAGCCTGGACAAGACATCCAACGCTTGATATTATTTGAGGTTCGTAGGTTTATTAAAATTTCATCCCAAAATAGAAGATTACTATTTTGGGAAACTTTCCATTTTTCGAAACCTACTAATTTTTGGAAACTTTCTAAAATTGGAAACTTTCTAAAACCGGAAACTTTCTAACTTTAGAAATTTCTTAAAATCCAAAACATGCAAATCTAGAAACTTCTATTTTAAGAAACTTTCTAATTTCAAAATTTTGGAAACTTATTAATTTAAAATCGATTTTTATAATTTTATAAAATTAAATTTTAAATTAATTCTGAAGAAAAGACTCAAATAATTGGCCCAATTGTTTTAACTTCTTGGCCCGAGGCCCAAGAATTGGTTCATGTCCAAGACATAACCCAATTGCCCAATTAAATGACATAACCGGTCTGGTTCATTAAAATTGGTCTTAACCAAAATTAATTACTACGATGACCACAATTGTCAACTGGTTATTTACTAAACCGGATTTTCTCAATTTATTTGGTCCAACCAAATCAAATTAGAAAATCCTGGTTTAGGCACAAAATCCAATAATTATTTCGACATTGGATTTCTTATCCCGGTTTAACCAGAACTTAATAAATTTATTAAGTCTGTTTATTAAACCGTGACGTTTTGATTTTAATCAAGTTTTAAACCGAACCTTAAACCGAACCGAACCGATTGATCACGTGAACCGATCACGACCTAATCGTGAGCTTCACGCGATCACGTCAGCCGCAAGCCGCACGCAATCGATCCGAGATCGAGACGGCGCGAAGGACGGGACGGGACGGGACGGGACGGGACGATCGTCGAGCGATCGGGACAGCCGGGTCGTGCGTCATGCGATCGCCGAGCGATCGAGACGCGGGACGACGCTGGCCGAGACGCACGCGATCCATGCTTGCGCCTCACGGTCGATCGGGATAGCAGGCTGGACACGCCGGGACGATGCAGGAAGCGATCGCGATCGCGTTGATCCGATCCGCTCGGTCGTCCGGTCCAGCTGCCGCGATCGGATGATCACGCGACTCGATCCGCAAAGCGATCAGTCCGTGCATCATCAAACCGACGCATACCAAATCATATAGTTTGGTTTGCGATTTTCATTAGTTTGTTTAGGTTTCAATTCTTGTTTCTTAAGTGTTTTGCTCTTATCAGTAGATTGATTCAAAAACACCTCTTTAAACAATCCTAAACATGATTCTAAACAAGAAAAACCACAGAACCAATGGCTCTGATACCACTGAAAGGATCTTTTGGTGTTAATCCTGATTCAATTCATCAGATTAATAGATCCTAAACATGCCAGATCTAGGTTCTCTTGCTAGAAACATAATATAGATCTCACCTTATACCTGTTTATGCAACGGAAAGAGAGAATAGGTCAGAGATCAGCAGAACCACCTAGGGATGGATCCTCCAAAGGCTCACACACGCACACTGCAGGAAGAGAGGCTGCTAGACCAAGCTGTGGGAGGCGCAGAGAGAGAGAGAAATCGCGGCTGAGTTAGGGTTGGAAGGAGAATCAGACTTAAGTTTTAATTATAAAACTTGTCTGGTTCCTTTTGGGCTTTTGGGCCCAAATACCAATCTGATTAAATCCCTTGGATTTAATCAGACCCATTAATCTCTCTCTAAGTACGACAAATGCCTGGCACTTTTACCGTACTTCTGCTAAGCCGTTCCTACACATTTTCCTGTTAGCTTAGGCGTGTGACCCATATGGGATCATATAATAAAGGCAATAAGTCCAAGACTTATAGATCATGAGCGGACTCTAGCAAGCCATCATGACCCCCAGTATTATATGACTTATGTCTGATCATTGACATACTCTTACTTTCTAGAGACAGTACCGAGATTACTGGACACAATTCCAACAAAGACACCATATGAATTATGGACTGGAGAAACTCCAGTGCTGTCTTATCTTAGAATTTGGGGTTGTGAAGCCTATGTCAAGAGATTGATCTCTGACAAGCTTACACCAAAGTCTGATAAATGCTACTTCGTTGGTTATCCGAAGGAGACCAAGGCTTATTACTTCTACCTACGACCCGAGAACAAGATTTTTGTTGCCCGGGATTGTAATTTTCTTGAGAGGGAGTTTCTCTCTAAGAAAAACAGTGGGAGTAAGGTACTGCTTGAAGAAATTCAAGATGAACAGGATACTGCTCAACCTAATGAGGAAGAGCAGCAGGAGGACCTACAAGAAATTGTAGAGCCTGAACCTGTAGTACCTGAAGTTCGAAGATCCGGGAGGATCCGTCACGAACCCGAGAGATATCAAGGATTCCTCGTGACTAACTGTCATGATCTTCTGATCATTGATGGTGATGAACCATCGAACTTCAATCAAGCCATGATGGGCCCAGATTCCTCTAAGTGGCGTAAGGCCACTGATTCCGAAATGGACTCCATGTCGGTCAACCAAGTGTTTTCGTTGGTTGACTTACCCGCTGGTGTAAAAGCCATCGAGTGCAAATGGATCTTCAAGAAGAAGATTGACGTGGATGGAAATGTCCAGATTTATAAAGCCAGGTTGGTGGCAAAAGGTTTCAGGCAAGTTCACGGTGTGGATTATGATGAAACCTATTCACCAGTGGCCATGATGAAATCTATTCGGATTCTACTAGCAACTGCAGCTTTTCATGATTATGAAATTTGGCAGATGGACGTGAAAACCGCCTTCCTGAATGGAATTCTGGAAGAGGATGTGTATATGACACAACCTGACGGTTACATAGATCCAAAGAATGCTGGGAAAGTATGCAAGCTTCATAAATCCATTTATGGATTGAAGCAAGCATCGAGGAGCTGGAATCTTCGTTTTGATGAAGCGATCAAGCAATTTGACTTCATCAGAAACGAAGAAGAACAATGCGTGTATAAGAAGACTAGTGGGAGCAAAATAGTATTTCTTATTCTGTATGTCGATGACATACTGCTTCTCGGAAACGACGTACCAATGCTGCGGTCGGTAAAGGACTGGCTTGGAAGTTGTTTTCCATGAAAGACATGGGTGAAGCCGCATACGTTCTTGGAATCCGGATCTACCGGGATAGATCTAAAAGGCTGATAGGCTTGTGTCAAGATTCATACATTGACAAAGTTCTGCATAGATTCAGCATGGCAGATTCCAAGAAGGGCTTCACGCCAATGGTACATGGCACAACGCTAAGCAAGAAGCAGAGCCCTACGACGGCTGCTGAGCTTGAGCGCATGAAGAATATTCCTTATGCATCTGCAATAGGATCTATCATGTATGCCATGATCTGTACTCGTCCTGATGTTGCTTATGCATTGAGCATGACGAGTAGATACCAGTCAAATCCAGGTGAAAACCACTGGATTGCCGTCAAGAATATCCTGAAGTATCTAAGACATACCAAGGATAAGTTCTTGGTGTACGGCGGAAGTAATGTGCTTGAAGTCAGTGGATTCATGGACGCAAGTTTCCAGACAGACCAAGATGATTTCCGGTCACAGTCCGGTTATATCTTTTGTCTGAATGGCGGTGCAATCAGTTGGAGAAGCTCCAAGCAAGACACCGTTGCTGATTCCACTACAGAAGCTGAATATGTCGCCGCCTCAGAAGCAGCGAAGGAAGCTGTTTGGATACGAAAGTTCATTATTGAACTAGGTGTGATATCGAATGCAGCTGAGCCTCTGGCACTGTTTTGTGATAACAATGGTGCTATAGCTCAGGCAAAGGAACCAAGATCACACCAGAAATCCAAGCATATACTAAGAAGATTTCACTTGATACGTGATATCATTAATAGAAAGGAAGTCAAGATCAGCCGAGTTCCGACAGATGATAATGTCGCTGATCCGTTGACAAAGCCACTCCCAAGGCCTAAGCTCGAGTACCTGACTGAAGCTGTAGGCATTAGAGACATTGAAATGTAATCTAAATTTGAGTGGGAGTTTGAGGGCTTTATTTAGTTATTGATATGTTCTTGTAAAACATTTTAAGATGTTTAAATAAAATTATTATTTCAAGATTATTTTAACTGTGATGAAATAATCGTTCCAAAATGATATAAACCATTTTATAGGTCATCGAAGTAAGTGACTTGATCTTGAGTCATCGAAGTCATTTAACTTGATCATGAGACCCTATATTTGATAGATGGCTTATATCATCCTGTCCCTAGTCGAAGGTTGTTTGAAATTGGAACACCAACAACCGCGTGAGACTAGATTGGTATGTGACTTATGACGAAGTCTCAGGATGTCATAGATGCACGGCATCAAAGTCAGTACATAGGTGTATGTTGGGGTACATACGACCGGACATGAACCGCTTATAAGAACTCTTCAGGATATTTATATTTGTGTCATAAGAGATTCTTACTACGACTATAGAGTATAGTCCTTAGACCTGAGTTCGCATGCATGTGACTGCACATCAACTGATGCGCTTTGATCATTGTCTAACGCTGTCGTTAAGCGATAGTTATAAGGACCTTGTTTGGGTGTATTATGAAATGAGTAGTTTACAGTGATGGAACAAGACGGGATTTGTCCCTCCAATATAAATGGAGTGAATATCTCTAGGCCAATCGGAGATTTGAATACTGGAAAATGCATGGCCATGCTCAAACGGACTGTCCCGAGTCGTTTGGATTGTCAGTATCAAATCAGAGTCCGATGAACAAGATTAGGCTTTATAAGGATGACACTCATCTTGCCTTATGACTAATCGAGATATTGAGACAAAAGGAATATGAATACAGAGATTCCAGTACAAGTGGGAGATTGTTGGAATTATGTCCAGTAATCTCTGTACTGTCTCTAGAAAGTAAGAGTATGTCAATGATCAGACATAAGTCATATAATACTGGGGGTCATGATGGCTTGCTAGAGTCCGCTCATGATCTATAAGTCTTGGATTTATTGCCTTTATTATATGATCCCATATGGGTCACACGCCTAAGCTAACAGGAAACCATGAGGGAACGGTTCAGCAGAAGTACGGTAAAAATGCTAGGCATTTACTATACTAAGAGAGATTAAAGGGCCTGATTAAATCTAAGGGATTTAATCAGACTGGGAATTGGGCCCAAAAGCCCAAAAGGAACTAGACATAAGTTTTATAATTAAAACTTAAACCTAGCTCTTCTCTCCCTAACTCTCTGCGCCTCTCTCTCTCTCTCTCTGCGCCTCCCTCTCTCTGGTCTAGCAGCCTTACTTCCTGTTGGTGTGCGTGTGTGAGCCTTTGGAGGAACAACCTCTTGGTGGTTCTGCTGATCTCTGACTCATACCTGATTCTTCCGCTGCATAACAAGGTATTACTGAGATCCCTTATGTTTCTGTAAGAGAACCTAGATCCAATCTGTTTAGGTGAGTTTAATCTGACAGAATTAAACCAGGACAAACACTAAACAATCCTTCATTCTTTTCCTCAACTAAATATCAAGTGATCTTGATGTCTTGCCCGATCTTGTCTACTGTCAAAACTCGTGATGTTGTTGGATATCCTTGGAGTCCTTGGTATCCACAGAAAAATGAGTAAGGCAGGTGGTCAGTGACAGACTTGCAGTGCAACTGTCAGTGATCACAGGACAGATAAAAGATTGGTTATACTTGACTGGGCTGTCAGAAGTTCTGGGCCCAGAGACATCAGAGTGGATTGGACATAGTTTGTCTTATTCACGACCAAGAGTTGTACTGAGTACAATTAGCAATGATTTGCTTACCTAGATAACTAAAGCTTGAGTAACGGCGAGTCGCCCACTCGAATTTTAGTAATCTGAGGATCTTGGCACATTGTATTCATATGAGGAAACATAGTTTGAATACAATGCGAGTTTTCTTATTAGATATGAATTCTCATTTCTTGTGCTTTATAACTAAAATCTACCTTTTGTTTGAATTACAGCTATGTCTGTCTCAAATCACATCAACACTTTCTCACTAAAATCCGTCCTTGAGAAGGACAAGCTAAATGGATCTAATTTCTTGGAATGGTATCGGAACCTGAGAATAGTTCTCAGGCAAGAGAACAAGGAATATGTCCTTGAAAGAGTTCTCACCGAGAGGCCACGTTCCAATGCTCCGCAGACAGAAAAGAATGCTTGGGATAAGCATTCAGCGGATGTCAAAGATGTTAATTGTCTAATGCTGGTGACTATGAACTCTGAGTTGCAGAAGCAATATGAGAACGTGTTGTCACCCATTGAGATGATTAATAGCCTGAAAGCTTTGTTTCAGGAGCAAGCTCGCACAGAGAGATACCAGACGGTTAAATCTCTCATGGATTGCAAGCTGGCTAATGACAGTCCAGTAAGTCCTCATGTCCTTAAAATGATGGGTTACATTGATAACCTGGGGAAACTGGACTGTGCCATTAGCCAGGAGCTGGCCACTGACATGATTCTGCAGTCATTGCCGTCGTGTTTTGATCAGTTCATTATGAACTACAACATGCAAAACATGACTAAGACATTGACTGAGTTGCACGGTATGCTGAAGACAGCAGAACCAAATCTCAAGAAGGCTACTCCCAGTGTCCTGATGGTACAAGGGAATAAGAGGTTTAAGAAACCTAAGAAGGGTAAGGGTAAGGCCCAGGTTGTCCAGGCTGAAAGTCAGGACAAGCCCAAGCCGAAGCCCAAATCCGGGCCTTCTCCTGAGGATAAGTGCAACTACTGCAAGCAGTTGGGGCATTGGAAGAAAGACTGCAAGAAGTTCATGGAAGATTACAAGAAGCTGAAGAAGACGTATGACGCGTCTGATTCAGGTATTTATGTTATCGAACTTGGTTTTATATCTTCTCGTTCTACTTCGTGGGTATTGGATACCGGCTGCGGTGCTCATATTTATACTGATGTGCAGGCACTAAAAAACAGTAGGACGCTGAAGAAAGGACAAGTAGAGCTACGAGTCGGGAATGGAGCTAAGGTTGCTGCACTGGCCGTAGGCACCTACGAGTTGTCTTTACCTTCGGGCATGGTTTTAATTTTGAATAATTGCTACTATGTACCTGCGATTAGCAGAAACATAATTTCAGTTTCCGTTTTGGATTTGGAAGGTTTTGATTTTGCTGTTAAGAATAAAGTTTGTTCTTTTAATCGTGATGGTACTTATTATGGTAGCGCCCCATTAGATAATGGGTTATATATATTAAACCAACAAATGCCTGTCTTTAACATAAATACAAAGAGGTTTAAGTCCAATGACGAAAACCCGACTTTCTTATGGCATTGTCGTTTGGGCCATATCAATGAGAAACGCATCCAGAGGCTCCATCGAAATGGGCTTCTGGGCTCATTTGATTTTGAATCATGTGAGAAATGCGAGTCTTGTTTGGTGGGCAAAATGGCTAGAGCCCCTTTCAACAAACCAAATGAAAGGGCCAGTGATTTATTGGGCCTTGTTCATACTGATGTATGTGGGCCAATGAGTACTGCTGCCAGAGGAAACTTTAAGTACTTCATTACCTTTACTGATGATTTCAGTAGGTATGGCTATGTCTATTTGATGAGACACAAGTCAGAATCCTTTGATAGATTCAAGGAATTCAAGAATGAAGTACAGAATCAACTTGGCAAGAGTATTAAGATTCTGCGATCGGATCGCGGAGGAGAATACTTGAGCCAAGAATTCAGCGACTATCTGAGCGAGTGTGGAATCGTTTCACAACTCACTCCTCCTGGTACACCCCAATGGAATGGAGTGTCGGAGAGGAGAAATCGAACTTTATTGGATATGGTTCGGTCTATGATGAGTCATTATAATCTTCCACTATCCTTTTGGGGATATGCTCTAGAAACGTCTGCGTTTACACTGAATAGAGTACCATCTAAATCAGTAGAAAAGACACCACATGAACTGTGGACTGGGAACATTCCTAGTCTGTCTTTCCTAAGGATTTGGGGTTGCGAGGCTTATGTCAAACGTTTAATCTCCGACAAGCTTGCACCCAAATCAGATAAATGCTATTTCGTTGGTTATCCTAGGGAAACCAAGGCATACTACTTTTACAACCAATCTGAGAACAAAGTATTTGTTGCTCGGGACTGTTCTTTTCTTGAGAGGGAGTTTCTCTCTAAGAAAAACAGTGGGAGTAAAGTACATCTCGAAGAAATTCAAGATGCACAGGAGACTGCCCAACCTATTGAGGAAGAGCAGCAGTTGGATCCACAAAGTTCTGTGGAACCGGCGCCTGTGGAGCCTGAAGTTCGCAGATCCGGAAGGATCCGTCACGAACCCGAGAGATACTATGGATTTCTCGTAACCAATTCAAATGATCTGATGGTCATTGAAGGTGACGAACCAGCGACCTTTGCGGAAGCAATGATGGGCCCGGACTCCGAAAAGTGGCTTGGAGCCTCTAAATCCGAAATGACATCCATGTCAGAAAACCAAGTATGGTCCTTGGTCGATTTACCTAGTGGTGTAAAAGCCATTGAGTGTAAATGGATCTTCAAGAAGAAGATTGACGTGGATGGCAATGTACAGATTTACAAAGCGAGATTGGTGGCTAAAGGTTTCAAACAAATTCATGGTATTGACTATGATGAAACCTATTCCCCAGTAGCTATGCTTAAATCTATTCGGATTCTTCTAGCGATTGCTGCTCATTATGATTATGAGATTTGGCAGATGGATGTCAAAACCGCATTCCTGAATGGTATTCTGGAAGAGGATGTGTACATGACACAGCCTGAAGGTTTTGTCGATCCTAAAAACGCTGGGAAGGTATGCAAGCTTCATAAATCCATTTATGGGTTGAAGCAAGCATCACGGAGTTGGAATCTTCGTTTTGATGAAGCAGTAAAACAATTCGGTTTCATCAAGAACAAAGAAGAATCATGTGTATACAAGAATACAAGTGGGAGCAAAATTGCATTTCTTGTACTGTATGTCGATGACATACTCCTCCTCGGTAATGACGTTCCGTTGCTTCAGTCTATTAAGACTTGGCTAGGAAGTTGTTTTTCCATGAAAGACATGGGAGAAGCCGCATACATTCTTGGAATCAGAATCTACAGAGATAGAACTAACAAGCTGATTGGATTGTGCCAAGACACTTATATAGATAAGGTGTTGCACAGATTCATGATGCACGATTCCAAGAAGGGCTTCATACCAATGTCTCATGGCAAGAGTCTCTGCAAGAAGCAGTGTCCGGCGACACCTGCTGAGCGAGAACGCATGAATAGGATTCCTTATGCCTCTGCAATAGGATCTATTATGTATGCCATGCTCTGCACTCGTCCAGATGTAGCTTACGCGTTAAGCATGACGAGTAGATACCAATCTGATCCAGGTGAAGCTCACTGGACAGCTGTCAAGAATATTCTCAAGTATTTGAGACATACTAAGGACAAGTTCCTTGTGTATGGAGATAGTGATGAACTTGTGGTGAATGGATTCACCGATGCGAGTTTTCAGACGGACAGAGACGATTTCCGATCACAGTCTGGATATGTCTTTTGTCTAAATGGCGGTGCGGTGAGCTGGAAGAGCTCTAAGCAGAATACCGTAGCTGACTCCACAACGGAAGCTGAATATGTTGCTGCTTCAGAAGCGGCAAAGGAAGCTGTTTGGATCAAGAAGTTCATGACTGAACTTGGTGTGGTTCCTAGTATCTTGGAGCCAGTGGCTTTGTTCTGCGATAACAATGGAGCCATTGCTCAGGCGAAAGAACCCAGGTCACACCAGAAGTCCAAACACGTTGAGAGGAAATATCATCTGATTCGTGATATTGTCAATAGAGGTGATGTGAAGATCAGCCGAGTTTCGACAAACGAGAATGTCGCTGATCCTCTAACCAAGTCACTCCCAAGGCCTAAGCATGAGAGTCATACGACTGCTGTAGGCATTAGAGATCTTAAGATGTAATCTTGATTCTAGTGGGAGTTTTGGATTTTGTTTTAGTTATAATAAGACACTATTGTAAACATTCTTTTAGAAGTGTTTAATGAAATTTGATTTCAGCATTATTTATTGTGATCTAAATAATGGTCCCAAAATAAGTTTATGACATATTATAGGTCATCAAGTTGAGAACTTGATCATGAAACCCTATAAGTTAATAAATTATTTTGTCCCTAGTCAAGGTTGTAGAATCGGGACACTGACAACCGTTAGAGACTAGATTGTGAGGTGACTGTTGGCTAAGTTTCATGGAGCCAATGATATGATTATCGCAGTCAGTCACATAGATATATGTCAGTGGACATATGATCGGACATGACCCGCTAATGAGAAGTCTACAAGATAGTAATATCTGTGTCATAAGAGGTTCTCATTACGACTATAGAGTATAGTCCTAAGACCTGAGTTCATCATGCTTTCTTGCATATGAATTGGTACATTTTGACTTTGTCAAACGTCGATCCGTAACTGGCGGCTATAACGACATTGTTCAAGTTTATCATGAAGTGTGCGTTGAAACAGGGATGGAACAAGATGTTGCTCCACTGAATGCTTAATATCCCCAAAAGGATAGTGGAAGATTAGAATGACTCATCATAGACCGAACCATATCCAATAAAGTTCGATTTCTCCTCTCCGACACTCCATTCCATTGGGGTGTACCAGGAGGAGTGAGTTGTGAAACGATTCCACACTCGCTCAGATAGTCGCTGAATTCTTGGCTCAAGTATTCTCCTCCGCGATCCGATCGCAGAATCTTAATACTCTTGCCAAGTTGATTCTGTACTTCATTCTTGAATTCCTTGAATCTATCAAAGGATTCTGACTTGTGTCTCATCAAATAGACATAGCCATACCTACTGAAATCATCAGTAAAGGTAATGAAGTACTTAAAGTTTCCTCTGGCAGCAGTACTCATTGGCCCACATACATCAGTATGAACAAGGCCCAATAAATCACTGGCCCTTTCATTTGGTTTGTTGAAAGGGGCTCTAGCCATTTTGCCCACCAAACAAGACTCGCATTTCTCACATGATTCAAAATCAAATGAGCCCAGAAGCCCATTTCGATGGAGCCTCTGGATGCGTTTCTCATTGATATGGCCCAAACGACAATGCCATAAGAAAGTCGGGTTTTCGTCATTGGACTTAAACCTCTTTGTATTTATGTTAAAGACAGGCATTTGTTGGTTTAATATATATAACCCATTATCTAATGGGGCGCTACCATAATAATTACCATCACGATTAAAAGAACAAACTTTATTCTTAACAGCAAAATCAAAACCTTCCAAATCCAAAACGGAAACTGAAATTATGTTTCTGCTAATCGCAGGTACATAGTAGCAATTATTCAAAATTAAAACCATGCCCGAAGGTAAAGACAACTCGTAGGTGCCTACGGCCAGTGCAGCAACCTTAGCTCCTTTCCCGACTCGTAGCTCTACTTGTCCTTTCTTCAGCGTCCTACTGTTTCTTAGTGCCTGCACATCAGTACAAATATGAGCACCGCAGCCGGTATCCAATACCCACGAAGTAGAACGAGAAGATATAAAACCAAGTTCGATAACATAAATACCTGAATCAGACGCGTCATACGTCTTCTTCAGCTTCTTGTAATCTTCCATGAACTTCTTGCAGTCTTTCTTCCAATGCCCCAACTGCTTGCAGTAGTTGCACTTATCCTCAGGAGAAGGCCCGGATTTGGGCTTCGGCTTGGGCTTGTCCTGACTTTCAGCCTGGACAACCTGGGCCTTACCCTTACCCTTCTTAGGTTTCTTAAACCTCTTATTCCCTTGTACCATCAGGACACTGGGAGTAGCCTTCTTGAGATTTGGTTCTGCTGTCTTCAGCATACCGTGCAACTCAGTCAATGTCTTAGTCATGTTTTGCATGTTGTAGTTCATAATGAACTGATCAAAACACGACGGCAATGACTGCAGAATCATGTCAGTGGCTAGCTCCTGGCTAATGGCACAGTCCAGTTTCCCCAGGTTATCAATGTAACCCATCATTTTAAGGACATGAGGACTTACTGGACTGTCCTTAGCCAGCTTGCAATCCATGAGAGATTTAACCGTCTGGTATCTCTCTGTGCGAGCTTGCTCCTGAAACAAAGCTTTCAGGCTGTTAATCATCTCAATGGGTGACAACACGTTCTCATATTGCTTCTGCAGCTCAGAGTTCATAGTCACCAGCATTAGACAATTAACATCTTTGACATCCGCTAAATGCTTATCCCAAGCATTCTTTTCTGTCTGCGGAGCATTGGAACGTGGCCTCTCGGTGAGAACTCTTTCAAGGACATATTCCTTGTTCTCTTGCCTGAGAACTATTCTCAGGTTCCGATACCACTCCAAGAAATTAGATCCATTTAGCTTGTCCTTCTCAAGGACGGATCTTAGTGAGAAAGTGTTGATGTGATTTGAGACAGACATAGCTGTAATTCAAACAAAAGGTAGATTTTAGTTATAAAGCACAAGAAATGAGAATTCTTATCTGTACTCACTCCTGTGATAGTTGTGTGTCGAGATCTGACATTCGTATAATACTGGGCGTTTGAATTCTTATCCGAGCATGCTTAGGGTTTAGCTATTGAAACTGGTAATATAAAATCGAAACTTGATGTTGTTGATCTGTATATTGCTTGTTGAATCGTGTTTTCATAGAGTAATTCTCGGTTTTGTTCCTGTTGAAAAGACGAAGAATTGATGAAAACGCACTGTGTCGATCGACACAAAGCGTGTGTCGGTCGACACGCCGCGGCGCAATTATAAAATTTTAGGGTTTGTCGCAGGGTGTCGATCGACACAAAGCGTGTGTCAGTCGACACAGAGCGAAAACTCGCGAATAAAATTTAGGGTTTATCGCACAGTATCGATCGACACAAAGCGTGTGTCGGTCGATACAAAGCGAAAAATCCGTAAATAATTCTAGGGTTTCGATCTAAGATCGAGTACCCGTAATCGTGTTGCGTCGATCGATACACTGGGTGTGTCGGTCGACACAGGCAATGCGATCAGATAGATCGGTTCAATTGGATTGGACCGGTTATCTAGCTCGGTTAATTTTATTAACCAAATTGATTCTGGTTTGGTCATATCGATCGACACACAGTGTGTGACGATCGACATGGACCATTAAACCGAACTGGTTCAATTGAATTGAATCGGTTAAGCAAATTCGATCCGGTTTGACCGGTTATCGAAGAACGGTTTAAATATAGTTGCATCGATCGATACCAATAGTTGGCATCGATCGACACAACGTCCGCAGATATGCTGGTTTGACCACAAATTTGCATAAACCATAATAATCTAATCCTAAAAGTATTAGATGAATCTAAACTTAATAAAACTAAATGTTTTAATTAAAAGTTATTATTTTTGATATATATAGTGAATATAAATCAAGATAAGAATAGTTCTTTTCCTCAACTAAATATCAAGTGATCTTGATGTCTTGCCCGATCTTGTCTACTGTCAAAACTCGAGATGTTGTTGGATATCCTTGGAGTCCTTGGTATCCACAGCAAAATGAGTAAGGCAGGTGGTCAGTGACAGACTTGCAGTGCAACTATCAGTGATCACAGGACAGATAAAAGATTGGTTATACTTGACTGGGCTGTCAGAAGTTCTGGGCCCAGAGACATCAGAGTGGATTGGACATAGTTTGTCTTATTTACGACCAAGAGTTGTACTGAGTACAATTAGCAATGATTTGCTTACCTAGATAACTAAAGCTTGAGTAACGGCGAGTCGCCCACTCGAATTTTAGTAATCTGAGGATCTTGGCACATTGTATTCATATGAGGAAACATAGTTTGAATACAATGCGAGTTTTCTTATTAGATAAGAATTCTCATTTCTTGTGCTTTATAACTAAAATCTACCTTTTGTTTGAATTACAGCTATGTCTGTCTCAAATCACATCAACACTTTCTCACTAAGATCCGTCCTTGAGAAGGACAAGCTAAATGGATCTAACTTCTTGGAATGGTATCGGAACCTGAGAATAGTTCTCAGGCAAGAGAACAAGGAATATGTCCTTGAAAGAGTTGTCACCGAGAGGCCACGTTCCAATGCTCCGCAGACAGAAAAGAATGCTTGGGATAAGCATTCAGCGGATGTCAAAGATGTTAATTGTCTAATGCTGGTGACTATGAACTCTGAGCTGCAGAAGCAATATGAGAACGTGTTGTCACCCATTGAGATGATTAACAGCCTGAAAGCTTTGTTTCAGGAGCAAGCTCGCACAGAGAGATACCAGACGGTTAAATCTCTCATGGATTGCAAGCTGGCTAAGGACAGTCCAGTAAGTCCTCATGTCCTTAAAATGATGGGTTACATTGATAACCTGGGGAAACTGGACTGTGCCATTAGCCAGGAGCTGGCCACTGACATGATTCTGCAGTCATTGCCATCGTGTTTTGATCAGTTCATTATGAACTACAACATGCAAAACATGACTAAGACATTGACTGAGTTGCACGGTATGCTGAAGACAGCAGAACCAAATCTCAAGAAGGCTACTCCCAGTGTCCTGATGGTACAAGGGAATAAGAGGTTTAAGAAACCTAAGAAGGGTAAGGGTAAGGCCCAGGTTGTCCAGGCTGAAAGTCAGGACAAGCCCAAGCCGAAGCCCAAATCCGGGCCTTCTCCTGAGGATAAGTGCAACTACTGCAAGCAGTTGGGGCATTGGAAGAAAGACTGCAAGAAGTTCATGGAAGATTACAAGAAGCTGAAGAAGACGTATGACGCGTCTGATTCAGGTATTTATGTTATCGAACTTGGTTTTATATCTTCTCGTTCTACTTCGTGGGTATTGGATACCGGCTGCGGTGCTCATATTTGTACTGATGTACAGGCACTAAGAAACAGTAGGACGCTGAAGAAAGGACAAGTAGAGCTACGAGTCGGGAATGGAGCTAAGGTTGCTGCACTGGCCGTAGGCACCTACGAGTTGTCTTTACCTTCGGGCATGGTTTTAATTTTGAATAATTGCTACTATGTACATGCGATTAGCAGAAACATAATTTCAGTTTCCGTTTTGGATTTGGAAGGTTTTGATTTTGCTGTTAAGAATAAAGTTTGTTCTTTTAATCGTGATGGTAATTATTATGGTAGCGCCCCATTAGATAATGGGTTATATATATTAAACCAACAAATGCCTGTCTTTAACATAAATACAAAGAGGTTTAAGTCCAATGACGAAAACCCGACTTTCTTAGGGCATTGTCGTTTGGGCCATATCAATGAGAAACGCATCCAGAGGCTCCATCGAAATGGGCTTCTGGGCTCATTTGATTTTGAATCATGTGAGAAATGCGAGTCTTGTTTGGTGGGCAAAATGGCTAGAGCCCCTTTCAACAAACCAAATGAAAGGGCCAGTGATTTATTGGGCCTTGTTCATACTGATGTATGTGGGCCAATGAGTACTGCTGCCAGAGGAAACTTTAAGTACTTCATTACCTTTACTGATGATTTCAGTAGGTATGGCTATGTCTATTTGATGAGACACAAGTCAGAATCCTTTGATAGATTCAAGGAATTCAAGAATGAAGTACAGAATCAACTTGGCAAGAGTATTAAGATTCTGCGATCGGATCGCGGAGGAGAATACTTGAGCCCAGAATTCAGCGACTATCTGAGCGAGTGTGGTATCGTTTCACAACTCACTCCTCCTGGTACACCCCAATGGAATGGAGTGTCGGAGAGGAGAAATCGAACTTTATTGGATATGGTTCGGTCTATGATGAGTCATTCTAATCTTCCACTATCCTTTTGGGGATATGCTCTAGAAACGTCTGCGTTTACACTGAATAGAGTACCATCTAAATCAGTAGAAAAGACACCACATGAACTGTGGACTGGGAACATTCCTAGTCTGTCTTTCCTAAGGATTTGGGGTTGCGAGGCTTATGTCAAACGTTTAATCTCCGACAAGCTTGCACCCAAATCAGATAAATGCTATTTCGTTGGTTATCCTAGGGAAACCAAGGCATACTACTTTTACAACCAATCTGAGAACAAAGTATTTGTTGCTCGGGACTGTTCTTTTCTTGAGAGGGAGTTTCTCTCTAAGAAAAACAGTGGGAGTAAAGTACATCTCGAAGAAATTCAAGATGCACAGGAGACTGCCCAACCTATTGAGGAAGAGCAGCAGTTGGATCCACAAAGTTCTGTGGAACCGGCGCCTGTGGAGCCTGAAGTTCGCAGATCCGGAAGGATCCGTCACGAACCCGAGAGATACTATGGATTTCTCGTAACCAATTCAAATGATCTGATGGTCATTGAAGGTGACGAACCAGCGACCTTTGCGGAAGCAATGATGGGCCCGGACTCCGAAAAGTGGCTTGGAGCCTCTAAATCCGAAATGACATCCATGTCAGAAAACCAAGTATGGTCCTTGGTCGATTTACCTAGTGGTGTAAAAGCCATTGAGTGTAAATGGATCTTCAAGAAGAAGATTGACGTGGATGGCAATGTACAGATTTACAAAGCGAGATTGGTGGCTAAAGGTTTCAAACAAATTCATGGTATTGACTATGATGAAACCTATTCCCCAGTAGCTATGCTTAAATCTATTCGGATTCTTCTAGCGATTGCTGCTCATTATGATTATGAGATTTGGCAGATGGATGTCAAAACCGCATTCCTGAATGGTATTCTGGAAGAGGATGTGTACATGACACAGCCTGAAGGTTTTGTCGATCCTAAAAACGCTGGGAAGGTATGCAAGCTTCATAAATCCATTTATGGGTTGAAGCAAGCATCACGGAGTTGGAATCTTCGTTTTGATGAAGCAGTAAAACAATTCGGTTTCATCAAGAACGAAGAAGAATCATGTGTATACAAGAAGACAAGTGGGAGCAAAATTGCATTTCTTGTACTGTATGTCGATGACATACTCCTCCTCGGTAATGACGTTCCGTTGCTTCAGTCTATTAAGACTTGGCTAGGAAGTTGTTTTTCCATGAAAGACATGGGAGAAGCCGCATACATTCTTGGAATCAGAATCTACAGAGATAGAACTAACAAGCTGATTGGATTGTGCCAAGACACTTATATAGATAAGGTGTTGCACAGATTCAGGATGCACGATTCCAAGAAGGGCTTCATACCAATGTCTCATGGCGAGAGTCTCTGCAAGAAGCAGTGTCCGGCGACACCTGCTGAGCGAGAACGCATGAATAGGATTCCTTATGCCTCTGCAATAGGATCTATTATGTATGCCATGCTCTGCACTCGTCCAGATGTAGCTTACGCGTTAAGCATGACGAGTAGATACCAATCTGATCCAGGTGAAGCTCACTGGACAGCTGTCAAGAATATTCTCAAGTATTTGAGACATACTAAGGACAAGTTCCTTGTGTATGGAGATAGTGATGAACTTGTGGTGAATGGATTCACCGATGCGAGTTTTCAGACGGACAGAGACGATTTCCGATCACAGTCTGGATATGTCTTCTGTCTAAATGGCGGTGCGGTGAGCTGGAAGAGCTCTAAGCAGAATACCGTAGCTGACTCCACAACGGAAGCTGAATATGTTGCTGCTTCAGAAGCGGCAAAGGAAGCTGTTTGGATCAAGAAGTTCATGACTGAACTTGGTGTGGTTCCTAGTATCTTGGAGCCAGTGGCTTTGTTCTGCGATAAAAATGGAGCCATTGCTCAGGCGAAAGAACCCAGGTCACACCAGAAGTCCAAACACGTTGAGAGGAAATATCATCTGATTCGTGATATTGTCAATAGAGGTGATGTGAAGATCAGCCGAGTTCCGACAAACGAGAATGTCGCTGATCCTCTAACCAAGTCACTCCCAAGGCCTAAGCATGAGAGTCATACGACTGCTGTAGGCATTAGAGATCTTAAGATGTAATCTTGATTCTAGTGGGAATTTTGGATTTTGTTTTAGTTATAATAAGACACTATTGTAAACATTCTTTTAGAAGTGTTTAATGAAATTTGATTTCAGCATTATTTATTGTGATCTAAATAATGGTCCCAAAATAAGTTTATGACATATTATAGGTCATCAAGTTGAGAACTTGATCATGAAACCCTATAAGTTAATAAATTATTTTGTCCCTAGTCAAGGTTGTAGAATCGGGACACTGACGACCGTTAGAGACTAGATTGTGAGGTGACTGTTGGCTAAGTTTCATGGAGCCAATGATATGATTATCGCAGTCAGTCACATAGATATATGTCAGTGGACATATGATCGGACATGACCCGCTAATGAGAAGTCTACAAGATAGTAATATATGTGTCATAAGAGGTTCTCATTACGACTATAGAGTATAGTCCTAAGACCTGAGTTCATCATGCTTTCTTGCATATGAATTGGTACATTTTGACTTTGTCAAACGTCGATCCGTAACTGGCGGCTATAACGACACTGTTCAAGTTTATCATGAAGTGTGCGTTGAAACAGGGATGGAACAAGATGGAATTTGTCCCTCCTGAAAACCGGGAGATAAATATCTCAGGGCCTATCGAAGATTGAATACTGAGAGAATGTGTGGCCGCACTCAAACGAACTGTAGTTCAGTTGTTTGTAATGTTCAGTATGAGATCAGGAGTTCGATAAACACGATGTTGGCTTAATAAGGATGACACAAATCTTGCCTTATGCCAAATCGAGATATAGAGACAAAAGGATTATAGGAATTGATGATTCCAGTACAAGTGGGAGATTGTTGGGATAGTGTCCTGAAATCACACCTGTACTCACTCCTGTGATAGTTGTGTGTCGAGATCTGACATTCGTATAATACTGGGCGTTTGCAATGCTTTGCTAGAAGCCTCTTGCAATCTGTAGGTCGTGGACTTACTGCCAGTATTATATGATCCTATAGGGTCACACACCTAAGCGAACTGGAAGCTACGACATGGGAATGATCATTGTGGCAATGATCATATTATGTGTAATGAAATACACATAAGAATCGATATAAAGGTGTTGTGTCGATCGACACAGCTTGTGTGTCGGTCGACACAGTTCGGATTTTCCGAACAGGCTTTTCGGGTTATGGCTTAATTGAGTCTGGCCCGTTAAGCACGTTTAGGTCGAATAAAACGTGTTTAGTTCGACCTAAACAACAGAGCCGTCCAGTTTTCTTGACAGAAACACTAGACACACCAGAACCTATCGATCCCATTGATCCGGCACTAGCATCCCGTTTACAGCGAGCGTGCGTGCGTATCTGGTAGAGGCAAAGCGTTGCGTTGCTCCACTGATCTCGTTCACCATCTTCTTCTGCTGCCAAAGGTAAGAACGATGTTGGTTCTTTTCAATATAACAAACCCTAGATCCATCGGGATCCAACAGTGGTATTACAAACCCTAGATCCAACTTAACGGGCCAGACTCAATTAAGCCATAACCCGAAAAGCCTGTTCGGAAAATCCGAACTGTGTCGACCGACACACAAGCTGTGTCGATCGACACAACACCTTTATATCGATTCTTATGTGTATTTCATTACACATAATATGATCATTGCCACAATGATCATTCCCATGTCGTAGCTTCCAGTTCGCTTAGGTGTGTGACCCTATAGGATCATATAATACCGGCAGTAAGTCCACGACCTACAGATTGCAAGAGGCTTCTAGCAAAGCATTGCAAACGCCCAGTATTATACGAATGTCAGATCTCGACACACAACTATCACAGGAGTGAGTACAGGTGTGATTTCAGGACACTATCCCAACAATCTCCCACTTGTACTGGAATCATCAATTCCTATAATCCTTTTGTCTCTATATCTCGATTTGGCATAAGGCAAGATTTGTGTCATCCTTATTAAGCCAACATCGTGTTTATCGAACTCCTGATCTCATACTGAACATTACAAACAACTGAACTACAGTTCGTTTGAGTGCGGCCACACATTCTCTCAGTATTCAATCTTCGATAGGCCCTGAGATATTTATCTCCCGGTTTTCAGGAGGGACAAATTCCATCTTGTTCCATCCCTGTTTCAACGCACACTTCATGATAAACTTGAACAGTGTCGTTATAGCCGCCAGTTACGGATCGACGTTTGACAAAGTCAAAATGTACCAATTCATATGCAAGAAAGCATGATGAACTCAGGTCTTAGGACTATACTCTATAGTCGTAATGAGAACCTCTTATGACACAGATATTACTATCTTGTAGACTTCTCATTAGCGGGTCATGTCCGATCATATGTCCACTGACATATATCTATGTGACTGACTGCGATAATCATATCATTGGCTCCATGAAACTTAGCCAACAGTCACCTCACAATCTAGTCTCTAACGGTTGTCAGTGTCCCGATTCTACAACCTTGACTAGGGACAAATAATTTATTAACTTATAGGGTTTCATGATCAAGTTCTCAACTTGATGACCTATAATATGTCATAAACTTATTTTGGGACCATTATTTAGATCACAATAAATAATGCTGAAATCAAATTTCATTAAACACTTCTAAAAGAATGTTTACAATAGTGTCTTATTATAACTAAAACAAAATCCAAAACTCCCACTAGAATCAAGATTACATCTTAAGATCTCTAATGCCTACAGCAGTCGTATGACTCTCATGCTTAGGCCTTGGGAGTGACTTGGTTAGAGGATCAGCGACATTCTCGTTTGTCGGAACTCGGCTGATCTTCACATCACCTCTATTGACAATATCACGAATCAGATGATATTTCCTCTCAACGTGTTTGGACTGCTGGTGTGACCTGGGTTCTTTCGCCTGAGCAATGGCTCCATTGTTATCGCAGAACAAAGCCACTGGCTCCAAGATACTAGGAACCACACCAAGTTCAGTCATGAACTTCTTGATCCAAACAGTTTCCTTTGCCGCTTATGAAGCAACAACATATTCAGCTTCCGTTGTGGAGTCAGCTACGGTATTCTGCTTAGAGCTCTTCCAGCTCACCGCACCGCCATTTAAACAGAAGACATATCCAGACTGTGATCGGAAATCGTCTCTGTCCGTCTGAAAACTCGAATCGGTGAATCCATTCACCACAAGTTCATCACTATCTCCATACACAAGGAACTTGTCCTTAGTATGTCTCAAATACTTGAGAATATTCTTGACAGCTTTCCAGTGAGCTTCACCTGGATCAGATTGGTATCTACTCGTCATGCTTAACGCGTAAGCTACATCTGGACGAGTGCAGAGCATGGCATACATAATAGATCCTATTGCAGAGGCATAAGGAATCCTATTCATGCGTTCTCGCTCAGCAGGTGTCGCCGGACACTGCTTCTTGCAGAGACTCTTGCCATGAGACATTGGTATGAAGCCCTTCTTGGAATCGTGCATCCTGAATCTGTGCAACACCTTATCTATATAAGTGTCTTGGCACAATCCAATCAGCTTGTTAGTTCTATCTCTGTAGATTCTGATTCCAAGAATGTATGCGGCTTCTCCCATGTCTTTCATGGAAAAACAACTTCCTAGCCAAGTCTTAATAGACTGAAGCAACGGAACGTCATTACCGAGGAGGAGTATGTCATCGACATACAGTACAAGAAATGCAATTTTGCTCCCACTTGTCTTCTTGTATACACATGATTCTTCTTCGTTCTTGATGAAACCGAATTGTTTTACTGCTTCATCAAAACGAAGATTCCAACTCCGTGATGCTTGCTTCAACCCATAAATGGATTTATGAAGCTTGCATACCTTCCCAGCGTTTTTAGGATCGACAAAACCTTCAGGCTGTGTCATGTACACATCCTCTTCCAGAATACCATTCAGGAATGCGGTTTTGACATCCATCTGCCAAATCTCATAATCATAATGAGCAGCAATCGCTAGAAGAATCCGAATAGATTTAAGCATAGCTACTGGGGAATAGGTTTCATCATAGTCAATACCATGAATTTGTTTGAAACCTTTAGCCACCAATCTCGCTTTGTAAATCTGTACATTGCCATCCACGTCAATCTTCTTCTTGAAGATCCATTTACACTCAATGGCTTTTACACCACTAGGTAAATCGACCAAGGACCATACTTGGTTTTCTGACATGGATGTCATTTCGGATTTAGAGGTTCCAAGCCACTTTTCGGAGTCCGGGCCCATCATTGCTTCCGCAAAGGTCGCTGGTTCGTCACCTTCAATGACCATCAGATCATTTGAATTGGTTACGAGAAATCCATAGTATCTCTCGGGTTCGTGACGGATCCTTCCGGATCTGCGAACTTCAGGCTCCACAGGCGCCGGTTCCACATAACTTTGTGGATCCAACTGCTGCTCTTCCTCAATAGGTTGGGCAGTCTCCTGTGCATCTTGAATTTCTTCGAGATGTACTTTACTCCCACTGTTTTTCTTAGAGAGAAACTCCCTCTCAAGAAAAGAACAGTCCCGAGCAACAAATACTTTGTTCTCAGATTGGTTGTAAAAGTAGTATGCCTTGGTTTCCCTAGGATAACCAACGAAATAGCATTTATCTGATTTGGGTGCAAGCTTGTCGGAGATTAAACGTTTGACATAAGCCTCGCAACCCCAAATCCTTAGGAAAGACAGACTAGGAATGTTCCCAGTCCACAGTTCATGTGGTGTCTTTTCTACTGATTTAGATGGTACTTTATTCAGTGTAAACGCAGACGTTTCTAGAGCATATCCCCAAAAGGATAGTGGAAGATTAGAATGACTCATCATAGACCGAACCATATCCAATAAAGTTCGATTTCTCCTCTCCGACACTCCATTCCATTGGGGTGTACCAGGAGGAGTGAGTTGTGAAACGATTCCACACTCGCTCAGATAGTCGCTGAATTCTTGGCTCAAGTATTCTCCTCCGCGATCCGATCGCAGAATCTTAATACTCTTGCCAAGTTGATTCTGTACTTCATTCTTGAATTCCTTGAATCTATCAAAGGATTCTGACTTGTGTCTCATCAAATAGACATAGCCATACCTACTGAAATTATCAGTAAAGGTAATGAAGTACTTAAAGTTTCCTCTGGCAGCAGTACTCATTGGCCCACATACATCAGTATGAACAAGGCCCAATAAATCACTGGCCCTTTCATTTGGTTTGTTGAAAGGGGCTCTAGCCATTTTGCCCACCAAACAAGACTCGCATTTCTCACATGATTCAAAATCAAATGAGCCCAGAAGCCCATTTCGATGGAGCCTCTGGATGCGTTTCTCATTGATATGGCCCAAACGACAATGCCATAAGAAAGTCGGGTTTTCGTCATTGGACTTAAACCTCTTTGTATTTATGTTAAAGACAGGCATTTGTTGGTTTAATATATATAACCCATTATCTAATGGGGCGCTACCATAATAATTACCATCACGATTAAAAGAACAAACTTTATTCTTAACAGCAAAATCAAAACCTTCCAAATCCAAAACGGAAACTGAAATTATGTTTCTGCTAATCGCAGGTACATAGTAGCAATTATTCAAAATTAAAACCATGCCCGAAGGTAAATACAACTCGTAGGTGCCTACGGCCAGTGCAGCAACCTTAGCTCCATTCCCGACTCGTAGCTCTACTTGTCCTTTCTTCAGCGTCCTACTGTTTCTTAGTGCCTGCACATCAGTACAAATATGAGCACCGCAGCCGGTATCCAATACCCACGAAGTAGAACGAGAAGATATAAAACCAAGTTCGATAACATAAATACCTGAATCAGACGCGTCATACGTCTTCTTCAGCTTCTTGTAATCTTCCATGAACTTCTTGCAGTCTTTCTTCCAATGCCCCAACTGCTTGCAGTAGTTGCACTTATCCTCAGGAGAAGGCCCGGATTTGGGCTTCGGCTTGGGCTTGTCCTGACTTTCAGCCTGGACAACTTGGGCCTTACCCTTACCCTTCTTAGGTTTCTTAAACCTCTTATTCCCTTGTACCATCAGGACACTGGGAGTAGCCTTCTTGAGATTTGGTTCTGCTGTCTTCAGCATACCGTGCAACTCAGTCAATGTCTTAGTCATGTTTTGCATGTTGTAGTTCATAATGAACTGATCAAAACACGACGGCAATGACTGCAGAATCATGTCAGTGGCCAGCTCCTGGCTAATGGCACAGTCCAGTTTCCCCAGGTTATCAATGTAACCCATCATTTTAAGGACATGAGGACTTACTGGACTGTCCTTAGCTAGCTTGCAATCCATGAGAGATTTAGAGACAAAAGGATTATAGGAATTGATGATTCCAGTACAAGTGGGAGATCGTTGGGATAGAACCGATGGATAGAACTGTTGGATCCCGATGGATCTAGGGTTTGTTATATTGAAAAGAACCAACCTCGTTCTTACCTTTGGCAGCGGAAGAAGATGGTGAACGAGATCAGTGGAGCAACGCAACGCTTTGCCTCTACCAGATACACACGCACGCTCGCTGGAAACGGGATGCTAGTGCCAGATCAATGGGATCGATAGGTTCTGGTGTGTCTAGTGTTTCTGTCAAGAAAACTGGACGGCTCTGTTGTTTAGGTCGAACTAAACACGTTTTATTCGACCTAAACGTGCTTAACGGGCCAGACTCAATTAAGCCATAACCCGAAAAGCCTGTTCGGAAAATCCGAACTGTGTCGACCGACACACAAGCTGTGTCGATCGACACAACACCTTTATATCGATTCTTATGTGTATTTCAATACACATAATATGATCATTGCCACAATGATCATTCCCATGTCTTAGCTTCCAGTTCGCTTAGGTGTGTGACCCTATAGGATCATATAATACTGGCAGTAAGTCCACGACCTACAGATTGCAAGAGGCTTCTAGCAAAGCATTGCAAACGCCCAGTATTATATGAATGTCAGATCTCGACACACAACTATCATAGGAGTGAGTACAGGTGTGATTTCAGGACACTATCCCAACAATGAAACAAAGCTTTCAGGCTGTTAATCATCTCAATGGGTGACAACACGTTCTCATATTGCTTCTGCAGCTCAGAGTTCATAGTCACCAGCATTAGACAATTAACATCTTTGACATCCGCTGAATGCTTAATAAGACATCTAGGGTTTAGAAACAGGGATGGCAAAATGTTTTACGCCCAGTAAAACAAAATGTTTACAACAGGTGGTATTTCAATATAACAAACCCTAGATCCATTGCTCAGGCGAAAGAACCCAGGTCACACCAGAAGTCCAAACACGTTGAGAGGAAATATCATATGATTCGTGATATTGTCAATAGAGGTGATGTGAAGATCAGCCGAGTTCCGACAAACGAGAATGTCGCTGATCCTCTAACCAAGTCACTCCCAAGGAATAAGCATGAGAGTCATACGACTGCTGTAGGCATTAGAGATCTTAAGATGTAATCTTGATTCTAGTGGGAGTTTTGGATTTTGTTTTAGTTATAATAAGACACTATTGTAAACATTCTTTTAGAAGTGTTTAATGAAATTTGATTTCAGCATTATTTATTGTGATCTAAATAATGGTCCCAAAATAAGTTTATGACATATTATAGGTCATCAAGTTGAGAACTTGATCATGAAACCCTATAAGTTAATAAATTATTTTGTCCCTAGTCAAGGTTGTAGAATCGGGACACTGACAACCGTTAGAGACTAGATTGTGAGGTGACTGTTGGCTAAGTTTCATGGAGCCAATGATATGATTATCGCAGTCAGTCACATAGATATATGTCAGTGGACATATGATCGGACATGACCCGCTAATGAGAAGTCTACAAGATAGTAATATCTGTGTCATAAGAGGTTCTCATTACGACTATAGAGTATAGTCCTAAGACCTGAGTTCATCATGCTTTCTTGCATATGAATTAGTACATTTTGACTTTGTCAAACGTCGATCCGTAATTGGCGGCTATAACGACACTGTTCAAGTTTATCATGAAGTGTGCGTTGAAACAGGGATGGAACAAGATGGAATTTGTCCCTCCTGAAAACCGGGAGATAAATATCTCAGGGCCTATCGAAGATTGAATACTGAGAGAATGTGTGGCCGCACTCAAACGAACTGTAGTTCAGTTGTTTGTAATGTTCAGTATGAGATCAGGAGTTCGATAAACACGATGTTGGCTTAATAAGGATGACACAAATCTTGCCTTATGCCAAATTGAGATATAGAGACAAAAGGATTATAGGAATTGATGATTCCAGTACAAGTGGGAGATTGTTGGGATAGTGTCCTGAAATCACACATGTACTCACTCCTGTGATAGTTGTGTGTCGAGATCTGACATTCGTATAATACTGGGCGTTTGCAATGCTTTGCTAGAAGCCTCTTGCAATCTGTAGGTCGTGGACTTACTGCCAGTATTATATGATCCTATAGGGTCACACACCTAAGCGAACTGGAAGCTACGACATGGGAATGATCATTGTGGCAATGATCATATTATGTGTAATGAAATACACATAAGAATCGATATAAAGGTGTTGTGTCGATCGACACAGCTTGTGTGTCGGTCGACACAGTTCGGATTTTCCGAACAGGCTTTTCGGGTTATGGCTTAATTGAGTCTGGCCCGTTAAGCACGTTTAGGTCGAATAAAACGTGTTTAGTTCGACCTAAACAATAGAGCCGTCCAGTTTTCTTGACAGAAACACTAGACACACCAGAACCTATCGATCCCATTGATCCGGCACTAGCATCCCGTTTCCAGCGAGCGTGCGTGTGTATCTGGTAGAGGCAAAGCGTTACGTTGCTCCACTGATCTCGTTCACCATCTTCTTCCGCTGCCAAAGGTAAGAACGAGGTTGGTTCTTTTCAATATAACAAACCCTAGATCCATCGGGATTCAACAGTGGTATCAGAGCGAAACTTGTGTGATCATTACACATAATATGATCATTAACCGATTCAATTGGATTGGACCGGTTATCTAGCTCGGTTAATTTTATTAACCAAATTGATTCTGGTTTGGTCATATCGATCGACACACAGTGTGTGACGATCGACATGGACCATTAAACCAAACTGGTTCAATTGAATTGAATCGGTTAAGCAAATTCGATCCGGTTTGACCGGTTATCGAAGAACGGTTTAAATATAGTTGCATCGATCGATACCAATAGTTGGCATCGATCGACACAACGTCCGCAGATATGCTGGTTTGACCACAAATTTGCATAAACCAGAATAATCTAATCCTAAAAGTATTAGATGAATCTAAACTTAATAAAACTAAATGTTTTAATTAAAAGTTATTATTTTTGATATATATAGTGAATATAAATCAAGATAAGAATAGTTCTTTTCCTCAACTAAATATCAAGTGATCTTGATGTCTTGCCCGATCTTGTCTACTGTCAAAACTCGTGATGTTGTTGGATATCCTTGGAGTCCTTGGTATCCACAGCAAAATGAGTAAGGCAGGTGGTCAGTGACAGACTTGCAGTGCAACTGTCAGTGATCACAGGACAGATAAAAGATTGGTTATACTTGACTGGGCTGTCAGAAGTTCTGGGCCCAGAGACATCAGAGTGGATTGGACATAGTTTGTCTTATTCACGACCAAGAGTGGATTGCAAGCTGGCTAAGGACAGTCCAGTAAGTCCTCATGTCCTTAAAATGATGGGTTACATTGATAACCTGGGGAAACTGGATTGTGCCATTAGCCAGGAGCTGGCCACTGACATGATTCTGCAGTCATTGCCGTCGTGTTTTGATCAGTTCATTATGAACTACAACATGCAAAACATGACTAAGACATTGACTGAGTTGCACGGTATGCTGAAGACAGCAGAACCAAATCTCAAGAAGGCTACTCCCAGTGTCCTGATGGTACAAGGGAATAAGAGGTTTAAGAAACCTAAGAAGGGTAAGGGTAAGGCCCAGGTTGTCCAGGCTGAAAGTCAGGACAAGCCCAAGCCGAAGCCCAAATCCGGGCCTTCTCCTGAGGATAAGTGCAACTACTGCAAGCAGTTGGGGCATTGGAAGAAAGACTGCAAGAAGTTCATGGAAGATTACAAGAAGCTGAAGAAGACGTATGACGCGTCTGATTCAGGTATTTATGTTATCGAACTTGGTTTTATATCTTCTCGTTCTACTTCGTGGGTATTGGATACCGGCTGCGGTGCTCATATTTGTACTGATGTGCAGGCACTAAGAAACAGTAGGACGCTGAAGAAAGGACAAGTAGAGCTACGAGTCGGGAATGGAGCTAAGGTTGCTGCACTGGCCGTAGGCACCTACGAGTTGTCTTTACCTTCGGGCATGGTTTTAATTGAATAATTGCTACTATGTACCTGCGATTAGCAGAAACATAATTTCAGTTTCCGTTTTAGATTTGGAAGGTTTTGATTTTGCTGTTAAGAATAAAGTTTGTTCTTTTAATCGTGATGGTAATTATTATGGTAGCGCCCCATTAGATAATGGGTTATATATATTAAACCAACAAATGCATGTCTTTAACATAAATACAAAGAGGTTTAAGTCCAATGACGAAAACCCGACTTTCTTATGGCATTGTCGTTTGGGCCATATCAATGAGAAACGCATCCAGAGGCTCCATCGAAATGGGCTTCTGGGCTCATTTGATTTTGAATCATGTGAGAAATGCGAGTCTTGTTTGGTGGGCAAAATGGCTAGAGCCCCTTTCAACAAACCAAATGAAAGGGCCAGTGATTTATTGGGCCTTGTTCATACTGATGTATGTGGGCCAATGAGTACTGCTGCCAGAGGAAACTTTAAGTACTTCATTACCTTTACTGGTGATTTCAGTAGGTATGGCTATGTCTATTTGATGAGACACAAGTCAGAATCCTTTGATAGATTCAAGGAATTCAAGAATGAAGTACAGAATCAACTTGGCAAGAGTATTAAGATTCTGCAATCGGATCGCGGAGGAGAATACTTGAGCCAAGAATTCAGCGACTATCTGAGCGAGTGTGGAATCGTTTCACAACTCACTCCTCCTGGTACACCCCAATGGAATGGAGTGTCGGAGAGGAGAAATCGAACTTTATTGGATATGGTTTGGTCTATGATGAGTCATTCTAATCTTCCACTATCCTTTTGGGGATATGCTCTAGAAACGTCTGCGTTTACACTGAATAGAGTACCATCTAAATCAGTAGAAAAGACACCACATGAACTGTGGACTGGGAACATTCCTAGTCTGTCTTTCCTAAGGATTTGGGGTTGCGAGGCTTATGTCAAACGTTTAATCTCCGAAAAGCTTGCACCCAAATCAGATAAATGCTATTTCGTTGGTTATCCTAGGGAAACCAAGGCATACTACTTTTACAACCAATCTGAGAACAAAGTATTTGTTGCTCGGGACTGTTCTTTTCTTGAGAGGGAGTTTCTCTCTAAGAAAAACAGTGGGAGTAAAGTACATCTCGAAGAAATTCAAGATGCACAGGAGACTGCCCAACCTATTGAGGAAGAGCAGCAGTTGGATCCACAAAGTTATGTGGAACCGGCGCCTGTGGAGCCTGAAGTTCGCAGATCCGGAAGGATCCGTCACGAACTCGAGAGATACTATGGATTTCTCGTAACCAATTCAAATGATCTGATGGTCATTGAAGGTGACGAACCAGCGACCTTTGCGGAAGCAATGATGGGCCCGGACTCCGAAAAGTGGCTTGGAGCCTCTAAATCCGAAATGACATCCATGTCAGAAAACCAAGTATGGTCCTTGGTCGATTTACCTAGTGGTGTAAAAGCCATTGAGTGTAAATGGATCTTCAAGAAGAAGATTGACGTGGATGGCAATGTACAGATTTACAAAGCGAGATTGGTGGCTAAAGGTTTCAAACAAATTCATGGTATTGACTATGATGAAACCTATTCCCCAGTAGCTATGCTTAAATCTATTCGGATTCTTCTAGCGATTGTTGCTCATTATGATTATGAGATTTGGCAGATGGATGTCAAAACCGCATTCCTGAATGGTATTCTGGAAGAGGATGTGTACATGACACAGCCTGAAGGTTTTGTCGATCCTAAAAACGCTGGGAAGGTATGCAAGCTTCATAAATCCATTTATGGGTTGAAGCAAGCATCACGGAGTTGGAATCTTCGTTTTGATGAAGCAGTAAAACAATTCGGTTTCATCAAGAACGAAGAAGAATCATGTGTATACAAGAAGACAAGTGGGAGCAAAATTGCATTTCTTGTACTGTATGTCGATGACATACTCCTCCTCGGTAATGACGTTCCGTTGCTTCAGTCGATTAAGACTTGGCTAGGAAGTTGTTTTTCCATGAAAGACATGGGAGAAGCCGCATACATTCCTGGAATCAGAATCTACAGAGATAGAACTAACAAGCTGATTGGATTGTGCCAAGACACTTATATAGATAAGGTGTTGCACAGATTCAGGATGCGCGATTCCAAGAAGGGCTTCATACCAATGTCTCATGGCAAGAGTCTCTGCAAGAAGCAGTGTCCGGCGACACCTGCTGAGCGAGAACGCATGAATAGGATTCCTTATGCCTCTGCAATAGGATCTATTATGTATGCCATGCTCTGCACTCGTCCAGATGTAGCTTACGCGTTAAGCATGACGAGTAGATACCAATCTGATCCAGGTGAAGCTCACTGGACAGCTGTCAAGAATATTCTCAAGTATTTGAGACATACTAAGGATAAGTTCCTTGTGTATGGAGATAGTGATGAACTTGTGGTGAATGGATTCACCGATGCGAGTTTTCAGACGGACAGAGACGATTTCCGATCACAGTCTGGATATGTCTTCTGTCTAAATGGCGGTGCGGTGAGCTGGAAGAGCTCTAAGCAGAATACCGTAGCTGACTCCACAACGGAAGCTGAATATGTTGCTGCTTCAGAAGCGGCAAAGGAAGCTGTTTGGATCAAGAAGTTCATGACTGAACTTGGTGTGGTTCCTAGTATCTTGGAGCCAGTGGCTTTGTTCTGCGATAACAATGGAGCCATTGCTCAGGCGAAAGAACCCAGGTCACACCAGAAGTCCAAACACGTTGAGAGGAAATATCATCTGATTCGTGATATTGTCAATAGAGGTGATGTGAAGATCAGCCGAGTTCCGACAAACGAGAATGTCGCTGATCCTCTAACCAAGTCACTCCCAAGGCCTAAGCATGAGAGTCATACGACTGCTGTAGGCATTAGAGATCTTAAGATGTAATCTTGATTCTAGTGGGAGTTTTGGATTTTGTTTTAGTTATAATAAGACACTATTGTAAACATTCTTTTAGAAGTGTCTAATGAAATTTGATTTCAGCATTATTTATTGTGATCTAAATAATGGTCCCAAAATAAGTTTATGACATATTATAGGTCATCAAGTTGAGAACTTGATCATGAAACCCTATAAGTTAATAAATTATTTTGTCCCTAGTCAAGGTTGTAGAATCGGGACACTGACAACCGTTAGAGACTAGATTGTGAGGTGACTGTTGGCTAAGTTTCATGGAGCAATTGATATGATTATCGCAGTCAGTCACATAGATATATGTCAGTGGACATATGATCGGACATGACCCGCTAATGAGAAGTCTACAAGATAGTAATATATGTGTCATAAGAGGTTCTCATTACGACTATAGAGTATAGTCCTAAGACCTGAGTTCATCATGCTTTCTTGCATATGAATTGGTACATTTTGACTTTGTCAAACGTCGATCCGTAACTGGCGGCTATAACGACACTGTTCAAGTTTATCATGAAGTGTGCGTTGAAACAGGGATGGAACAAGATGGAATTTGTCCCTCCTGAAAACCGGGAGATAAATATCTCAGGGCCTATCGAAGATTGAATACTGAGAGAATGTGTGGCCGCACTCAAACGAACTATAGTTCAGTTGTTTGTAATGTTCAGTATGAGATCAGGAGTTCGATAAACACGATGTTGGCTTAATAAGGATGACACAAATCTTGCCTTATGCCAAATCGAGATATAGAGACAAAAGGATTATAGGAATTGATGATTCCAGTACAAGTGGGAGATTGTTGGGATAGTGTCCTGAAATCACACCTGTACTCACTCCTGTGATAGTTGTGTGTCGAGATCTGACATTCGTATAATACTGGGCGTTTGCAATGCTTTGCTAGAAGCCTCTTGCAATCTGTAGGTCGTGGACTTACTGCCAGTATTATATGATCCTATAGGGTCACACACCTAAGCGAACTGGAAGCTACGACATGGGAATGATCATTGTGGCAATGATCATATTATGTGTATTGAAATACACATAAGAATCGATATAAAGGTGTTGTGTCGATCGACACAGCTTGTGTGTCGGTCGACACAGTTCGGATTTTCCGAACAGGCTTTTCGGGTTATGGCTTAATTGAGTCTGGCCCGTTAAGCACGTTTAGGTCGAATAAAACGTGTTTAGTTCGACCTAAACAACAGAGCCGTCCAGTTTTCTTGACAGAAACACTAGACACACCAGAACCTATCGATCCCATTGATCCGGCACTAGCATCCCGTTTCCAGCGAGCGTGCGTGTGTATCTGGTAGAGGCAAAGCGTTGCGTTGCTCCACTGATCTCGTTCACCATCTTCTTCCGCTGCCAAAGGTAAGAACGAGGTTGGTTCTTTTCAATATAACAAACCCTAGATCCATCGGGATCCAACAGTGGTATCAGAGGTAAGAACGAGGTTGGTTCTTTTCAATATAACTTATTTTGGGATCCTTTTGTTGACCGGTTAAACCCAGTGTATCGATCGACGCAACACGATTGCGTGTGTCGGTCGACACAGAGCGAAAACTCGCGAATAAAATTTAGGGTTTATCGCACAGTATCGATCGACACAAAGCGTGTGTCGGTCGATACAAAGCGAAAAATCCGTAAATAATTCTAGGGTTTCGATCTGAGATCGAGTACCCGTAATCGTGTTGCGTCGATCGATACACTGGGTGTGTCGGTCGACACAGGCAATGCGATCAGATAGATCGGTTCAATTGGATTGGACCGGTTATCTAGCTCGGTTAATTTTATTAACCAAATTGATTCTGGTTTGGTCATATCGATCGACACACAGTGTGTGACGATCGACATGGACCATTAAACCGAACTGGTTCAATTGAATTGAATTGGTTAAGCAAATTCGATCCGGTTTGACCGGTTATCGAAGAACGGTTTAAATATAGTTGCATCGATCGATACCAATAGTTAGCATCGATCGACACAACGTCCGCAGATATGCTGGTTTGACCACAAATTTGCATAAACCAGAATAATCTAATCCTAAAAGTATTAGATGAATCTAAACTTAATAAAACTAAATGTTTTAATTAAAAGTTATTATTTTTGATATATATAGTGAATATAAATCAAGATAAGAATAGTTCTTTTCCTCAACTAAATATCAAGTGATCTTGATGTCTTGCCCGATCTTGTCTACTGTCAAAACTCGTGATGTTGTTGGATATCCTTGGAGTCCTTGGTATCCACAGCAAAATGAGTAAGGCAGGTGGTCAGTGACAGACTTGCAGTGCAACTGTCAGTGATCACAGGACAGATAAAAGATTGGTTATACTTGACTGGGCTGTCAGAAGTTCTGGGCCCAGAGACATCAGAGTGGATTGGACATAGTTTGTCTTATTCACGACCAAGAGTTGTACTGAGTACAATTAGCAATGATTTGCTTACCTAGATAACTAAAGCTTGAGTAACGGCGAGTCGCCCACTCGAATTTTAGTAATCTGAGGATCTTGGCACATTGTATTCATATGAGGAAACATAGTTTGAATACAATGCGAGTTTTCTTATTAGATAAGAATTCTCATTACTTGTGCTTTATAACTAAAATCTACCTTTTGTTTGAATTACAGCTATGTCTGTCTCAAATCACATCAACACTTTCTCACTAAGATCCGTCCTTGAGAAGGACAAGCTAAATGGATCTAATTTCTTGGAATGGTATCGGAACCTGAGAATAGTTCTCAGGCAAGAGAACAAGGAATATGTCCTTGAAAGAGTTCTCCCCGAGAGGCCACGTTCCAATGCTCCGCAGACAGAAAAGAATGCTTGGGATAAGCATTCAGCGGATGTCAAAGATGTTAATTGTCTAATGCTGGTGACTATGAACTCTGAGCTGCAGAAGCAATATGAGAACGTGTTGTCACCCATTGAGATGATTAACAGCCTGAAAGCTTTGTTTCAGGAGCAAGCTCGCACAGAGAGATACCAGACGGTTAAATCTCTCATGGATTGCAAGCTGGCTAAGGACAGTCCAGTAAGTCCTCATGTCCTTAAAATGATGGGTTACATTGATAACCTGGGGAAACTGGACTGTGCCATTAGCCAGGAGCTGGCCACTGACATGATTCTGCAGTCATTGCCGTCGTGTTTTGATCAGTTCATTATGAACTACAACATGCAAAACATGACTAAGACATTGACTGAGTTGCACGGTATGCTGAAGACAGCAGAACCAAATCTCAAGAAGGCTACTCTTAGTGTCCTGATGGTACAAGGGAATAAGAGGTTTAAGAAACCTAAGAAGGGTAAGGGTAAGGCCCAGGTTGTCCAGGCTGAAAGTCAGGACAAGCCCAAGCCGAAGCCCAAATCCGGGCCTTCTCCTGAGGATAAGTGCAACTACTGCAAGCAGTTGGGGCATTGGAAGAAAGACTGCAAGAAGTTCATGGAAGATTACAAGAAGCTGAAGAAGACGTATGACGCGTCTGATTCAGGTATTTATGTTATCGAACTTGGTTTTATATCTTCTCGTTCTACTTCGTGGGTATTGGATACCGGCTGCGGTGCTCATATTTGTACTGATGTGCAGGCACTAAGAAACAGTAGGACGCTGAAGAAAGGACAAGTAGAGCTACGAGTCGGGAATGGAGCTAAGGTTGTTGCACTGGCCGTAGGCACCTACGAGTTGTCTTTACCTTCGGGCATGGTTTTAATTTTGAATAATTGCTACTATGTACCTGCGATTAGCAGAAACATAATTTCAGTTTCCGTTTTGGATTTGGAAGGTTTTGATTTTGCTGTTAAGAATAAAGTTTGTTCTTTTAATCGTGATGGTAATTATTATGGTAGCGCCCCATTAGATAATGGGTTATATATATTAAACCAACAAATGCCTGTCTTTAACATAAATACAAAGAGGTTTAAGTCCAATGACGAAAACCCGACTTTCTTATGGCATTGTCGTTTGGGCCATATCAATGAGAAACGCATCCAGAGGCTCCATCGAAATGGGCTTCTGGGCTCATTTGATTTTGAATCATGTGAGAAATGCGAGTCTTGTTTGGTGGGCAAAATGGCTAGAGCCCCTTTCAACAAACCAAATGAAAGGGCCAGTGATTTATTGGGCCTTGTTCATACAGATGTATGTGGGCCAATGAGTACTGCTGCCAGAGGAAACTTTAAGTACTTCATTACCTTTACTGATGATTTCAGTAAGTATGGCTATGTCTATTTGATGAGACACAAGTCAGAATCCTTTGATAGATTCAAGGAATTCAAGAATGAAGTACAGAATCAACTTGGCAAGAGTATTAAGATTCTGCGATCGGATCGCGGAGGAGAATACTTGAGCCAAGAATTCAGCGACTATCTGAGCGAGTGTGGAATCGTTTCACAACTCACTCCTCCTGGTACACCCCAATGGAATGGAGTGTCGGAGAGGAGAAATCGAACTTTATTGGATATGGTTCGGTCTATGATGAGTCATTCTAATCTTCCACTATCCTTTTGGGGATATGCTCTAGAAACGTCTGCGTTTACACTGAATAGAGTACCATCTAAATCAGTAGAAAAGACACCACATGAACTGTGGACTGGGAACATTCCTAGTCTGTCTTTCCTAAGGATTTGGGGTTGCGAGGCTTATTTCAAACGTTTAATCTCTGACAAGCTTGCACCCAAATCAGATAAATGCTATTTCGTTGGTTATCCTAGGGAAACCAAGGCATACTACTTTTACAACCAATCTGAGAACAAAGTATTTGTTGCTCGGGACTGTTCTTTTCTTGAGAGGGAGTTTCTCTCTAAGAAAAACAGTGGGAGTAAAGTACATCTCGAAGAAATTCAAGATGCACAGGAGACTGCCCAACCTATTGAGGAAGAGCAGCAGTTGGATCCACAAAGTTCTGTGGAACCGGCGCCTGTGGAGCCTGAAGTTCGCAGATCCGGAAGGATCCGTCACGAACCCGAGAGATACTATGGATTTCTCGTAACCAATTCAAATGATCTGATGGTCATTGAAGGTGACGAACCAGCGACCTTTGCGGAAGCAATGATGGGCCCGGACTCCGAAAAGTGGCTTGGAGCCTCTAAATCCGAAATGACATCCATGTCAGAAAACCAAGTATGGTCCTTGGTCGATTTACCTAGTGGTGTAAAAGCCATTGAGTGTAAATGGATCTTCAAGAAGAAGATTGACGTGGATGGCAATGTACAGATTTACAAAGCGAGATTGGTGGCTAAAGGTTTCAAACAAATTCATGGTATTGACTATGATGAAACCTATTCCCCAGTAGCTATGCTTAAATCTATTCGGATTCTTCTAGCGATTGCTGCTCATTATGCTTATGAGATTTGGCAGATGGATGTCAAAACCGCATTCCTGAATGGTATTTTGGAAGAGGATGTGTACATGACACAGCCTGAAGGTTTTGTCGATCCTAAAAACGCTGGGAAGGTATGCAAGCTTCATAAATCCATTTATGGGTTGAAGCAAGCATCACGGAGTTGGAATCTTCGTTTTGATGAAGCAGTAAAACAATTCGGTTTCATCAAGAACGAAGAAGAATCATGTGTATACAAGAAGACAAGTGGGAGCAAAATTGCATTTCTTGTACTGTATGTCGATGACATACTCCTGCTCGGTAATGACGTTCCGTTGCTTCAGTCTATTAAGACTTGGCTAGGAAGTTGTTTTTCCATGAAAGACATGGGAGAAGCCGCATACATTCTTGGAATCAGAATCTACAGAGATAGAACTAACAAGCTGATTGGATTGTGCCAAGACACTTATATAGATAAGGTGTTGCACAGATTCAGGATGCACGATTCCAAGAAGGGCTTCATACCAATGTCTCATGGCGAGAGTCTCTGCAAGAAGCAGTGTCCGGCGACACCTGCTGAGCGAGAACGCATGAATAGGATTCCTTATGCCTCTGCAATAGGATCTATTATGTATGCCATGCTCTGCACTTGTCCAGATGTAGCTTACGCGTTAAGCATGACGAGTAGATACCAATCTGATCCAGGTGAAGCTCACTGGACAGCTGTCAAGAATATTCTCAAGTATTTGAGACATACTAAGGACAAGTTCCTTGTGTATGGAGATAGTGATGAACTTGTGGTGAATGGATTCACCGATGCGAGTTTTCAGACGGACAGAGACGATTTACGATCACAGTCTGGATATGTCTTCTGTCTAAATGGCGGTGCGGTGAGCTGGAAGAGCTCTAAGCAGAATACCGTAGCTGACTCCACAACGGAAGCTGAATATGTTGCTGCTTCAGAAGCGGCAAAGGAAGCTGTTTGGATCAAGAAGTCCATGACTGAACTTGGTGTGGTTCCTAGTATCTTGGAGCCAGTGGCTTTGTTCTGCGATAACAATGGAGCCATTGCTCAGGCGAAAGAACCCAGGTCACACCAGAAGTCCAAACACGTTGAGAGGAAATATCATCTGATTCGTGATATTGTCAATAGAGGTGATGTGAAGATCAGCCGAGTTCCGACAAACGAGAATGTCGCTGATCCTCTAACCAATTCACTCCCAAGGCCTAAGCATGAGAGTCATACGACTGTTGTAGGCATTAGAGATCTTAAGATGTAATCTTGATTCTAGTGGGAGTTTTGGATTTTGTTTTAGTTATAATAAGACACTATTGTAAACATTCTTTTAGAAGTGTTTAATGAAATTTGATTTCAGCATTATTTATTGTGATCTAAATAATGGTCCCAAAATAAGTTTATGACATATTATAGGTCATCAAGTTGAGAACTTGATCATGAAACCCTATAAGTTAATAAATTATTTTGTCCCTAGTCAAGGTTGTAGAATCGGGACACTGACAACCGTTAGAGACTAGATTGTGAGGTGACTGTTGGCTAAGTTTCATGGAGCCAATGATATGATTATCGCAGTCAGTCACATAGATATATGTCAGTGGACATATGATCGGACATGACCCGCTAATGAGAAGTCTACAAGATAGTAATATCTGTGTCATAAGAGGTTCTCATTACGACTATAGAGTATAGTCCTAAGACCTGAGTTCATCATGCTTTCTTGCATATGAATTGGTACATTATGACTTTGTCAAACGTCGATCCGTAACTGGCGGCTATAACGACACTGTTCAAGTTTATCATGAAGTGTGCGTTGAAACAGGGATGGAACAAGATGGAATTTGTCCCTCCTGAAAACCGGGAGATAAATATCTCAGGGCCTATCGAAGATTGAATACTGAGAGAATGTGTGGCCGCACTCAAACGAACTGTAGTTCAGTTGTTTGTAATGTTCAGTATGAGATCAGGAGTTCGATAAACACGATGTTGGCTTAATAAGGATGACACAAATCTTGCCTTATGCCAAATCGAGATATAGAGACAAAAGGATTATAGGAATTGATGATTCCAGTACAAGTGGGAGATTGTTGGGATAGTGTCCTGAAATCACACCTGTACTCACTCCTGTGATAGTTGTGTGTCGAGATCTGACATTCGTATAATACTGGGCGTTTGCAATGCTTTGCTAGAAGCCTCTTGCAATCTGTAGGTCGTGGACTTACTGCCAGTATTATATGATCCTATAGGGTCACACACCTAAGCGAACTGGAAGCTACGACATGGGAATGATCATTGTGGCAATGATCATATTATGTGTATTGAAATACACATAAGAATTGATATAAAGGTGTTGTGTCGATCGACACAGCTTGTGTGTCGGTCGACACAGTTCGGATTTTCCGAACAGGCTTTTCGAGTTATGGCTTAATTGAGTCTGGCCCGTTAAGCACGTTTAGGTCGAATAAAACGTGTTTAGTTCGACCTAAACAACAGAGCCGTCCAGTTTTCTTGACAGAAACACTAGACACACCAGAACCTATCGATCCCATTGATCCGGCACTAGCATCCTGTTTCCAGCGAGCGTGCGTGTGTATCTGGTAGAGGCAAAGCGTTGCGTTGCTCCACTGATCTCGTTCACCATCTTCTTCCGCTGCCAAAGGTAAGAACTAGGTTGGTTCTTTTCAATATAACAAACCCTAGATCCATCGGGATCCAACAATTAGATCATTATATTAGGGTAGCCACTTGTTTAGGCTACACATTATTTTACTTTTAGAGAGTTAGGGGCTGATCTTATACTCGAGAGAGAAGAGATTTTGAACCCCAGTTTCTTATTTTATTTTATGCTATTTGGTTTTCTATTCATTATGATTTCTGTTTCATTTATAATGTCTAAGTAGTTTACCAGTTAGGTTTAGGGATTCTCACAGGGGATTTCATGGAATCATAGGTTGATCAATCTGTAGGGATTCACATCTGCTAGTTCTTCATCTAGGGTTGTTCTTAATGCTTAATCTGAATTAGCTACCCAGATTTATGATGTTAGATTGATTTCTGCAACGAAAGTTGATTAATTAACTAGAAAGAACTTAGATGAGCAATTAGACTATTCGCAAAGAAATTTGGCTTAGGAGAATTGTGAACGAAAGAACCTGAGATTAATGCTTGTTTAGAACTCTAGGATTCACAACGAAAGTTCGCTTGCTAGGTTGTTAGACATAGATAATATTCGCAACGAAAGTTGGTCTGTTATAATGTTGTGATTCTAGTTCTAGAACGGTTCCTAATTAGATCCCGATTGATTGGTTAGCCTATGTTCCTCATTTCCTGAGAACTCCCTTGGCCTGACGCTTTGCCTTCTTGCTTACAACCATTTACTTTACTTTCTGCTCTGATTTACTGCTTTCTGATTTGCATCGCCTAGCTTAACCTGAATTTCTATAGTCTATCGCAAGATTTCTTGAGTCTCTGTTGTTCGACCCCTACTAGCTACAATTTTCCTGTGCACTTGCAGTTTACATTAGGGAATTAAACTCTGAGCATATCACAAACCCGAGTGAGATTACTAGAAGCAAGATCTGGGTAGCTGGACGTACCCATTCAGATGGGCGACTAGTGAGACTAGAGTTTGAAGAGACAATTGTAAGAAGTTATCAAACTCTTGTATTGGTTTAACTTTGTAATTTATATTATATTGATACAGATTTCAAATGTATGTGAGGTAAAAATTAAATCATTTGATAGTGAGATGGGATCAACCTCCAATGCGAGTATTAAATCGTTCTGTGTCGGTTCTTTCGTTCACAAATTCCCTAAACCAAATCTCTTTGCGAATAGGTAATTTGATCAGCTAGGTTCTTTTCTAATCAATTAACTAACTCTCGCTGCGCTAATAGATCTGATGACAATAATCTAAGTAGCTAATTTAGATTAAGCATTAAGAACAACATAGATGAAGAACTAGATGGTTTGAATCCCAATTAACCGATCAATCTATAATTCCATGAAATACCTAAAGAGAATCCCTAAATCTAACAAGAAAACTACTCAGACATGACAATCATAACAATAGACGTAATCAAAGTAGAAATCATATAAATCAATAGAATAAGAAAAAGGGTTAGAAATCTCTTCTCTCTCGAGTACAAGATCAGCCCCAAAATTTCCTCATCTCTAATAGAATAAATCTTAGCCTAAAAAATGGATCAAAAACCTAATTAATAGTTTAAAACACGATTTGGATCTTTCTGTAAATATGGAAAACTTTTGGGTAAATCTTGCAAATCTCTAAAATCTGTATTTTTGACGCGCAGGAATTTCGTCCTTTAGTGGTGTCGACCGACACTAAATTAGTGTCGATCGACACTAAGTGCAGACGCACCCAGTGAACTCTGTGAAATCCATGTATGCTGCCAAATCACTCCAAAAGCTCCCACCAGATAAGCTTCAAACGTACCTAAACCTGCAAATGACTCAAAAGACTCCAAATACAAGGTCAAAACCATGATATACCAACCCCCCACACTTAGCCTTTGCTTGCCCTCAAGCAAACAGAAAGCCAAAATATGAAAAAGAGGTTTGAAAACACAGAAACTCATTTCGTCTTAGGAACATCGCATTCACATTCACTTAGTAAACCACCTGAGAACATTCCTGCAGAGATCAAGACCACAATGTACTTCCCCCACACTTAGCAACTGTCCTAAGTAAACTCCACAATCAAGAAAGAGCATCCAAATTCACCACACTAACCTTTTATATAATTAAGTGCGGTCTCACAGAGGGAGTATCGATTATAGGACACATGGACTCAACCCAGTAAGTACCTGACCACCAAACTATCAGTTTCTGGTTCCTATCTTCTCCCTTTCTCCTTTAGCAACTGAATTTTCCCCACAAGATATCATTATATTTTTTCTATCAGTGCTCTTCCCTTTTTATTCGGGGTGTTACTTTGGACATGTTTCCATGGATACACAGAAGGTAATAGGGGTCTCTACCACTCCCCTGACCACTTCGAAGCTACTAGCTTATCCGCAGTTTATTTTTATTTTTTACTTTCAAAGGAGGGGAGAAGGGAACCATACTCAAACAGGTTTACAAGCTGTGTCAGGCACGTCATAGGAATCCGATCCAGAGATACGAAGCCCCTGGTGAGAAAATTAAGTCAAGATTAGAAGTGAAGTTAGTAGTGGATCCTCTGAATACCTGAGAAGATATGGGTGTCTTTGGTAGGTTGATCAGTGTGTGGTTCTCTAATAGTCATAGAGCTACTGCATGTCTGTCCAATGATCACTTAGTTCCTGTTTCAGCGAAAATTTCCTCAGAAAATCATAGTTTCATACCAATTTTGACTCAATAAAACAATTTTGAACACAAAGGACTGACTCAGAGAAAATAAAGCAAATGATGGTCAGTAAACTACCGCCCCCACACTTAAACAACACTGTCCGCAGTGTTATAGAAGCTTGGGCTCGGGAGAACAAGGTATAATCAGCGAAAATTCGGAAAATCAGAAACCTTACCTGCTAGCGTGGTCGGTGTCGAGTGACACACAGCCAGTGTCGAACGACACAAGGCTTTGGTCGACACATATCTGATTTGAATCGAGCGTCCTCGATTATGGTCTGTGTTTTCGAGTTTGGTGTCGACCGACACTAAAGGGTGTCGATCGACACTTCTGTCTGCAACCTGTTCATCACGTTTCTGGCACACCAAAGACACAAAAATCAAAGAAACAAAACCAAAAACGAAAAAGAAAAGAAAAACTGACCCAGCAGTGGGTTGCCTCCCACTCAGCGCTTGGTTTTAGTCGTTAGCCTGACTATGGGTAAGAGATCAGGCTCCTGGGGGTGTCGACAGAGCCTGTGCGTGCCTCTACGAAAGTCTAATCATCCATGTCGGTGTGTAAGCAGTATCAGCATGAGATCGTCCAAGGAATGAGGGAATAGATATAGGGTGGGAGTGAAGCTTGGGTGGGGTAGAGCGTTTCCCTGCATTCACAACAATGAAGTTAGGAGGTTTAAGTCTAGAAGACGCATACCTTCGCTTTGGTGGATGGTTGATGTTTGGAGCTTTCTGCTTATGAGCAGTTTCAGGCTCTGAAGATGGTAGAGTAGATTCCTGACGTGTTGGGATTATGTCCTGAAATCATATTGTACTAACTCTGATTGATAGTTGTATTGTCGAGATCGGACAATTCATGTGATACTAAGTGGTCATAATGTTTTGCTAGAAGCCACTTATGACTTATGAGTTGTAACTCATTGCTAGTATTATGTGGACCTACAGGTTCACACACCTAAGAAAGCTGGATACACTTTATATGGGATTGATCATTGGCAGATGGTCTGGTCAATGTGTATTGGATACACATTGAATTCGAGTTTTAAGAGGTGTGTCGATCGACACCATTGGTGCGTCGATCGACACAAGGCACAATCGAAACTGATATTTCGGTTTAATGACTTAAATTGAACCGGTTGATTTACTGGGTAATTAGGTCGACTAAGAGGCCTATATATATAATATGAGGCACGACTTTGAGCATAAGATTTTTCTTGACAAAAAAACGCAGCCACCTCTCTAAACACAGGGATTCCCAGGAGATCCGATTCCCGGCACTAGCATCCCGGCGGATTCCAGCTTGTGTGCGTGTGTATTCCTCTAGAGGCGAGGCATCTGTATCGCTACTGATCTCGTTTATCTGACTACATTCCGCTGCAAATCTCCAGGTAAACACGAGATCATTACTAATGATTCAATTAACTAAACCCTAGATCTTAGGCTATCTGGAACTCGGGAGGATTCTATAAGCTGTTAGAATGGCTCAAGTTCCTTCAGTGGTATCAGAGCCTTAGGGTTTTTCCATTGAATCAAGCATGCTAATTGAATTTGATGATTTAAATTCGCACATATGGTTGTATGAAAAAGAACTTGTTAGATCGATTTTGATGAAAACGAATTCTGAGTTTTTCGTCTTGTGTCGATCGACACAAAAGTGTGTCGGTCGATGCTGCGTAGAAATATCGTAATGAATTAGGGTTTATTTGAAATCGGCGGCTAGAATTTTTCGCGAAGTGTCGATCGACACCAGCAGTCGACCGACACCAAGCTGGTGTCGATCGACACATGAAGAAAAACCTAATTTAAATTTTAGGGTTCGATCAAAGGATCGAATATTGGCCTTGCGATTGGTTGATCGGTTCAATTGGATTAAACTGATTATCATGCTTGGTTAAGTTAGATCAGATCGGTTTAAATTGGATGAATTGATTCAATTGGATTGAACTGGTTATCTCAATTTTTATAAACCGATTTGATTGGTTAAGATCAGTTTGATTGGATAAGTCGGTTCAATTGGATTGGACCGGTTATCGCAATTGGTTAAAACTGGTTGAATCTGCTCAATTGGATTGGACCGGTAGCACAATTGGTCCAAACCGGTTTATTTGGTCAATTTCCGGTTCAATTGGATTGACCGGTTATCGATCCGGTTCAATTGGATTGAACCGGTTATCGGGTTGGTTTAGGAAGAATATCAAGCGTCGACCAAGTGTGTCGGTCGACACATGTTGTATCGATGCGAACAGTAGATCGATATTCATACTGTGTTAATCGACGCCAATCGTTTGGTTGTTGAACCAAATGATTAAGAAACCGAACCAAATGACCAAGCCCACCTATTAGAACAATTAAAACTCAATTAAAATTAGAAGTTAAAAATGTTCTAAATCTATTTGGATACACATTGGATGTGTATTAGATCAAAGCTTAGTTTTCAATATGGTCAACTGTCAAGACTCATTTCGTTGTTGTGATAGTCTTGCCAAGAGCTTGGTGTCCATAATTACATGAGTAAGGCAGGTAATCGTGTTGATGGACTTGCAGTGCTTGACATCAACAATTACATGACCTAAGAGATTGATTTACTAACCTTTTAGAGTTCCGTTTCCTCAACTAAATATCAAGTGACCTTGATGTCTTGCCCGATCTTGTCTACGGTCAAGACTCGTTTCGTTGTTGGATAGTCTTGGAGTCCTTGGTATCCACAATTACATGAGTAAGGCAGGTGATCATTAATAGACTTGCAGTGCGACTGTCAATGATCACAAGACTGAAAAAGATTGGTTTACTTGACTGGGCTATCAGAAGTTCTGGGCCCAGAGACATCAGAGTGGATAAGACATGGATTGTCTTATCTGCGACCAAGAGTTGTACTGGGTACAATTAGCAATGATTTGCTTACCTAGATAACTAAACTTTGGGTGATGGCGAGTCGTCCACTCAGATTTTGGTGAAGTATGGGTCTTGGATCATTATATTCATAGAGGAAACATTGTTTGAATATAATGCGAGTCTTCTTATTAGATAAGATTTCTCATTTCCTGAAATTCATAACTAAAATTTTCTTTTCTTAGATTTCAGCCTATGTCTAAAACTACTTTCTCGTTGCGATCCGTCCTTGAGAAGGACAAGTTAAATGGATCAAATTTCCTGGATTGGTATCGGAACTTGAGATTTATTCTCAAGCAAGAGAGTAAGGACTATGTCCTTGAGAAAGATCTCCCCGAGAGGCTTGGGACCAATGCCTCGCATGCAGTATATGACGCTTGGAATAAGCATTATATTGATGTGGTAGATGTGTGTGGTCTGATGTTGGCTACCATGAACTCGGACTTAAAGAGTCAACACGAGAACATGGAGTCGCCAATAGAGATGATCACCAGCCTGAAACTGATGTTTCAGGAACAAGCACGAGTTGAGAGATACCAGATGGTTAAGTCTCTCATTGGGTGCAAGCTACCAAAGGGTGCTCCAGTGAGTCCTCATGTCATTAAAATGATGGGTTACATTGATAACCTGGGGAAACTGGATTGTCCTGTTAGCCTAGAGTTGGCTACTGAGATCATTCTGCAGTCACTGCCGTCAAGTTATGATAAGTTTGTCAAGAACTATATCAAGAATGGCTTGACGAAGACGTTGACTGAGCTGCATGGCATGCTCAAGATATCTGAGCAAAACATCATAAAGGGTAAAAGGTTTGATAAATCTTGTATAGACAAGGGTAGAGGCAAGGCCGTCCAGATTTGGAATCAGGATAAGCCTGTGTCATCTTATAAGCCCAAGTCCGGCCCATCTGATGTTGGTAAGTGCTGCTACTGTGAAGAGTTTGGGCATTGGAAGAGAAATTGCATTAAATTCTTGGAAGATTCACAAGAGATGAAGGAGATGTACGGGACTTCTTCTTCATGTGTTGTGTTATTACTTCAAGTTCTACGTAGGTATTGGATACCAGTTGTGGTACTGATATTTTTGAAATATGCAGGGCCTAAGCAACAGTATAACGTTGAAGAAAGGACAAGTGGAACTGCGCGTCTGGAATGGAGCAATGGTTGCTGCATTAGCCGTAGAAATTCTCCACTTGTAGGAGCCTTTCAAGCTTGGTTTTTGAATTAAGTAATTGCTGCTATGTACCTGCTTTAAGCAGAGATGTCTTTCATTTTCTTGTAAAAATTTGAATGTTTTTTATTTTGATAAATCCTTAGCATAGTCATTTTAACCATATAGAGTGAAACGGATTCAGAAGTTCCATAGTTATGGGCTTTTGGGCTCATTTGATTATAAATCATATGAGATATGAATTCTGCTTACTGGGCCAAATGACTAAGGCTTCTTTAGCAGAGCTAAAGAAAAGGGCCAGAGGCTTATTGGGCCTTGATCATACTGATGTATGTGGCCCGATGAGCATTAGTGCCAGAGAAAATCTTCAGTACTTCATTACCCTTATTGATGACTTCAGTAAGTATGGTTGTGTTCATTTGATGAGACACGAGTCAGAATCTTTTGAAATGGTCAAAAGGAGTTCCAGAATGAAGCATAAAACCGATATGACAGAAGTATTAAAGATCCTCGATTTGATCGCGGAGGAGAATACTTGAGTCAAGAATTGAGTGATCATCTAAGTGAGTGTGAAGTCGTCTCACAGCTCATTTCTCCTGGAAAACTTGATTGGTGTTTCTGAGAGAATGAATCGGACCTTATTGGATATGCTCCGATTGATGATGAGTCACACGAATCTTCCATTATCCTTTTAGGAATACGCTCTAGAAATGTATGTGTTTACGCCAAATAGGTTTCTATCAGAATCAGTTGAAAGACACCACATTGGATGTGGACTGGAAGTTTTCCAAGTATGTTTTCCTGATTAATTGGGATTGCAAGGTTTATGCAAAGCAGTTGTCAACAGACAAGCTTGAACCCAAATCTGATAAGTGCTACTTCGCTGGTTGTCCTAGGGAAACCGAGGCTCATTACTTTTGCAATCAATCCGAGAACAAAGTTTTGTTGTTCGGAACTCTGTTTTTCTAGATAGAAAGTTTCTTTCCAAGAAGAACAGTGAGAGTAGAAGTACAGCTCTAAGAAATTCGAGGAACACAGGAGACTGCTCAACCTGTTAAGGGAGAGCAGCGGTTGGATCTACAAAGTGATGTAGGACCTACACCTGTGGAGCCTGAAGTTCGCAGATCCGAATGGATCCGTCACTAACCCGAGAGTGATTTCTCGTGACCGATTGCCGTGATCTGTTGATCATTGAAAAGTGACGAGCCTGCGAAATTCAAAGGAGCGATGGTGAGCCCCAACTCCGAAAATTTTCTAGGTATGCATGTTAGCTTCACCGATCTATTTCTGGATTGAAGCAAACATCTTGGAGTTGGAATCTACGTTCTATTAAAACGGTCAAAAGTTTTGACTTGACCAGGAACGAATAGGAACCGTGTGTTTACAAGTAGAATAGTGGGAGCGTAGTTGCATTTCTCACACTATATGTATATAACATACTTATTCTCATAAACGACGTTCCGTCGCTTAAGTCTTATGTGACTTAGGTCGGAAGTCAATTTTAACGATAAACATGGGAGAAGACGCGTGAGTTCTTGGAATAAGGATCTATTGAAATAGATTGGGTAGGCTAAATGGATCGTGTCAGAATCCTTATGTTGATAAGGTATTGGACAGTTCCAATATGCATGATTCCAAGAATGGCTTCACACCAAAGGTCTTATGGCAACAATCTTAGCAAGATGAAGTGTCTTGGACACTGGCTGAGCTAGTATCTATAAGTGTGATTCCTTATGCTTATGCAATGGAATCCATCATGAATGCCATATTTTGCGCTCGTCTAGATGCAGCTTATGCATGAAGAATGACGAGAAGATACCAATATGTTCCGGTAAAAGTCACTGGACAGTTGTGAGGAATATCCCCAAGTGTTTGAGGAACACTAAGGATAGGTTCTTGTTCGACTGAGAAAGTGACGAATATGTTATGAGTAGTTAGACGGACAAAGACGATTCCCGGTTCCCACCTGGTTATGTATCTTTGTATGTACTATCTGTTGGAAGGGCTCCAAGCAGGGGTCCGTAGAATAGGGCTTATTAATGAATAGCGGTGTGGTTTGTTGGAATGGTTCCAAGCAAGAACACCGCAGCCTCTCTCACAACCTAAGCACGAGTTTTATATTGTTGCTGTAGGTAGTAGATATCTGAAGACGTGGTCTTGATTCTAGTGGGAGTTATGTTAGTTATGATGTTCACATAGACATGCTATGGTCAAGTTTATGAAAAACTGACATCAGCATTATTTGATTATTGGATAATTAAATAATGGTCCCAAAGTATTTTATGTTCATTTTATAGGTCATCAAGTTGAGGACTTGATCATGAAACCCTATAAATGAAAGATGACATAAAATTATGTTTGTCCCTGGTCGTAGGTTGTTAAAGTGGGACACTAACAACCATTAAGATTAGTATGTGAGGTGACGTATGACTAAGTTTCATGGAGTCATTGATATGAGTATCAACATCAATCAAATAGATATATGTTGGTGAACATATGTTCGGACATGACCCGCTATTGAGAACTCTACAGGATAGTTATATCAGTGTCATGAGAGGTTCTCATTACGACTATAGAGTATAGTCCTTAGACCTGAGTTCATCATGCCATCTAGCATGTGAATTGGTGCGCTTTGACCTTGTCAAACGTCGTTCCGTAACTGGCGGCTATAAAGGCATTGCTTAGGCGTATCATGAAGTGTGTGAAGAAACATGGATGTAACAAGAAGGGATTTGTCCCTCCTATATAACAGGAGATAAATATCTCAGGGCCCATCGAAGATTTGATACTGAGAAAAATGCATGGCCGTGCTCAAACGAGGTGATTGTCAGTCGTTTGTTTTATCAGTATAGATCAGGAGTTCGATGAACATGATGTTGGCTATAATAAGGATGACACAGTTTCTTGCCTTATGCCATATCGAGATATAGTGACAAAGGGATTAGGGGAATAAATGATTCCAGTACAAGTGGGAGATTGTTGGGATTATGTCCTGAAATCATATTGTACTAACTCTGATTGATAGTTGTATTGTCGAGATCGGACAATTCATGTGATACTAAGTGGTCATAATTTTTTGCTAGAAGCCGCTTATGACTTATGAGTTGTAACTCATTGCTAGTATTATGTGGACCTACAGGTTCACACACCTAAGCAAGATGGATACAATTTATATGGGATTGATCATTGGCAGATGGTCTGGTCAATGTGTATTGGATACACATTGAATTCGAGTTTTAAGAGGTGTGTCGATCGACACCATTGGTGCGTCGATCGACACAAGGCACAATCGAAACTGATATTTCGGTTTAATGACTTAAATTGACCCGGTTGATTTACTGGGTAATTAGGTCGACTAAGAGGCCTATATATATAATATGAGGCACGACTTTGAGCATAAGATTTTTCTTGACAGAAAAACGCAGCCACCTCTCTAAACACAGGGATTCCCAGGAGATCCGATTCCCGGCATTAGCATCCCGGCGGATTCCAGCTTGTGTGCGTGTGTATTCCTCTAGAGGCGAGGCATCTGAATCGCTACTGATCTCGTTTATCTGACTACATTCCGCTGCAAATCTCCAGGTAAACACGAGATCATTCCTAATGATTCAATTAACTAAACCCAAGATCCTAGGCTATCTGGAACTCGGGAGGATTCTATAAGCTGTTAGAATGGCTCAAGTTCCTTCAGTGGTATCAAAGCCTTAGGGTTTTTCCATTGAATCAAGCATGCTAATTGAATTTGATGATTTAAATTCGCACATATGGTTGAATGAAAAAGAACTTGTTAGATCGATTTTGATGAAAACGAATTCTGAGTTTTTCGTCTTGTGTCGATCGACACAAAAGTGTGTCGGTCGATGCTGCGTAGAAATATCGTAATGAATTAGGGTTTATTTGAAATCGGCGGCTAGGGTTTTTAGCGAAGTGTCGATCGACACCAAGCTGGTGTCGATCGACACATGAAGAAAAACCTAATTTAAATTTTAGGGTAAGATCAAAGGATCGAATAATTCCTCTTGCCCTACTGTGTCGATCGACACAGGTTGAGTGTCGGTCGACACAGGCCTTGCGATTAGTTGATCGGTTCAATTGGATTGAACTGATTATCATGCTTGGTTAAGTTAGATCAGATCGGTTTAAATTGGATGAATTGATTCAATTGGATTGAACTGGTTATCTCAATTAGTATAAACCGATTTGATTGGTTAAGATCAGTTTGATAGGATAAGTCGGTTCAATTGGATTGGACCGGTTATCGCAATTGGTTAAAACTGGTTGAATCTGCTCAATTCGATTGGACCGGTAGCACAATTGGTCCAAACCGGTTTATTTGGTCAATTTCCGGTTCAATTGGATTGACCGGTTATCGATCCGGTTCAATTGGATTGAACCGGTTATCGGGTTGGTTTAGGAAGAATATCAAGCGTCGACCAAGTGTGTCGGTCGACACATGTTGTGTCGATGCGAACAGTAGATCGATATTCATACTGTGTTAATCGACGCCAATCGTTTGGTTGTTGAACCAAATGATTAAGAAACCGAACCAAATGACCAAGCCCACCTATTAGAACAATTAAATCTCAATTAAAATTAGAAGTTAAAATGTTCTAAATCTATTTGGATACACATTGGATGTGTATTAGATCAAAGCTTAGTTTTCAATATGGTCAACTGTCAAGACTCATTTCGTTGTTGTGATAGTCTTGCCAAGAGCTTGGTGTCCACAATTACATGAGTAAGGCAGGTAATCGTGTTGATGGACTTGCAGTGCTTGACATCAACAATTACATGACAGAAAAACGCAGCCACCTCTCTAAACACAGGGATTCCCAGGAGATCCGATTCCCGGCACTAGCATCCCGGCGGATTCCAGCTTGTGTGCGTGTGTATTCCTCTAGAGGCGAGACATCTGAATCGCTACTGATCTCGTTTATCTGACTACATTCCGCTGCAAATCTCCAGGTAAACACGAGATTATTCCTAATGATTCAATTAACTAAACCCTAGATCCTAGGCTAACTGGAACTCGTGAGGATTTTATAAGCTGTTAGAATGGCTCAAGTTCCTTCATGACGAACCACCATCTTCTCCTCTCCAATATCAGACATTGTAGCCTCACTTATCTGAAATTCTTGCTCCACCTCAACACTAAAAGTTTGACCATCAATGGTGGATTTTCGCAGCTTATCCATTTTGAAGTGCATATGCTTATTTCCAAGGTGGAGATCAATCATACCACGCCTCACATCAATCACAGCTCCAGCTGTAGCTAAGAAGGATCTGCCAAGTAGTAAAGGATCATCCGGTTCCATATCATATTTCAGTATCACGAAGTCTGTTGTATTAGATATAGGAAGTATTATATCACCTAACGGTCATATGATCTCCCTTAATTACTGAATATTCTTACTTCCTTTCTCTGTATATCTTCTCTGTATAAATCCATGTATCATGAGGTTAATAGAATATACAATCACAATATTCAATATGGTATCAGAGCTCTAAGGGATAACTCCCAAATTTTTTTTTTCCTTCCCCTTCTTCTTCATCTCCAACGCTTCTCAAGCTCTCTCTCAACACTTCTTCATCTGCTACCATATAATTTTCCAGTCACAACCATGTCAAATGAAACTTCTTCTGCAGAAAACACCATCTTTTACAATCCCTCAAACCCTGCGAGTACTCTAATCTCAGTAAACATGTCAAACATTACAAAGCTTACCAATGTCAACTATATCATGTGGAGTCGCCATATCCGTGCTCTTCTTGAAGGTCACGAACTTCATGGGTTCTTAGAAGCTACTGGTGGTGCTCCACAACCTACAGTCGTGACTGATGGTGTGACAAACCCCAATCCCGACTTTGCGCCGTGGCGACGTCAAGACAGGCTCCTCTATAGCGCACTGATTGGAGCTATTTCACTGTCGGTACAGTCGGTTGTCTCCACTGCAACAACCACGGCTGAGATCTGGAGTCTGCTGGAGACAACATTCGGGAAGCCAACTCGCGGCCATATCCGTCAACTGCGAGACCAGATCAAAATTGTGTCAAAGGTACCAACACTATAAGCGAATATATGCGATTAATCAAAGGAAAAGCGGATGATTTGGCACTGTTGGGAAAGCCTTATGATCACGAGGACTTGACGGAGCAGATACTATCTGGCTTGAGTGATGAGTATAAACCAGAGATAGATGCGGTTAATGGTCGGGATACTCCGATATCATTCTCGGAGCTCCATGAAAGGCTTCTCAACAGAGAAGCGATGATACTGTGCAAGGCAGACTCTGCTCCAGCTGGTCCTATCACTGTCAATGCGGCGGATACTCGACCAAAGGCATCAAATCAGAACAACTGGAGGCAGCATAGCAGCAAGAACAACAACAATCAATCAAACTATCATGCCAACAACAATCAGTCAAGCTATCAGTCAAGCTATCACGACAACAACATCAATCGTGGGTCTCGTCCCTATTTAGGACGCTGCCAAGCTTGTGGTACACAAGGCCACAGTGCAAAGTATTGTCCAGAATACAGAATTATCCGTGGCTCAGGACCACAGTGGCAACCGCAACAGAGAAATCAGCCTTGGCAAACCGTCAACACTCATCAATCCTGGCAGCCGAGAGCACATGTAGCCCTCACTCACGGTTCTGATGCTTCAACATGGCTCCTTGATAGTGGTGCCTCCCACCACATGACTTCAGACCTAGCTAATTTCTCTCTGCATTCTCCATATAATGGCGGCGAGGAGGTTATTCCAGGCGATGGATCAAGTCAAACAATCTCTCACACTGGTTCTTTATCACTTCCTTCTCTAACTCAACCTTTCTTTCTTAATGAAGTTTTATGTGTTCCCTCTTTAGATAAGAACCTAATATCAGTGTTTCAATTATGTTCTTCTAATGGTGTTGCAATAACCTTTACTCCGACTTATTTTCAGGTCCGCGATCTGAATACGGGGGCGCTTCGTTTGGAAGGCCAACCTAAGAATGGCACTTATGAGTGGCCAACAAAAAGATCTCGGAATCCTCCATCTTTAGCTTTTGCTTCGGCTATTAAGACGTCTATCAGTGATTGGCATGCTCGTTTAGGACACCCTGCATTACCTATTCTTAAAGCTACTATTTCTACTTTCAATTTACCTTTATCGTCTAATGTTTTGTTAAACAAGCCTTGTAGTGCTTGTTCGATTAATAAAATGCATAAGCTTTCTTTTTCAAAATCCACTCTTGTTTCCACAAAACCTCTTGAAATAATGTTTTCAGATGTATGGACTTCCCCAATTATATCCATAGATGGCTTCAAATACTATGTACTATTCGTTGATCAGTATACGAGATATACTTGGCTATATCCGTTGAAACGAAAGTCACAAGTTTTAGAAGTTTTCACAAAGTTTAAAATGTTGGTTGAAAATCGATTTCAATCCAAGTTGACAACTTTGTATACTGATAATGGTGGGGAATATATTGCTTTAGCAAATTTTCTCTCCATGCATGGCATTTTTCACTTCACGACACCACCGCATACTCCGGAGCATAATGGCATAGCCGAGCGTCGACATCACCATATTGTCGAAACCGGTTTAGCCCTCTTATCTCAAGCTTCAATGCCTAAGTCATATTGGACATATGCATTAGCTACTGCGGTTTACTTAATTAATCGTATGCCAATACAAAATCTTTCACTAAAATCTCCCTTTCAATGTCTTTTTGGTCAAACACCAAATTATACAAAGTTAAGGATTTTTGGTTGCTTATGTTTTCCTTGGTTGAGACCTTATGGATCTCATAAGTTGGATTCAAGATCAACACCATGTGTGTTTTTAGGATACAACACAACTCAAAGTGCATACTTTTGTTTAGATCGCACGACGTCCAGAGTGTATACGTCGCGGCACGTTCTCTTTCATGAATATGTTTTTCCCTTCTCGATGACTAATAATATAATTTCTGGATCTTCTACTCATAATGGTATTTCAGATACTCAAGATGAACAAGAACGTGCAGATAATCCAGTCATCCAACGTCTCATTCCTAGGCAAACACATCAACAGAACATGGATCCTCCGGAACAACAGAACCGTGCACCTCCTACTTCCCATGATCATCCCAACACTGTCGTGACGTCTACACCTTTGCTAACCTCTCCACAAACGACACATGCTGGGCCTGACACACAACAACAAGCTGCAGCATCACAACCAGGGACAGCTACGACAGTGAACACAGAACCAACAACAACAGCGCCTGCTGCACAGATTCCACCGACTTCACTAGAGCATACTAGGGTCTTACCTCCACCGCCGAGAGTCTCAAACAGACAAAGGAAGCCGGTTACACGACTTAATCTCAGTGCATCCATCACACATGTATCCGAAACAGAACCACAAACTGTTGCTCAAGCAATAAGAGATCCTAGATGGCGTCAAGCAATGTGCGAGGAAATTAATGCTCAAACCAGTGAACACACTTGGGACTTAGTTGCAGCCACACCATCAACAAACATTGTCGGCTGTAAGTGGATATTTACAATAAAACGACATGCTGATGGTACTATTGACAGGTTTAAAGCAAGGCTCGTTGCCAAAGGATACACTCAGCGGCCGGGCATCGACTTCCATGAAACGTTCAGCCCAGTAATCAAACCTGCGACGATTAGACTTGTCCTCAGTATCTCGGTGTCCCTGCACTGGCAAGTTCGACAATTTGACATCAACCATGCCTTTCTACAAGGAAAACTCCATGATGAAGTCTATATGGTGCAGCCACCAGGCTTCATTGACAAAGACAAACCACTTGCTGTATGCAAACTCAACAAGGCGATTTACGGGCTCAAACAAGCTCCGAGAGCATGGTACAATGAGTTGAGATCCTTTCTACTTCAGTCCGGGTTCATCAACTCCATAGCCGATGCCAGTCTATTCATATACAATAAACAGGGAGTAATTCTATACATGCTCGTTTATGTTGATGATATTATATTAACGGGCAATGACCAAAAATACTTAAATATATTTGTTCGATCGCTATCCACCACATTCTCTCTTAAAGATTTAGGAACTCTTTCTTATTTTTTAGGAATTGAAGCAAAATATTCCTCACAAGGATTATTACTAACTCAACGTCGTTACATTGCAAATCTTCTCCACAAGACAAACATGACGAACTGTAAGCCTGCGACGACACCGATGTGTCCACATTCAACACTCACACTTGATACGGGAACTCGCCTGGAGGAAGCAACTCAGTACCATGCCGTCGTTGGAAGTCTTCAATACCTCTCCCTCACGCGACCAGACATATCATTTGCAGTCAACAAGATGAGCCAATTCATGCATATGCCGACAGATACACACTGGACAGCCGTGAAACGCATCTTAAGATACCTCTCAGGAACATCTTCACATGGCGTATTCTTCAACTAGCACAACACTTCCTCCCTTCATGCATATACGGATGCCGATTGGGAGGGTAATAAAGACGACTATACTTCTACAAGCGCCTACATTGTCTACTATGGAAGACACCCCATTGCTTGGTCTTCCAAGAAACAGACGGGTGTAGCCCGATCGTCCACAGAAGCTGAGTATCGTGCTATAACATCCACATCTGCAGAACTGTGTTGGGTCAAGTCATTACTGTCTGAACTAGGCGCCTCATCATCCACAACTCCGGCAATCTACTGTGATAACATTGGAGCAACGTACCTAGCTGCAAATCCAGTGTTCCACTCTAGAATGAAACACCTAGCTTTGGATTATCACTTCGTTCGCAATCTCGTACAATCTGGTCAGATTCGTGTCTCCCACGTCACATCCGCCGATCAACTCGCGGATGCTCTCACCAAACCTCTTGCTAGGCCACGCCTTCAACAACTGCTGATCAAGATCGGAATCCTCTCCGACAATCCGTCTTGAGGGGGCGTATTAGATATAGGAAGTATTATATCACCTAACGGTCATATGATCTCCCTTAATTACTGAATATTCTTACTTCCTTTCTATGTATATCTTCTCTGTATAAATCCATGTATCATGAGGTTAATAGAATATACAATCACAATATTCAATATGTTGGAATCAAGTAGTTTCCAACTCTGATAGGGATGTCCTCAAGAATTCCTTCTGGAATCCTCTTCGATCGATCAGCTAGGATAAGAGAAATCCTAGTTCGTTTGAAGTCCAGTAACCCCAATCTCAAAGCCACAGAGTATGGCATGAGATTCACACTAGATCCCAAATCACATAGTGAGTGTTTGAAGCTGTTCTCGAAGATAGAATAATCTAGCGCAAAGACTCCTGGATCTGGAAGCTTCTCTGGAATCTGATTCAGCAGCATAGAACAAACTCGCTTAGATACAATCATCACTCCTTCTTTCAAATGACCATCAATGGAGATCATTTTCTTCGCATATCTCCGCACACAAGGATGAACTCGCAAAGCATCAGCCGGTGGAGTTTCATTCAGCTTCTTATCCATCACCAACATGCATTTGACCGCACTTTGCTCCTGTTTGGACCTCATAGGAACTCTGGGGAAGGGTACAAGAGGTTTGTAGACCCTCTCTTTAGCAACAACACAAGATTCTGATGAGATTTGCTTGGTCTGACCGTAGTGTCGATCGACGCCGAAGTGGTGTCGGTCGATGTTGTTTCCTATTGATCCTTCTGTGTCGAGTAGGGTCGATTTCCGTTCATCATGAGAACTCGAAATTACCGTCAAAACTAGGTGTCGACCGACACTAATAGGGTGTCGATCGACACTGAGAGCTATAGTCATAAGATCAATGTCGATCTCGGTCGATTTTGGTCCGTCGAAACTCTCGAACTCGGGTGTTTCAGAGGATGTCGACCGACACCAAGATTGTGTGTCGATCGACGCTGAGTCTGCAGCTTTGGATTCTCGACTGTTTTCCATGATTTTCTGAGCCTTGACCTCGAATTCTTCTTCCTGATTCAGCCTATCTTTAACTTGAACTGAGATAGCATTGATATGAGCGTTCTGAGCATTCTTACCCTTGATTGAGCCTGAAATCTGAGCCACTTGTGTATCCAGCTGCGTCATATGAGTATTCAAGGGCTCAAACGTCCCATTCAGATCTTCATACACAACATCAAGCTTCTTGTTGAAGTCTACAGTGGTCTTTGTCTGCCCCTCAAGTATCTGCTCCATCATAGCTTCCAATCTACTCTCATGAGTATTAGTAACAAGAGGTGTCTGATAAGAGGAGGCTCCATAGTTCCTTGTGAAGGAATTGTTCTGCTGTTGGAAAGGCTTCTGGAATGCAGACTTTTGAGTGAAAGAAGCAGGATTTTGGGTACCATATTTCTGAAATCCAGACACTCCAATGTAATTCACAACTTATTGTGCACACTCTCCAGCTTCAGATGCCTCATGGGGCTGCTTCTTCCCAAGCAGAATGCTGTGGACGGAATCGATCTTGTCATTCAACTCAGCTATCAGTGAGCTATCAGCTTTCCCACCAAATTTCTGCCTCTCCAGATCAGCATTCTTGATACTATTACTAGTCACCAAGTTCTCAATAAGCTCCTTAGCCTCTTCTGGAGATTTAGTGTAGAAGTTTCCATTACTTGCAGCATCTAAGGCCTTCTGATACCACAAATCAACTCCTCTGAAGAAAATACCCAACAACTGCAACTCAGAGAAACCATGATGATGGCAATCTCTCTGATACATCTTGAATGTCACCCAAGCTGCCTTAAAAGGCTCTGTAGATCCCTGCTTGAAGGTCAAGAGATCATGTCTAAGCTTATCAGATCTAGCATCATCATAGAAGTGTCACATAAACTTTTCCTTCACTGCATTCCAAGTAGTCAGAGTCCCAGGTGGAATCTGCTTCAGCCAGTTAGCAGCTTCTCCTCCAAGAGAGTGAGGAAAAAGCTTGCAGTGTAAGTAGTTATAGCTCACTCCATTGTGCTTCATCCCAGTGACTAAAGACTCAAAGTCCTCTATGTGATCCATTGGATCCTCATGTGGGAGTCCATGAAAGAGATGCTGTCCCACAAGCGTGTAGTAGGAAGTCTTCAGCTCAAACTCATTCCTCTCAAAAGCAGGAGGTACAATCGCAGACCTGTTGGCATAGAACTCATCAGGTCTGTTATAGTCGTCAAGAGACCTCCTAATAGGTAAGTTAACAATCTGTTGCTCAGGTTCAGGGATCACATTCCCTTGAGCATCAATCCTATGGCCCTGAGCTTTGTAGGGATTGTTCTGCGAGTCTCTCAGAACACCTTCTGCATCTCTAATCAAGATCAATCGATTCATCATCCTTGAAGATTTCTGAGCCTTCCTGTTTGTTCTCTCAAGCCTAGCAAGCTCCTCAAATCTGAGGTTCAAAAGCTTATCGTCTGGGTTGCTTCTGGTGTGGCGATTTGGCATCCACTAAAAATCAGACTTCTTCTGCGAAGGGTGTCGATCGACGCTGACAGTGATGTCGATCGACACTTCTCTCGCTCGTTCTTCTCTCCAAGAACAACGACAAACGAAAAAGAGTCAGTAAACACGAAAATAAAACACTTAGACTAAATTCTAGTACAAAATCTATCGACGAACTCAAAGAGTCCCCGGCAACGGAACCAAAAACTTGATAGGTCAAATTTTAATCCCTATTCTAATTGCAAGTGCACAGATATGCAATCATAGTATAAAGGGTATCGAATCCACAGAGACTCTAGTTAACGCAATATATTGTATGCAATCGAATTAAGCTAAGGAAGATAGATGGAAAGTAGTAACCAGAACAAGTAAATAAAACGGTGTGTGATCAATAAACAAAGACACTAGACTTAGGAAAGTTCTCAGGAAATCAGGAACACAGATCAACCAATCAACATGATTCAGATGTCGATGTTCTAGAACTAGAATCACAATTGTATAACAAACCAACTCTCGCTGTGAATGCTAACTATGTCTAACAACCTAGAAGACCAAATCTCTTTGCGAATTCTAGAGTTCTAAACATGCATTTACGTCAAGTTCTTTCGTTCACAAATTCCCTAAGCCAAATCTCTTTGCGAATAGGTAATTTGCTCAGCTAGGGTCTTTTCTAATCAATTAACTAACTCTCGCTGTGCTAATAGATCTGATGACAATAATCTAAGTAGGTAATTTAGATTAAGCATTAAGAACAACCTAGATGAAGAACTAGATGGTTTAAATCCCAATTAATCGATCAATCTATAATTCCATAAAATCCCTAAAGATAATCCCTAAAACTACTCAGACATGGCAATCATAACAATAGACATAATCAAAGTAGAAATCATATAAATCAATAGAATAAGAAAACGGGTTCAAAAGTTTTTCTCTCTCGAGTACAAGACCAGCCCCAAAATTTCCTAATCTCTAATAGAATAAAGCTTAGCCTAAACAATGGATCAAAAACCTAATTAATAGTTTAAAACATGATTTGGGTCTTTCTGTAAATATGAAAAATTTCTGGGTAAATCTTACAAATCTCCAAAATCTGTATTTTTGACGCGCATGAATTTCGTCCTTTAGTGGTGTCGATCGACACTAAGTGCAGACACACCCAGTGAACTCTGTGAAATCCATGTATGCTGCAAAATCACTCCAAAAGCTCCCAAAATCTCCAAATAAGCTCCAAACATGTAGATTTGAATTCAAAAAAGGTCATGAATTTGGATTTGCTTCGCTAGGAAGGGGATCTTTGCACTGCCTCTTTTTAAGTTAATCCGCCAGGGCCCAAATAACTCAACTTTCTCCCATGAACGATTTGTGTACCTAAACCTGCAAATGACTCAAAAGACTCCAAATACAAGGTTAAAGACTCAATACAAACACCTATATCATGGTTGAAAACCTATAAAAACCATGATATATCAGTAAGATTCTGAAGGATTGTTTAGTTTATCCTGATTCAATTACTCATTAGTTGATCCTACTAAACATGCTTGGATCTAGGTTCTCTTGCTGAATCATAAAAGATCTCACCTAATACCTTGTTATGCAGCGGAATGGAGAGGTATGGGTTAGAGATCAGCAGAACCGCCAAGAGACAGCTCCTCCAAAGGTTCACACACGCACACTTCAGGAAATTGGCTGCTAGACCAGTAGGGAAGGAGGCGCAGAGAGAGAGAGAGAGAGGCGCAGAAGAGGCTTGGGGAAAAAGTGGCTACGTTAAGTTTTAATCATAAAACTTATGCCTAGTTCCTTTTGGGCTTTTGGGCCCAATTCTCAGTCTGATCAAATCCCTTGGATTTAATCAGGCCCTTCTATCTCTCCAAGCACAGTAAATGCCTAGCACTTTTACCGTACATCTGCTGAACCGTTCCTTCATAGTTTCCTGTTAGCTTAGGCGTGTGACCCATATGGGATCATATAATAAAGGCAATAAGTCCAAGACTTATAGATCATGAGCGGACTCTAGCAAGCCATCATGACCCCCAGTATTATATGACTTATGTCTGATCATTGACATACTCTTACTTTCTAGAGACAGTACAGAGATTACTGGACATAATTCCAACAATCTCCCACTTGTACTGGAATCTCTGTATTCATATTCCTTTTGTCTCAATATCTCGATTAGTCATAAGGCAAGATGAGTGTCATCCTTATAAAGCCTAATCATGTTCATCGGACTCTGATTTGATACTGACAATCCAAACGACTCGGGACAGTCCGTTTGAGCATGGCCATGCATTTTCCAGTATTCAAATCTCCGATTGGCCTAGAGATATTCACTCCATTTATATTGGAGGGACAAATCCCGTCTTGTTCCATCACTGTAAACTACTCATTTCATAATACACCCAAACAAGGTCCTTATAACTATCGCATAACGACAGCATTAGACAATGATCAAAGCGCATCAGTTCATGTGCAGTCACATGCATGCGAACTCAGGTCTAAGGACTATACTCTATAGTTGTAGTAAGAATCTCTTATGACACAGATATAAATATCCTGAAGAGTTCTTATAAGCGGGTCTTGTCCGGTCGTATGTACCCCAACATACACCTATGTACTGACTTTGATGCCGTGCATCTATGACATCCTGAGACTTTGTCATAAGTCACATACCAATCTAGTCTCGCGCGGTTGTTGGTGTTCCAATTTCAACAACCTTCGACTAGGGACAGGATGATATAAGCCATCTATCAAATATAGGGTCTCATGATCAAGCTAAATGACTTTGATGACTCAAGATCAAGTCACTTACTTCGTTGACCTATAAAATGGTTCATATCATTTTGGAACGATTATTTCATCACAGTTAAAATAATCTTGAAAAACAATTTTTATTAAACATCTTAAATGTTTTACAAGAACATATCAATAACTAAATAAAGCCCTCAAACTCCCACTCAAATTTAGATTACATTTCAATGTCTCTAATGCCTACAGCTTCAGTCAGGAACTCGAGCTTAGGTCTTGGGAGTGGCTTTGTCAATGGATCAGCGACGTTATCATCTGTCTGAACTCGGCTGATCTTGACTTCCTTTCTATTAATGATGTCACGTATCAAGTGAAATCTTCTTAGTACATGCTTGGATTTCTGGTGTGATCTTGGTTCCTTTGCCTGAGCAATAGCACCATTGTTATCACAAAACAGTGCCAGAGGCTCAGCCGCATTTGGTATCACACCTAGTTCAATAATGAACTTTCATATCCAAACAGCTTCCTTCGCTGCTTCTGAAGCGGCGATATATTCAGCTTCTGTAGTGGAATCAGCAACGGTGTCCTGCTTGGAGCTTCTCCAACTGATTGCACCGCCATTCAGACAAAAGATATAACCGGACTGTGACCGGAAATCATCTTGGTCTGTCTGGAAACTTGCGTCCGTGAATCCACTGACTTCAAGCACATTACTTCCGCCGTACACCAAGAACTTATCCTTAGTATGTCTTAGATACTTCAGGATATTCTTGACGGCAATCCAATGGTTTTCACCTGGATTTGACTGGTATCTACTCGTCATGCTCAATGCATAAGCAACATCAGGACGAGTACAGATCATGGCATACATGACAGATCCTATTGCAGATGCATAAGGAATATTCTTCATGCGCTCAAGCTCAGCAGCCGTCGTAGGGCTCTGCTTCTTGCTTAGCGTTGTGCCATGTACCATTGGCGTGAAGCCCTTCTTGGAATCTGCCATGCTGAATCTATGCAGGACTTTGTCAATGTATGAATCTTGACACAAGCCTATCAGCCTTTTAGATCTATCTCGGTAGATCCGGATTCCAAGAACGTATGCGGCTTCACCCATGTCTTTCATAGAAAAACAACTTCCAAGCCAGTCCTTTACGGACCTCAGCATTGGTACGTCGTTTCCGAGAAGTAGTATGTCATCGACATACAGAATAAGAAATACTATCTTGCTCCCACTAGTTTTCTTATACACGCATTGTTCTTCTTCGTTTCTGATGAAGTCAAATTGCTTGATCGCTTCATCAAAACGAAGATTCCAGCTCCTCGATGCTTGCTTCAATCCATAAATGGATTTATGAAGCTTGCATACTTTCCCAGCATTCTTTGGATCTATGTAACCGTCAGGTTGTGTCATATACACATCCTCTTCCAGAATGCCATTCAGGAAGGCGGTTTTCACGTCCATCTGCCAAATTTCATAATCATGAAAAGCTGCAGTTGCTAGTAGAATCCGAATAGATTTCATCATAGCCACTGGGGAATAGGTTTCATCATAATCCACACCGTGAACTTGTCTGAAACCTTTTGCCACCAACCTGGCTTTATAAATCTGGACATTTCCATCCACGTCAATCTTCTTCTTGAAGATCCATTTGCACTCGATGGCTTTTACACCAGCGGGTAAGTCAACCAACGAAAACACTTGGTTGACCGACATGGAGTCCATTTCGGAATCAGTGGCCTTACGCCACTTGGAGGAATCTGGGCCCATCATGGCTTGATTGAAGTTCGATGGTTCATCACCATCAATGATCAGAAGATCATGACAGTTAGTCACGAGGAATCCTTGATATCTCTCGGGTTCGTGACGGATCCTCCCGGATCTTCGAACTTCAGGTACTACAGGTTCAGGCTCTACAATTTCTTGTAGGTCCTCCTGCTGCTCTTCCTCATTAGGTTGAGCAGTATCCTGTTCATCTTGAATTTCTTCAAGCAGTACCTTACTCCCACTGTTTTTCTTAGAGAGAAACTCCCTCTCAAGAAAATTACAATCCCGGGCAACAAAAATCTTGTTCTCGGAACGTAGGTAGAAGTAATAAGCCTTGGTCTCCTTCGGATAACCAATGAAATAGCATTTATCAGACTTTGGTGTAAGCTTGTCAGAGATCAATCTCTTGACATAGGCTTCACAACCCCAAATTCTAAGATAAGACAGCACTGGAGCTTCCCCAGTCCATAATTCATATGGTGTCTTAGCTACTGCTTTTGATGGCGCTCTATTTAGAGTGAACACTGCTGTTAGCAGAGCATATCCCCAAAGGGATATTGGAAGGTCTGTGTGACTCATCATAGACCGAACCATATCCAATAAGGTCCGATTCCTCCTCTCAGACACACCATTCCATTGAGGTGTTCCAGGAGGAGTGATTTGGGAAACTATCCCACACTCTCTTAGATGATCACTGAACTCTTGGCTCAAGTATTCTCCTCCTCGGTCGGACCGAAGAGCTTTAATGCTTTTGCCAAGTTGGTTCTGTACTTCATTTTGGAATTCTCTGAATCTCTCAAACGATTCAGACTTATGTTTCATTAAATAAACATATCCATACCTACTGAAATCATCAGTGAAGGTAATGAAGTACTGATAGTTTCCTCTTGCATTTGTGGACATTGGGCCACACACATCTGTGTGTATCAGGCCCAATAAGTCACTGGCCCTCTCGTTAGGTTTATTAAAGGGGGCCCGCGTCATTTTGCCCATCATGCAGGATTCGCATTTCTCACATGACTCAAAGTCAAACGAGCCAAGAAGTCCATTCGTATGGAGCATCTTAATGCGTTTCTCGCTGATGTGCCCTAAACGACAATGCCATAGAAACGTTCGGTTCTCCTCATTAGGTTTGAACCGTTTGGTATTAATGTTATAAATTGGCGCGGATTGATCGAGTATGTAAAGCCCATTCGTAAGAGGGGCACAACCATAGAACAAATTGTTGCGATTGAAGGAACATAATTTATTCTTAACTGAAAAATCATAACCTTCCAAATCCAACAATGAAATTGAAATAATATTTCTGCTTATCGCAGGTACAAAATAACAATTATTGAGTTCTAAAACCAATCCCGAAGGTAAAGACAACAAGTATGTGCCTACAGCTAGTGCAGGAACTTTCGCTCCATTCCCAACTCGTAGCTCCACTTGTCCTTGCTTCAGCCTCCTACTGTTGCTGAGTGCCTGCATATTAGTACAAATATGAGCCCCACAACCAGTATCCATAACCCATGAGGTATTATCAGAAGTAGTTGTATTAACTTCTATAACAAAAATACCTGATGAAGAAGTCTCCAGAGTCTTCTTCTTCAATTCCTTTAGACCTTCCAGGAATTTCTTACATTCTCTCCTCCAATGCCCCGGTTCTTTACAGAACCTGCAGATGTCAGTAGGCCCAGCCTTGGACTTGGGCTTGGGCTTTGGCGTGTCCTTGTCCGGGACTTGAACAGCCTTAGCCTTTCCCTTGTCCTTGGCAGAGGATTTCTTAAAGCCCTTGCCCTTTTGCACCATAAGCACATTGGGGTCCTTGGCTTTCCTCAAGTTGGGCTCTGCAGTCTTGAGCATTCCGTGAAGCTCAGGCAATGTCTTACTCAAGCCATGCATATTGAAGTTCAGAATGAACTGATCATAGCTTGCAGGTAAAGACTGCAGAATGATGTCGCAGGCAAGTTCCTGGCTGATAGGGAAGTCGAGTTTCTGAAGATGATCGAGATAACACATCATCTTCAAGACATGAGGACTCACTGCCGCATTTGCAGCCATCTTACAGTCCAAGAGGTTCTTAACTGTCTGGAACCTCTCAGTCCTTGCCTGCTCCTGAAAAAGCGATTTCAGGCTTGCCATTATCTCGATGGGCGACAGCACACTCTCGAACTGCATTTGCAGCTCAGAAGTCATGGTCGCCAACATCAGGCAATAGACATCATTTTCATCTGACGAATGCTTTTCCCAAGCATTATGCAGATTCCTGGCGGCATTGTTAGGAGGCCTCTCGGGGAGGGGATCACGAAGGACATATTCCTTCTTCTCCTGCTTGAGGACCAGCCTCAAGTTCCTTGACCACGTCAGGAAGTTCGTTCCAGTCAGCTTCTCCTTATCGAGAACAGACCGGATTGAGAATGTGTTTTGTGTGCTTGTTGTAGTCATAGCTGAAATATAAGATAAAAGGATTTTAGTTAATATGTTCAATATGATTAATCTCGCATTATATTCAATAACATCAGTTACCCTCAATAGAATATAATGATTCCAAGATCCACATATAACTAAGATCAAAGTGGGCCACTGGCCGCCGCCCAACCTTAGCTTATATCGGTAAGCCCTATCTCGGCTAATTGTATCCGTGATATAACTCTTGGTTGTGAATCTGGGCCCGAGGCCCAATCCACTCTGATGTCTCAAGGCCTGGGACTCCCGATGACCTAGTCAAGAAAACCATTCTATACAGTCATGTAATCACTAATGTCTGGGACTCCCAATGACATTAATGAATCACAAACTGTCTTACCCACGCAAAAGATAGACACCCTCACACTGTAAGGCCATGTGTACGATTGAATGGGTTTCAACAGCTGACATAGACTGGACAAGACATCCAACGCTTGATATTATTTGAGGTTTATAGGTTTTCTTAAAATTTCATTCCCAAAATAGAAGATTACTATTTTTTTTTTTTTGGAAACTTTCCATTTTTGGAAACCTACTGTTTTTGGAAACTTTCTAAAATTGGAAACTTCCTAAAATTGGAAACTTTCTAACTATAGAAATTTCCTATAATCCAAAACATGCAAATCTAGAAACTTCTATTCTAAGAAACTTTCTAATTTCAGATTTTTTTGGAAACTGATTAATTTTAAAGTCAAATTTTAATTATTAAAAGAATTTTAAAATAAATCTGAAGAAAAGACTCAAATAATTGGCCCAATTGTTTTAACTTCTTGGCCCATGGCCCAAGAATTGGTCTATGTCCAAGACATAACCCAATTGTCCAATTAAATGACATAACCGGTCTGGTTCATTAAAATTGGTCTAACCAAAATTAATTACTACGATGACCACAATTGTCAACCGGTTATTTACTAAACCGGATTTTCTCAATTTATTTGGTCCAACCAAATCAAATTAGAAAACCACTGGTTTAGGCACTAAATCCAATTTTACGACTTTGGATTTCTTATCACGGTTTAACCAGATCTAATAAATTTATTAAGTCTATAATTATTAAACCGTGACGATTAAGTTTTAATCAAATTAAACCGAGCCACAAACCAAACCGCAACGATCGATGCTCGGGTCCGTGATGATCGATGCTTTCACGCGATCGATCGGGACGAGAGCGGCGGGATGGCTTGGGTCGAGAGAAGGCGGGACACGATCGCCGACGATCCATGCCATCGATCGCAACGATCGATCCATGCGATCCAGCCGATCGGACCATCTCTCGCGATCGAATGACCACGCGATCGATCCGCAAAGCAAGCGATCCGTGCGTCAATCCGATCTTAGTTATGCATCGGGGGATGCAATATCAGTTTAGGGGTTTTCAACAATTTTTTCTTAAGTGTTTTCTTATCAAATTCAAGCACAGAATGATTCAAACACTTCTAAACAACCTAAACTTGATTCTAAACAAGAAATCCTAATAGAACCAATGGCTCTGATACCACTGAAGGATTGTTTAGTTTATCCTGATTCAATCACTCATTAGTTGATCCTACTAAACATGCTTGGATCTAGGTTCTCTTGCTGAATCATAAAAGATCTCACCTAATACCTTGTTATGCAGCGGAATGGAGAGGTATGGGTTAGAGATCAGCAGAACCGCCAAGAGACAGCTCCTCCAAAGGTTCACACACGCACACTTCAGGAAATTGGCTGCTAGACCAGTAGGGAAGGAGGCGCAGAGAGAGAGAGAGAGAGGCGCAGAAGAGGCTTGGGGAAAAAGTGGCTAGGTTAAGTTTTAATCATAAAACTTATGCCTAGTTCCTTTTGGGCTTTTGGGGCCAATTCTCAGTCTAATCAAATCCCTTGGATTTAATCAGGCCCTTCTATCTCTCCAAGCACAGTAAATGCCTAGCACTTTTACCATACATCTGCTGAACCGTTCCTTCATAGTTTCCTGTTAGCTTAGGCGTGTGACCCATATGGGATCATATAATAAAGGCAATAAGTCCAAGACTTATAGATCATGAGCGGACTCTAGCAAGCCATCATGACCCCCAGTATTATATGACTTATGTCTGATCATTGACATACTCTTACTTTCTAGAGACAGTACAGAGATTACTGGACATAATTCCAACAGATTCTAGGTAAAGATAGGAATCGAAGAGTCAGAGGAATGGGAAGAGGGATTATCGCTACCAAGCTAGCTTTCTTATAGGCCAGAAACGCAAACGTACATAAGCTTGAAGCTAATCAAGCACGATTGGTGAGTGAGGTCGAAGATTTGAGGAACTTTTTAAAAAATATTGCTTCTCAGAAACAACAAGATGGTGGTTCAAAATATGAAACCACGGATACAAGCAAAGGAGGACCTAAATATCAACTACTTGATTGGTATTAAGAGGAAGAGGTTGTTATCGGTGAAGGAGAATTATGCTCTGTTGATGCGTTTTACAAGTTTGGACGTATTCCACTTGGTCCTAATGCCGCGGCTATAGTTGTGAACTCCGCATCTGACAAAGACGCATATGTCTGGAGGCCTACAACAACTATCACCTCACATGGGCAAGCTGGGGGAGCCAAAATTGCATGGCCATTCTATAAGCTCATTGTGGATGATTCGGAATCCACAACTCAAAACAAGACTGCTGCTTCTTCGGTAAAGTTCTCATTTTCTCTTATAATTAAAGTAAAAATTGTAGCAATATAAAAGCTTATTGGTTACTTATACCTTGTTGTGTGTTTGTTGCATGGCTCATTAGGCTACAAACGCATCAGATAATAGGATCCATATTATTGCTTGGACTTCGGATGATAAAGTAGTTGTTGAGGGATATCTGACTTCAACTGACCTAAAAGAGATGGTCAATTGCATTCCTCTGGGTCTGAATGCTGCATCGGTGAAGATTGACAAAGTGATTGACAAAGCGGCTTACCTCTGGAGACCAAGTGAAGATATGACTGTCATGAATGATGCACTGTTTGAGACCATAGCATGGCCTATTGCCAAGGTGAAATTGGTAAATCTACTGCCAAGGGAGGATGCAGTTTGTGAAAAAATCATCAGCATCTAAAGGAGTATAGGAACAAGAGCAGGACAATCAGTTCCTAAAGTTACATCCACTTCTAAAGGATCATCACCTAAGTTATAGTTCTACACCCTATCTATGTATTTTAAATGATCGATGTGTTGGATTGTTTCCTGATTGTGATGATGAGTTGGATTGTTTCCTGATTGTGATGATGAGTTGGATTGTTTTCTGATTGTGATGGTTTGTTTGAATTTGAACTTGTAGAGAGTTAGTAACAGATCAAACACTAATAACAACTCTGGAAAGAAGAACTGTTTCCTCGTAGATTGCTTTGGATTGGGAAAAATGGTTGCAGAAGGACGAGTTTTATCAAACAATCCAAAATAAAAAGTCCATTTTGTTCCATGGTTGAGGTCTGTAAGATTCAGGATGCACGCATGTGGAGACCAACCTCAGAATTCGAGATAATTGCTGATGCATTAGGTTCTACAGTCGCTTGGCCTAATGACAAAATTGTTTTTATGTGAACCATTGTCTTCTATGGAATTGTGTAGGGTACTAGTAGAACTTGTTGGATACTTGTTGTGTTTATGATTTGGTTGTGTTGAACTTGTTGGTTTGGTTTTTAGAACAAGTGTATAGCTTATATTTGGTTATAAATTTCGTTTCTTTATGAATATGTTTTTGCAATGACTAATTGGAACAAATAAAATCATTGTAACAATTACAAAATTCAGGTGCTATAATAAAACTAATGGTGACATAAAAACCCAGATAAAATCACTATAACAATTACAAAATTCAGATGCTATAATAAAACTAATGGTGACATAAAAAATGTTGTGAATAACAAAAAAAACATAACAGATACTAGACGTTGTTGTAAAATAAACAATTACATAATTAGACAATATTATTAAAAAATAACTAACGTAGCATAACGAATAAACGCTATGTAAATCGCCAGACCTATTATGACGGGCGAAGATGGAGCGTTTGCAATAACTCTATGGTATCCAGCAATGACTTTTTACGTCGAATTGCTTTACGATGAATTAATGACGTTAACATTTACGTCGAATTAACGACTTTGTGGTTACGTTGATTTAACATCGTATATTTTACGATGATTTAACGTCCAAAGTGACCTATTTATTACATCGTTGATAATGAAAAATATATGTTACTAAATCGATGTTAATCGATGTAAACTTAACCACTACTTAATGTCGATTTTAGAACTAACATTTTCAAAGTTATTTAGTCGTTAAGTTTTCGTCGATTTAACGACAAATTGTTTTCCGACGAATTTACATCGAATTCTCCATTGCCGTATTTTACGACGTATTTTGAATTACGTCGAACGATTAAAGATGAATCTTCATTCGTCGTAAGATTGTCCCAAACATCGTTTTACGTCGAATTTGCGATGTATATTGCCGTCCCAAAACCCCTGTTTTCTTGTAGTGAAAGTCTATTTATGGCAAGTCCTCAACCACAACCGCTATTTCTGATATTTCTTCAATCATCATTGTAGTGGTTCTGTTAAATTAAGGTGAGGATTATTCCGCAAACTTCAGTAGTGTGTCTATAATCTCTTATATGCCTATTTTAGTACCTAAATGTTATCCGTCTCTTTGATCGAGCCTAGTTAGGTTTGGGTGTTTAAATTGAAATAAGAATATAAATGATTCAACCTTTGTTTCAGTTTCCTGTTAAACTGTAATTTACTGTTTTGTATGGAAATATTCGTAGTGGTTTGAGTAGGTGAGATTTTGGGGGTACAGAGACGTATTTTTGTACTAGCGGTGCATTTGGTGAGGGGGTATGACAACCTAAGTCCATCTTTATCCCGGACCCTAAGATCGATAAAGCGTCCTCTGAGCGGTGCGGTGGACACAAAATCCATCATTAAGCCTCTTTGGTGGGTGTAGGCCATAACTTAATATTCTAGGACCATTGTTTGCTATGCTTGGATGCTTTAAGGGTCGTGTTTGTTCATTTTTAGGCTAGACTTATATATTTGGAGTGTTACTATCGAGTCTGTGGACTTGCATGTTTAGAATCCAATACCTCACTGAGTGAATCTCATGTAACTCACTCCTCTTTCTTACCTTTCATGCGAGCTTGATGAGTATACTGATGTTTGATGGATCGAGTCCTTTAGGACTTTATCACATTTTCGTATTTTGATTTCAAACATTGTTTCAAGACTTTATATGGTTTATTTGGTTATTAGATTTATTTATTTATTTCAGTTATTAAATTTATTGGTTTATTTCTGTTAATTCATTTATTGGAGTTACTTGAGATATAAGTTAGGGTTTGTGGCATTTTATTCTCGAGAGAGGATCAGATCTATGTTTCACTAAAATTTGGTCTTTAACTCCAAAAACTCCTAACATGAATGTTCTCAGTAGGAAATGGGTGATTAGGACGAAGCTCAATGTTGATGTCTCTTTAGACAAGCTCAAAGCTTGTTTAGTCACCAAAGGGTACCATCACGAAGAAGGCATTGATTATTTGGTTCGTGTTGTTCTTCACATTGCAATAATAATGTTGTGGAATATTAAACAAATGGACATAAGAAGCGCATTTTTTCATTGGATATCAGTGAAATTGTGTACATGAGGAAGCCGCATGGATTTGTGGAGAAAACAAAAGGAGATCATGTGTGAAAATTGCATAAGCTTTTATACGGTCTCAAGAAGTCGCCTCGTGCTTGGTACAACAAGTTCAGAAATTTTCTACTAAAGTTTGGTTTCATCTGCAATATTAAAGATCATTTTCACATGTTGCAAGAACAAGGATGTGATCATGCTACTTCCTTATGTAGATGATGTGGCTATCAAACAGCTCTGAGGTAATGACTAAGCTTCTTCATGAACTGAATCAACAATTTTGGATAAAAGATCTTAGGAAGCTAACTATTTTATGCGGATCCAAGATCAGTTCCAAGACACATGCTTGTTTCTTTTCCAACAGCAGTATGTTGAAGACCTTCTTGTTGTGGATGGTATGACAAAATGCTCCCCAGTGGAAACTATACTACCTCTTTAACTCAATCATGTCGTAGCTCACGATGAAGTCTTTTCAAATCCGGTTTATTTTAAAAGTCTTGAGGGTAAGCCTTAATATCTTACCCTAACTCGTCCTAACATCCAATTTTCAGTGAATCGTGTTTGTTAGAAGATGCACGCTCCATTATTGTATGATTTCAACAATATTTGAACTTCAATGCATTTGTGGTACTACTGTGATGCAAATTTTCTGCTCAAAGGACTATGTCCACAATATTCGAGCATACAATGACAGCGATTTGGGAGGTTGTCCAAAAATACGAAAATCTACCTGTAGATTTTACGCTTTTCTTGAACAAAATCTCATTGCCTAGTCATCCAAAAAGCAGCTAATGATTTCTAAAATCTTCACTGAAGCAGAGTAAGTTTCCTTGTTTGAAGCTGCATCCAAACTTACCTGGATCAGCTCTCCCTTGAAGGAAGTCGGTGTACCTCTGCATGTCACTCCTGAGTTATACAATGACAATCTATCTTTTGTCTATCTCAGTGAAAATCATGCCTTCCACAAGCTTTGAAAGCACGCTGAGACAGATTACCACTATATTGGAAAATGTGTGGCTTTTGGCTCTCTAGTAGTTAAACTTGTTCCGGCTGTTCAGCAAATCACACACACACACACACACATATATATAGTTGTTAATGCCTTATGCAGCTTGAGATTCAAACGTGGTGTAGACATTTCTCCCACACCAGGTTTGAGAGGAGTTATTAACAAGTCAATTGCTCAAAACAACAATATTTCAATCTTGGACAAACGACCTTTGGGCCTTGCCAAACGCAAGCCTATCTCGGTTCAAATTTGTGTTCAAACATCAAGGCCTACTCGCGTTCAACTGTCACCAATATCATCTTAACAACATAACAACAGGAGATGACCGTTTGAAGATAAGAGGAAGTTGCTTTTGACTATACCGAGTACGAAGAAGAAGATGAAGTCGATTTCGACAGAGAATCGTTTCACAACCCTTGATATAGTTGAATCAGTTTGATGTTTTCATCTGTCCAAGTTGGTTAGGGTTTAACGTTTTTGTATAAGTAGCTGCTCTTGTTCTTGTAAACATTTTAAGCGTAATGCATATTTCAATCAAACAAGTTTCAATCTTTGTTCTTCAAGCATTGCTTCAAACTTCAGCATTGACACTGTCCTCTGTTCGCCAATCCAACCTAGTCTACTCCATGAACCACTGGAGGAAAGCCAAGATCGTCCACGTACCAACGATATTTTGGTGGGAAGAAGAAGCTTATCACGCCTCTCCACTGTCAAACAATACCCCCGAGAGGCTAGCAAAATCCACAACAAGAACATATCACTCGATGAAGATCCGACAGTAAGACACAGTAACAAGTTGACTTAAACCATTTTCATAATATTTATAAATGTCGTCATTTCCAATCAATGAGATAGTGAGGAAACTTTCAACCTATAATCTCTATCTTTTATTATGTTTTTCTCTCTCTCTCTCTCTCTCTCTCTCTCTCTCTCTCTCTCTCTCTCTCTCTCTCTCTCTCTCTGTTAGTAGTTTTTATTTTGGGCCTCGTTAGTTGGTTTAGAATCGAACATGGTCAATTGTTAGATTATGATAATTAGGGGCAAATTTTTATATATGTTTTACTATGGATTTGTTTAAAGTTAAATTAACCTTAATTAATCATCCTAATTTAATATATATGCTTTATCTAGTGCACAAATGTGTTTGCAAAAATACTTGAAACAAGTTGTAGTAAGTTATCTAGCATCAAAATTGATGTTACCGAAGTGTATGAGCTAATTAACTCGATTGTTAATGCATTCTAATTAATTAGAATACAAATGAGATTCAAGTATAAATAGGTTATTAGCATATTGTATAAGGATTTGAAATAAGCTTTAAGGGGATTTGGCAATGATTATGATTGTGAGCTTTTATTGTGGACTTTGGTCGTAAAAATTTTAGGTGTAAAAGATTTTTTTTTTAACAAACTTCATATTTTACTTATCATGTACAGGGGAGTTTGATTACAGAAAAAAAAAATCTGATTTTGCCACAGAATCTCATTAAATGAATGCTCAACATCATATGCCACTAACATTTTTACAGGAAAAACAAACTACAAAAGACCAGAGCAAATTATCCTTTTGTATATATAAATCATAATAATAGATAACCCTTTTGTAATAACTCAAAATTCGAGAATTATATAAAAAATATATGGCCAATTAGTACAACTATATCTTTACTATATCATTCCATGATACATACCATCCATACAAAATGATAAAATGTTTATAAACTTATCACACCTAAACACATGCTTGAGTCTAATAGGGAGAAATGATTGGGCGGTAATTTTTAATAAATCTAAACCTAAACGTTATAGATTGATAACTATGATTTTCTGACGAAAACTAGCATTACGAATTAAACATCGGCTTTGCAAACGCAGCATGCCTACATAAAAAAGATTAAGATTATAATCATTAGAATATTCAAATGAAAATGTATGTGTGTACGTATTTTTAATAGAAATTAGATTGAATTTATGTTCATACGTTGTTTCCTGACAACCACTATGAAATGCAATCCTTGTGGTAGATATGATTACACGGAAAAGTTGTTATCTTATCTCCCTTTTCATAGTCGACAAGGCATATCGAACACCTTCAGAAAATATAAAAGCAAAATTAGAATTATGCTCTAAATCTAAACTTATATTAAATAGCAATTGACATGAATTACATGGATTAATATGGTTTAGTAACAAAGCAAGAATCCAAATGAGGACCTAACTTATTAACAAGATAAAATATATAAAGATATGATCTTACTGAGTATCAGTAGCGACAAACTTCTTTTTCTTAATTTGCCACCATTTACTTTTGGTTTTAGTAGTACCATACATATGTGTCGCCAATTGGGAAATCCTCCCTTGAGATAAACCTCTACCAACATCTCCGATGGTGTCTTCTAACTCGTTCAATTCCTTTTCATCCAAATTATAAGAAGAAAAAAAATATTGATGTATATGTTTTATTTTCAAGATCAAGAATCCCATATATATTTATTTTGATGAAAATTTTGAGTTGACAAAATACACACCTCATACGTCATATATTCAGGATCAATGTTCTCATTAGCAGGAGCATTTTCTGCAAAACTTGGTGCATGATGATCCGGGAAGTGATCACCATCGTCATAATGAGAAAATGATCTACTAGTCTAAAATAATAATCTGAATCAAAAAAAAAGTTGCAATATACAATAATTAACTTAACATCAATAATATGTGTCAGTTTAATTGTATTAAGAAAAAAAATATAAAACCGTGTGTAATTTTTATGGATAACCACAAACCATAAATTTGATTAAAAGATAAACATTCAAGTTAATTATATATGTATATACTATGTAGAGTCGCAATTACAGAGTTAATGAATTTATATGTAACTTTGTATGACTAATGAATTTTCACAAGTTGACAACTCAAAAAGTCACTATTACTGAAGGAGCATCACGTTGAGGTATGTATGAATGATTCTGAAATAAATATAAAACCGTCAGCGTAAACAAATACTGATGATGATTTAGAATTGAATCATGATTCTATTTCACATTTATGCTTAAAAATCAAACAAACTGTAAGGTATTTATTTTTTTGGTTAAATGGTATTCTATTATTTTTTAACGAAACTTGAATATTACTTTTAAATAAGAAAATAATTTAGAAACTAAAACTTCTTATCTAACTACATACATAAATATAGAGGTACGTAATACAATCTGCCAACTCGTTATTGGATACCTTGTATGGGTTGGAATTGATGGGTTCCTTGGATATCTTCGTCCGTACTATTTGCTGTTGGGGATCATAAAATAGTAAACATGGTACAATATATTATATTAGTATAAGACAGATTAAATTATTCGTCAAGTAACTGAGAATTATAAAATTAATACATCATTTAGGTGATAAATTATATACTTACAATCATCATGTTGTTGCTAATATCTAGCAAGTTTTTCACCATCGCTTAGAGAAAGTTGCAAAGTACCTGCAAAACATATAAAATTAAAATTACAAAATTAATCTTATATAGGTTCTTTTTGGTTTTGGAATACCTATATTTAAGTTTTATAAAATAAAATAAAAATTACTAAGTTAAGCATTAATGGTATTATTACTAATCATATGTGGGGATCAGCTTTCGTTGTTTACCCAAAACCCTATTTTCTGAATTTTCAAAAATGTTTGCGAAAGTTTTTAAAATGGTTACTCTGTGAATTGCTTTTCCAAGCGCCAATTATATCATCGGTTATTCTCCACGTGGTCCTAGTCTAGATAGATTTTTCCTTGCATGAGTTTTTCAGTGTCTTAAAACCTTAGTGGTGCTACTGCCCGTAAGATGTGTGCTTGGATTAATGTCATGATGTGTGCCGTTGAAGTGTATGTTGGGATGTATGTTGCGGTGCAAGCCAGCAAGGTAGTTGGTACTATTGAGGTATGTGTTGGGGTTATCGTATATTCAGAGTATTGTCCAACAAAGCGTGCTAAGGCGATCAGGATGTGGAGACGTTCACTGGAGAGGCTATTGAGGGAGTGTAGCAGAGAGCGGCAAGTATAAGTGTTGAAGAATTTGCAATAGGCGTTGTGGAAGCTGCCAGGAGTACTGCATGATCTGCAAGAGGTCGATGGAAAGACCGTAATGCAAGGAAGCCATAGGAAGCGGCTTAGTTCGAATTGGAGTAGGCGGCATGAGTTGTTCGTGATGTTTGGTGCACAAGGAGCAATAGGAGACCGTCCAAATCTATTCTAAGTATGGAATCTTGGAATCAGATTTGTGACATCAACTTCAATGGGTTATGGATGGCTCGTCGGAAGATTGATCAACCTGGAAGTTGGAGGAGATCTTCGTGGCATGGCGGGCTCGAGATTCAACGGTGGAAACAGAAGGGAAACGGTCTACCTGGGAGTTCTTTGTGGATTACTGGAGTAGCTAATGGAGGACTTCAAGAGGGAAAGGAGATCGAAAAAGCATTTGGGATGGCGGAATTGCCTAGCAAGCCGGGCTCATGTTTGTTGCAAGTGCAAGTGGACGAAACTGGTTATTGGAAATGGAAATCCAACAAAAGAGTATTAGGAAAACACTATGGCGGATTGGCAAGAAGCTGCAAGGGAGAGAAAAGGAGGGTAGGTTCAGACGGGGAAGAAACCCAAAGGATGGTGTTTGGAAAGCACCACAGCTGGATCACAAGTAGGAAATCTTGAGTGGAAGTCAAATCGGAAGCCGGTTTGGGAATCAGAGTGCGCAACGGAAGTGTGGTAGGTTGTTCCCCACAAGTCAGATTGGAATTCGGATTCGAAATCATAGTGCGCAGCGGAAGCGTGTTGGGTCATTTCCCACAAGTCAGGTAGCCATAATGGACATGGTTAGCCGCATCGTTCACGGAGGATAAGCAAGGATGTCTGCTTGTGCGACAATTAACGCCATAGTGCACGGTAATGGAAAACCGTCATAGATAATCCATTTGGAAATGGATGATACACGGTAGCACGGTAATGGAAACCGTTGAGAAGAATTATATGGAAGTGGAGCATCTCATTCAGATATTAGAACCACTCGAAGGATGAGTGTTGTTTCTAAATGTTTGAGACCGACCCTAATGGACATGGACGGTAGTATGTGGTATTTGGGTGCATTCTGGAAGCTATTATTGGATTGGTACTAAGGAGAAGGATACTTCAGAGTGTGGTTTGAAATAAGGGGGAGAAGCAGTCTCTAGGATTCAGGGACAAGTGCTTTTCAAGCGAGTAAGCGATCAAGTTCAGTTTCGGTTCAGCGAAGTTTGCGGAGTGGTTGTTGGTAATAAGTTGCAATGAAGAACTCCCGCCACATAATTTAGGACGAATTCTTTTTAAGAGGGGGGGGGAGAATTGTAACATCCCAAAACCAGCCCATTTTAAAATTTTATAAAAGGAAGAAGAAAAGTCTATCAAAGCCCAAAATCCTTTCTAAAATCCTAGGGCTCCCCTCCCCATTCTCCTATTTAAAGGAGTAGGCACCCATAGAAAAAACAAGAAAATAGATTCTTGGCGAAGCCCTGTCTCTTTCCCATCTCAGCCACCACTCTTCAAGCCTAGATCTACCCATCATCCATTGTTTTGAGTCGAAGGTAACCCGGTAAACCCGTTTTCAGATCTGATTTTCTCAAATACGAGCACTAAAATCTCCATATCTTTTTATCCGTGATGAATCTGGGAAACCTGAGACCACCAGCGCGTTCAGCTCGACAAAACAAAGCCAACGAGACCAGCCATGCCTCCAGAAACCACCGGACGTGCCCTCACGCGCCACCGGAAGATCCACAAGTGGATCTCACGCGCAGCCGTCTCCGCCGTCACGCGCCGCCGCCTCCGCCGTCACGCGCCGCCGCCTCCGCCGTCACGCGCCGCCGCCTCCGCCGTCACGCGCCACCGTCGTCCGCCGGAGCCGCCGTCCTCCATCGCTGTAGATTGTTGACCAGGTCGGGTCGGACCGTTGACTGGGTCGGGTCGGACCGTTGACCGGGTTGGACCGTTGACTGGTTCAGTCTGGTTCGGTTTAATTCGGTTTGATTAGGTTTTCAATTTCAATTCTGGTTTAGTTCGTTTAGGTCGGTTTAGCTGGTTTGGGCTGGTCATTTTTCAGTTGATCATAAATATCTTGTCCTTAGTCTGATTCGAACGAAACGAAAGCCTAATCCACTTATTTCTCTGTCCTCTTTCCAGATCTGATGTCCGTTTGGGCTAATGGGATTCCTAAATTATGTTTTTACCCCTTCTTTGGCCAAGGTGAGGATAGGTCTTGACCCTTGCTTGCTCCATTTCAAATCTGGATGACAGTCTTCTATTAATACTATCTTTCCTAGGTAGCGGGTAGGGTAGTAAAGGCTTGATGTAATTGATTTTGGAACGTAGAACCTCTAGGATATTGCTTAAACCGAAAACGTTGACTGTGTGTGATGGATATGCGTGATAAAATTGTGCTAGGGCTTTGTGTGGAAGGCGTGTATAACGGGAATGGTACACGGCTTTGTCATTGGGGGGGTGTGTAACAGCACATGTGTGAGGCTTCGGGCCCATAGGTGTTCGGGAGTGTGTGGGCTTTAAGCCAGGTAAGCACAAACGGACGTAGATTTTGTGGTGAAGCCTTTGGGCGTGTGTGCAAGGTGATATTAGCTTAGGACTTGTAATTCGTGGTTGTATGGTGTAACCGGGATCAGGGGTTCCTAGAAATCAGCCCCCCACTGGGTAATTGTGTTTGAAACAATTACTCAGTCCTCTTTCTCTTTCCCGTCCCCTTTTCTTGCAGGCCCGAATGCGAGATTGATCGATCGTGTGACGTGATTGGTGGATTTGAATACGAAGGGAGCACTTGGGTCCTAGGACCGATTAAGAAAGCGTACCGGTCGGACCGTTCCGGTACAACGGGAGCCTGAACGCCATTTTTCCGGTTCGCCAGGGACGGGTGTTACAATAAGAAACAGTAACAAGTTGGACTTATACCATTTTCATAATATTTGATAAATGTTCCCATTTCCAATCAATTAGATAGTGAGGAAACTTTCAACCTATAATCTCTATCTTTTTCTTATGTTTTTACATATGAATTATATTTTAACCTATAATCTCTCTCTCTCTCTCTCTCCTCTCTCCTCTCTCTCTCTCCCTCTCATCTCTCCTCTCTCTCTCTCTCTCTCTCTCTCCTCTCTCTCTCTCTCTCTCTCTCTCTCTCTCTCTCTCTCTCTCTCTCTCTCTCTCTCTCTCTCTCTCTCTCTCTCTCTCTCTCTCTCTCTCTCTCTCTGTTAGTAGTTTTTATTTTGGGCCCTCCGTGAGTTGTTTTAGAATCGAACATGGTCAATTGTTAGATTATGATAATTAGGGGGTCAATTTTTATATATGTTTTACTATGGATTCGTTTAAAGTTAGATTAACCTTAATTAATCATCCTAATTTAATATATATGCTTTTTCTAGTGCACAAATGTGTTTGCAAAAATACTTGAACCAAATTGTAGTAAGTTATCTAGCATCAAAATTGATGTTACAGGAGTGTATGAGCTAATTAACTCGATTGTTAATGCATTCTAATTAATTAGATTACAAATGAGATTCTAGTATAAATAGGTAATTAGCATATTGTATAAGGTTTTGAAATAGGCTTTAAGGCGATTTGGCAATGATTATGACTGTAAGCTTTTATTGTAGACTTTGGTCGTAAAAAAATTTAGGTGTAAAAGCTTTTTTTTTTTGACAAACTTTCATATTTTACTTATCATGTACATGGTAGTTTGATTACCGAAATAAAGCTGATTTTGCCACAGAATCTCATTAAAACAAATGCTCAACATTATTTGCCACTAAAAATTTTATACACTAATAAAAATATATCGTATAGCCACGTTTTATTTCGTGACTATGGCTAAGATTTCGTGGCTATAAACGGTTTTAGCCACGATTAGTCACGAAAAAAAAATGTGGCTATACGATCGTGACTAATTTTTTTCGTGTTCAAATCGTGACAAAATTAACCACGTTTTGTCACGAATATTTCGTGACAAAATTAGTCACGTTTTGTCACGGTTTATATCGTGGTTATAATTTGTCACGATTATGTCACATTATATTTCGTGACTAATGTTTTTTTTGTCACGTAACTAAACGTGGCTGATTTCAAATATTAAAAAAAAAAAAATACAAATATTACAAAACACAATACAATATATATATATATATTGATTATTTTAGTGGTTTAGCTAAAATAAATTTAAAAGTTTAAAACTAAAATTAAAATCTTGAAAATAAATAAATTAAACAAAAAAAATATTTATATATAACAAGAATTTAAAATATACAATAAGTCAATAACCCAAATTAATTAATTACATTAGAAACAAACATTTTAATTAATCATATTAATAAATCATAATTAATATCATTTATGAAAATAAAAAAATACAAGAAACAAACAAAAAAAGATTAAAAAAAACTCCGCGAGGAGATGAGATATTGACGGAGACATCTTCTCCGCTACCAGCTTCTTCGTCTTCACCACACGGCGTCTCCGGCGACGAGGGCTGTGGAGGAGAACGTGCTCTCGTCTTCGTCTCTCTCACTGAAGCTCCGGCGACGAGCCGTGACGATTCGTTGTCCAGCCCCAACACGCCGCCTCAATCGTAGATCTACAAACAGACGAGTCTCTGTCGACTCAAGGCTCCTCGATCCAGCATCCTCGCCTCGAGAATCCTTGATATATCATCCTCGCTTCGCCGGAGAGAGAGAGAGAGAGAGAGAGAGAGAGAGAGAGAGAGAGAGAGAGAGAGAGAGAGAGAGAGAGAGAGAGAGAGAGTCTAAGAGATCTTATTGTGTTATGAAGAAACTGAAATTTTGTCAAAGAAATGAGGAAGATGAAGATTAGGAGTCCACGAGAGAAAGAGGACAGTGTTCTTTAGTGTGTTTCTACGGGAGAGAGTGAGAGGGAGAGAGAGAGGAAGATGAGTTGTTGTAAACCATTTGATTAAAATTAATCAACGGTAGTTTTTGTGATCCATGTGACATTTTTTTAGCCAATCAGATATGTGATTCATGTGATAGATTATTTAACCAATATGATTAACTAATTAAGTTAATGCTTTTAAAATCTTTTTTTAGCCAATCAGATATATTATTTGAATTTTATTGAAATCTTTTGTAAATGTTATATTTTTAATAATATATAATTAATGCTTTATATATTATATTTAGATTTTAAGTTTAAAGTATAGGGTTTGTTGTTTGGGTATATGTTTAGAGTTTAGGGTTAAGGTTAAATTGATTTTAATTTTCAAAACTAGTATATTTTATAAGTGTTGGAGTTTTAGTTATTAAATTTATGTTTATAGGGTTTACTGAAGGTTTAGGTTTTCGGGTTTATCTAGGGTTTAGTGTTTCTTTAGGGTTTAGGGTTATATTGAAATTTCAAATTAATGTTTGAAGCTAGTATACTTGGAAAATATAAATTCTTTTTATAAATGTTGAATTTAAAGTTTAGAGTTTGATTATTATTTAGAGTATAGGGTTTGAAGGTTTGTAAGTGTTGAATATTAGTTATGAATATGTTATAGAATTAAAATGTTATTAATAAGAGTTTTGGTTATACTTTAGAGTTTTGAGGTTTGTTTAGGGTTTAGGTTTTTATGTATTAGTTTTGTTTTGTTAATACTAATTAATCATCTTAATTTTGGATATGTTATAGTAATTGGAATGTTATATTTTTGTTTATATTTTAGGGATTTGGGGTTTATTTAGGGTTAGGGTTTAGGTTTTATATATACATGTTATACAATTGTGGTATTGGATTTGAAAATAATAGTTATATATTTTTGTTTTTATTATATTAATTAATAATCTTAATTTTGAATATGTTATATTAATTGGAATATTATATTTTTGTTTATATTTTTGGGGTTTGGGGTTTATTTAGGGGTTTGTTTAGGGTTTAGGGTTTTAGGGTTATTGATTTTATAGTATATGATTAAGATTAATGTTTAGAGTATGATTATTGTTTAGGGTATGTGGTTTTAAGGGTTGTGTTTAAGGTTATAAGAATGTTTGAAAATGAAAGATTTGAAAAAACAATTTGTATAAGTGTTGAATCTTAGGTTTGAATATGTTATAGTAATTGAAATTTTGTTAAGGTATAGGGTTTGGAGGGTAAAGTTTTAAATTAAGGTTTGAAATTTTAGATTTAGAAATAATAATTCATTTTATAATTAATGTTTATATTTTGATTTAATTGTTTATGATTAAGAGTATGATTTATATATGATAATGGTTTAGAGTTTAGGGTTTGGAGGGTATGGTTTGAAAATTTTAGATTTAGAAATAATAATTTTTTATAATTAATGTTTATATTTTGATTTAATATTTTATGATTAAAAGTATGGTGTATAATATGATAATGGTTTAGGGTTTATGGTTTAGGGTTTAGAAGATAAGGTTTGGAAAATTTTGATTGGACAAGTTTTGGCCACGAAATAAACGTGTCTAAGTCGTGACTAATTAGCCACGATTTAGCCACGATATTTTACGTGGATAGGTTTGTCACGATTAGTTCGTGACAAAACGTGGCTATACTTAGTTACGATTTATATCGTGACCAAAACGTGACTAAATGCCACGTTTTGGACACGATTTAGCCACGTTTGTTTGTCACGTGACAAATCGTGACTAATTCGTGATTAATTAAAAAATAGCCACGATTTATCGTGACAAAAACGTGGCTATACGGTATTTTTTTACTAGTGATAGGAAAAACAAACTACAAAATCACCATAGCAAATTATCCTTTTTGTATATATAAATCATAATAATAGATAACCCTTTTATAATAACTGAAGAATCGAGAACTATATAAAAATATATGGCCAATGAGTACAACTATATCTTTACTATATCATTCCGTGATCCATACCATCCATACAAAATGATAAAATGTTTATAAACTTATCACACCCAAACACATGCTTAATAGAGTCTACAATAGGGAGAAATGATTGGGCGGTAATTTTTAATAAATATAAACCTAAGCATTATAGATTGATAAATATGATTGTCTGACGAAAACTAGCATTATGAATTAAACCTCGGCTTTGCAAACGCAGCATGCCTACATAAACAATATTAAGATTATAATCATTAGGATATTCAAATGAGAATGTATGTGTGTACGTATTTTTAATAGAAATTTTGATTGAATTTTTGTTCATACGCTGTTTCCTGACAACCTATGTTGCATGGAAACTCCGTCCGAGGACCGTTTCCCGTTTCGGAAACGTTTCGGAAACGGAAACGCGACGGAAACACATGGAAACGCGATGAAAACGCGTTTCTTAAAAATTGTGATTTGGAAACGCGATGGAAACGCGTATCCATTTTTGGAAACGCGACGGAAATGGCGTATCCATTTTTGGAAACATCATTTATTTTTTTAGAAATTTTTGTTCTATTTAATTGTAAATAGTTTAAAAATATAAGAGTTTAATTGATAAATTATAATTTGTTTAGGTAAAAAAAGACGTTACTGTTAAAAGAAATATGCAAAGCTTTGTCTAAATCATATTTGTACCCTAAAAACTATCAGAAAAACGTAAAGAAAACAACTTACCACTTACCATGTATTTTCTTATATTAAGGTTGATAGTTTCAAAATGAAGTCAAAATAATTCATGTTCGTTTGTATTTATAGATTTTTTTCTAATTTAAGTTTGTGTTGTTTCAAATTCTATTTTTTTTATAGATATGATTGGACTTATGTTGTTTTAAATATTATGTTGAACTTTTTTTATGGTTGGTGTTCATTATATTTTTATTATTTTTATAAATATATGTACAAACGTTTCCAAAACGTTTCACTTTCTACTTTTTTTAAGAAAAACCGTTTCCGCGTTTCCTAACGTTTCGCTTCCGCGTATCCGTTTCCGTTTCCATGCAACGTAGCTGACAACCACTGTGAAATGCAATCCTTGTGGTAGATATGATTACATGGCAAAGTTGTTATCTTATCTCCCTCTTCATAGTCGACAAGGCATATCGAACACCTTTAGAAAATATAAAAGCAAAATTATAATTATGCTCTAAATCTAAACTTATATTCAATAGCAATTGACATGAATTACATGGATTAATATGGTTTAGTAACAAAGCAAGAATCCAAATGAGGACGTAACTTATAAACAAGATAAAATATATAAAGATATGATCTTACTGAGTATCAGTGGCGACAAATTTCTTTTTCTTAATTTGCCACCATTTACTTTTGGTTTTACTAGTACCATACTTATATGTCGCCAATTGGGAAATCCTCCCTTGCGATAAACCTCTACCAACATCTCCGATGGTGTCTTCTAACTCGTTCAATTCCTTTTCATCCAAGTTATAAGAAGAAGAAAAATATTGATGTATATGTTTTAATTTCAAGATCAAGAATCCCATATATAATTATTTTGATGAAAAATTTGAGTTGACAAAATACATACCTCATACGTCATATTTTCAGGATCAATGTTCTCATTAGCAGGAGCATTTTCTGCACTACTTGGTGCATGATGATCCGGGAAGTGATCACCATCGTCATATTGGGAAAATGATATACTAGTCTAAAATAATAATCCGAAGCAAAAAAAAAAAAGTTGCAATATACAATAATTAACTTAACATCAATAATATGTGTCAGTTTAATTGTATTGAGAAAAATATATAAAACCGTGTGTAATTTTTATGGATAACCACAAACCATAATTTTGATTAAAAGATAAACATTCAAGTTAATTATATATGTATATACTATGTAGAGTTGCAATTACGGAGTTAATGAATTTATATGTAACTTTGTATGACTAATGAATTTTCACAAGTTGACAACCCAAAAAGTCACTATTACCGAAGGAGCATCACGTTGAGGTATGTATGAATGATTCACTGCATAATGAAAGAAATATAAAACCGTCAGCGTAAACAAATACTGATGATGATTTAAAATTGAATCATGTTTCTATTTCACATTTATGCTTAAAAGCTATTTATTTTTTTGGTTAAATGGTATTCTATTATTTTTTTAACGAAACTTAAATATATTACTTTTAAATAAGAAAATAATTTTGAAACTAAAACTTCTTATCTAACTACATACATAAATATAGAGGTACGTAATACAATCTACCAACTCGTTATTGGATACCTTGTATGGGTTGGTATTCATGGGTTCCTTGGATATCTCCGTCCGTACTATTTGCTGTCGGGGATCATAAAATAGTAAAACATGGTACGATATTTTTATTGGTATAAGACAGATTAAATTATTCGTAAAGTAAATGAGAATAATAAAATTAATACTTAATTAAGGTGATAAATTATATACTTACAATCATCATGTTGTTGCAAATATCTGGCAAGTTTTTCATCATCGCTTAGAGAAGGTTGCAAAGTACCTTCAAAACATATAAAATTTAAATTACAAAGCTAATCATATATAGGTTCTTTTTGGTTTTGGAATACCTATATTTAAGTTTTATAAAATAAAATAAAAATTACATTGTTAAGCATTAATGGTACTATTACTAATCATATGTTTTTCCTAACTATGTTAAAGATACTTCAGATTTTCCATCATACAAAGAACATTAGAGTTGAAAGCTCTAGACATTGTACTAAAAAATTTTAAAAAACAACCTCAAAATTATTACATTTTAAATATGTATATTTTTTGGCATCACATTTTAAATATGTATATATTTTTTGATACATGATTTCAAACTTAGATAGAAGTATATATAAGCATAACGAGATTACCCTCTATGTCTTGCAGCGTTCTTGCCAATCCTTCATCATCTTGTAAACAATCTACTGCAACATTTCAATACAACAATGAGGTGACTCTCATTATATGACAAAAATGACATAATTTATTTATTAAATGATTTTTTATATGGTTTTGTTTAAAGAAAATCATGACTCAGGAGATGATTTGAGTACAATCACTTATAAGATACAAAAATGAGAATATAATAAGGGACCCACATAATAACTATATAAAAACCAAATCCTAAAATATTTTCATATTGAAAACTAAAACTTTATGTATTGATAGATATATATACCTTCTTCTTGTTGAATCTCCAAAGCTATTGCAGCATCGTCAATCATCAGATTGTTCTGATATTCATGTTGAATCTCCCGAGCAATAACATCATCGTTAATCGTCTGTTGTGAATCTTCTGATAAACCAAATTGTAAGAACATTGCAATATTTTCATCAACAGATGACTGGTTTACATGCCGAGACATAACTATATCGATCTCTATGTTTTCTCTTAAAAATATAAGAGAATTCATACCATAATTTATATCTCAATCCTTTAAATAATCACTTAGAAAGTTTTTTCTTATGATATATTATGGTAATCAATGACAACACCAAATGATTATATCAATTTTAAAAAGTTTCCTTGTCTGCCTATCAAATTAATGTGATTAAGTGTATTTGAATATTTTTTGGCTCCACAAGATTTACTCTTTCTCTAGAGATTTAAATGGTAAAATACACCCCTTATTCACCATGTTGACTTACATTATTGTTTGAAATACAATATATGCACTAAATTGGATATGATTCTTTCTATGCTGTTGACTTGTGTATGTTATTTTTTTTATATAATCACTAAAATTATTTAAATTTAGTAAATAATCTTTGAATTAATTATGTTTCAATGACAACATTTGCAATTCTCTTACTATTAGTTATTGTAATCTATTTATTTAAATTGTTTAATTAGTGACAAAATATTGATAGATTTTTAGTTCTTAAATTTGACTAAACATAAAGTTAAAATATTACAAATAAAAAATACATGAAGTTTTTTTTGGTCTTATCAATTGTAATTTTATATTTTACTTATAATTATTTAGTTATAAAAATGTAACTATTTATTAAAACTATTTAAAAAATATAATAATAGGTATTATTATTTTTGGTGTGGAATTTGGGATTGCGGTTGGAGATGAGAAAAAATTTGAGACACCAAAACAACAAATTTAGTGTTTTTTCAACATCAAATTTGGTGTTTAGATTGGAGATGCTCTAACACAAAAAGGGTCATTACTTTTATGCAAAATGTGCATGCCAGCTAGTGGCACCAAATCTATTGTGAACCAAATTAACTGCGTTTGAATAATCAACACTTGATTTTACATGAAACCACCATTATCCCGGAAAAATTGGTATCTTCCCGTATTAACGATTTGGTTTCCGCAATTTTAAAATTTTCGTGGGGATCCCCGATCAATAATATCGTAAAATTTATCATTCCTACTTTCGAGTTTTTATTTAAATTATCTGGTGGAAGTCTCTTGTACGAAAAAAAATCAGATTAAAGAGTAGTGATGACATAGGATTTCAGGATTGAGTGGAACTTGTGATAAAACCAATATTTGTAGAGTCTGAGGATACTTAGAAAGCATATGATTTTTTTTTTTTTATGTTCCACATCGACACAATGCATATTATAATTAATCTCCCTTAACCATAATTTTTTTAGTCATCAATAGCTTTTCAAATAAAGTGTTTAAACAATGGAAATTTTAACTTCCATAAAATTGCATTTAAAGTTTTAAAATCCAGCCTCATAAAAAGACAACTCATATCTTTGTGTAGATATGCATGTTCGATGCAATAACCTGATTTTACCGAAACTTTCTCTGATTTAGTAAAATGACATATATAGCTATCTGATTTTAAGTATTGACTAATTGGCATACTTAGAATAATTGTCGCATCATGTGGCTCAATAGTTACCTAAATGAACTGAAGATGGGTAATATTTGTATCTCTTACAATTTGTTGATCTCAAGCGAAAATTAGAGATCCATGGATCATTTCACACTTAAATAGCGATCATGTTCCAACTCTTTAACAAGCCATTTATTAACCAGAGATCAAAAAGAGGTAATGCTCTTCCAGCTATAAGATAGGGAGTAAGATCTAATCATCTCCAAAGAGTTTATATTATGAAAACATCGACCTTTGAACACCTCATGGAATAGGGAATCCAGATTATCAGTTAACTATGAGAGTCGAAATTCACACTGTTAATTCTTGTAGAGCAAATTTTTTAGGGAACATAAGAATTTAAATTAAACGACACGAAAAGAGACCCGCAAGATATTTTATTGATTTGTTTGTTAGAAACAAAGTACAAAGCGTAAGAGCTCAAGCGTAAGTTTAAGTATAGAAAATGTTTGGGATTTACTTTTCTGCTCAGATTTTCCTCTTCTTGCTCGAAATTATCTTCCTCTTTTCTTCTTCTAGGTTATCTTTCCGTTTTTATAATTATCCTTCCGCGGTTTAACTTCATCTACTGAATGGGCCAAAAAGGGACGATTCGAGTCCATTTGAATCCGGCCCAAAGTCTATGAAATATGAGTCTTGTAGGTTTGGCCCAAATTCGTATTTCGAATAACTTATTCGACAATTTTCGATAACGGCTAATAATGGGTGAGCCATCGTTACGAAGATGGGTTGCTGCTAGTCGCGTATTTGGAGGAAGATGTCAGCGAGGGTCCGAGCAGTTAAACCAAGCAAAGTATCCGTTTGGAAGATTCGGGAAATATGTTCTGCTCGGGACTTCCGAGGAAATGTGTTCTGCTCGGAACTTCCAAGAGAGTACTGATGACATATGATTTCTGGATTGAGTGGCACTTGTGATAAAAACCAATGTTTGTATAGTTGGAGGATACTTAGAAGGATTAATGTCACAAATGCCACAAACTCATAAATCAATGATCTACATTCCACTCCATAATCAACATGCCACTCGCTTGTAATGAAATGACGAAACTACCCCTGAATTTTTTTAAAGGAAAAGTCACCACCCATGTGGTACAACTGCCCCCAGATGTACCAGGTGTACCACTGGTACATCTGTACCCTACCCTGGTACAACTATACCCCAGATGTACCAGGTGTAGATGTACTGGTACAACTATCATAATAGTCCTCCAGTTGTACTAGATGTACCGCATATAAGAGGATTCGAACTCTGGACGCGACGTGCGATCAGGGACGCGCGCGACCACTGAGCTACCGTGTATTTTACAAACCAATACCAATTCAATGCTATTTAACCCTGACAAATCATTATTGGGGATTCATTAAGGGTAAAATTATAATTTTACCAGAGGGGGGCAGTTATGATTTTTTTTTGAGAAGTTTGTGGCATTTGTGCCTAAGGAAAGCATATGATTAAATTTTATTTATGTTCCACATCGACACAATGCATATTATAAGTAATCTCCCTTAACCTCAAACTTTTAGTCATCAATAAACAATTCGATATAGCTTTTCAAATAAAGTGTTTAAACGGTGGGAATTTTAACTTCCACAACATTTTATATTATAAGCTATCTCTCCTATTGGTTGGGGAGATTCGGATTTTTTGTATCCTGTTGAAGTCTTCTTCCGCGATCAACTCCTTCATGAGCTCGAGGTTCCATGATTTTGTTTCCGCGTCTATGAGGTGGCATACCCGCAGGTCCCAATCACGACCATTCCCGCAGTCTTTGGCCGGCCGTGGTGTCTCATCCTGGATCCAGTCATCCTGCCACACGAAGGTCTCAGCTCCATTGCCTATTGTCTTCCGTAGTCCGACCCGTAGCATTTCCTTCGAAGCCAGAATACTTCTCCATGTAAAGGAAGGATTATTGGATTTGTCCACCAACACTGGGTTGGAATATCGGTAGTACCTACTCTTGAGGACTCGTGCTAGTAGTGAGTGCGGATATTTGAGCAACCGCCATAGTTGTTTTGCCAGAAGTGCGAGGTTGACGTCACCGAGATCCCGGAAGCCCAGGCCTCCCTGATCTAGCGGTTCACACATTTTGTCCCACGACGTTGTTCCTGGTATCCCACCAGAAGCGTGCGATAGCACTTGATAGTTTTTAATGACGTCTTTGGGAAGGAGAAAACATGACATTACAAAGGTAAGAATCGCTTGTGCCACCGCTTTAATTTGTACTTCTTTGCCTCCTTTGGATAGGAATTTTGCGGTCGAAGTGGAAGTTTTTCCATTCAAGCGATCTTGGACGTATGCAAAAACCTATTTTTCGATCCACAAATTTGTTCTGGCATTCCCAAATACATTCCCATACCTCCTTCCTTTGGTATCCCTATTGATCGTTTAAGATCTGTTTTAAGGGACGCTACGACCTTAGAACCGAACAAAACTGAAGATTTTGACTTATTCAGTTGTTTTACTGAGGCGTAACCGTAGACGTCAATGATACGCATAAGTTCCTTGCATTGGTTAGCCTCTGCTTTGCAGAAGAAAAGGCTGTCGTCAGCAAAGAGGAGGTGTGAGATGGGGGGCAGGATCTGGATATCTTCATGCCTTCTATCTTCTTTAGTCGCTCTGCTTCTTTTATATGTGAAATCAGGACCTCCGTGCACATAATAAAGAGAAAAGGGGAAAGAGGGTCGCCCTGGCGTAGTCCTCTAGACGGAGCTACATGTCCTCTTGCTTCTCCATTGATCAGAACCTGATATGTGACTGAGGTTACACATCGCATAAACTTCTGTACACAAGGCTCATCGAAACCCATCCTTAAAAGCAGAGCTTCCAGGAAGGACCATTCCACTCTATCGTACGCCTTGCTCATGTCTGTCTTTATGGCAACAAACTTTGATTTGCAGCTCGAGTTTGTACGCAAGACATGAAACATTTCCTTCGATATGATTTTATAATTGACATTGTAGAGGCTTATTGGTCGGAATTCCGCCATAGTAGCTGGTTACGCCACCTTCGGAATCAGCCATATATTAGTCTGATTCATTCGCTCGTCTAGTTCTCCTGACTCAAAGAAGGTTTGGACCATCTTAACCACATCTTTGCTTATCACATTCCAGAATCTTTGATAAAAGAGACTCGTCATTCTGTCAGGTCCCGGTGCTTTGTCAGGGTTTATCGCGAAGACTGCATCTTTGATCTCTTTGTCCATCGGTACTTTGTTCAGAGTCTGATTCATATCCTGTGAAACTTTCGCGGTAATAAGCCGGAGAGTTTCCTCTATATCTGAGGGGTTAGACGTGTCGAAAAGTTCTTGGAAGTAGCATACTGCAACTTGTTCGATTCCCTCTTCCGTTTCCACCCATTGGTCTCTAGCATTTCGGATTCGAGTGATTCTATTTCGAGCCCGTCTTTGTTTGGTTATTCCATGGAAGTACTTCGTGTTGCGATCACCTTCCCTTAGATGAATGACTCGGCTTTTTTGACGCCAAAATACTTCTTCATCTCTCAAGGCTTCGCATAATTTCCACTTAAGTTCAAGTTCTTCCTCATTCGTTATGGAGTCGTTCCCCTGGGCATTATCTAGCTGCGCTTTCAACGCTTCTATGAGCTTTTCATTGTTGGTCGGGTTTGTTTTCTTCCAAATTGATATTGCTTTTCGACATTCCCGTATCTTCCCCACGAACTCATAAATATCCTCAATCGAGTCCGACCCCCAGCCTTCTTTCACTATATTGGCAAAACCATCCTTTGATAGCCATCTTCTATCAAATTTAAAACCCCTTCTTCGTTTGGCTTCATGTGATTTGAATCGGGTCAATATTGGACGGTTATCTGAACCCCACCATAATAGGTACTCCACATCAGTCTGGGAAAATAGATTATGCCAGTCTTCATTGCCAACTGCTTGGTCCAGCCGACATTGAATTCGTCCTGATCTTCTACGTCCAGACCAAGAGAATGAGTTCCCTTTGAAGGGAAAGTCCAGCATACCACAGTTGTTTAGCATGGTTCGGAAGGGGAGAAAGGAAGAGTATGGACGTTTACGGCCTCCCTTTTTCTCATTTTGATTTGTAATCTCGTTGAAGTCTCCCATCATCAGCCAAGCACCCTTTCATTCGGTGCCTATTCGCGTTAGCCGTTCCCATACATATTCGCGGTATTCAACAACCGGATCGCCATATACAAAGGTTATAAATAAATACCTTATGGCCTTCCACCACAGCTTCGATGTCTATCATTCGATCATTCGAAAAGAGAATCGTAACCTCATAATCATCCATATAAAACAAAGCTAATCCACCGCTTCGACCAACAGGCTCCACGGTGAACAATTTATCATAACCAAAATCAAATTGAAAGTCTTGCAGAAAAGTAAAATTATTTTTTGTTTCAGAAAGGAAAAGAAAAGGAGAATGAAAGCTTCTATGCAACTCCCGCAGGTGCTGCTTGGTCAGGTAGGCGCCCGCCCCCTGACAGTTCCAGGCAATTGCACTCATATCTGAGTACTGGGTGGTTTCTGGGACCCCACCGAACCTGAATTAGAGAGAGTTTTGTTGATTTTTGAAGCCGGAAACACCTCATTGCGAGGGAAAAGAGAGGCACTGGACCTCTTAGCTTTCGAAGACATAGCTAGTCTTGACTGCTTTCCAGATGGAGAGGCTCGTCCATGGATTGAGAGTTTTTTTGAGGCCACCATTCGTTTCAGGTCAGGACTTCTTGGTATTTGTCTTCGTCTAGTCCCTAACTGATCTTTCGCTTTTGTTTTTGATGCAGGTTGAGATCGAGCATGAGCCTCCTGTCGCAACTGCTTTCTTCCTCGTGACTGGATGTTTTGTGACCTCAGGTCTGAGCTCTTTACCGGCGAGAGTTGTGCAATAGCTTCAATCCGCTCCTCATCTTGGGCTGGCGATTCCATAAGCTCATCTCCTAATAAGTCGTCGTTCTCCATCATGTCTTCGTCCATACTTGCAGCTTCACCCATGTTTGCAGCTTCATCTTCTGCGATCATTTTATCAATCTCTTCCATCGTTGGTGCCGGTGAGGGTACTACATTCACTTCTACTTGTTCCTTCTCGGTCAAGATCGGAGCTAACGCATGGTTCAGATTTTCCGGATTCATAGTAGTAACTTGAACCATATGGTCAATGCCTTTGTCTGCTTGTTTCTCCCTTGTCTCAGTCGGGTTACTGACCGTAGCCTTATCCATCCTTGATAAATCCTGATGTTTTATGGTTCCTGTTGGTTCTCGAATGATTAAAACACCTGATGCACGTCTTTGGATTGTACCAGATCGTACCTTTTTCTCCCCTTTTCCTTTGAGTTCTGCATCTTCTGTAACTACGGCTTTTGCTTTTAATATGCGCTTCCTAGCGTCTTCAGATTCTTCTTCAGCGATTGCCTCTTGTGGTCTTGCATTGGTTCTTTCTTCCACTCGATGGACTGGGCGCCATTCTACACGGGTTTTGTTATGGCTTGCAACCTTCGTCCTCTCATCATTACGTCCATTGTGCTTTCGAGATCCATAATGCACAGAGGCTATTCTTTGGGAATCCGGTGAACCCCATGGTATCTCATTGTTGCGATCGATGTCTCTGCTTTGTGTTCCCCGCTCTCCATGGTCTCTGATCAAATGGTTATCGCTCCGACCATGGGTTCTTCTCCATGAGGAGACTGATTAAGAGTCTTCTCTATGCCTATTGTGAGTATCTTGATGTTTACGGTACGGATGGTAAGTCTCCCGATCCAGGGGATGAGTTGACGAGTCACTTTTCAGTCTGTTCCAGACGTTCTTACCTCTGGAAATTCTCTTGTCTTCGATCTTGTGTCTCAGGTTCTGTCTGGTTTTATTCTCAATGAAGCTGTCTCCTCGCCTATCAAGCGGGAGAAGGTCTGCTTCTCGTTGTTGGTAGGGTTTTATCATTGTTGGCTTTGAACCTTGGGGAGTCGAGAAAGCTTCCTTCGTAGCGAGTTCTTCTTTCCTCAGTTGGGCCAGACGGTCTAATCTGTTTTTCTCTCTTTGCGCATCCGTCAGTTCTGGGCAAGTGCCCTCTTCGTGTGAAATCCTTTTGCAAGTGAAGCAGTATCTGTAGAGGTCTTCATATTTCAAAGTCACTTTTACTACATCTCCATTCTCAAACTCCACTCTGCGTTCGAATTTTAGAGGTTCGTCGCCATTTAACGAGACCCGAACCCACATCCTTCAACATCCACTTTGTAAACCATACCAAGTGCTCGTCCTATGTTCCTGAATGTTAGATCCTTCCTGTAGTGGCTTGGGATACCTGAGATTAAAACCCAGAACATCATCGAGTTTGGAAAATCCTCCCAGATACAAGGGATCCATATTTCGAGTGAGAAACTCCACTTATTGAAGTGACACGGTCTCTTTATCAGTACATTCAAAAGATCCTCTTCTGAATCAAAATCAAATTGGAACTTATTCTCTCCCAGATTTGTTCCACGCACTCTTCCTTCTACATCCCATATTCTGCATTTAGGCATGTGTCTGATCAAAGCTTCCACGCTTCGACCATCTTCGTGAAACATCCGACCTACTAAAGTCAGCTTGAACTTGTCAATGAGGTCTGAGAAATCGAAAGCGGGGATTTTGATGATATCATCATCGGTCTGTGCTTTTTTAGAGGGCCTCTCTTCCTCCGTTGTAGGTTGCTTTGTTGAGCGAGTGTTAATCTCTTCATCTTCATTACTCATACGCCGCATTGGTCGGGAATTCTCTCCTCTTTCTAGAGAGGATCTAGATCGAGGCATGGTTCTCTGTCCTTGGGGTGAACGCCGCATTGAGCGGGAGTTGTTTCCATGATCTGGCGATGAGCGCCGCATTGAGAGGGAATTGGAAAAGCTTGTCGGGGATGGGCGCCGCATCGAGCGGGATAGGTCTTCTGCTTCTCGTCCTGATCTTTGGAGCGATCGGTTGTTGGTCTCTGTCGTGTGGTTGTGGCTTCGATGGTGTGCGCGGTCCATTTTCGATGGTCGGTGTTTGCGAGTGCGGGGTCGTGGTGGATATCCAGCTAACAAATAAAACCCTAGAGAGCCTGCCGTAGGACTGAAGAAAAGGCTCTTCCGGATGAAAGACATACCTCTTGGTTGAAACAGAGAAGCCATAGAGGAGCAGGAGTGTTCAGTAGTCTCCCTCACTCGTCTCTGTTAACGCCGGCGTGATCTGATATACAGGGGAACGGCGAGAAGCGGAGATCTCAAAATCACCTTTACCATCGCCAAAACCCTAGCCGCCTTTTTCAAATAAAGTGTTTAAACGGTGGGAATTTTAACTTCAACAAAATTTTATTTAAAGATTTAAAATCCAGACTCATAAAAAGACAACTCATATATTTGTGTAGATATGCATGTTCGATGCTATAACCTGATTTTACCGAATATTTCTATGATTTAGTAAAATGACATCTATAGCTATCTGACTTTAAGTTCTGACTAATTGGCATACTTAGAATAATTGTTGCATCCTCTGGCTCAATAATTACCTAAATGAACTGAGTATTCCATGTTTGTGTTCATGAGTCAAGCATATGATTAACTTTAAAACAAGGCTAATAATTTTGTCTCTTACAATTTGTTGATCTCAAGCGAAAATTAGAGATCCATGGATCATTTCATACTTAAATAGCGATCATGTTCCAACTCTTTAACAAGCCATTTATTAACCAGAGATCAAGAAGAGGTAATGCTCTTCCAGCCATAAGATAGGGAGTAAGATCTAATTATCTCCAAAGAGTTTATATTACGAAAATATCGACCTTTGAACACCTCATGGAATAGTGAATCCGTATTATCAGTTAACTGTGAGAATCGAAACTCGCACTGTCAATTCTTGTAGAGCAAACTTTTTAGGGAACATAAGAATCTAAAGTAAACGACATGGAAGGAGACCCAGAGGATATTTTATTGATTTGTTTGACAGAAACAGAGTACAAAGCGTAAGAGCTCAAGCGTAAGTCTAAGTCTCGCAAATGTTTGGGATTTACTTTTTTGCTCTGATTTTCTCTTCTTGCTCGGAATTATCTTCCTCTTTTCTTCTTCGAGTTTATCTTTTTATTTTGGTAATTATCCTTCCGCGGTTTTACTTCATCTACTGAATGGGCCGACAAAGGACAAACCGAGTCTGTTTGAGTGTAAGTCTTCTTAATCCGGCCCAAAGCCTATGAAATACGGGTCTTGTAGGTTTGGCCCAAGTTCGTATTTCGTATAACTTATTTGACGATTCCCTTAATGGCTAATAATGTGTAAGTCATCGTTACAAAGATTGGTTGAGGCTTGTCGGGCATTTGGAGGAAGATGTCAGCGAGTGTCCAAGCAGTTAGACTAAGCAAAGTACCCGTTTGGATGATTCGGGAAATACGTTATACTCGGAACTTCCGAGAGAGTATGTTCTGCTTGGAACTTCCGAGGAAATATGTTATGCTTGGAACTTTCGAGAAACAATTTTCTGCTCAAAATTTCCAAGAAAATGTGTTCTGCTTGGAAATTCCGAGAAAATATGTTCTGCTTGGAATTTTCGAGAAAATATGTTCTGCTAGGAACTTCCGAGGAAATCTGTTCGGCTCGGTACTTCCGAGGAATGAATCCTGCTCAGAAATTTTGAGCAGTGCATCATGCTCAGAAGTTTTGAGCAGTGCATCATGCTCAGAAATTCCGAGAAGGCTGTCCTGCTCGGAATTTCCGAGCAGGCTGTTTTGCTCGAATCGTCCGAGCATCTGTGCTTTACTGTGGATTTTTTTCGAGTGATATGCTTGTCACAACGACCCATCCGAGCAGTTTTGATTGCTCTGTAGTTTGGCTAAGTGGCTTCGTATGTTTCGCACAAAACATTATTCGTACGACATACTATCCATACTAAGTGTTGTCTATGCAGAAAATGGCTATTTCCGATTGTTCAACCTGTTTTTGACTATTGATTTCGTTACGGGATTTTTACCCCAACAGTTACCCCAAGCTTGTTAGACTCAAGTGTGATGATGGCGAGCTTTATATAGCTGAGGCAAAAACAATTGTTCGAAAGTTTTTGTCTAGCCGTTTCTCTCTTTAATGAAAGTTTATCCATGACATAAAATTGTCTGGATTTTTGTCACGGTTTTGTCAATGATTTGTATGGCGAGCAAGATTGGTTTTCGAAATGGTATTTTTGAACATTCTTTGCTACGATCTCTGAGCGAGACGATCTAGATCGGTCAATGCATGTGCGAGCGTTTTCTCGTATCCACTAGTCGTAGACGAATCGTCCTTGTGAAGTATTTTTGATTTTGAGGCCATGCCTAATCAAGATATGTTCTGGAATGATTTAGCCTAAGCATGCTTATTCTAAGGTAATCAAGTGTAATCATGATTAAGACTCCATGCCATTATAAAATCTATAAGTATTCACAGTTCTTCACTTCACTCTTCACACTTTCACCAAAAAGAAAATTTCTAAGGTAACTTCTCCCTCTAGTTTCTTTCTAGTTTTGTGAGTTTGGCTAAAGTTTCCTCCTTGTCCTTGACCGTTCTTGGGCATTCTTGAGTCTTTTGGTGGAATTTGGAGTCTTTAATCATTCTACAAGTTTGGATCCTTGCTTTGTTGTGTTTATCGATGGATGGGTCAAGCGGTGTGACCAATCTTGTAACAATGTATGGGCATGCCGACCTATCTTCCGAAGGTGAGTCTTCCGGAATTTGGCGGCCGACCAGGCCTCATGCCAATCGACCATGTTCCTCGAGGGGATTTTCGGGTGATTCATACATCAAAGCGGGTGTCCCGTTTCCGAATAATGATCAGTGCGTTGGTGACGATTAAGCCCGCAGAAACTCTTCTTCCGTGTTAGGCAGGCTACCGATCGAAGAGGAGTTTTAGGATTATCGTGTTAGCGTAGAAGAATCCAAGCACTATTGGGGTTATCTGATATAAGTGTGTTTTAGAGTCATTTGTAGTGTCTATCGAGTCATTTACAGGTGTTTATTAGCTACATGCACGTTTGGAGGATTTTAGGAGATATTGGAGCATTTTGGGCGAAATCAGGAGCTTAAGCCGAGAGAGCTAAATTCACCAAGTCTGCTCCACATCTGCATCGATCGTTGCACCATCTGTGTAGATCTTTGCAGCCCAGCGCCAGCACATTAATGAAGACTTTAGAGATTTGTAGTTTTGCCCCAGAAAGTTCCAGTATTTGCAAAAAGACCCCAAGACGTGATTAGGCCTTTATAATTAGGTTTTTGGTGTTTTGTTTTACCTGCGCTTTCATACTATTAGCTTTTTACAGAGAGAGAGACCTTGAGGCTGATCGTTCTTGTACTCCAAAGAGAAGATTTCAAACCTCTTTAACTCTTTACTCTTTTATTATATGCAATCTATTTATTCATTGATTTGTGTTTCATCAATCATGTCTGAGTAGATTCATAGTTAGGTTTAGGGATTCTCTTAAGGGTTTTCATGACTTGTTAGATCTATCTATCAGTTAAGGATTCATATCTTATTTGTTCTTCAACCTGAATTGTGCTTAACACTAGTTTCTAATCTGATCACTTAGAATCTAGACTTTAGGTTTATAAGTTGACACGAAAGTGTGGTTTAGAATCTGATCTATTTAGGTTGAGCAATTTAATTATCTGCAAAGAAATTTGGTTTAATTGAATTGTGAACAAATCAAACTTGCACTTAAGGCTAGTTTAATCTGTTAGGAATTGCAAAGAAATTTGGGTTTCTGCTAATTAGACTTAGAGAATTCTCGCAACGAAAGTTGGTTAGTTCTATCTTGTGTTTGAGTTCTAGAACGGAACTTAATTTGATCCTGACTGATAATTGATCTGCTTTTCTGATTTCCTGAGAACTCCCTGGACTTGACGCTTTTAGTACTTGCTTCACAAAAACCGTTCCTGCTATTGATTTAATTTCTAATTTTTAGTTTAATATTTCTGATTTGCATCGCCTAGCTTAACTTGACATTCTATAGTCTATCGTAAGATTTCTTGAGTCTCTGTGGATTCGACCCCTAGATACTACATTTGCATGTGCACTTGCAGTTGAACTTAGGGAAGTAAACTCTGAGCATATAAAGTTTTTGGCACCGTTGTCGGGGAATCTTTTGAGTCTTCGATAGATTTGAGTTTAAAGTTTAGACTAGGTTTTTCAATTTTTTTTTGTTACTAATTTTTCTGTTTTGCTTTTGTCTACGTGTGTTTCAGGCCTGATATCGCTTCACATCGATCGACGCATACTTTGAATCAATCGACACAAGGCGATTCCCGATTTGAAACGATCGTTGCGGACCTGTGCATCGATTTGAAACGATCGTCACTGTGCGATTACCGACGGTTTATGCAGAAGCGTGATACCAGAAGTAATCCGAACGCGAATCTCGTAAGTCTCAGACTTGAGGAACTTGTTAGACTAGAAAGAGAGAACAGAAAAGCTCAGAAACCGGCTAAGATGGCAGCAGCTAATCCAGCACCTTTGATTCTTGTTCGAGATGCTGAGGGTATTATGAGAGACCTACAGAGTGCTACATGGCTAAAGGAGAGACGTATATGGGTCTACTATGACACACACGCGCGGAAGCGTGGTGTGGTCCTTCCTGCTGCTGATCTAACCAGGATTGATACATTGGATGCGTTGAGTTTCGAGTTTCCTACGAACGATCAGCGCAGCGTACCTACGATGGCCCATCCTCTCGGTGAGCCTTCTACACGGCCTTCTTCTTCCTCTGCACCTGCACCCAAGCCTGCTGTTGCTGCTACATTTGACATTGGTCCTTATCCAGCTTCATCGATACCTGTGTGTGACATGTCTGAGGGTGAGTGGAGAGAGCGTCAGGATGGTCTGTTACGGAGCATTTGTGAGTTCATGCGTGGCTGCACTTGCAGGAGACAGCCACAGGTTTATCAGCCAGTTTATGTTCGTCGTCGTCGCCAGCATTCTCCGACTCCTGCTACTTCGAGCGGTTCTGACCGTTATGCTGGCATTGATGATGAGTAGCGAGAGAGATTAGAGTCCCACTTCAGACTATCGGTTCTGTTTCTTTTTCACTTTTTCTTTTGACCTCTCTTTGATTCTTGTTGGTACTTATGTTTGGGATGATGTACTTGATTCTAGACCATCTGTTGCTTTGATTTTGCTTGTTTGCGATGTTTTCAGCTTTCAGGTTTGAGTTTTGAGATTTTTCTCACAGACTAACTGCTGACTGCTAACTGATCCGACGAAATCGCAATGCAACGATCGACACGGTCCTGTTTGTCGGTCGTCTCTTCAATAAAATCGCATTGCAGCGATCGTTGCGGTACTGTGCAACGATCGACACAAAATCGCAATCGCCCTGCAACGATCGTCGCATTTATGCGCAACGATCGATGCATGTGCGAGAGAGGTAAAACCGACAGAACCCAACACATCCCTTAGCATTTTCTTCTTTTAACGATCCTAAGCTTGACACTACTGGGGACAGTGTGTTTCAAGTGTGGGGGAGGTGGTACTGACATTAATCTTTTTCTTTTCTTAGAGTCAGTTGTGTTTTTGTGTCAGTTTTATTGAGTCAAAACAGTTTAAGTAGGAAACAATGAATTTTTGAGAAGTTAACAACACTTGCAGGAACTTAAGCAACCATTGGGATGAGCTTGCAGATCAGTTTATGACTATTAGAAAACCCAACACAGATCAGCCTACTGAGGACACACATATCAATTAAGGTATTCAGAGGATCCTGTACTGACTTCGCCCCTAATTTTGACTTACTTTTCTCACCTAAGGGCTTGGTATATTTTGAGTCGGAGTCCTCTGTTAGTTCTTACACAGCTTGTAAACCTGTCCAAGTAAGGTACCCTTCTCCCCTTCCTTAAAGTAAAAAAAAAAGAGAGTAATAAACTGAGGATGAGCTAGTAGCTCCGAAGTGGTCGCGGGAGTGGTAGAGACCCCTATTACCTCCTGTGCATCCATGGAATGTGTCCAAAGTACACCCCAGAACGAGAAGAGCACTGATAAAAAAAAAATGATACCCAAATGGGAGAAATCAGTTGCTAAGGAAGGGAAAAGAGAAGAAAGTAACCAGAAGAAAAAAGATAGTATGGGGGTCTAGAGCTAATAGAGTAAGAATCCATGTGCCCTTTGATCGATACTCCTTAGGTGAGACCGCACTTAATAGCTTAAAGAAGTCAGTAGGGTGAATTTCAATGCTTTGGATTGATTGTGGAGTTTACTCAGGATAATTGCTAAGTGTGGGGGAAGTATATGTTGGTCTTGATGTCTTGCAGGTGAATCTTTCATGTGGCTTACTAAGGGGAATCTGAGTGTTGTGCTTCTAAGATGAAAAGAGTTTCTGAAGTTTTCAAACTTCTTCACCACATTTTGGTTTTCTGTTTTGCTTGAGGGCAAGCAAAAGCTAAGTGTGGAGGAGTTGATATATCATGATTTTTACCTGTTTTAAGCCATGATATAAGTGTGTTTTAGAGTCATTTGTAGTGTCTATCGAGTCATTTACATGTGTTTATTAGCTACATGCACGTTTGGAGAATTTTAGGAGATATTGGAGCATTTTGGGCGAAATCAGGAGCTTAAGCCGAGAGAGCTAAATTCACCAAGTCTGCTCGACATCTGCAACGATCGTTGCACCATCTGTGTCGATCGTTGCAGCCCAGCGCCAGCACATTAATGAAGAATTTTGAGATTTGCAGTTTTGCCCCAGAAATTTCTTGTATTTGCAAAAAGAACCCAAGACGTGATTAGGCCTTTATAATTAGGTTTTTGGTGTTTTGTTTTACCTACGCTTTCATACTATTGGCTTTTTAGAGAGAGAGAGACCTTGAGGCTGATCGTTCTTGTACTCCAGAGAGAAGATTTCAAACCTCTTTAACTCTTTACTCTTTTATTATATGCAATCTATTTATTCATTGATTTGTGTTTCATCATTCATGTCTGAGTAGATTCATAGTTAGGTTTAGGGATTCTCTTAAGGGTTTTCATGACTTGTTAGATTTATCTATCAGTTAAGGATTCATATCTTATTTGTTCTTCAACCTGAATTGTGCTTAACACTAGTTTCTAATCTGATCACTTAGAATCTAGACTTTAGGTTTATAAATTGACACGAAAGTGTGGTTTAGAATCTGATCTATTTAGGTTGAGCAATTTAATTATCTGCAAAAAAATTTGGTTTAATTGAATTGTGGACAAATCAAACTTGCACTTAAGGCTAGTTTAATCTGTTAGGAATTGCAAAGAAATTTGAGTTTCTGCTAATTAGACTTAGAGAATTCTCGCAATGAAAGTTGGTTAGTTCTATCTTGTGTTTGAGTTCTAGAACCGAACTTAATTTGATCATGACTGATAATTCATCTTCTTGTCTGATTTCCTGAGAACTCCCTGGACTTGACGCTTTTAGTACTTGCTTCACAAAAACCGTTTTTGCTACTGATTTAGTTTCTGATTTTTAGTTTAATATTTCTGATTTGCATCGCCTAGCTTAACTTGACATTCTATAGTCTATCGTAAGATTTCTTGAGTCTATGTGGATTCGACCCCTAGATACTACATTTGCCAGTGCACTTGCAGCTGAACTTAGGGAAGTAAACTCTGAGCATATAAAGTTTTTGGCACCGTTGCCGGGGAATCTTTTGAGTCTTCGATAGATTTGAGTTTAAAGTTTAGACTAGGTTTTTCGTTTTTTTTTTGTTTTTGTTACTAATTTTTCTGTTTTGCTTTTGTCTATGTGTGTTTCAGGTCTGATATCGCTTAGCATCGATGGATGCATACTTTGAATCGATCGACACAAGGCGATTCCTGATTTGAAACGATCGTTGCGGACTTGTGCATCGATCGTCACTGTGCGATTACCGACAGTTTATGCAGAAGCGTGATACCAGAAGTAATCCGAACGCGAATCTCGTAAATCTCAGACTTGAGGAACTTGCTAGACTAGAAACAGAGAACAGAAAAGCTCAGAAACCGGCTAAGATGGCAGCAGCTAATCCAACACCTTTGATTCTTGTTCGAGATGCTGAGGGTATTCTGAGAGACCTACAGATTGCTACATGGCTAAAGGAGAGACGTATATGGGTCTACTATGACACACACGCGCGGAAGCGTGGTGTGGTCCTTCCTGCTGCTGATCTAACCAGGATTGATACATTGGATGCGTTGAGTTTCGAGCTTCCTACGAACGATCAGCGCAGCGTACCTACGATGGCCCATCCTCTCGGTGAGCCTTCTACACGGCCTTCTTCTTCCTCTGCACCTGCACCCGAGCCTGCTGCTGCTGCTACATTTGACATTGGTCCTTATCCAGCTTCATCGATACCTGTGTGTGACATGTCTGAGGGTGAGTGGAGAGAGCGTCAGGATGGTCTATTACGGAGCATTTGGGAGTTCATGCGTGGCTGCACTTGCAGGAGACAGCCACAGGTTTATCAGCCAGTTCATGTTCGTCGTCGTCGCCAGCGTTCTCCGACTCCTGCTACTTTGAGCGGTTCTGACCGTTATGCTGGCATTGATGATGAGTAGCGAGAGAGATTAGAGTCCCATTTCAGACTATTGGTTCTGTTTCTTTTTTCACTTTTTCTTTTGACTTCTCTTTCATTCTTGTTGGTACTTATGTTTGGGATGATGTACTTGATTCTAGACCATCTGTTGCTTTGATTTTGCTTGTTTGCGATGTTTTCAGCTTTCAAGTTTGAGTTTTGAGATTTTTCTCACGGACTAACTTCTGACTGCTAACTGATCCGACGAAATCGCAATGCAACGATCGACACGGTCCTGTGTGTCGGTCGTCTCTTCACTAAAATCGCATTGCAGCGATCGTTGCGGTCCTGTGCAACGATCGACACAAAATCGTAATCGCCCTGCAACGATCGTCGCATTTATGCGCAACGATCGATGCAGGTGCGAGAGAGGTAAAACCGACAGAACCCAACACATCCCTTAACATTTTCTTCTTTTACCGATCCTAAGCTTGACACTACTGGGGACAATGTGTTTCAAGTGTGGGGGAGGTGGTACTGACATTAATCTTTTTCTTTTCTTAGAGTCAGTTGTGTTTTTTGTGTCAGTTTTATTGAGTCAAAACAGTTTAAGTAGGAAACAATGAATTTTTGAGAAGTTAACAACACTTGCAGGAACTTAAGCAACCATTGGGATGAGCTTGCAGATCAGTTTATGACTATTAGAAAACCCAACACAGATCAGCCTACTGAGGACACACATATCAATTCAGGTATTCAGAGGATCCTTTACTGACTTCGCCCCTAATTTTGACTTACTTTACTTTGAGTCGGATTCCTTTGTTAGTTCTGACACAGCTTGTAAACCTGTCCAAGTAAGGTTCCCTTCTCCCCTTCCTTAAAGTAAAAAAAAAAAAGAGAGTAATAAACTGAGGATGAGCTAGTAGCTCCGAAGTGGTCGCGGGAGTGGTAGAGACCCCTATTACCTCCTGTGCATCCATGGAATGTGTCCAAAGTACACCCCAGAACGGGAAGAGCACTGATAAAAAAAATGATACCCAAATGGGAGAAATCAGGTGCTAAGGAAGGGAAAAGAGAAGAAAGTAGCCAGAAAAAAAAGATAGTATGGTGGTCTAGAGCTAACAGAGTAAGAATCTATGTGCCCTTTGATCGATACTCCTTAGGTGAGACCGCACTTAATAGCTTAAAGAAGTCAGTAAGGTGAATTTGAATGCTTTGGATTGATTGTGGAGTTTACTCAGGACAGTTGCTAAGTGTGGGGGAAGTATATGTTGGTCTTGATGTCTTGCAGGTGAATCTTTCATGTGGCTTACTAAGGGGAATCTGAGTGTTGTGCTTCTAAGATGAAAAGAGTTTCTAGAGTTTTCAAACTTCTTCACCACATTTTGGTTTTCTGTTTTGCTTGAGGGCAAGCAAAAGCTAAGTGTGGGGGAGTTGATATATGATGGTTTTTACCTGTTTTAAGCCATGATATAAGTGTGTTTTAGAGTCATTTGTAGTGTCTATCGAGTCATTTATAGGTGTTTATTAGCTACATGCCGTTTGGAGGATTTTAGGAGATATTGGAGCATTTTGGGCAAAATCAGGAGCTTAAGTCGAGAGAGCTAAATTCACCAAGTCTGCTCGACATCTGCAACGATCGTTGCACCATCTGTGTCGATCGTTGCAGCCCAGCGCCAGCACATTAATGAAGAATTTGGAGATTTGCAGTTTTGCCCCAGAAAGTTCCAGTATTTGCAAAAAGAACCCAAGACGTGATTAGGCCTTTATAATTAGGTTTTTGGTGTTTTGTTTTACCTACGCTTTCATACTATTGGATTTTTAGAGAGAGAGACCTTGAGGCTGATCGTTCTTGTACTCCAGAGAGAAGATTTCAAACCTCTTTAATTCTTTACTCTTTTATTATATGCAATCTATTTATTCATTGATTTGTGTTTCATCATTCATGTCTGAGTAGATTCATAGTTAGGTTTAGGGATTCTCTTAAGGGTTTTCATGACTTGTTAGATTTATCTATCAGTTAAGGATTCATATCTTATTTGTTCTTCAACCTGAATTGTGCTTAACACTAGTTTCTAATCTGATCATTTAGAATCTAGACTTTAGGTTTATAAATTGACACGAAAGTGTGGTTTAGAATCTGATCTATTTAGGTTGAGCAATTTAATTATCTGCAAAAAAATTTGGTTTAATTGAATTGTGGACAAATCAAACTTGCACTTAAGGCTAGTTTAATCTGTTAGGAATTGCAAAGAAATTTGAGTTTCTGCTAATTAGACTTAGAGAATTCTCGCAATGAAAGTTGGTTAGTTCTATCTTGTGTTTGAGTTCTAGAACCGGACTTAATTTGATCATGACTGATAATTCATCTTCTTGTGTGATTTCCCGAGAACTCCCTGGACTTGACGCTTTTAGTACTTGCTTCACAAAAACCGTTCTTGCTACTGATTTAGTTTCTGATTTTTAGTTTAATATTTCTGATTTGCATCGCCTAGCTTAACTTGACATTCTATAGTCTATCGTAAGATTTCTTGAGTCTATGTGGATTCGACCCCTAGATACTACATTTGCCAGTGCACTAGCAGTTGAACTTAGGGAAGTAAACTTAAAGTTTTTGGCACCGTTGCCGGGGAATCTTTTGAGTCTTCGATAGATTTGAGTTTAAAGTTTAGTCTAGGTTTTTCGTTTGTTTTTGTTTTTGTTACTAATTTTTCTATTTTGCTTTTGTCTATGTGTGTTTCAGGTCTGATATCGCTTAGCATCGATGGATGCATACTTTGAATCGATCGACACAAGGCGATTCCTGATTTGAAACGATCGTTGCGGACCTGTGCATCGATCGTCACTGTGCGATTACCGACAGTTTATGCAGAAGCGTGATACCAAAAGTAATCTGAACGCGAATCTCGTAAATCTCAGACTTGAGGAACTTGCTAGACTAAAAACAGAGAACAGAAAAGCTCTGAAACCGGCTAAGATGGCAGCAGCTAATCCAATACCTTTGATTCTTGTTCGAGATGCTGAGGGTATTCTGAGAGACCTGCAGAGTGCTACATGGCGAAGGAGATACGTATATGGGTCTACTATGACACACATGCGCGGAAGCGTGGTGTGGACCATCCTGCTGCTGATCTGACCAGGATTGATACATTGAATGCATTGAGTTTCGAGCCTCCTACGAACGATCAGCGCAGCGTACCTACGATGGCCCATCCTCTTGGTGAGCCTTCTACACGGCCTTCTTCTTCCTCTGCGCCTGTACCCGAGCCTGCTGCTGCTGCTACCTTTGACATCGGTCCTTATCCAGCTTCATCGATACCTGTGTGTGACATGTCTGAGGGTGAGTGGAGAGAGCGTCAGGATGGTCTATTACAGAGCATTTGGGAGTTCATGCGTGCCTGCACTTGCAGGAGACAGCCACAGGTTTATCAGCCAGTTCATGTTCGTCGTCGTCGCCAGCGTTCTCCGACTCCTTCTACTTTGAGCGGTTCTGACCGTTATGCTGGCATTGATGATGAGTAGCGAGAGAGATTAGAGTCCCATTTAAGACTTGGTTCTGTTTCTTTTTTCACTTTTTCTTTTGACTTCTCTTTCATTCTTGTTGGTACTTATGTTTGGGATGATGTACTTGATTCTAGACCATCTGTTGCTTTGATTTTGCTTGTTTGCGATGTTTTCAGCTTTCAAGTTTGAGTTTTGAGATTTTTCTCACGGACTAACTTCTGACTGCTAACTGATCCGACGAAATCGCAATGCAACGATCGACACGGTTCTGTGTGTCGGTCGTCTCTTCACTAAAATCGCATTGCAGCGATCGTTGCGGTCCTGTGCAACGATCGACACAAAATCGTAATCGCCCTGCAACGATCGTCGCATTTATGCGCAACGATCGATGCAGGTGCGAGAGAGGTAAAACCGACAGAATCCAACACATCCCTTAACATTTTCTTCTTTTACCGATCCTAAGCTTGACATTACTGGGGACAATGTGTTTCAAGTGTGGGGGAGGTGGTACTGACATTAATCTTTTTCTTTTCTTAGGGTCAGTTGTGTTTTTTGTGTCAGTTTTATTGAGTCAAAACAGTTTAAGTAGGAAACAATGAATTTTTGGGAAGTTAACAACACTTGCAGGAACTTAAGCAACCATTGGGATGAGCTTGCAGATCAGTTTATGACTGTTAAAAAATCCAACACAGATCAGCCTACTGAGGACACACATATCAATTCAGGTATTCAGAGGATCCTTTACTGACTTCGCCCCTAATTTTGACTTACTTTACTTTGAGTCGGATTCCTTTGTTAGTTCTGACACAGCTTGTAAACCTGTCCAAGTAAGGTTTCCTTCTCCCCTTCCTTAAAGTAAAAAAAAAAAAAGAGAGTAATAAACTGAGGATGAGCTAGTAGCTCCGAAGTGGTCGCGGGAGTGGTAGAGACCCCTATTACCTCCTGTGAATCCATGGAATGTGTCCAAAGTATACCCCAGAACGGGAAGAGCACTGATAAAAAAAATTATACCCAAATGGGAGAAATCAGTTGCTAAGGAAGGGAAAAGAGAAGAAAGTAGCCAGAAAAAAAAAGATAGTATGGTGGTCTAGAGCTAACAGAGTAAGAATCCATGTGCCCTTTGATCGATACTCCTTAGGTGAGACCGCACTTAATAGCTTAAAGAAGTCAGTAAGGTGAATTTGAATGCTTTGGATAGATTGTGGAGTTTACTCAGGACAGTTGCTAAGTGTGGGGGGAGTATATGTTGGTCTTGATGTCTTGCAGGTGAATCTTTCATGTGGCTTACTAAGGGGAATCTGAGTGTTGTGCTTCTAAGATGAAAAGAGGTTCTGGAGTTTTCAAACTTCTTCACCACATTTTGGTTTTCTGTTTTGCTTGAGGGCAAGCAAAAGCTAAGTGTGGGGGAGTTGATATATGATGGTTTTTACCTGTTTTAAGCCATGATATAAGTGTGTTTTAGAGTCATTTGTAGTGTCTATCGAGTCATTTATAGGTGTTTATTAGCTACATGCACGTTTGGAGGATTTTAGGAGATATTGGAGCATTTTGGGCAAAATCAGGAGCTTAAGTCGAGAGAGCTAAATTCACCAAGTCTGCTCGACATCTGCAACGATCGTTGCACCATCTGTGTCGATCGTTGCAGCCCAGCGCCAGCACATTAATGAAGACTTTGGAGATTTGCAGTTTTGCACTAGAAAGTTTCAGTATTTTCAAAAAGACCCCAAGACGTGATTAGGCCTTTATAATTAGGTTTTTGGTATTTTGTTTTACCTACACTTTCATACTATTGGCTTTTTAGAGAGAGAGACCTTGATGCTGATCGTTCTTGTACTCCAAAGAGAAGATTTCAAACCTCTTTAACTCTTTACTCTTTTATTACATGCAATCTATTTATTCATTGATTTGTGTTTCATCAATCATGTCTGAGTAGATTCATAGTTAGGTTTAGGGATTCTCTTAAGGGTTTTCATGACTTGTTAGATCTATCTATCAGTTAAGGATTCATATCTTATTTGTTCTTCAACCTGAATTGTGCTTAACACTAGTTTCTAATCTGATCACTTAGAATCTAGACTTTAGGTTTATAAATTGACACGAAAGTGTGGTTTAGAATCTGATCTATTTAGGTTGAGCAATTTAATTATCTGCAAAGAAATTTGGTTTAATTGAATTGTGAACAAATCAAACTTGCACTTAAGGCTAGTTTCATCTGTTAGGAATTGCAAAGAGATTCGAGTTTCTGCTAATTAGACTTAGAGAATTTTCGGACCGAAAGTTGGTTAGTTCTATCTTGTGTTTGAGTTCTAGAACCGAACTTAATTTGATCATGACTGATAATTGATCTTCTTGTCTGATTTCTTGAGAACTCCCTGGACTTGACGCTTTTAGTACTTGCTTCACAAAAGCTGTTCTTGCTACTGATTTAGTTTCTGATTTTTAGTTTAATATTTCTGATTTGCATCGCCTAGCTTAACTTGAGATTCTATAGTCTATCTTAAGATTTCTTGAGTCTCTGTGGATTCGACCCCTAGATACTACATTTGCATGTGCACTTGTAGTTGAACTTAGGGAAGTAAACACTGAGCATATCATTATCCTCAAATGAAGCGGAAAGTGGTTCGACACAAGGAGAAAACCGAGCAGAAAGAGATTTTGGATCCTCCTAGTTCAACCTTATCCTCAGAAGAATCAGTCGAGGAACTTCGACGCAATTTTGGAGTCTCTGAAGGCGTGACGTTCATGATCTCTTCGCCTTGTGACTGAGTTGATTTCCCGCCAATCAGTTATTTCTCCATGTTTGAATATTTTTTCAAGTCGTACTTCCTGTGGTTTCCCGTTCACAGGCTGATAGTACGATATCTTCGACGTCACGGACTGGCCCTTACGCAACTCACTCCTCACGGCTTGCAACATCTTATTGGGCCACTTGTCCGTAACTTTGAATGTGTTGTTGATCTCCGAGGATTGCATGTTCAAAACATTTCGATTATAAGTCCGACTGTAAAAAGAGGCTCGAACATTATCTCAGGCCCAGCCAACATCGAACGATTATCACTAACTTTGAAAGCAAGGATCCTCAGTGGAGGCATTGCTTTCTTTATGTGTTTATCGACGAAGCATCCGTCGAGAAGTGTTGTGCCCGATTAATGAAGTCGAAATGGGGAACCTTTGGTAGTCGATTTAGTTGTTTAAATTTGGGCCGCTTTTGTATGTCTCTTTATGGTCTTTAAGTCTTTCGTGTCCGTCGGATCTTTAGTCGAGATTGTCGGGAAGCTGCAAGCTGAAGGAACGGATTGGAACGAAAGCTTTTCTTACATCAACTGCTAAATTGCATGCCAGCTAGTGGCACCAAATCTATTGTGAACCAAATTAACTGCGTTTGAATAATCAACACTTGATTTGACATGAAACCACCATTATCCCGGAAAAATTGGTATCTTCCCGTATTAACGATTTGGTTTCCGCAATTTTAAAAATTTCGTGGGGATCCCTGATCAATAATATCGTAAAATTTATCATTCCTATTTTTGAGTTTTTATTTAAATTATCTGGTGGAAGTCTCTTGTACGAAAAAAATCAGATTAAAGAGTAGTGATGACATAGGATTTCAGGATTGAGTGGAACTTGTGATAAAACCAATATTTGTATAGTCTGAGGATACTTAGAAAGCATATGATTATTTTTTTTTTATGTTCCACATCGACACAATGCATATTATAATTAATCTCCCTTAACCATAATTTTTTTAGTCATCAATAAACAATCCAATATAGCTTTTCAAATAAAGTGTTTAAACAATGGAAATTTTAACTTCCATAAAATTGCATTTAAAGATTTAAAATCCAGCCTCATAAAAAGACAACTCATATCTTTGTGTAGATATGCATGTTCGATGCAATAACCTGATTTTACCGAATCTTTCTCTGATTTAGTAAAATGACATATATAGCTATCTGACTTTAAGTATTGACTAGTTGGCATACTTAGAATAATTGTCGCATCATGTGGCTCAATAATTACCTAAATGAACTGAGTATTCCATGTTTGTGTTCATGAGTCAGTCATATAATTAACTTTAAAAGATGGGTAATATTTGTATCTCTTACAATTTGTTGATCTCAAGCGAAAATTAGAGATCCATGGATCATTTAATACTTAAATAGCGATCATATTCCAACTCTTTAATAAGCCATTTATTAACCAGAGATCAAAAAGAGGTAATGCTCTTCCAGCCCTAAGATAAGGAATAAGATCTAATTATCTCCAAAGAGTTTATATTACGAAAACATGGACCTTTGAACACCTCATGGAATAGTGAATCCAGATTATCAGTATAAGAGTCGAAATTCGCACTGTTAATTCTTGTAGAGCAAACTTTTTAGGGAACAGAAGAATCTAAAGTAAACAATACGAAAAGAGACCCGCAGGATATTTTATTGATTTGTTTCCCAGAAAACAAAGTACAAAGCGTAAGAGCTCAAACGTAAGTCTAAGTATAGCAAATGTTTGGGATTTACTTTTCTGCTCAGATTTTCCTCTTCTTGCTCGGAATTATCTTCCTCTTTTCTTCTTATAGTTTATCTTTCCGTTTTTGTAATTATCCTTCCACGGTTTAACTTCATCTACTGAATGGGCCGACAAAGGAAAATCCGAGTCCGTTGATAACTAGGATTTTGCAATCCTTTGAGGTACCAATTCCTCAAGCTTATCGTAGTAGCTTTGAGGTATCGAACCTATTCTGGGACGGATAAAACCAATAAGCAGATACTAATCCTTCAGAGTCAAATCAGACAATTTTGGTTTTTTAATTCCTAACAATCCTAACAAAACAAATCAGATCGAAGCAAACAAAAATAAGTAAACAAACGATTCAATCAATAGGAAGAATAAGGCTCAAGGGTAAAGGTCAACGGATAGGTGACTCGGGATGATCAAGGAATCCTAATTCAAACTTCAAACAAGCTAATCTCTTAGCAAGGAACACACAAAGCAAATCGGTTTAATCTCTTAATACCAATTCTTCATTTAATCTTAACTCAAGAACAAATCATCATTTGTGAATCAAAATCAAACGAGCATTCAAACGAGTTCCAATTAGCAACCAATCACTCTAGACATACATTTTCATGCGCTAGAATATGAAAGTCCTAACAAAGCTAAATACTGGAATTTCATCGAACAGGTTGTGAACAAGAAATTCTAAACATCCTAATCAATGTGATCAAGATTAACTAGGCATTAAGCGCACTTTGCTAGATGAGATTTTGACAATTAACTACTAGAATTCTATTGATCACCCCAAATCAACCTAATCCTACCCAACCCACAAGCCTATGGAGAACTACTCACTAATCATAGCTAGATCAACAAAACTCATGGAAATAGAGTTGATCATGGCGAATTAGTGAGAGATTGAGAGATTTGTTGATGGAATAACAAGAGAAGTCTAGATTAATCAAAGGAATCCAATGTGTTCTTACAAAAGAGTTTAGAACATCAAAAACTGCTTAAGAAACAAAATAAAATAGGTTTTTGGCTTAAATAGTCTAAAAGGTGCGAGCCGGGTCAACCCGGAACAAACCGGGTGTTGACCCGGATCCAAGTGAAAATCTGGGGTCGATATCGGTCAGGTGGACCGATATGTGGACCGATATTGAGTCTCGGATTATTTCTGGGTGGGAGCATATCGGTCCACCTGACCGATATGTGAGCCGATATGAACCCTCGAAAATTAATCCGAGAGTCCATATCGGTTGGGTGGCCCGATATTGTGGCCGATATGGTTCTCCGAAACTTGACGAGGGGTTGTATCGGCCCGCCTGGCCGATACTCAGGCCGATATGGTCCTTCGTTGGCTCTTCCTTGGTCTTCTGAGCTCAAGACTCCACTTCCAAGCTCACCAATGCTCCTAGATGCCTCCATTCACCTGCAAAACACAAGAAACACTCCAAATGCAAGCCTAGAATGCCTAATCCTAGTCCTAAACAACTCTAGACTCTAGATGTGACAATGACTCGACAAAATGGTATGAATGATGGAGAAAAGAAGTCAAAACAAGAACTATATACAAGCCTAAATGCATGAAAATGTATGAATATCAATTCTCCCAAACTTGAACCTTGCTTGTCCACAAGCAAGCATAAGTCAATCACAACAGGTTGGGGAAAAGGTTTGAAAGCGGGGGCTCAAAACCACAAGACTCACAACAAGGTACAAGACCTTTCAAAGAAGTTACAAGTTGCTCTAATCATTAACTATCCATGTACTTCCACATTACCGTTCCCTCAATCCCTACTCCAACTCCCGAAATCCTATAGAACACAAGCAATCATCAACTCAATTCCTTACATTCATTTAGAAGTTAAGTGCGATCTCACAAAGGGGCAATCAATCAATCCCAATTGGCTAGGTTCAAGAGAGGCAATTTGAGGTGGCTAAGTAGTGTCTTTGGCGGTGGTTAACTCTCAAGAATAGGAGCAAATGGCATTACACAAAATCCATCTAAGAAAGAGAACAATTCATGCATACAAAGTTCTTTTCTCATTGTTCTACCCAATCCCTAGAGGATTCCTCTATACAATCCCATAATGAAAGTCAAACACTCACCAAAAACCTCTGATTCAATCACCCAAAACTCTCACCCCTTTTTGCTCTTTTTCTCTCTTTTCTTTGTCACTAGGGAACTCTTAACTGACTCTTCTCTCTTTTTTATCATGAGCAAACACTTTTTTTCATTACTTAGTCTCTTTTTACACTTGATCTTTCTTTCTTTTCTTTTGCACAATGCTCTCTTCTTAATTAAGTTCCTAGTGACTTTCTTTTTTTTCTCATTGAACACTTTACAACTCTTTTCATTGATCCTTTTATTCCCAAGATAGCTCTCATCTCTCCCCCAAACTTGTTTCCCATCCTAATGCTAGACTCTTTTGGCAAATAGAGCTAGCTAAAAATGAGAAAAGACCATTGTCGTTCCCGATACTCTCAAGTTTTTGCACATGCCAAAAGCTATCAAGAACAGGCCTCACTCACAAATCAATTTGGCTTCAAGGAAAAGTTTAGGGTCTTTGGGTAAGGGAAGCCATGATCATAAGATCAATGGTTGCCCGAGCTAATCAAAAGAGTGGTAAAAGGGAGAACATAGCTCGGGCAAGGATCATGGGATTGTATTTCAAGCCCCTAAGCAAGATATTTCGAAAATCAAATTAAGTCCAATAACAATGAATCGAGTTTAATTCATGCAAGCTTCACAAGGATAGGGAATTTCAGAATCTCAAAGTCAAGCAATGGGTTTTCCTTTGTTTTTGAAAATTGATTAAAGCAACAAGCAACTTAATTGGTGAACCTCTTCAAGGCAAAATCATCATCGTCCCCAATGCATGAATCCTAAACTACTAACTAGACTCGATCCTACATGCTTCTTTTTGTGAAATTTTTTTTTTTTTTTTTAATTTTTCAATTTTTTTTGTTTTTTCCTATGCCTTAGATGAATGCATGAGACTCAAGATTAGTAAATGGTCTCTCCCCCAAACTTAAATCACACGGTCCCTTGTGTGATCTAAGCGAGGAAGAAAGACCGAAAACAAACAAAAAGCAAACAAAGAAAGAAAAAGAACTATGTACAAAGATGGAGTGTAACCTGGCTAGTAGTGGAGATACGGTGGTGATGAATCCCCCATGGAGTAAGTTGGGTTGGAGGAGGAGCAGGAAGGTGTCCTCATGGCTCTCCTCTTCTTCCTCCTGTCCTCACGGGTAGAGTGGCGGTGAGGATCCTCATAATAGGAGTCATTGGCCATGCGTGCAGATCCTGATGTCTTGTGTCCAGCAACCGAGTATCTGCCCTGCTCCAATTCAGCCTGCTCAACCAGAACATCGGCCTCAGCTATCACCTCCTCGGTAGCTGCCTGAATCTCCTCATCTGCACCAGCCTGAGCCTCTCGGGATGTGGAGGCCTGTCCTGCAGCGCCACTCTTGTCCTTCTTCCCGACAATCATCTTAAGCACTTTGGTCACCTTCTTCAAGCAGGAGGCCATCTTCTTAATGTTCCTACCGTGCCATTTGCTCTGCCTCTGGAGGCTCCGGTTCTGGTCCCTCAATGCTCTGATCGTCCTGTTCTCGATAGGATCATCTAGAGGCTCAATAAGGTACCTGTGCAGCCCATACACCCCAGCAGGTGCGTCGGAAGTATCATGCTCTGCTGCAGCTGCTCTCTGTGACCCATGAGGTCCAAACACATGCTCCACTCCCGGTAAAAATCTGATATTATCTCTGTTGGCAAAACTTGTAAAGTTGGGGTTTGGGAGGAGGTACCCTTCTTCATGGGAAGTACCTGAGCACATCCGGTAGAGATGGCGCTCTGGAGGCGGCTTGGATGCAAGGTAGTGAGTTCGGGTAAGGTATTGGACATCCAGCCAAGCCACAGGTGTAGGTGCCCCAAATGTCTTCTCGGTCAGACTTCCTTCCAGTTTTATCTTCTTTTTCACAAGCAACGGTGTGATCAGACCAGCCATGCTGAACTTTGGGCTAGAGTCCCTCACCGACATAGCCCACTCTCGGTGGACGACAAACTGCTCTATCAGAATGGAAGTGTAGCTCGGGAGGCGCTCAACCGGTGGTATTGGCCGACCGTTGGGATAAGTGAGCAGGAGTGGCTGCAGCCCGATGTACAACATCTTCATTTCCTGTTCGTGGACTTGGTTGGCCTCCTTCCTAGCAAAGAAAGTGTGTGCCAATGCCTTGTGCACATATCTAATAGCCGGATGTCTGATCCTTGCAGATTTCATACCCCCCAGCTTAAAGGGCCCATCAGCTATCATCCGCCAAACATTTTCAAGGTCGTCTTTATCAATAGGGATAAAAGTCCCCAGCTGAGCACCATTCTCTGGGAAGTCAAAGACAGCAGCTATGTCCTCATATGTCATGCTAAACTTCTTCCTGCCCATTTGGAAATCAATCTTTCCCCGACTCACTTCCCCTGCTAAAGCTGCCCTTCTCATATTGACTGTTGCCTGCATGGTTGAGAGGAACTGACATGCCGAGCTCTGATAGGAGTCACTGGCGAGGTTGAAGAACTCCTTAAGACCCATGTTTTCTACAATCTCGTTGTAGTCATCCAGCAGCCCAAGTGCAGTAAGTGTCGGGGTGTGGGGGTATCGGGTTGACAAGAATGGTATCCCCTCCAGCTTGTCACACATCTCAGAAGCGGTGTACTTTTGTGGGTTCCCTGGAGCCTCGGGTGCCTCTTCCTCAACTGCTACCCCTTTTCCTCTCGATGAGGTTCCCACATCTTCAACCGGCTTTTGTGCTTTTGGTTTCGGGTTGGCGCGCTTTCTCGTCATTGTCCTACAAAAGACAACTCAAAAAGTGAATCAGCACAGATCACAACCCAACCGCACAATGAATAATAGCTTGAGACATCCATGATCAACAATTGTGGGAGCTTAACAATTGCATACTTTTTCAGTTTCAATGGAGCAAACAAGCCTAAACATCTCAACCAAACTCATTTCTAGCTCAGCATAAGCACAATGTACAAGCAAATCAATCACCTTCTTGAGCAATTCAACAATCTTATGAACTAAAGGTTCTCAATGCACACATTTGAAACTTTTGTGAAACAAAATTCATCCAAATCAAGTAGCATCACACAATTAAGCTTTTAGCAATCCAACGCATCAATAGAAACCATCCAATTAGAAAACCCCCAATATTTTCGGAATTCAAAACTCTCAAGAACCCTAAATCACTAAAGATCAAATTCAAACAATCTTAGGGTGCAATTGAGTTGGGTAATCATCTAGAATCAGTCTAGCGAAGGTTTCTAACCATATTCATCAAGCAAAAATCCACAATTTCGAGTTCTAAAAATATGAAATTTTTGAGCAATCCGAAATTAAGAGAGAGTGAATTATACCTTGTTGTTCTGATGAGGGATGATGGTAGAGGATGATTGCAAATGATAGAGCTTAGAAAACCTTGAATTTAGCACTTGAAAACCCGAAATTTGGTGAAGATTTGAGAGAGAAAATGGAGTTGGAAGAGCTTGGAAAATTCCTTGTTGAAATCGCAAGAGGAGGAAGAAGAGAGAGAGAAACGCGTGTGGGGGAGGAGAAACGAGGGGAAGAAATCGATTTTTGGGTTAAAATCCGGTCAGAACCGGTTTGAAATCGGTTTAGGGTCGGATTGACTTACCTGGGCGAAGGGCGTATCGGTCTGGCCAACCGATACGCCGACCGATATTAACACTCGGATTTAATTCCTGCATCCCGTATCGGTCTGGCCAACCGATACGGTGACCGATATCTGCTCACTCCGAAGACCCGTATCGGTCTGGCCAACCGATACGGGGACCGATATCGATCTTTTTGGGGAATCCGTATCGGCCTGGCCAACCGATACGGTGACCGATATGAAGCCTCGGATTATTTTTACCAGAACCGTATCGGCTTGGCCAACTGATACGGAACCCGATATTGGCTCCTGCACCATTTTTCTTCATTTCCGCGGTCTTTGCTCAACTCCAACTGATCTACAACCTCGTCCTTAAGCCAAAACCTGACAAAACTCAAAGCAAAACATCAAAAATAACAAGCAAAAGACGTATGTACAAGGATAAACATGGGAATGTCTCCCAAGTGCGCTTTTATTTAAAGTCGTTAAGCTCGACTTTGCAAACCATGATCTCAGGCTGAGGGAGGGCTAGAGAGTGGAATGGAAGTTCCCTCATCTATTACTTCTGAGACGGAGTAATGCTTGAGTCTTTGGCCATTGACCGTGAACTCTTCATCAGATTTTCCAAAAAGTACCACTGCTCCATATGGTCTCACCTCCTTCACTCTAAACGGTCCCGACCATCTAGACTTGAGCTTTCCGGGAAAGAGTTTCAACCGGGAGTTAAAGAGAAACACAAGATCTCCTTCCTTGAACTCTTTCTTCTGAATCAGCTTGTCATGGAAAAGCTTGGTCCTCTCCTTATAGATCTTCGAGCTCTCAAAAGCCTCAAGCCGTATCTCGTCAAGTTCATTCAGCTGAATCAACCTCCTCTCAGTTGCGGTCTTAATGTCAAAGTTCAGCAACTTGACAGCCCACATGGCCTTATATTCCACCTCCACCGGTAAGTGACATGACTTACCATACAGCATGGTGAATGGTGTAGTGCCCAAAGGAGTCTTGAAAGCAGTCCTATACGCCCACAGTGCGTCATCAAGTTTCTTAGCCCAATCTTTCCTTGAAGCTCCAACAGTCTTCTCTAGGATAGCCTTGATCTGCCTATTGGACACTTCAACTTGGCCACTTGTCTGAGGATGATATGGTGTTGCAACCTTATGCTTCACCCCATACTTCTTCAAAAGGCTCTCAAATAGCCTGTTGATGAAATGTGAGCCTCAATCACTGATCACAATCCTCGGGATTCCAAATCTTGGGAAGATAATGCTCTTGAACAGCTTTATTACTACCTTGGCGTCATTAGTTGGACTCGCCACTGCTTCTACCCACTTGGAAACATAATCCACAACTACTAAGATATAGCTATTCCCGTAAGAAGATGGGAAGGGTCCCATGAAATCAATGCCCCACACATCAAACACTTCAACTTCAAGGATGGGGTTTTGAGGCATCTCATTTCTTCTACTGATATTCCCCTTTCTCTGACAAGGATCACACTTAGTAATGAACTCTTGGGCATCCTTGAACATTGTAGGCCACCAAAACCCAGCTTGTAGAGCCTTCTGAACCGTCTTGAAGGTGGCAAAGTGACCACCATAATCTGACCCATGACAATGTAGTAGAATGCCTCCCACTTCTTCATCAGCTATGCACCTTCTATAGAGCTGATCCTTGCACAAAGTGTAGAGGTAAGGCTCATCCCAATAGTACCTGTTGACATCTCTAAAGAACTTCTTTCTTTGGTAGCTATTGAGGCTTGGTGGTTCTTTCCCAACAGCTAGGAAATTGACTATTTCAGCATACCACGGTTCCTTGTCTTCAATAGAGTTCACTTCCTCGATCTTCATTCTTGTATCATGAGCATCCTTAACAGCCTTGCAAGCCATTAGCTGCTCCTCAGGGAGAGAGTCATCTAGAGGAACAGCATCCTCAATTCTCAGTCTTGACAAGTGATCTGCTACCCCATTCTCAATGCCCTTCTTGTCCTTGATTTCCAAATCAAGCTCTTGCAGCAACAGTATCCACCTCAGAAGCCTTGGCTTGGCATCTTTCTTGGCAAGTAGATACCTCAACGCAGCATGATCCGTGTACACCACAACTTTAGATCCAACCAAGTACGACCTGAACTTCTCGAAGGCAAACACCACAGCAAGAAGCTCTTTCTCAGTTGTTGCATACCTCACTTGAGCATCGTCCAATGTCCTACTAGCATAGTATATGACATGAAGTTTCTTTTCTTTCCTCTGCCCAAGGACTGCTCCCACTGCGTAGTCGCTTGCATCACACATGATCTCAAAAGGCAACTCCCAGTCGGGAGCTTGGACTATCGGGGCGCTAATCAAGGCCTCCTTGATCATGTGGAACGCTGCCAAACACTCATCATCAAACACAAAATCTGTCTCCTTACACAGCAGACGTGTAAGTGGCCTAGCGATCTTGGAGAAGTCCTTAATAAACCGCCGGTAGAACCCTGCATGACCCAAAAAGCTTCGGATCCCCTTCACTGAGTTTGGTGGCTGAAGACTTGTCATCACCTCTATCTTAGCCTTATCCACTTCGATACCATTCTCTGAGATCTTGTGACCCAATACAATCCCTTCTGTTACCATGAAGTGGCACTTCTCCCAATTCAGCATGAGGTTCGTCTCTTCACATCTCCTTAAGACCCTGCACAAGTTCAGCAAACAGGAGGAGAAAGAAGAACCATACACAGAAAAATCATCCATGAAAACTTCCACAATATCCTCAATAAGATCTGAGAAAATAGACATCATGCACCGCTGAAAGGTAGCCGGTGCATTGCACAAGCCAAATGGCATCCTTCGATAAGCAAAGGTACCATAAGGACAAGTGAATGTCGTTTTCTCCTGATCATTAGGATGTATCGGAATCTGAAAGAACCCACTGTATCCATCAAAAAAACAATAGAAAGGATGATTAGCAAGGCGTTCTAGCATTTGATCAATGAATGGTAATGGAAAATGATCCTTCCTAGACGCGGCATTTAGCTTTCTATAGTCAATACACATCCTATGCCCAGTGATAGTTCTAGTAGGAATCAATTCATTGCTGTCATTTTTAACCACAGTAATCCCCCCTTTCTTTGGAACACAATGCACGGGTGAAACCCAGGTGCTGTCCGAGATAGGGTAGATTATCCCTGCATCAAGCAACTTTAGAATCTCTTTCTTGACTACTTCTTTAAGGTTAGGATTCAATCTCCTTTGGTGCTCAATAGAAGACATGGATTCATTTTCAAGGTGGATCCTATGAGTACACAAGCTAGGCGACAATCCTTTTATATCATCAAGTGAATATCCTATTGCCTTTCTAAACTTTTTCAATTCAGTGGTCAAAGCAATCAATTCATCATCATTCAGCAACTCATTCACAATGACAGGATAGGTAGAGTTGGGGCCAAGAAATGCATACCGAAGCCCACGCGGAAGGGGCTTTAACTCAACCTTTGGCGCCTTAAGCTCACTCCAATCGTCAGCTACAAGCTGCTCCTTGCACAGCTCCACTCCTTTGGCGCCATCGGTACCCATGTCTACAGCAAACACCTCCAGCTCCTCACACACTGAATTTGATCCCAGCTCAATGAACTCAACCTCTTCTAACAAAGGCTTGTGTGAATCAAGCGCTCTCATGTAAGCCCAGCTCTCCTCTTGAAGATATCCATACTTCCCACACTCCTTGGTCAAGGTGACCTCTAGAGGATCCTCCATGTTCAACTCTTCGAGGAGTTCATCAGCTAGCTCATCCATAGTCTCAATGTAAAATATTTGACCTTGAATGGTTGGCTTCTTCATCACCTTGTTTATGTCAAATTTGAGCACTATGTCTTTCCCAAGGTTGAGGTCTATCTTCCCTTTCCTGACATCTATAATCGCACCAGCTGTGGCAAGGAAAGGTCTCCCAAGGATTAGAGGATCCTTTGGTTCTTCGTCCATCTCCAATACAATAAAATCTGTTGGTACTTCAAATCCTCCCACTTTCACCGGAAGATCTTCTAGGAGACCAATTGGATATCTCACTGATCTATCTGCAAGAACCAAGGAGATCCTACATGCCTTGTAGGTAGAGAAACCCAGCCTCTTGGCTACTGAGAAGGGCATCAAACTTGCGCTCGCTCCAAGATCACACAAACAACCCTCAAACCGATATGGACCAATAGCACATGGAAGAGTAAAACTGCCAGGATCTTCAAGTTTCTTTGGGACAATATCCCTTTGGATGATTGCACTACACTCATGAGACAACACAACCATCCCTTGCACTTCCTTGGTTCTTTCCTTGATTGCATCCTTGAGAAACTTGCTATACTGAGGAACTAGCAAGAAGGCATCAATCAAAGGCATGGTCAACTCAACATTCTTCATCTGCTTGTCAAAAAGAGCTTTGTACTTCTCTAGAAGCTTCTTCTTGAATCTGCCCGGAAAGGGTAGCTTGGGCTCATAGGGTGGTGGCACAAACACACTATCCTTCTTCTTGAGTGTATCATTCACTACTTCTTCAGCTACAGCCTTTCCTTTCCTCTTAGCCATGTCACTATCACTCTCTTTGTTTAGAGCAGAATTTTCAGAATTCTCCTCCCCTTCTTGAACTTCAATGTCCTCATTGAGTGAAGATGTCAGCTTAGGCTTGGGCACTTGACTTTGTTGCAACTCTTTACCACTTCTCAAGGTGATAGCGCTGATATACTCCTTTGGGTTTTGCTCAGATTTTCCGGGTAAAGTACCTTGAGTGCGGGACGTAGAGGCATTCTTGTTTTCCATGTTTGTGACCCTTGATGTCAAACTCTGAAGCTCATTCTTGAGGTCCCGTACTTCCATAGCTCCTGAGGCTTGTCCTTGAAGGAGTTGCTGCATCATGCTTTTCAGCTCATTGTCAACTCCCGAGTTAGAAGAAGTTTGTTGTTGTTGTTGACCAAAACCGGGTGGGTATTGTTGCTTGGGAGCATAGCCTTGTTGACCTTGAAACTGAGGCTTGTTTCCAAAACCTTGTTGGTTGTTGTAATTGACATATGGCTTTTGCTGTTGAGGTTGTTGAAAGCCTTGTTGACCTTGTGGCTGAGCTTGTCCTTGAGATGGAGCTTGAGGATAAACTTGGTCTTGAGGGTTGGCTACATTGGTGCTGCGGTATGAGAAGTTTGGGTGGTTTCTATAGTTTTGGTTGAAGCCTTTGTTGAAACCACCCTGGCCAGAAATGAAGTTAATCTCCTCTTGAGTCAAATCCTCATCATCATCATAAAATTGAGGTTTAGAATCCTCCTGGTGTCCCACAAAGCTGATGTTCTTTTGGCCAATGGAGATCATCTTGTCCAACTTCTCATTCAAAGCCTTTATCTCTTTTTCATACTTCTCATCTGAAGCTGATGATCCTCTATTAGTCCTTTCATAATCCTCATTGTAGTTGCCATCACTTTGTGCGAGATTTTCAATCAGCTCCATAGCTGCATCTACTCCCTTGCCTAGGAAGTGTCCATTGCTGCATGAATCAAGCATTGCCCTCATTCTAGGAAGCACTCCGCGGTAGAGGTTGCTGAGTAGCATTTCCTTGGTAAAACCATGATGTGGGCACTGAGTGGTGAGCTTATTGAACCTCTCCCAAGCTTCAGCGAAGCTCTCATTGTTGCGCTGCACAAACCCGGATAATTCACTGCGAAAACGGGCAGTCCTAGTAGCTGAGAAAAACTTCTTCAGGAAAGCTTTCTTGAGGTCTCCCCAAGTAGTAATGGAACCCGGAGGGATAGTCCTTTCCCAATCCTTGGCTCTGTCTGCCAAAGAGAAAACAAACAGGCGCATTTTCAACCCATCATCAGTCACACCATTCAACCTCGTAGTGGCACAAATCTTGTCAAAGGTGTCCAAGTGCTGCAGCGGGTCCTCAGATGCTAACCCATGGAACTAATTGTTCTGCACCATGTTCATCACCATAGCGCGGATCTCAAAATTATTATTGTTCACCGCTGGTGGAATGATTCCTCGCCGGTTAGCATTTGTGTCAGGTGTATCTCCATCACCAATAGCCCTAACCGGCTGCTGTTGCTGCTGTTGCTGCTGCTGTTGCTGATGTTGTTGCTGCTGTTGCTGATGTTGTTGCTGCTGCTCATCCTCGTGGTTATCCATAACTGTTGGCTCAACACTTTCAACTGAAACAGCTCGTTCTTGTGCTCGTCGTTCCCTTGCTAGTCTCCTCTCGTGTGCTTTGATGTCGTAAACTCTTGCAACTAAGTTTGTAGTCCCTTTGCTGCGCAAGTTCATACACCTAGCATCAATAAGAAAGAAAGTAGCAAATTAGTAACAATAACTTGAACTAAAAAGGAATAGAAAACGAATTGATATATCCAGAATCCCAAAATGGCAACGGCGCCAAATTGATAACTAGGATTTTGCAATCCTTTGAGGTACCAATTCCTCAAGCTTATCGTAGTAGCTTTGAGGTATCGAACCTATTCTGGGACGGATAAAACCAATAAGCAGATACTAATCCTTCAGAGTCAAATCAGACAATTTTGGTTTTTTAATTCCTAACAATCCTAACAAAACAAATCAGATCGAAGCAAACAAAAATAAGTAAACAAACGATTCAATCAATAGGAAGAATAAGGCTCAAGGGTAAAGGTCAACGGATAGGTGACTCGGGATGATCAAGGAATCCTAATTCAAACTTCAAACAAGCTAATCTCTTAGCAAGGAACACACAAAGCAAATCGGTTTAATCTCTTTATACCAATTCTTCATTTAATCTTAACTCAAGAACAAATCATCATTTGTGAATCAAAATCAAACGAGCATTCAAACGAGTTCCAATTAGCAACCAATCACTCTAGACATACATTTTCATGCGCTAGAATATGAAAGTCCTAACAAAGCTAAATACTGGAATTTCATCGAACAGGTTGTGAACAAGAAATTCTAAACATCCTAATCAATGTGATCAAGATTAACTAGGCATTAAGCGCACTTTGCTAGATGAGATTTTGACAATTAACTACTAGAATTCTATTGATCACCCCAAATCAACCTAATCCTACCCAACCCACAAGCCTATGGAGAACTACTCACTAATCATAGCTAGATCAACAAAACTCATGGAAATAGAGTTGATCATGGCGAATTAGTGAGAGATTGAGAGATTTGTTGATGGAATAACAAGAGAAGTCTAGATTAATCAAAGGAATCCAATGTGTTCTTACAAAAGAGTTTAGAACATCAAAAACTGCTTAAGAAACAAAATAAAATAGGTTTTTGGCTTAAATAGTATAAAAGGTGCGAGCCGGGTCAACCCGGAACAAACCGGGTGTTGACCCGGATCCAAGTGAAAATCTGGGGTCGATATCGGTCAGGTGGACCGATATTGAGTCTCGGATTATTTCTGGGTGGGAGAATATCGGTCCACATGACCGATATGTGAGCCGATATGAACCCTCGAAAATTAATCCGAGAGTCCATATCGGTTGGGTGGACCGATATTGTGGCCGATATGGTTCTCCGAAACTTGACGAGGGGTTGTATCGGCCCGCCTGGCCGATACTCAGGCCGATATGGTCCTTCGTTGGCTCTTCCTTGGTCTTCTGAGCTCAAGACTCAACTTCCAAGCTCACCAATGCTCCTAGATGCCTCCATTCACCTGCAAAACACAAGAAACACTCCAAATGCAAGCCTAGAATGCCTAATCCTAGTCCTAAACAACTCTAGACTCTAGATGTGACAATGACTCGACAAAATGGTATGAATGATGGAGAAAAGAAGTCAAAACAAGAACTATATACAAGTCTAAATGCATGAAAATGTATGAATATCATCCGTTTAAGTGTAAGTTTTCTTATCCGGCCCAAAGTATATGAAATACGAGTCTTGTAGGTTTGGCCCAAATTCGTATTTCGATTAACTTATTCGACGATTTTCGATAATGGCTAATAATGTGTAAGCCATCGTTACGAAGATGGGTTGCGGCTAGTCGCGTATTTGGAGGAAGATGTCAGCGAGGGTCCGAGCAGTTAAACTAAGCGAAGTATCCGTTTGGAAGATTCGGGAAATATGTTCTGCTCGGGACTTCTGAGGAAATGTGTTCTCCTCGGAACTTCCAAGAGAGTATGTTCTGCTCGGAACTTCCAAGGAAATGTGTTCTGCTCGAAACTTCTGAGAAAATGTGTTCTGCTCGGAACTTCCAAGGAAATGTGTTTTGCTCGGAACTTCCGAGGAAGTCTGTTTGGCTCGGAACTTCCGAGGAATGGATATTGCTCAGAAATTTTGAGTAGTGCATCATGCTCAAAAATTCTGAGCAGGTTGTTCTGCTAGAATGGTCTGAGCAGGTTCTTTGAGCATTTATGCCTTTCTGTGGATTTTATCGAGTGATATGCTTGTTAGAATGACCCATCCAAGCAATTTTGATTGCTCGGGAGTTCGGCTAAGTGAGTTCGTATGTTTCGCAAAAAACGTTATTTATACGACATATTATCCATACGAAGTGTTGTCTATGTGGAAAATGGTTATTTCCGATTGTTCTACCTATTTTCGACTAATGATTTCGTCGAGGGGGATTTTTACCTCAACAGTTACCCCCCAGCTCGTCAGACTCGAATGTGATGATGGCAAGCTTTAGATAGTCGAGGCGAAAACAATTGTTCGAAAGTTTTTGTCTAGCTGTTTCTCTCTTTGATGACACTTTATCCATGACAAAAACTTGTCCGAATTTTTGTCACGGTTTTGTCAATGATTGGTATGCCGATCAAAAGTGGTTTTCAAAATGGTGTTTTCGAACATGCTTTGCTATGATCTCTGAGCCGAATCGTCCTTGTGAAGTATTGACGATTTTTAGGCCATGCCTAATCATGATATGTTCTGGCATGATTAGCCTAACCATGCTTATTCTAAGGTAATCAAGTGTAATCATGATTAAGCTTCATACATTTGTAAAATCTATAAGTATTCACCATTCTTCAGTTCACTCTTTACACTTTCACCACAAAGATATTGTCTAAGGTAACTTCTCTCTCTAACTTCTTTCTAATTTTTGTGGGTTTTGCCAAAGTTTCCTCCTTTTCCTTAACCGTTCTTGGGCATTCTTGAGTCTTTTGGTGGAATATGGAGTCTTAAATATTTATCAAGGTTTTGGATCCTTGATTTGTTGTGTTTTTGATGGAGGGGTCCAGGGGTGTGACCAATCTTGTAACGAAGTATGGGCATGCCGAACTTTCTTCCAAAGGCGAGTCTTCTAGAATTTGGCGGCCGACCAGGCCTCAAGCAAATCTACCATCTCAACGGGATTTTCGGGTGATTCGCCCTTTGAAGCAGGTGTCCCGTTTCCGAAAAATGATCAGTGTGTTGGTTACGATTACGCCTGCCGGAACTCTTCTTCCCTGGTAGCTAGGCAGGCCACCAATCAAAGAGCAGATTGAGGATGTTCGTGTTAGCAAAGTGGAATCCATGCACTATTGGGGTTACCCTCAGATGAAGCGCAAAGTGGTTCGACACAAGGAGAAAAACGAGAAGAAAAAAATTATGGATCCTCTTGATTCGACCTTATCCTCGGAAAAATCTGCCGAGGAACTTCGTAGAAATTTTGGAGTCTCTGAAGACGTGACGTTCATGATCCCGTCGCTTTGTGACCGATTTGATTCCCTGCTAGCCAGTTATTTCTCCGTGTGAATATTTTTTCAAGTCGTGCTTCATGTGGTTTCCGGTTCACAGGCTGATAGTATGCTATCTTTGACATCACAGACTGGGCCTTATGAAACTCACTCCTCACGGCTTGCGACATCTTATTAGGACACTGGTCTGTAGCCTTGAATGTGGTGTCGATCTCCGAGTATTGCATGTTCGGAACATGTCGATTATAAGTCTGACAGTAAAAGGTGGCTCGAACATTATCTCAGGCCCCGCCAACATCGGACGATTGTCACTAATTTTGAAAGCAAGGATCCTCCGTAGAGGAATCGCTTCTCTATGTGGTGATCGACGAAACATCCGTCAAGAAGGGTGGCACCCGATTAATGAAGTTGAAATGAGGAACGTTTGGTAGCCGATTTAGTTGTTTAAATTTGGTCCACTTTTGTATGTCTCTTTCTGGTCCTTAACTCTTTCGTTTGCTTTTCTTTTCTTTTTTGCAGTGCCAGACCTCGTTCTGTCGTATCCGTCGGATCTAGTCGAGATTGTCGGGAAGCTGCAAGCTGAAGGAACGGATTGGAACGGAAGCTTTTATTACAAAAGAGTTCTCAAGCGAGGAGAATGGAGATGGCACATCAATGGGCGAGGGTCGATAGCGGTCACCCGAAGAGGAACGACATTACGAGGAGCCGGCGCAAGAAACCGACCCGCTCACTTCGTGACTTAATAGCTGAGCTCCGTTCCTTGAGTTTAATTTTACGGGTGCGACAAATGGAATGGTCAAGACCCAACACTTGGTGAAGGTATCTTCGTTGCTGACGATGGTGTTGACGTTAGTCGAAAGACGGTCGTTCCTAAATTCCTGCAAGGACCGGTCTACGGATTCACTGATCAGACCGTTGTTCCTAAGTCTAAGTGGTTACGGAAGAAGAAACATGGCAAAGACGCTGAGGTTCCTCAACCTGACTCAGAGCCTATTCGGTATGACCTGATGGAATGTAGCTCTCTGTATTTTAACGCTTCCAAGGTAGCAAACTTTTGTGTGGGTGAACGTCATCCCGGAGATTGCTATGCAAGATACGAGGATATGGTCCACGGTAATTCTATTATTGACGCGGGACATGACTTGTTGAAGGTTAAAATGCTTCTCTTTTAACTGGAGCAATATTTTCTTCTTTCTCGGCCTAACCGGATTGAATTGCTAATTAATCTTTCTTGTCTTAGGCATGGGCATCACTTAACCGTCACTCCGTCGAATCTGGTAGGAAGATCCAAAGGATTATAGGTTGTATCGCTAGGCATTCAATCGACAACGCAAGGTTGGAAAGTTTTGTTTCCGCGTGGAAAACGTCACTCGAAGAGAAGAAGGTTGAATTTGAGGCGGCGAGGTTTTCGCTTGATACTGAAAAAGAACGAGGTCTCGCCGAAGCTGTTCTTTTGAGGACCCAACTAACGGAGGGGAAGTTTTCCCGTGAGGCGGCTTTAAGAGAAGCAACCAAGAAAGGAAGGAGGGGGATGTTTAAAAAGATTGCATCCTGCCTTTCTAAGCTTCGCGGAATCTTCACAAAACTGATGACGGCCAAAGGAAAATAAATTCGGTATCTTGAATCGAGGAGCAACCTTAAAATGCTTGCCGATTTGAAAGCTAATTGCCCTTCTGTGTTCGAGCTCGAGGAGGAGGAGCTTAGATTGACGAGAGACCATTTGGAGGGGAGCGATGTTCTTGAATATGATTGATTAATGGCAACTTTGATCTATCTTCGTTCTCGGGCGACGCTGCCGGTTCGTCTCATTGGGATCCATTGTTTTAGGAAAAAGTGGCATTGTCAAAGTGTTGCATGGAATTTTATTGTTTTGAACGTTGAGTCGATTTTTCTCATATTTATCGTACGTCGTAGAACTCCTTCCCAGATCGGTTGGTTGTCATATTTACGAACTGATTGCCTTGTCATTTTTTAAAAAACAAATGTCTTGTTCCAAGCTTTTAGAAGACCTATCTTCGGATGCTTTGAAATCCGCTTTTGGCGTTTTGTTACTGTTTTCGACTTCGAGTCGAACGAAGCAATCAAAGATATTCGCTGAATCGTGCATTGAATGTGATAAGTTTATGAAAACCATCGTGTTGGGTAGTCCAATTGCGCTTGCTCGGAAAATTCCGAGCATGTTTGCATGGATTTACGAGCATGTCTTCTCGGATCCGAGTATGTTTGATCGAAAAATTCCGAGCAGGTTTGCTCGGCTTTTCGAGCACGTCTGCTCAGAATTTCTGAGCACGTATGCTCGAAATTTTTAAGCACGTCTGCTCTAATTCCGAGCAGGATTCGGTTCTGGGTTAATTTGTCAAGCCTGCTAGGATGGTGCGCTCTTCCGAGAAGTTTATTAGTCGTGTTGACATTGTGTATATTGGTGCGGCAAACTCGACCAGATTTTGTCGGAAGAAAAAATCTCTCTTTTCTTTCGGCTTCGTATAAATTGCTTGAGTTGGTTTTGTATAGCTCGAAGACTTTCCGAACAGTTTCGTTTAGTTCCTGAAGGAAAGTGTGATTTAGCGTTCGTCTCTTGTTGCTTCATTAGCGTGGCTTTCAGAAGCATATTGGGTTGTATTCCGAGTTGGAGTATTCCCATCTCACGGATCTATTTTGGTAATAATGCTTAAACTCGGCGTGCATAGGGGCGTTTTGCTGCGTTTTGAATCAAGTTCTATGTTCGAAGGTTGGCGAGATATACTCGACTTACAGACCTATGATGATTGAGACCAGTGTGCTCCGGAGCATTTATTTGGGTTTCGAGTTGAGTGTGAGGGTTAGCGAGACATACTCGATTTACAGACCTACAATGATTAAGATCAATGTTCTCGGAAGCGGCTAACTGGGTTTCGAGTTAAGTTTGAAGGTTAGCAGGATATACTCGACTTACGAACCTATGATAATTAAGACCAGTGTGCTCGGAAGCATCTAACTGGGTTTCGAGTTAAGTTTGAAGATTAGAGAGATATAATCGAATTACAGACGTATGATGATTAAGACCAGCGTGCTCGGAAGCGTCTGGCTGGGTTTTGAAGTTTACTTCGAGTTTGGTACTGGTGCAAGGCATCTCGACCTATATTACCGTTATGGATGGTAAATTGGTATCAGCGGATACCAGGCCAATGTGTACTTGGCCGAGATGTCATATAGACCATTGTACTAAGCAGCGTTCACTGGGTTTAGATGCTTACTTTGAGCTTGGTACTTTTGCATGACACCTCGAAATACATTATCGTTGTCAATATTAAGTTGGTATCGTGTAGGATATGCCAAACGGATACCAGACCAAGGTATACTTGATTGAGATGTCGTAGAAAAGTGTGCTAAGCAGCATCAACTTGGTTTTGAGGTTTACTTCAAGTTCGGTACTGGTGCAAGACATCTCGACTTATATTCGCATCATCGATAGCAACCATACCTAGGAGGTATTAGGAATTTGTATAGCATGCTTTTATCCGTTTGTTGGATGTATAGAACCTCAAGCCGTATAGGACATGTTGGTTAAGATCCTTAAAGGATGTGTTTGTTCGTCTGATGTGGCCTGCAACACACGAGATAGAGAATGCTGAGAGATTATGCAAACGTACTAGACTTGACTCGGGATGATACAGCATTTAACGAATTGGACTGGTTTACTAAACTATGAAGTTCGAATCCTAAATTTTATTTTATGACGACTAAAAAGATCAAAGTTAAGAGGAAGTTATTTATCGTTTACTGGATGATTGAGGCATTGAGTCTTCGCGGAGGCGTTGAGTAAAATGTTCTGCGAGTTGAATGTTTGGAGTAGACTGTCCAAGTAGGTCTTGAAACTGGTTGGACGAGTGAGTGGGCAAGTTTTGCCGCTGGTCGAGGAGTGTAGCATTCTCGGGTTTTTCGAGAAACCGTTTGTGCTCGGATTTACGAGAAACCTCGTGTGCGCTCGGATTTTCCAAGCATGTCAGCTCGGATTTTTGAACAAGTTTGTTTGGAACTACTGAGCAACTCTGCTCGGATTTCTGGGCATGTCTTCTCAGATTTCTGAGCAGCTTCGTGCAGATAGTCATGTGTGTCTAGAAGTTCCGAGCACCTTTGCGAGTTTGGAATTTTTTAGCAGCTTTGTCTGAGGAGTGATCTTCGAAAGAGTTGCACTTGGGTCTTAAGTTTTTTGAATTTCAGATGTGGAAGTATATGTGTATACGGACCCACTCCCCTCCCTTTTTGAAAGGGGGATGGCTAAACCGATCAAAAGTTCGGTTGCCTACGTACCCATTTCGGGGATCAAGCCGTCATGTAATTCAAGTTGTCTCTTGTTTTTTTTTTGTTTTACACGTTTAGAAGTCTTGGCTTAGTAGTATTTCCTAAGATGCATTGAGTTCCAGCCGTTAGCATCTTGATGTTGTCCATGGTTTAGTGCACTCTGGGGCGAATCTCTTTGGTGATTGTGTATGGTCCGTTGCAGTCTGATCCAGTTCTTCTAACCGTTGGATTGCGCCGTACTTTTCTTAGGGCTGAATCTCCTTCGAAGAACGTTGACTGTGAGCGCTCATTCGATGAGATTGGTAATTTCTTTCTAACCATTGCCTGTCAGTTGCACTCGTTGTCCCAAGGTTGATTCAGAGCTGGCTGTCCTCGGCTTCCCCAAATTTTCCTGACTCCAATGGGCGTCGGGAACTTTGGACAGAGATGATAAGTCGATGGGACGGCTCTCATGGAATTTATCCATAGATTTCCTATGATTGCGCTGTAGATTGCTGGACGGTCTATCACTGAGAACTCGACGATCTTAGTGACCCCTCTGGCCTGCACTGGCAACTTAATCGTCCTGAGAGATTTCGTCGCGTCTCAAGAAAATCCAGCTAAAGATTATTTGGAAGATGATATTTCGTTCAAGCTTACAATCATTCTCCTTAAGGTATCGCCGAATATCACGTCCACAGAACTTCCTGTATCGACTAGGATACTTGGTATGCTACGCTCTTTGATGATATGTTCAATGACGAGAGGATCGTTGCGCGTTTAATTGTTCCCCGAGATCCAAATGTCCTCGAATACTATCATGTGGTTCAGCATATTCCAATGGGCGCTTCTCCTTGCTTGTCGTTGGTAGTCATTGATCCTCCATGGCCTTCTGGGATAAGGATCGATGGATGGCCTTGCGTAATGGTGGTACTGTGATCCTTCCACGATCATATTTATCCTTTGACGGTTGCTTGCCTTAGGATCTTCGTCGTTTCTTCTCTTCTGCATGTTCCTATCTGTTCCCGTTTGCTCTTCTCGAGGGTTTTGCTCTTTGTCGTCTTGATTCGGCTCATTTCCCTTATTTTCTCTTTGGCACTTACCGTATCGCCGAGTTCTCTGGCCACGAGTTTTGCTGCAAGTTTAGTGCCCAGTCTGCAACAGTCGGCGGTGTGGTGTTCGTACGATTGATGATGCTCGCAGAACGCTTTCTCGTCATACGAGATAGAGTTCCTTCTCCACGTTTTCCATGGACATTTTACTCGTTTGAGCCGACTTGATAGTTATGCGATCCACATGTTCTCTCGTGTCGTGCGTTGCTACTTGTTAACTTCGTTTGTCATTTCCTGCATTAGTGGGTAAACGGACATCTTTGCTCGATTTCTTCGTCGATTTGTGCTTTTGGGATAAAACTCCCATCTCTTCTTCATCGACTATGAAGTTTATTGCCCTATTACAAGGTGTCTGACATCGTTTAAGGTTTGTTTAGCGAGATTTCCTTCTTGAAATCTGACTCGTACCACAATGCTTTCTTTAAGGCGTCAACGCCAGCTTTATCGCTTAAGCCTTCGATCCTTGACACCACCTTCTTGAATCTTTCGATAAATTTCCTCAGGCTTTTGGTCGGGCTTTGGGTCAGCGAAAATAAATCAAACTCAGAAGTCTCCCGATCCATGAATATCGAGTACTGTTTCATGAAATCATAGGATAGCTATTGGAAGCTATCAATGGAGTCGCGTTCTACAACAAGAGGCATAAATTGGCATCCTTATCCCTTTCCCTCAGATTGGCTCTTCCCATTTCTATGCGGAAAGCCATCATGTGAGCCTTCTGATTAGTTGTTATGTTGTAACAAGGGATTCAGATTTTGCCTGGATTAGGGATTCGTTTTTCAGTGATTCGACTCGTGAATTGCGTCTTCCGCGTCTCCTCCAAGACGCGATCAATATCGGGGGCAGCGCTTGTTGCCATATGGACTTGCGATCGTACAGCTTTAATCTCTGCGGTCGTTTGTGCCAGTGTGGCTCTGATCTCATTGAGTTCGTCTTGCCTTTTTGTTCGTTGTCCTTCAGCAGATTCTTTTCGTCGAGCATGTGGGACGTTTCCTTTTTCCTCTAGGAGTTCGTTCCCGGTTCGCTCGGGGACGTATCGATCCGTCCTTTCTTCCTCATCGTCGGATTGTGGTTCAGTTTGGTTCTCGGGCAAGGTGGGATCTTTGTCTCCAAAGTCCTCTTCGTCGACGTCGATTGCCATCGCGAGCCTTCGTAGTCGGATAAATGGAGGAGGATATGTTGTGTTGGGTCAAACAGCTGGAGGAGTTTGTTCGCTTGAGATTTGTGAACGATTATGCGTCGGGTCAAACAGCCGTTGGGCGTTGAGAATCCGAGCCGTCTACGTTTGGTTTTGGCGAAGTTAACCGTTTAGGTGTTCCGAGCTCGGTTTTCTTTTTTAAGTCTCTTGACTTCTTGTGTGAGCGTGTTATTCACCTTCTCTTGTTCTTCCATTCTTTGCATCAGTGCGGCTACCATCTCTTTTAATTTGGTCAGCGTCGCGGTTGCTGTTGCATCTGTTGCGGTTGTGTCCGTAACGATGTTGTATGCCGCAACGTTGCCTGTCATGACGTTTCTCGTCGTTTGTGCGCTGCAGTGTTGTTGTCCATTCCACCGATTGTCAGTTGGTGATCTGTCATGTCTCCATTTTCATCTCCGTCAGTGGCCATATCTTCGGATCTACTAGTCGGTGGTTTTTAGGTGTCAGAAAATTCTACTCTCCACAGACAGCGCCAAACTGTGAGATTTGAAACTCGCACTGTCAATTCTTGTAGAGCAAACTTTTTAGGGAACAAAATAATTTAAAGTAAACAACACGAAAAGAGACCCATAGGATATTTTATTGATTTGTTTGACAGAAAACACAGTACAAAGCATAAGAGCTCAAGAAAAGTCTAACTCTAGTTGCTAGGGTTTTTGAGATGGTTTGATCGTAGAAATTCCATCATCATATATAGTCACAAAAAGTCGGTGTCGAGGATCTTCGCTTGCAAGATTTCCGGAAATCTTCTTGTTATCGCATATTCCATTTCCGTTGGGATTTACTTTTCTGCTCGGATTTTCCTCTTCTTGTTCGGACTTATGTTTCTCTTTTCTTCTTCGAGTTTATCTTTCTGTTTTTTAATTATCCTTCTGCGGTTTAATGATATACCATGGATTTTACCGGTTTTAACCATGGTATATGCCTTATTTATCGAGTCTTATGTTATGTTTTCGAGTCTTTTTAGTATGTTTACAGGTTTAGACACGTTTGGAGCATAATTGGAGTTATTGGAGCATTCTGGAGCATTTTGGAGATTTTACCCGAGAGACAGAGTTCACTGCCCATATTTGACGCTTGCAACGATCGGCACACCATTAGCATCGATCGTTGCATAGCGTGACCAAGCATTCTCGCGAGCGTTAATGAAGAATGAGGATTAATGCACTAAAGCCCAGAAAGCCCAGATATTTACACAGAAGCCCAAAACGTGTTTTAGCTATTATATAAGAGTTTTTAAGCCATTGTTTAGGCTACGCTTTCATTAAGTCTTATTTTATTTCAGAGAGCCGTAGGGGCTGATCTTGTTCTCGAAAGAGACTTGATTTCGAACCCCTGTTGATTATTCTGTTTAATGATATTTGGTTTTCTACTTATGATGTTTTCTGTTTCGATGAACATGTCTGAGTAGTTTACCTGTTAGGTTGAAGGATTCTCATTAGGGATTTCATATAACTATAGTTTAAATCAATCTGTAGGGATTCATATCTGCTAGTTCTTTGTTTAGGTTGTTCTTAATGCTTAATCTGAAGTAGCTAATCAGAATTATGATGTTAGGTTGATTGATACAACGAGAGTTGGTTAATTAGCTAGAAAGAACCTAGATGAGCAATTTGATCTACTCGCAAAGAGATTTGGTTTAGGGGAATTGTGAACATATCAAACCTGATCATTAATGCTAGTTTAATCTGTTAGTAATTGCAAAGAGATTTGGATTGCTGCACTTAGACTTAGAGAATTCTCGCAACGAGAGTTGGTGAATTCTATATCCGTGTTTGAGTTCTAGAACAGTTGTTGATTAGATCCTGATCGACTGATTGCTTGTGTTCCTGATTTCCTGAGAACTCCTGAAACCTAACGCTTCGCTTCCTTGCTTACAAACTCGCTATTTACTTTTTGCTTGCTTTTTAGTTTCAAATCATATTTGCTTTCTCCTAGTTTAATCTTTTCTGTTCTAAATCTATCGTTGACCGGAGTCCCTGTGGATTCGATACCCTAAGTACAACAACTACATTACTGTGCACTTGCAGTTAGTATAGGGATAAAACTAGACACCTATCAAGTTTTTGGCGCCGTTGCCGGGGACTCTTTTGAGTCCTCGATAGATTTGAACTTAGGGTTTAGACTAGGTTTTTCGTTTTTCTTTTTTTTCTACTAATTTTTTTTTTTCTCTTTTTCTGTTCTTGCGTTTCAGGTACGCCTGTAATCGCCCTGCATCGATCGACACGGTCCTGTGTGTCGATCGTCACATCATCGCGCTTGCATCAATCGACGCTTCCACTGCATCGATCGACACATATCGTAAGAAAGATGTATGATTTCTTTAGTCCAGGGATTGATAAATCACAGATAGCTGGGTTGAAGAGTAAAGTTGACTATCTGCACAGTCTTATACTTGAAAAGTATGGGCAAGAACCACCTGCACCTACTTATGAAAGCAGATTGGAAACTATGCTGGAGCAGTTATTGGAAAGACATGAAGAGGATTTGAACTACATCAATAACTCAGGATTCCAAGGAAACAGGTTTGGTAATCAGCAAGGTAATTCCTATCAAGGGATTTATGGATCAACTTCTTATCAGACACCTCCTGCTGCTAATGCTTATAAGAGCAAGATGGAATCTATGATGGAGCAACTACTAGAGGATCAGACCAAGTTTGCTGTAGACTTCGACAGGAAGCTGGAAGCTATACATGAAAATCTGAATGGGAAGTTTGAATACTTGAGCACACATGTGAAGAAGCTGGATGTTAAAATCCAACAGACATCTCAAGCAATGCAAAGGCATAATGAAGCTAAGAAAGCTGAACAGTACAAATCCATCAGAGCTGTGACCTTAAGGGATGAGATTGAGTTGCTAGGTGAAGAAGAGAGCATAATCTCGGATTTTTTTTTTTTTTTTTGGTCTGGATTTTCTGGATGAATATTGTCTGCCTGATACATGCATCGATCGACACCCCCTTAGTGTCGATCGACACGCCGTTCTGACGGCAATTTCGAGTTCTTTCAAGAAACAGAATCGCCTTGCATCGATCGACACACATCATGCAACGATCGACACAGAACGCAGACATGACCAGAAACCTGCAACAGTGCCAGAACGAGTCTACAAGCCCCCTGTGCCATATCCTAAGATTCCTAAACCCTCTAAACAAGAGATAGTAGTGGCTAACTGCATAAAAGTGATGGATAAGAAGGTGAATGAAACACCACCAGTTGAAACTTCGCGAGTTCATGCAAAGAAGATGATCTCCACTGATGGTCATCTGAAAGAAGAAGTTCATATTGGTGGAACTACAGTATCTGATAGTGGAGAGAAGAAGATGGCGGTTCCTCTTGAACCTGCTCTAACATCATCAGTACCTGCAACTGCTCATAAGCAGAAAGCTCCAGACATCAGATATACACCAAAGGTAAGGTACAAATCACCTAAGCTTACACCTTCTGATCACATTGTTTTGAATGCAGGAAAACGCAGTAGACCGCCCAAGCTTCGCTCCCGCCCTGATTCTGATTTCTCTTTCCTTGGGAAGCCTCATGATCATAATGCCTATACACCTCCTTGGATGAAGAGATACTCACAGAGACATTCAAAGTCTCTGTTGAAACCGCCATGAATCAAATCTCTTCCAATAGTCAAGCTAATGACTAAAAACAAGCGCTGAGTGGGAGGCAACCCACTAGTAGGTTCGTTTTTGTTTTTCAATTTTCGTTTTGGTTTTGGTATTTTTAATTTTTCTGTTTAAGTGTGATCAGATGCGTGAGAAACAGACAGAATCGCACTGCATCGATCGACACAGCTAGTGCATCGGTCGATGCAGTTGCGATTTACGGTTTACCGATACGATTGCGGTTCAGACATCGGTTATCTCAATAACCGCGAGCGATAATCGCCTTGCATCGATCGACACCCTTGTGGCATCGATCGACACAGGGCGACGACAGGTAAGTAATCTGCAACTTTTCGGTTTGTTCTTCAATTTGATTATTCTTTCACCGAGCTCATGCCTTGATTACACTGGGGACAGTGTAGTTTAAGTGTGGGGGAGGAGCTACTGACGCACGCTTTTGTTTTCTTAGTTTTTCAAAAACATTGTTTTATTAAGTCAAAATTTGTATGAAACTATGATTTTTCGAGGAAACTTTTCGCTTGAACAGGAACCAAGTGACCATTGGACAGACTTGCAGAGCCTCTCTGACTATTAGAAAACCACATCACGGATCAACCTACTGGGAACACCCACATCACTTCAGGTATCAGAGGATCCTTTTACTGACTTCAACCTTAATACTGACTTAGATTTCTCACCTAAGGGCTTGGTATACTTTGTGTCGGATTCCCTGTTAGTTCTGACAAAGCCTGTCAACCTATCCTATTTAGTTCCCTTCTCCCCTTCCATAAAATAAAAAAAAGATAATAAACTGAGGATGAGTTAGTAACTCCGAAGTGGTCATAGGAGTGGTAGAGACCCCTATTATCTCCTGTGCGATCCATGGAATGTGTCCAAAGTACACCCCATAACGGGAAGAACACTGATAAAAAAAAATGATACCCAATGTGGGAAAAATCAGTTGTTAAGGAAGGGAAAGAGAAGAAAGGGACTAGAGAAAGATAGTATGGTGGTCTAGAGCTGATAAGGTAAGAATCCATGTGCCCTTTGATCGATACTCCTTAGGTGAGACCGCACTTAAATACTTGCAGAAGTCAGTAGGGTGAATTTGAATGCTTGAATGTGATTGTGGAGTTTACTTGGGACAATTGCTAAGTGTGAGGGAAGTATATTGTGGTCTTGAGTTCTGTAAGAAAGTTTTCAGTGGCTTACTAAGTGAATGTGATTGTGAAAGTTCCTAGGACGAAATGAGTTTCTGAGTTTTCAAACTTCTTCTCTTATACTTTGGTTCTTTACTTGCTTGAGGACAAGCAAGAGCTAAGTGTGGGGGAGTTGATATACCATGGATTTTACCGGTTTTAACCATGGTATATGCCTTATTTATCGAGTCTTATGTTATGTTTTGGAGTCTTTTTAGTATGTTTACAGGTTTAGACACGTTTGGAGCATAATTGGAGTTATTGGAGCATTCTGGAGCATTTTGGAGATTTTACCCGAGAGACAGAGTTCACTGCCCATATTTGACGCTTGCAACGATCGGCACACCATTAGCATCGATCGTTGCATAGCGTGACCAAGCATTCTCGCGAGCGTTAATGAAGAATGAGGATTAATGCACTAAAGCCCAGAAAGCCCAGATATTTACACAGAAGCCCAAAACGTGTTTTAGCTATTATATAAAAGTTTTTAAGCCATTTTTTAGGCTACGCTTTCATTAAGTCTTATTTTATTTCAGAGAGCCTTAGGGGCTGATCTTGTTCTCGAAAGAGACTTGATTTCTAACCCCTGTTGATTATTCTGTTTAATGATATTTGGTTTTCTACTTATGATGTTTTCTGTTTCGATGAACATGTCTGAGTAGTTTACCTGTTAGGTTGAAGGATTCTCATTAGGGATTTCATATAACTATAGTTTAAATCAATCTGTAGGGATTCATATCTGCTAGTTCTTTGTTTAGGTTGTTCTTAATGCTTAATCTGAAGTAGCTAATCAAAATTATGATGTTAGGTTGATTGATACAACGAGAGTTGGTTAATTAGCTAGAAAGAACCTAGATGAGCAATTTGATCTACTCGCAAAGAGATTTGGTTTAGGGGAATTGTGAACATATCAAACCTGATCATTAATGCTAGTTTAATCTGTTAGTAATTGCAAAGAGATTTGGATTGCTGCACTTAGACTTAGAGAATTCTCGCAACGAGAGTTGGTGAATTCTATATCCGTGTTTGAGTTCTATAACAGTTATTGATTAGATCCTGATCGACTGATTTCTTGTGTTCCTGATTTCCTGAGAACTCCTGAAACCTAACGCTTCGCTTCCTTGCTTACAAACTCGCTATTTACTTTTTGCTTGCTTTTTAGTTTCAAATCATATTTGCTTTCTCCTAGTTTAATCTTTTATGTTCTAAATCTATCGTTGACCGGAGTCCCTGTGGATTCGATACCCTAAGTACTACAACTACATTACTGTGCACTTGCAGTTAGTTTAGTGATAAAACTAGACACCTATCATTTAACTTCATCTACTGAATTGGCCGAAGAGAGACGATCTGAGTCCGTTTGAGTGTAAGTCTTCTTAATCCGCGCTAAAGTCTATAAAATAGGAGTCTTGTGGGTTTTGCCCAAGTTTGTAATTCATAAAACTTATTCGAAGATTTCGTTAATGGCTAATAATGTGTAAGCCATCGTTACGAAGATGGGTTTCGACTAGTCGCGCATTTGGAAGAAGATATCAGCGAGTATCCGAGCAGTTAGTCTAAGCAAAGTATCTTTTTGTAAGATTCGGGGAATACTTTCTGCTCGGAACTTTTCGAAGAAATGTGTTCTGCTCAGAACTCCGAGATAGTATGTTCTGCTCGGAAATTCCGAGGAAATGTATTTTGCTCGGAATATCCGAGAAAATGTGCTCTGCTTAGAACATCCGAGAAAATGTGTTCTGCTCGGAACTTCTGAGGAAATGTGTTATGCTCGGAACTTCCAAGGAAATATGTTCTGCTCAGAACTTCCGAGGAAGTATGTTCGGCTCGGAACATCCGAGGAATAGATCATGTTCAGAAATTCCGAGCAGGTTGTCCGAGCATCTATGCTTGTCCGGGGATTTTTTCGAGTGATGCTTGTCAGAACGACCCATTCGAGCAGTTTTGATTGCTCGGGAGTTCGGCTAAGTTGCTTCGTATGTTTTACACAAAACGTTGTTTGTACGACATATTATTCATATGAAGTTTTGTCTATGCGGAAAATGGCTCTTTTCGATTGTTCAACCTGTTTTCGACTATTGATTTCGTCGAATAGAATTTTTACCCCAACATTAACCGCCATAATTGTTTTGTCACAAAAACTGTGTTAAAGCCTTCTAGTGCAAAAAAAAAAACTATGTCTATTATTGCCTTTATCTTGACATAATTTTTTCTAGACATCTAGTGTATGCCTTTGTGGTTTCGACCAGAACTCCACCAGCATTTGGGCAATTTAGTAGTCATTGATAGGTAACGCAGTTGCTATCGAATTAATTAAAACATGTTTTTCTCCTTTTAACAGAAATTTTAATATCCATCCATTGACTAGATTATGAACATTTTTCTTGAAGAAATTTGAAAATGTGTTTTACATCCATCCAAACTCTTTGGTATTTCTACATAGGAACATGGATAGACATCCAATTTTGATTTTATTTCTTCTTTCTTCTACTTTATGTCTAAATTGTAAAGATGATTTGGAAAAAATCTATTGTCAACATATCGATTTATAATCTTTAAAAAAGTGATAAAGATCATTTAACATTCCTTTTTATTGGGGTCGATAAAATTATGCAGTTAAATAATATAGTCATTTAATAATTTCTTAGGTTGTGATGTGTGTAATTTTTCAAAAGCCCAATTATTTATATTTGATGTGAGACAGGTCTAAGAGAATTTTTTTTTAATATATATATATATATAATTTAATAAACCGACCCAAACCGGGGTCAACCGGGTTTACAGCGTGAAAACCAGAAGTAAAACCAAACCTAAATAATCAGGAAGAGTCTAACCAAAACCAAAAAAAACCCTCATGAAAAAGAACGCTGACAGCTAGGTATGATCAGCGGAATCCAAACGCCTCCGCCGGCGGTGCGATCCGGTGAGCATCGCGGTACAAAACCAATGGTCTTCCCGAACAAACTGGGGGGGGCAGCCCCAACCGATGTTCCAACCTCCAGAGGACTGACCCGTCTCTCCATTTCCCGACGAAGAACGCGCTTCCTCGACGTATTCCCATGGACTTTCTGACAAGACAAGCCGCAGCTGAATCTCCTCGGCGTCTCCTCCACGAAAGCTCGATCCGGTCCGAGACCTATCTCTACCAGTCGCTTCAAGACTCCACTGCTCCGGTGGAGAAGGTAGGCTCCAGAAAAGCAAGAAGCAGCTGGGACCTCTCACCAGATGCCGCTAACAAGCCTCTCCGGATTCGCTTCAACTACCTAGACCTCCACGAAACTCCTCCATTCGCAATGCCACCCCATCACTCTCCTTGACACCGCCGCAGACGAAGATCCAGATCTAAAAAACCTTTCCTTTTCCGCGCCAAGTCCGATCTGCCGCCTCCTCAAGCAGCTTCCGAACCAGCGACTTACAGAGACCCGACGGATCGAGATGCCTGGCTGTCACCTCCTTTGCTGAGAGAGAGAGAGAGAAGAGAGAGAGAGAGAGAGAGAGAGAGAGAGAGAGAGAGAGAGAGAGAGAGAGAGAGAGAGAGAGAGAGAGAGAGAGAGAGAGAGAGAGAGAGAGAGAGAGAGAGAGAGAGAGAGAGAGAGAGAGAGAGAGAGAGACACCGCTAGTCGCTGGTGAATAGAGCCAAGACATCTTCTATTTTTTCACGCTGCCTGGTTGATGCGTGAAGCCCAAATTTACGGATCCCTCCCTGGCAGAAAAGACGGTACCGGAGAAGTGAATTTTACTCACCGGAAATCGCCCTAGAGATAATAGAGAGAAAGAGACTCGCTGCTCAAAGGCTTAGAGATGGGTATGGTCTAAGAGAATATACAGGTTTCTATTGGTCGTTTGGAGGGACTCACAAATTTGCAGACTTCTGAGTTAATTGCCAAAGAAAACATGGACGTGGAGGACAAAGACATATCTATGGAGGATGGTGAGTTGAAGATGATCGAGAAGATGCTTCAGAATACAAATGCCTTTCTTTTGTGATGACCATGGCGATATGGATTTGGAGTTATTACTAAAAACTCAAAAAGAATTGGAGGACATGGCAGCTGAAATCAAGAAGGATATCAAAGTTTATAATAATGCTTTCTATAATATAATATTATCTTCGCACAAAAATAGACTTATTGATATCAAAGTTTTATAGGGCTCCATGGTACGAGATATACACTCATCTATATTATTAAAACAAGTAAACTTTTTACCTGTTATATTACGATTCATACTATACTATTGTATTTATTTGAAATTTTATTTGTTCATTAAGGATAATTTCGGGTTATTAAACTTAGACACACATAATTAAATTGCGTTGGATCCTGCAGAGATATTGTTGAATTAATGCGGTGTTCTTCAAAACAAACATTTTTGTATAGATATAACCATTCATCTTTACATAAATAAAAATATTAAAATTATGTATTTTGAAATATCCTTCTCAAACAAATCACCCGTGTATTAAATGGTCATATAGTATATCAATATGAAACCTTTATAATCATTGTTATGAAGTAGATCAAATGGTCGTATAGAGTTAAACATTCATATATGCAATTACTATCATTCATAAAAATTTGCAATTACTCTCATATTAATATATAGAGTTAAACAGCATAAAATTTTGCTTTATCTAACTTTGGTATAAAACACATTTTGTAGTCTTTCTGAGTTTGAACAAATTTAAATACCTGTCCAACAAGCATAAAATTATATCCATGGCTAATAAATTCTAAAATTTCGAAATAATCATATTTAATATATACATTTTGACAGTATATTTCAATTACTATTCAAATTTTGATACTATCAAGTAATTCATAAATCATAATATCATATTTAAACAAAAACCTATATTCTAGGGAAAAATACACAGTTAGGAATCTATCTTATGTGGTTATTATAGATCTTGATTTCATATTTAAACAATAACTATATTTCTGGAATCAAAATATTAAAAATCAATCACTGGAAACAACAACATGTAATAAATCCTTCTAATCAAGTAAACGTAATTTCAAACTGATCCATACGAATTTAAATAAAACCGATATTTTAGGAAATAAATTAATATTACATTTCTATTTACAACCTAAAATGAGATTGCATCATAACAACTTAACTAATACTCAGTTTAATATTAATGGAACCAATATATAAATATTGGCTAAATCTATTGCTTATGATTTTATAGCAACTTAAACATTTCATATTTAATTCCCTGAATCTTTCCAATACTATTGTCACTACGAAATCATAATAAATTTGAGATTATTTTATTAGTATCAGTTTCATTAAATGTGACTTAATAAATTAACTAATTTCGATTATCTACACTATTAAAACAAGTGACTTTTAAAAAAAAGAATTAACATTGGTTTTACGTAGAATATTACAGATAGTATCACTGCATTTAATAGAGACTTTGGGTTTCATTAAGAGTATTTTGTGATTATTAAATTTTGAACTATATGTGGATCATATTAAATATTTTTTAATTCATAATTTTGTTCCAAAATATATTCAAAATATCATTTTGTTTTAAATATAAATATATATATATATATATAACCTTCCGATTTGTTAAGAAAACTAATTTTTTCGATTTTTTTTTAAATAATTATTAATTTCGGACTTATTATTAAATTTATAATAAAATAATTTTAATTATATTTAATATACATATTCTCTAATTTATGATTTTATTCAAAATATATCTTCATAATATATTTTAATATCTTCTTATTAATTGAAATATGAATATATATTTATATTATTAAAAAATCTTACAAAATATTTTTAACTACTTCATTTTTAAGAAAATTAAATACGAAATTAAGATTTATGATTAAAATTTATTAAAAATATTTTAATTACATTTTAATATATTAAATTAACATAAAATCTTCATATGACCATTATAAAACATTAACAATATTGAAAATAGATTAACCAATTTCAATTATCTATAATGTAAAATACAAAATTTGACTATTGGAGAACAGGTTAGAAATATGTATTAGGTAATTTAAATTGATATATTCTTAATTAAAATTATTCAATACTTATATTCTGGGAATATATGATGAGTTTGATTACAATTGATGTTTTTACGATAATATTTTTTAAAGGATTATTTTATCAAATTTCAAAAATTATTAGAATACTATAAGATGAGTTAAAATATAGATTATTTCGTTTTGATAATAAAAATAATATTGTTGACAGAAAAAAAATTAGAAAAATATTTAAAAATATTTATGTTCATTGGAAGATAAGTTAAACGATCAATTAACCAAATTTAATTATCAAAAAATATTAAAATGAACTTAAATCAATCCAAAATATTAAATGAACGAATTATCATATATTAGTTACATTTTTATTATAAATTAAATACAAAAATCTTTTTATTTAGAAAATTGTAAAACGAGTCGAAAAAAATATTAACCAATTTCAGTTATCTATATTGTTAAAAATAAATATACGTACTGGAATACCGATTAAAAATATGTATTATTCAATTTCAATTGATATATTCATAAAATTAATAAAATATTAAAATTGTTTATAAATTATAATCATGCGTTAAAATCATACTGTTTAAAACAAACAATTACATATATAATTAAATCGGAAACCTATCATATCGAATCTAACAACTTATATATTACTAAGATTGCATTTTATACAAAGATTATTGATTTTAATAATTTTTAGTGGGAAATTACGGGTTGTAATAAGTTAGAATCAACTTAAATAAAAATATCAAGTAAATATATATGCACTTTTACAACAATAAGTTAAATTAACCATCTATTAAAAATAATAATAAACCACAACTACTAAAATATAAGTTAACAATATCAAAACAAAACAAAATTTATTAAATTTCTTCTCACATTTTTCACCATATCATCACATTTTTCATTTAATATAAATTGGATTCATTAGTTACAAACCAAACTTATTTTATAAAATTATTAATTTAAGATAAAACATATTTTACTAAACATAAATCCGCGCTTCTTTAATGCGGATTGAAATCTAGTCTAATCGATTAAAACAAGGGACTATTATGAAACTAACATTTCACTACCCTCTTTATTATGTATAATGCATGTCATTGTCATTAATTATTTAATTAAAGGTAATAATGTCAAATAAGTTTATATTAACTAAATCTTGACTTATAAAAAATAAAAACCATATGATATCTATATATAAGCATTAACTTATTAAATTAATTTGTAAATATAATAAATAACTTAATACATAGATTATTTTTTATAAACTACAAAATTAAATTAAAGTAATCATACACAAAACAACACAAATTCATATTTTTTACATAATTCAAAAATAAAGATATAAAAATTAATACTTAATAAGTTTTTAAAAGATTGTTCCTTCAAATTTGAAAAAAAAATATTTTTATTTGATATAAAAATTAACGGGTTAAACTGTTATATTTTAGATATTTAGTTATTTTTATTTAAAGTAATTATTTAATATTAAATCAAATATTGTATAAAATCAAATAATATAGTATATAATAAAATTAATAATTTCGAATTTTGACATCCACAAATATATTATTTATATATAATTAAATAATTTAGTACATCAGTTATTTTTATAAATAATAAAAACAAATATTGTAAATATACACATATATTTTGAATATATTTCAACTAACAAAAAAAATTGGAAAAATAAAATTTAAGATTAATAAGTTACTAATTTATAAGAAGTAAATTTTAAATTTCTGAAAATGTTAAATATTAAAATTAATTCGATATATTTTTAACTTGATAAAAATAAAATATATTTTTTGTCAATAAAAACAGGGTGAATTGCAAAGGTTGTATGTTTTTAATTTTTTTAGTGGAGTTTAATATCTTTTTATGTTTACCTTTAGTTTTGTATCTTTTGGCAACATTTTATATGGTGAGTTGCCTAAAATACCATTCCTTCTCTAACCAAAAATTGTAACTAGATGGTTTCTTTTATTTGTTTTTGATTTTGTTCATGGCTCATGATTCTTATTTTTTGTATTAAATGCCTAAGGGAAGCCAAATAAATGAGTGGTTCTCTCTCACTAGCTCTCTTTGCTCCAACTTCTTTCTAGCGTTCCGACCACACCTTTGCCGTTTCCGGTCGTCGGTTCGACGGTGGCCGGGTTACTTTTGTTTTTTGGCTTGTTTCTTCCTCTATGTGTTAATACTCCGGGCTGCTTTGGATTTTAATTGATCATATTCCCCCTGTCAGAGATTTGGTTTATCTTTGATATTCATGCTTCCTCTTGGATCCCTGGAGTTAATGGCGATGTTCGTAAGCGGTGTTTGTTTTTATGTGATTACTCTGACAATATCTTCTGTGGGATGAAGATTGACATCAGTACAAGCTCGAAATTGGTATCAAGCGTTGGTGTTGGTCGGCGTCCAAACTCTCCGGCACCGATAATGCATAGCGGCCACCGCACGTTTGTTCTTTATAAACCTTGTATTCAGTTTGCATGATGTAAATGTTTGGCCAAGTTTGTGCCCAGTTTAATTTAAATGTTTGGAAATGAATTGTTGATCTTGTATGTTCTTCAGTTAGATTCTCGAATTACATGTGCTAGTAATCTCGGCGAGGTCTTTTTTGAGATCAAGTTTGGCCTGAGGCTAGGGGATTCCCGAGCTATCCACATGTACAGACCGCAGTCTATTTACTAAGGAGTATGTTGTTTTTAATGGTGTTCTGGATGTCAAAGTCTGGATGGTTAAAAATAGTCATGGATGAACGGCACCTTCATGGATACTCAGACTATCAATTTTATTGGACACATATTCACTTATATGCAGATGACATAATCATTTTGTAAGGATTGGTTTGTGGTAATTATTAGGGGTTCCAGTTATTAGGGATGATGCAATGAAGATGTTAGGGATGATGAAATCCAAGTGTTTTAGTCCATATGAATTGGAAAGATAAAATGCGCGATGTTCTATAAATTTCCGATGGATAATTTGTTTGGAAGGGAGTAGACATCGCACTTCGAAATAAATAAGAGGGTTCAGCGGATTTGAAAATGTGAATTGTACCAAATGTGTTACGGTTGATAGCGAAATAACCAAAACAGTTCAAAGTGGGGAAGAGGTTGACAATAACATTGTGGATAGAATAAACCACGAAATCCCCGAAATCATACATTAAAACTGAAAAATATAAAAATATTAAACTAAACACGTTCCCACGTTCCCAGTCGGTTACCATTTTGCCCCTATCAGCACCGAACCATCAGACAGCGGATTGATATCAGCGCCACCGCACCCCACGGAGGTCAGTCTACAAAAAGAACGTCGATGCAATGATGAAAAAAGCCAAAGTTTCGATAGACCAGAAACAAGAATTACACATATCATGACCCTTAACTCTTTCATGGAGGAAGTCTAGCCAGTAGCGGTGAACTTCACAAGGGCAAGTCGAGATTCTTCCTTTGCAGATAGCATCCCTTATCTTCCGAAGATCGTCTGAGATCAGTATAGGCCAATTCAATTTCTGGAATTCTCTGACATGTCTCCTAAGGTCACGAATAGCAGATCGTGAGAGGAGAGGGATGGTTGAATCGGTGTCCAAGCCAGGGAAGATGGATCGACGGATAATTTCGTATCAGTAAGCTGCGGGCTTAACACCACGAATCGCACACTGTTTGATACACTGAAAGGAAACTTCTCTTTCATTTGTATACATAAAATCAGAGATTGCTTTCAAGAAGATAGCTAGGCCTGGGATATAAAACCGAACCGAAATTATCGAACCGAAACCAAACCAAATTTTAATGAACCGAAACCGAACCGAACCGAAGAAAAAAACCGATTGGTAGTTTTTTTAAAAATAGAAAAAACCGAAAAATCGAAAAACCGAACCGAAGAACCGAAGTCTCTGACCTATTATTCATTATTGTAGACTTGTAGTTGTCGATCGGTTTTGATTTTCATAAAAGTTTCAATCTTCCCATATATATATATATATATACTTTTGTCAGTTTGTGTTTATGTGTTTGATATATAAATATACATATAGCCTGGGAATATAAAATTGAACCGAAATTATCGAACCGAACCGAACCGAAGTTTTATGAACCGAAACCGAACCGAACCGAAGAAAAAAACCGATCGGTAGATTTTAAAAAAAAAAAAAAAAACCGAAAAACCGAGTAACCAAACCGTAACCGAACCGAAGAACCGAAGTCCCAAGCGGTCAGATTTTTGGCACGGAAACATGCATTCTCCAGTTTAATCATCCCCAACCTGTCATGGTGTGTCTTTATGAGATCAATCTAGAACAGCGTATCCATGTGGTCAGATTCATCACGTAGGGTCTTGCAAACCGCTTTAATCTTGTAGTGCTCACGAATATTTTCGCTGGCGTTTTTAGCCAAAATTAATCTTCTTAATTTGGCTGGTAGATAGAGAAGATTTGGGGGTGGAAGGATGGCGTTGTTAAGATTTGAGTCGCTCATCGATGGGGACGGTTTTCTTTTTTGGATGTGGAGACATTGTTACAGGTGGACATATCTTACTTATAAAGGCAACCCCCTCCCCGTCGCAACGTTTCATTTTCCGTATGAGATAATCCATCACATAGGCAGAAAAAGAGACTACAAAACGCATAATCCATTGAAAGAAAATTAAAATAAATATGGATAGGAGAGAGAGAACTAAACTTAATGGTGGATAAACATTCACTTATAGTTAAGAGAATTTGAGAATTTAATATATGAATATGTTAGTGTCATATTAATATATTGTTTAAAAACGCATAAATATAGTAGTATGTGTGTTTTAAGGATAGTGGACAGCTTATTTCTTGATTAGTAGTATGTGAAAATAAAATATGACTAACATTTCATAAATATAACTAATATTTAGTAATTTTTTATTCTATATATCAATATGTTATTGTTTGTATCCATTTTAAGAAGTGCAGGTGGATAGAGATGTTAAAAAAACGAGTTGTACAGCAACCGCATGAATATTTATTTAAACGAGATAATGGATAGGTTTTTTATTGATAGTAAGTGAAAATAAATATAGCTAACATTTAATGGAAAGAGGGTAATTTGAAAGTGAATTTTATATTTTAAAAGCGTAGACATGTAATGATTTCACACACCTTGTCCAATGTTTGATTTGATGTCTTAGAGTGTAATGATTTGTAGAGGTGAGAGGGAGGAGGGGCAGATGTGGCGTCTTTGGTTGTGGGAGACGGGGTTACTTACGGTGTGTCCGAGCTCCCGACATAGTCTTCTTATCGTGATATTTAGCCTGTGGCTTCTCTTTTCTCTTTTTTTTTGTTGAACTGTTGTATAAACAGCGTTTGCGTTTGCCGATATTGTATATATGTTTTGTTCTCTTTGTTGGGATAGTGTCCTGAAATCACACGTGTACTCACTCCTGATGATAGTTGTGTGTCGAGATCAGCCATTCGTGTAATACTGGGCGGTTGCAATGTTTTGCTAGAAGCCTCTTGCAATCTGTAAGTTGTAAACTTACTTCCAGTATTATATGATCCAAAGGTCACACACCTAAGCAAACTGGAAGCTACGACATGGGAATGATCATTATGGCAATGATCATATTAATGTGTATTGGATGCACATTATAATCGATATAATGGTGTTGTGTCGATCGACACAGCTTGTGTGTCGGTCGACACAGTTCGGGTTTTCGGAAAGGCTTTCCGAATTAAGACTTAATTAAGTCTGGCCCGTTAAGCAAGTTTAGGTCGAATAAAACTTGAGAGTTTTGACTTAAACAGAGAGCCGTCGAGTTTTTCTTAGCAAGAAAAGCAGAAACACTAGAAACAGTAGATTCCCGTTGATCCGGCACTAGCATCCCGTTTCCAGCTTGTGTGTGTGTGTATCTGGTAGAGGCAAGGCATCTGTGTTGCTCCACTGATCTCGTTCACCATTCTCATTCCGCTGCCAGTAAAGGTAAGAACGAGGTTGGTTTTAATTCAATATATCAAACCCTAGATCCATAGGGATCCAACAGTGGTATCAGAGCCATGTTAGGGTTTAGAATATTGATTCTGATGCAATTAATTCGAAACTTGATGTTGTTGAATTGAATGTTGCATGTTAAAATCGTGTTTTCATATATTATTCTCGGTTTTGTTTCTGTTGAAAAGACGAAGAATTGTTGAAAACGCACTGTGTCGATCGACACAAAGCGTGTGTCGGTCGACACGCCGCGTAATAACGCGTAAAAATTTTAGGGTTTGTCGCAGAGTGTCGATCGACACAAAGCGTGTGTCGGTCGACACAGAGCGAAAACTCGCCTAAAATATTTAGGGTTTGTCGCACAGTATCGATCGACACAAAGCGTGTGTCGGTCGATACAGAGCGAAAACTCGTAAATAATTTTAGGGTTTCGATCTGAGATCGAGTACCCGTATTCTTGCTGTGTCGATCGATACACTGGGTGTGTCGGTCGACACAAGCAATGCGATCAGATAGATCGGTTCGATTGGATTGAACCAGTTATCTCGCTCAGTTAATTTTAATTAACCAATTGGTTCTGGTTTGGTAATGTCGATCGACACACAGTGTGTAACGATCGACATGGACCATTAAACCGAACCGGTTTAATTGGATTGAATCGGTTAAGTAAATTCGATCCGGTTTGACCGGTTATCGAAGACCGGTTTAAGTTGGGTTGTGTCGACCGATGCCAATGGTTGGCGTCGATCGACACGGCATTCGCAAATGAGCTGGTTGGACCACAAATTTGCATATACCGGAACAATTTAATCCTAAAAGTTATAGATGAATCTAAACTTAATAAAACTAAATGTTTTAAAAAAAAAATTAATAAATTCTTGTATGTATATTGGATATGCATCAAGATAAAATGGTTCTTTTTCTCAACTAAATATCAAGTGATCTTGATGTCTTGCCCGATCTTGTCTACTGTCAAGACTCATTTCGTTGTTGGATAGCCTTGGTATCCACAGCTATATGAGTAAGGCATGTGATCATTGATAGACTTGCAGTACGACTGTCAATGATCACAAGACTGAAGAGATTGGTTTACTTGACTGGGCCATCAGAAGTTCTGGGCCCAGAGACATCAGAGTGGATTAGGCATAGTTTGTCTTATCCGCGACCAAGAGTTGTACTGGGTACAATTAGCAATGACTTGTTTACCTAGATAACTAAAGTTTGGGTGATCGCGAGTCGCCCACTCAGATTTTGGTGAAGTATGGATCTTGGTTCATTGTATTCATCTGAGGAAACATAGTTTTGAATACAATGCCAGTTTTTCTTATTAGATAAGAATTCTCATTTCTTGAGCATCATAACTAAAATCTACCTCTTTTAATTACAGCTATGTCTGTCTCAAATCACATCAACACTTTCTCACTAAGATCCGTCCTTGAGAAGGACAAGTTAAATGGATCTAATTTCTTGGAATGGTATCGGAACCTGAGAATAGTTCTCAGGCAGGAGAACAAGGAATATGTCCTTGAAAGATTTCTCACCGAGAGGCCACGTTCCAATGCCCCGCAGACAGAAAAGAATGCTTGGGATAAGCATTCAGCTGATGTCAAAGATGTTAATTCTCTAATGCTGGTGACTATGAACTCTGAGCTGCAGAAGCAATATGAGAATGTGATGTCACCCATTGAGATGATTAACAGCCTGAAAGCTTTGTTTCAGGAGCAAGCTCGCACAGAGAGATACCAGACGGTTAAATCTCTCATGGATTGCAAGCTGGCTAAGGACAGTCCAGTAAGTCCTCATGTCCTTAAAGTGATGGGTTACATTGATAACCTGGGGAAACTGGATTGTGCCATTAGCCAGGAGCTAGCCACTGACATGATTCTGCAGTCTTTGCCGTCGTGTTTTGATCAGTTCATCATGAACTACAACATGCAAAACATGACTAAGACATTGACTGAGTTGCACGGCATGCTGAAGACAGCATAGCCGAATCTCAAGAAGGCAACTCCCAGTGTACTGATGGTACAAGGGGGTAAAAGGTTTAAGAAACCTAAGAAGGGTAAGGGAAAGGCCCAAGTTGTCCAGACTGAAAGTCAGGACAAGCCCAAGCCAAAACCCAGATCCGGGCCTTCTCCTGAGGATAAGTGCAACTACTGCAAGCAGTTGGGGCATTGGAAGAAAGACTGCAAGAAGTTCATGGAAGATTACAAGAAGCTGAAGAAGACGTATGATGCGTCTGACTCAGGTATTTATGTTATCGAACTTAATGTTATGTCTTCTAGTTCTACTTCGTGGGTATTGGATACCGGCTGCGGTGCTCATATTTGTACTAATGTGCAGGCACTAAGAAACAGTAGGACCCTGAAGAAAGGACAAGTGGAGCTACGGGTCGGGAATGGAGCTAAGGTTGCTGCACTGGCCGTAGGCACCTACGAGTTGTCCTTACCTTCGGGCATGGTTTTAATTTTAAATAATTGCTACTTTGTACCTGCGATTAGCAGAAACATAATTTCAGTTTCCGTTTTGGATTTGGAAGGTTTTGATTTTGCTGTTAAGAATAAAGTTTGTTCTTTTAATCGTGATGGTACGTATTATGGTAGGGCCCCATTAGACAATGGGTTATATGTTTTAAACCAAGAAATGCCTGTCTTTAACATAAATACAAAGCGGTTTAAGTCCAATGACGAAAACCCGACTTTCTTATGGCATTGTCGTTTGGGCCATATCAATGAGAAACGCATCCAAAGGCTCCATCGAAATGGGCTTCTGGGCTCATTTGATTTTGAATCATGTGAGAAATGCGAATCTTGTTTGATGGGCAAAATGGCTAGAGCCCCTTTCAACAAACCAAATGAAAGGGCCAGTGATTTATTGGACCTTGTTCATACTGATGTATGTGGGCCGATGAGTACTGCTGCCAGAGGAAATTACAAGTACTTCATTACCTTCACTGATGACTTCAGTAGGTATGGCTATGTCTATTTGATGAGACACAAGTCAGAATCCTTTGATAGATTCAAAGAATTCAAGAATGAAGTACAGAACCAACTTGGAAAAAGTATCAAAATTCTGCGATCGGATCGCGGAGGAGAATATTGAGTCAAGAGTTCAACGACTATCTGAGCGAGTGTGGAATTGTTTCACAACTCACTCCTCCTGGAACACCTCAATGGAATGGAGTGTCAGAGAGGAGGAATCGAACCTTATTGGATATGGTTCGGTCTATGATGAGTCATTCAAATCTTCCATTATCCTTTTGGGGATACGCTCTAGAAACGTCTGCGTTTACACTAAATCGAGTGCCATCTAAATCAGTGGAAAAGACACCACATGAATTGTGGACTGGGAATGTTCCAAATCTGTCTTTCCTGAAGATTTGGGGTTGTGAGGCTTATGTCAAACGTTTAATCTCTGACAAGCTCGCACCCAAATCAGATAAATGCTACTTCGTTGGTTATCCTAGGGAAACCAAGGCATACTACTTTTACAACCAATCTGAGAACAAGGTATTTGTTGCTCGGGACTGTTCTTTTCTTGAGATGGAGTTTCTCTCTAAGAAAAACAGTGGGAGTAAAGTACATCTTGAAGAAATTCGAGATGCACAGGAGACTGCTCAACCTGCTGAGGTAGAGCAGCAGTTGGATCCACAAAGTTATGTGGAACCGGCGCCTGTGGAGCCTGAAGTTCGCAGATCCGGAAGGATCCGTCACGAACCCGAGAGATACTATGGATTTCTTGTGACCAATTCAAATGATCTGATGATCATTGATAGTGACGAACCAGCGACCTTCGCAGAAGCAATGATGGGCCCGGACTCCGAAAAGTGGCTTGGAGCCTCTAAATCCGAAATGGGATCCATGTCAGAAAACCAAGTATGGTCCTTGGTCGATTTACCTAATGGTGTAAAAGCCATTGAATGTAAATGGATCTTCAAGAAGAAGATTGACGTGGATGGCAATGTACAGATTTACAAAGCGAGGTTGGTGGCTAAAGGTTTCAAGCAAATTCATGGTATTGACTATGATGAAACCTATTCCCCAGTCGCTATGCTTAAATCCATTCGGATTCTTCTAGCGATTGCAGCTCATTATGACTATGAGATTTGGCAAATGGATGTCAAAACCGCATTCCTGAATGGTATTCTGGAAGAGGATGTGTATATGACACAGCCTGAAGGTTTTGTCGATCCTAGGAACGCTGGGAAAGTATGCAAGCTTCATAAATCCATTTATGGATTGAAGCAAGCATCACGGAGTTGGAATCTTCGTTTTGATGAAGTAGTAAAACAATTTGGTTTCATCAAGAACGAAGAGGAACCATGTGTTTACAAGAAGACTAGTGGGAGAAAAATTGCATTTCTTGTACTGTATGTCGATGACATACTCCTCCTCGGTAATGACGTTCCGTTGCTTCAGTCTGTTAAGACTTGGCTCGGAAGTTGTTTTTCCATGAAATACATGGGAGAAGCCGCGTATATTCTTGGAATCAGAATCTACAGAGATAGAATGAACAGGCTGATTGGATTGTGCCAGGACACTTATATTAATAAGGTACTGCACAGATTCAGGATTCATGATTCCAAGAAGGGCTTCATACCGATGTCTCATGGCACAAGTCTCAGAAAGAAGCAGTGTCCGGCGACACATGCTGAGCGAGAACGCATGAATAGGATTCCTTATGCTTCTGCAATAGGATCTATTATGTATGCCATGCTCTGCACTCGTCCAGATGTAGCTTACGCGTTAAGCATGACGAGTAGATACCAATCTGATCCAGGTGAAGATCACTGGACAGCTGTCAAGAATATTCTCAAGTATTTGAGACATACTAAGGATAAATTCCTGGTGTATGGAGGAAGTGAAGAACTTATGGTGAATGGATTCACCGATGCGAGTTTTCAGACGGACAGAGACGATTTCCGATCACAATCTGGATATGTCTTCTGTCTAAATGGCGGTGCAGTGAGCTGGAAGAGCTCTAAGCAGAATACCGTAGTTGATTCCACGACGGAAGCTGAATACGTTGCTGCTTCAGAAGCGGCAAAGTAAGCTGTTTGGATCAAAAAGTTCATGACTGAACTTGGTGTGGTTCCTAGTATCTTGGAGCCAGTGGCTTTGTTTTGCGATAACAACGGAGCCATTGCTCAGGCGAAAGAACCAAGGTCACACCAGAAGTCCAAACACGTTGAGAGGAGATATCACTTGATTCGTGATATCGTCAATAGAGGTGATGTGAAGATCAGCCGAGTTCCGACAGACGAGAATGTCGCTGATCCTCTGACCAAGTCACTCCCAAGGCCTAAGCATGAGAGTCATACGACTGCTGTAGGCATTAGATATCTTAAGATGTAATCTTGATTCTAGTGGGAGTTTTAGTTATAATAAGACGCTCTTGTAAACATTCTTTTGGAAATGTTTAATGAAATTTGATTTCAGCATTATTTATTGTGATCTAAATAATGGTCCCAAAATAAGTTTATGACATATTATAGGTCATCAAGTTGAGGACTTTATCATGAAACCCTATAAGTTAATAAATTATGTTTTTGTCCCTAGTCGAGGTTGTCAAAGTGGGACACTGACAACCGTGAGAGACTAGATTGTGAGGTGATTGTTGGCTAAGTTTCATGGAGCCAATGATATGATTATCGCAGTCAGTCACATAGATATATGTTAGTGAACATATGATCGGACATGACCCGCTAATGAGAAGTCTACAAGATAGTTATATTTGTGTCATAAGAGGTTCTCATTACGACTATAGAGTATAGTCCTTGGACCTGAGTTCATCATTCTTTCTTGCATATGAATTGGTACACTTTGACCTTGTCTAACGTCGACCCGTAACTGGCGGCTATAACGGCACTGCTCAGGTGTATCATGAAGTGTGCGTTGAAATAAGGATGGAACAAGATGGGATTTGTCCCTCCTGAATAACGGGAGATAAATATCTCAGGGCCTATCGAAGATTAAATACTGAGAAAATGTGTGGCCGCACTCAAACGAACTGTAGTTCAGTTGTTTGTAATGTTCAGTATGAGATCAGGAGTTCGATAAACACGATGTTGGCTTAATAAGGATGACACCAATCTTGCCTTATGCCAAATCGAGATATAGAGACAAAAGGATTATAGGAATTGATGATTCCAGTACAAGTGGGAGATTGTTGGGATAGTGTCCTGAAATCACACTTGTACTCACTCCTGATGATAGTTGTGTGTCGAGATCAGACATTCGTGTAATACTGGGCGGTTGCAATGTTTTGCTAGAAGCCTCTTGCAATCTGTAAGTTGTAAACTTACTGCCAGTATTATATGATCATATAGGGTCACACACCTAACCAAACTGGAAGCTACGACATGGGAATGATCATTATGGCAATGATCATATTAATGTGTATTGGATGCACATTATAATCGATATAATTGTGTTGTGTCGATCGACACAGCTTGTGTGCCGGTCGACACAGTTCGGCTTTTCGGAAAGGCTTTCCGAATTAAGACTTAATTAAGTCTGGCCCGTTAAGCAAGTTTAGGTCGAATAAAACTTGAGAGTTTCGACCTAAACAGAGAGCCGTCGAGTTTTTCTTAGCAAGAAAAGCAGAAACACCAGAAACAGTAGATTCCCGTTGATCCGGCACTAGCATCCCGTTTCCAGCTTGTGTGCGTGTGTATCTGGTAGAGGCAAGGCATCTGTGTTGCTCCACTGATCTCGTTCACCATTCTCATTCCGCTGCCAGTAAAGGTAAGAACGAGGTTGGTTTTAATTCAATATATCAAACCCTAGATCCATAGGGATCCAACACTCTTCTCCTCTTCTCTCTTTTGTTTGTTATCTGTTGGTTTTTTTGAAAGAGTTCGGCGTCTGGATTCTGATCTCTGGTGCGAACTTGCTTTGCTTTGTTTGTGCTCGTAAGAAGTTGTTTCGACGTGTTTTGGTAGACGTGTCCTTTTGATTTTTGAGGCGTGGTCCACGCGTCTTATTGCTCTTTAATGAGTTACTTTGCATGTTTATGGGAAAGTGGACCGCCGTTTTCGCATTGTAGGCGTGCATTGGAACTGACGTGTCGCTTTTAATGCGTTGCCTTGGCACTCGTTGCTCTTTGTGGCTATAAATATTTTGTCTTCCTCTCTGATTTCTCATATCTCATCGTCCTTTGTTTTTCTTCTCTCTCTTTCTGAGTGCGGTTGGCTTTTGTCTTTTGGTTTGTCGGAGTGTTGAATCCCAATTGGTTGTGGCAGCAAGGCCGCTCTGCTAATGGGTTTCTTGCATGTTGTTGTTGCTGGTCGGCTCCGGCATCCAGAGTTTCTATATTTCTTATTGTCGAGTGGGCTCGTGTTTCTTTCGCGAAATGGGGGCTTGTTGCTATATAGAAATATACCGATAGCCGCCCTTCTTTGTCGCCTTTGCGAACTTAAGGGCGACGCACGGTTCCTCCGGTCGGGTAGGTCTGATGCGTCACTGATTTTAGTAATGTGTCGGGGGATGTCCTGTCTTGAACTTTTTTCTTTTGTCAGCCCGTTTTCTGAATTTCCCTTGTTTTTTCTTTTGCAGGGCAGCGGGTTGGATATCGAGATGGCTCTCCCTCCTCCATATAAGGGGATGATTCCTTTGGAGAGAGCGGTCGATGTCAGAGTGGCCAGGGGAACCATGGGATCGAGCTGCGGGACCGGCTCTCGTTTTTGGTGTGCTGAGGTTGGCCTACCCGAGCTCTTTTACCCTATGATGATCTTCCCCGGTTCGGTTTCGTCGTTGTTCACTGTTGGGCCTCTTCCTTTCGAGACCGAGTCGGGAACAGACGTCGAAATCATCTTTCAAGAAAGGAGATCGGCTCCTTGTTAGGTGAAATCGGGCTCAGCACACGAGCTCTGATTCAAAGGAAATCGTCTTTCAAGAAATTAGATTTGTTTTCTTTTTGTTGTGTTTTCTTTTTTTTTACGTTTCCTTGTAATTTTAACGAGAATGGAATAAAAGAAAGAAGAGATTTTGATTTATTACCGTCTCCTTCCATGTCGGTTTTTTGTTGTTTGCGAGTCGTTTCTCGGCTTTGGGCGAGATCAAATTTTAGGTGTGAGTATGTGCCCGGCTTATCCTGTCTTTGATTTTCTCGGATCGAAACAATGCTCGCCCATTTATATACAGACGTTTGTGAGTGAGAGTTTTGGCTCGGCTTATCTCGTCATCCGTCTGGTTATCTAGATGCGAGTACGTGCTCGGCTTATCCTGTGGAGCCCTCGAACATAGTTATGCGGAGGAGGTCCGGCTTACAAAACTTTTTCTAAGGACTTGTGCGGGTCTGGCCCTGGTTTAAATGTCGTTAAAACGACGAAATGATGCAATATGTCACTGTGCATGGGACACGTGTTTATTGGATCGATCATTTGGCCAGAATGTCGATAGTTAGTTGTTAGGGGGCTAAGTTATATGAAAGTTCATAAGGACTTTTGAATTTAAAACATGGAGGTGGTTGCACCCTGTATAGGCTGCTACGTACTCTCCGAGGAGAGATCAAGCCAAGTGTAGTTCTTTGTTTTACATACTTTGAGTCGTAGCTCGATTACTTGAATATATATGATTGGGTGGGGCTTAAGAGTTTACTTGTGGGCGTGATGCTTGCTGTAGGGTCTCTCTCTTTAACCGAGGTGCGGGTTTTGCTCATTTTCTTCCGGATCCGGAATGGTGGTCGTCTACTCGGATACGAGGCACGATGTTTATCTTATTTTGCGTTCCACTGTGAAGCAGTATCTCGAGACTTTCTGGCTGCCGCGGAGCATGAAGATCCCTCCCGGGGATGGGAATTTTGTGCACTGGTGGTACGTTGAGGGTACGGCTTTCATGGCATGAACCCAGGGGGTTCCCAAGATCACGTTGTAGATTGCTGGACGGTCTATGACGACGAACTTGATGAATTTGGTCATGCGTCCGACGTGCACCGGTAGCTTGATCGTCCCAATCGTCTTGGTCGTGTCTTCGGCGAATCCGGTGAGAGGTTTTTCCGAATGCTGCATTATGTTGTCGCGCAGCTCCATCCTTTGCAGGGTTTCTTCCAATATGAGGTCGACTAAGCTTCCTGTATCGATCAAGACTTTGGTGACCTCGCAATCACCGATCTGGAGTTCGACGACGAGCGGGTCATTGTGTGGTCTGTCGAGGCCCTCTTCGTCTTTCGAATTAAAGGTAATTTTGGTGCCTGGTTTCAGCTCTTCGGGAAGGTTCTTGTTCCACTGCTGGCGTACGTCGGCTTTCTGACGGTAGGCTGTTATCGATCTTACCAAATCGTTACAAGTGGGAAGCCCTCCCATGATCATGTTGATCCATTTTCTAGGTGCGGGAACGTCCTCCTCTTCGTAATCGTGGATTCGCTTTGGTAGTTCTGTGTCGATGTTCTGTTCTCTGTTGACCTGCTTGCTTCGCTTTTTCCTCCTGGGCGATCTTGAACCATTCCCCCTCATTTTTGGGTTGTCGTGGCGTTTCTCGATTCCCAGGGGATGCTACTGGGGCATTGCGGTTTATTATGTTTGTCACTCCTTTCTGATATTCGCCGAATAGGAGGCTTTGGAGATATCGACATTCTACCGTGCTATGCCCAAAGCGCTGGTGGAAATTGCAAAAGGCCTTTTCTTGATCGTCAGTTTGCACGTACTTGTTCCATGGCCGACCCTGCTGGTTGTTCGTTTGATTGCGCCCTGGCTGTTGGGGTGCTTGTTGGCTTCCTTTCTGCCCGCTGACGTAGCACGTTGTGGCTTTCTTCACTTTGTCATCGAGATTCTTGGATATCGCGTCTTGGCCCTTCTTAGCTGAGGCCAACTTCTTGGCGTGTAAGTCCTTCTCCTCTTCTAACTCGACGAAGACGGCGGCTCGGTGGAGGGCGTCCTCAAGAGTTTGCGGCTTGTTTATGGCCAGTTTGTTGGGGAACGGTGATTCATACCAGAGCCTGTTACGGAGTGCCGGGAGTCCCTCGTTGTCGGTTACAGTGATTTTTGAGGCGATGACTTTGAATCTGTCGATGTAGGATTTGAGGGGTTCATTTGGCTTTTGACTTACGGCCCAGAGGTCAGTGCTTGAGGCTCCCTCCTGGATGAACATTGAGTAGTGCTTCAGAAAGGTGGTTGTCAATTGGTGGTAGTTATCGATGGAGTGTGCCTCTAGGCGACAGAACCAATTGAGGGCGGCGCCACTCAGTTTTTCAACGAATAATTGGCAGAAGCCGGCGTCGCGTTCTTCTGGCGAGAACTGAGCTAGTCCCATTGCGATACTAAAAGCCATCAGGTACTGTCGTGGATCTGAACTACCGTCGTAAGTAGGTAGTTTGATCTTTCATGGGTGTCTGAACGGTGTTCCCGTTATTTTGCTCGTGAATGGTGTGTTCTAGGTATCCTTTAGGACCCGGTCTATTTCGGGGGCTGAGCTAGTCGCTTTGTGAACTTTCGATGTCATTTGGTCTAATTAAATCTTGAGCGACTCGAGCTCGATGTTCCTGCTTGCTCTTGTCTGGCTTTGGATAAATCCGGTTGGGGTAGGTCTCGAGTGAATGGGTGGTTGCCTGCTCGATTCGGTATTTAAGGGCGGCGTTTTCCCGAACAGGACCCTTTGAAGTCGCGGAGTAGGGTTGTCGGTTTCTTGGGATGCTTGAAGCTCGACGGTCTGCAGGTAGTTAATTTGTTCCATGCATGTGTCTTGATTGCCTTTGAGCACGTCGAAGTGGGCGTTGTTGTCCCTAGTCAGCTCGTCGACTTGCTCCATTAGAGTTCTTATGAGAGTGGGGACGTCTTGGTCCTGATCTTCCGAACGCGCTCCGTCTTGGTGGGTGCTGGTTACCCTAGCTTGGTTAGTCCGAGCGTTGGTTGGTGAAATTGGGCTATTATTTAACGGGCTAGGTGATTCTGAGCTCGGGGCAAGCGGGCTCCGGGTTTGCTCGGGTGACTTCGGATTGTTATTGGTTGGAAGAGGTCCTCTCATCTCGGCTTCGTCTTAGAGTGTAGAAAATTTTCTCGTCCCCACAGTCGGCGCCAATTGTTGTTACGAAAATTCGATCTAGTAATAAAAGCCGGGCTATAATCTGAAATGTCTGAACTACGAGGTGAAATATAGACTTAAAGTGAGGTCGAAACTGTCCTTTATTGATCTTAAGACCGAAGCCGAGCTATGAACAAGATGGTACGAGGAGGGAGTCCGTCTAATGACGTGCCCTCTAAATATTGCTTGAGGTCGGAGCTTTATAGAAGTAGCTCGGCACTCTCGCAAGTTACAATGTGTGCAAAATGAAGAACGAATGGTCCTATTTATAATGCTTGGATGTTGACTTCTCTTTTGTTGACTCCTTAGCGGGCTTGGCTTTTTGAGCCGAAATGATCTTATTGGTTTAATAAGATTTCTAATGGGTTTATGGATGGGTACTAAACCCATATCTAACACTTACGATACTAGATGGATTATGGATATATACAAACCTATATCAGAATCTTGTATAATATATATGTGTTAAATTTAAGAGGAAAATAATTGTGGATTTAGCTATAATAAACGTAATAGTTCATAAGGTATCTATAGAAATTATTTTAAAGTTAATTACAGATATAGAAAATATGTATATAAAAACTTAACTAAATTAATTCAAACAACAAATACATATTAATACTTTGGTATATATGTAAAAGTAAGAATGAGATATAGAGTGATTTAAACTTATATACATAGATAATAAAAAATAAGTATGTATGAGTGATGAATTGATAATTATGTAACTAGGAAAGAGAAAATAAAATAAAATCAAAGATATCCTTTAAAATTTACTTAATTACAAATATGATATTGGTCAGAAAATAATTTAAGGGTTAACTGTGCGACTGTTCACGCATGGTTTCACGCATGGTTTCACTGTTCATCTAGTTTAACTCGTCGTGTAACTCTGTTATCAGTTAACTATCGTTTAACTCGGTTATCTAATTTTAATGAATCAATGTTCGCCACACACTGTTCATATGATAACTCAATCATCAGTTAACTCACCGTGTAACTCAATTATTTTATTCTATAAAATCAGTATTTGTCAAACATTGTTTATTTCGTAAACTATATGTTCAATTAACTCATCGTGTAACTATTATTTGGTCTTATAAACTTTGTGTTCGTCAAACACTGTTTATCTGGTAAACTAAATTATCAGTTAGCTTATGTTATGGTGTAACTCAATTAACTCATGCCATTGTATGAGTGATGATTTTATAAAAAGATAACATCTTTTTAGTTAGCCGGATGCACTTTTCATTACCAGAAAACACAAATAAATATTCTCCTTTAACTGCAAACACTATTTATTTACCGTTCAAAACTGAAGAACGTAGTTTCATCTTCTTTTTCCTTCACCTGAAAGGACAATTTCATCTTCTTCATCATCATTTTCTTCCTCAGCATCTTCTTCTTCTTATCATCTGCTCATAGGTTTTTTATGAGCAAATAGTATCTAATGAATAGTGTACGAAAGGAGAGATTTAATTATAATTTATCTATGGTCATGGATTAGTATTTTTGTAAGATATATAGCAATTATGATTATGACGCACATGAGATTCTAATGCTTGCAGAAACAGATTTTTTAGCATAGAAAGATTCTCATTTATATGTTCCAAAGGATTTTTGGGGATGGTAAGCCAACAGGAAAATAGAATGATTCAGTACGGATAATAGTGATTTAGTATATTTTCATATAAATAAGGTGATTAATATTAACGACAATGACGTACACGAAGAGAAAAAAAAAAAACGTATACGAAGAGATGAATATACATGGACAAAAAATATAATGTTGGAGTGGAGTGGCAATTTATTTACAGGGAGATTTATTTATTTAGTATGAACAAAAAGAGTAATTACTAGAATAGTATTAATCTTTTTTTTTCCAATATTTTCTTACTTAAAATATCCTTATAACTATTTGGAAGGAAAAAAATAATTACAGAAATATCTTTAAATTTTTTTTTTAAATCAATAAAAAAAATAATTATTTACGAAAATGTCATATTCCCTATGAATTTAAATCTGCAGTCATATGTTGAAGATCTTTGTGGTTGCGGATTTGTTTGGGCAACTACAGATTTATGGTTGCAGATTTAAATTTACGTGTTGAAGATTTTTTTTTTCTTTGTTACGGATTTAACATAAATCCGCAACAAAGAATATTGTGGTTTTTTATTACTAAAGTAGTACATAGTGTAACAGATTTCATGGAATCCCCTTTTCAAGATCTCTCCTGGCTTCAGCAGAAGAAAGTATCTTTAAGCAAAAGTCGCGAGTGAAATGGCTTCAAATTGAGGATTGTTACACTGCTTTCTTCTTTAAGTCATGTGTTGTCAGTACAGAACATTATTTATTGTCTTATAGAAGATGGAAGGAATCGAATTATTGAAGCTATGCAGGTCAAGGAAATGGTTGTAGGGTTTTATTTTGATCTTCTCGGCACAGCAAATGACCAAGCCTCGACCTACTCGATTGAAGACATCAAAGCAGTGCATCCGTTTAGGTGCGATCAGGCTATTGCGACCTTCCTATCTCAAATTCCCACAAAAGAAAAGATTAAGCAAGTAGTCTTCGGTCTCCTTAAAAACAAGGCGCCAGGACGCGATGGATTTACTAGGGAGTTCTTTACAACCTCTTGGGACTTAGTCAGAAGAGATCTAGTTGATGTTTTTCTGGATTTCTTCGTTTCTTGTAATCTGACTCGACAAGTCAATGCCACAGTAAATGCGCTCATTCCTAAGGTTATTGGAGCCTCCTGTCTTGCTGATTTTAGACTTATATCCATGTGGAATACGGTTCATAAAGTTATTTTCCGGCTCCTTTCTACTCGTTTTAGATCGATCACCTATGATGCCGTCCAGCACAACCAAGTGGGTTTTGTCAAGAGACGTCTTCTGTGTGAAAACGTATTCCTAGCTTCTGAGCTAGTTACCGATTTCAACAGGGAAGAAGAGACATATAATGGCAGTCTTCATTTAGACATCTCGAAAGCTTATGATAGCGCATATAAGTGTTTCATTATCAATATTCTTCATGCCTTCGATTTGCCGACAATCTTTATTAAGTAGATTAAGCTTTGTATGACTAATCATTACTACTCGATTGCTATAAATGGTGAGCTTTGTGGTATTTTCCGGGAAGAAGGGTCTAGGAACGGTGATTATATCGCCTCCTCCCTTTTTGTCATCGGAATGAACATTCTCGGGAAATTATTGGACAAGGCAGCTAGGGAAAGCATATTTTCTCTTCACCCGTTTTGTCTAAGTCCGTTGATTACTCATCTCTGCTTCGCAGATGATATGTCAGTTTTTTTCTATGGAAGTGCAGAATCGCTAAGTGGTATCTTGGACGTGTTGGAAGAGTTTAAAAGAATTTCGGGCCTGGCTCTAAGCCATAGGAAGTCAAGCCTGTTCTTAAATGGGAAGAATCGCAGCTTGATCTCCTCTCTATAAACAGCTCACGGTCAATCTCCAGGCGCTTTGCCAGTGCGCTACTTGGGTTTACCTCTTTCTCCACAGAAGCTTTCACCTCAAGAGTACCAGCCGCTAATTGATAGAGTGCTTTCATGCATTTCTCCATGGACAGTTCGGCATCTTTCTTTTGTCGGATGACTCCAGCTTATTCAAACGGTCTTATTTGGAATCATGAATTTCTGGTCTTCCACCTTTCCTTTACCAAAAGGATGTTTGGACAGATTAGAGCAGATTGTTAATGCGTTTATTTGGAACAGTTCTTCTACTTCAGCTCACAGAGCAAAGATTGTGTGGGCATTTGTTTGTACTCCAAAAAAAAAGCAGTAGGTCTTGGTTTAAGAAGACTAATGGGAACAAATCAGGTTTTCGGATTGAACTTAATTTGGCTTCTTTTTTCAGCTGAGGAATTTCTGTGGGTTGCTTGGGTTAAAGCACACTTGATTTGAAATAGACCTTTCTGGCTGGCTGATTTTTCTGCAGATGGCAGCTGGATTTGGAAGAGACTAATGAAACCGAGGACATTGGCAAGGCCATATCTTTATTGTTCCATTGTCTCGGGTTAGCAGGCTTATTTTTTGGTTGGACAATTGTACGGGGTTAGGTCCCTTACTTGACTTGGTGGGAGATCAGGGACCTCGGGTTTCAGGCATTCGACTGTTAGCTACTGTGTCTGAATCTTGTAACATTGGTGGCTGGAGACTTCCAAGAGGTAGACACCCTCTAAATCTGCTTCTTAAACAATGTCTCCCCTCACCACCCCCTATTTTTGATGATTCGGGCGACGATTATTTCCTATGGAGAAATGGCCACTGCTTGGAACTAGGTAACTTCTCTTCTATAAAAACTTGGGATTCCCTTAATCCCTCGACTACTATTGTTCCTTGGCACAGTTCGGTTTGGTTTAAAGGGAGAATCCCCAAGCATACTTTCCATTTTTGTGTGATTGTTAGAGACATGCTTCCTACCCGAGATAAACTGCGTAGTTGGAGAATTGATGTCTCGAAGGAATGTCTTTTATTTTCCTCAGCACCGGAAACTAAGCCGCATTTATTCTCAAATTTCCTTTCTCTACAAGGGTTTAGACAGCTACGTTCGATGCTCAGGTTCTATCTCCTCTAACTTCTTTTGTTGGAGCTTTGGAATGGGTCAATGGATTAAAAATGATCCTAAAACTCGTACTATTTCTTGTCTCTTGTTACATGTGACTGCTTACTTTATTTGGAAGGAGCATAATTCAAGACTTCACTCAAACGCTCCTAAATTAGTGGCTGCACTTGTTAAGGAAATCAATCTTCTTTGGGAAAAACTCATTGGACCGGATCGTGATCCAAGATTCTCCACTCCAACAACTTTGGATACTACATCACTCTCTCAATAAAGCTACACTTATCATTGGTTTGCTCTCTTCCAAAGAAACTAACTCATACCTCCACTCCATGCTTCACAACTGTTTCATTTGCTCTTATGTATTGTCTTATTATGTATCACCAGTTTATGTTTGTGCCGGTTTTAGATCTTCCTCGTTCGATGACATTGTATCCAAAAATGTGCTCATTTTAGAGCAGAAAACAAAAAAGAATGAATGAATAGTATTTTTTAAAAACACTAATTACTTTATATTTGTATAGTAATGTAACCAACCAGCTTATATACTAAGCTCTCGATTGTATTTTTTTCTAATAACAAGAGAAGCATGAGAGAGAATAAGGAGATGAGATATCTAGGGTGTATTTCACTCGGTGTATCTTATTTTTTTCTTGCATTTTTGTATCTTTTGAAAAGTTTTTGCGTTTATGTATCTTTTTCGTAGGGTTCACCATCAAAAAGACCATTTTATCCCTCATAGATAGGGAAAAAATGGAAAAATATCAAGATACTCTCACGGTGGATAGGTGTCACATCCACCGAAAACTATCCATTTTTTTTTTCCTCTTCCTTCTCTTTCTTACTTTTACATTTATTTTACCCCTTATTTTTTAAACGGTTGATAGGATGCAATAGGTGAGGTTTCCGATCATAAAAACCACCGGAATGGAGAAATAATCGATCGATCTACCGGAATTCAAAAAAAAAATTGGGCTTAATACCGAAATTTCGAATGGATAGTCTAGATTAAGTGTCCATATGGATAGTGGTTTACACATACTTTGTGTCCACGGATCACAAATAATGTGAACTCTTGACCACCCCATTGTCCATCATAAGCGTTTGACATGTGATATAATCGTGGTAGTGTCCACGAATAATCGACCCAACATACTTTTTTGTCCACGGATCACAATAATGTTAACTCGTGACCACCTATTGTCCATCATAAGCGTTTAGCATGTGATATAATTGTGGTAGTTTCCACGAATAATAGACATCATCCACCTGAGGTTTTAAAATTGTGTTTACTAGGTACATTCACGATCATGTGAACTCTTAGTCACTTTCTGTCCATCAGACCCGTCTAGCATGTAAGGAGATCGTGGTAGTGTCTACGAATAGCCGATATTGTCCACCATATCCATAGAAGGCATTTAACATGTGATGTTTATTTGTGTGGCTATGAACCATAAAAAAATAAAAAATATCGGGCTTAATACGGAAATTTCGAATGGATAGTCTAGATTAAGTGTCCACATGGATAGTGGTTGACACGTACTTTGTGTCCACAGATCACGAATAATGTGAACTCTTGACCACCCAATTGTCCATCATAAGCGTTTGACATGTGATATAATCGTGGTAGTGTCCACGAATAATCGACCAACCATACTTTTATGTCCACGGATCACATTAATGTTAACTCTTGACCACCTATTGTCCATCATAAGCGTTTAGCATGTGATATAATTGTGGTAGTGTCCACGAATAATAGACATCATCCACATGAGCTTTTAAAATTGTGTTTACCAAGTACATTTTACGATCATGTGAACTCTTAGTCACCTTCTGTCCATCAGACCCGTCTAGCATGTAAGGAGATCGTGGTAGTGTCTACGAGTAGTCGATATTTTCCACCATATCCATAGAAAGCATTTAACATGTGATGTTTATTTGTGTGGCTAGGAACCATAAAAAAAAATTTTGCCACTTTTTACCCATGGTAAGAATCTTGCATGTGATATGGTCGTGGTAATATCCACGTGGATGGATATTGTAGACATCTAGTCTAAGATGTCCATTCGCAATTTTTGTATTAAGTCCGAATTTGTTTTTTGAATTCTGGTACATCGGACGATTTTATCTCCATTCCGGTGTCTATATTGTCGGAACCATCTGTTTCGCTATCTTATCCACCGTCAAAAAAATGAGGGGTGAAAATAACTAATAAAGTAAGAAAAAGAGTGTAAAAAAAAAGAAAAAATAAAAAATAAAAAAATAAAAGGAATGGATAAAAGAGATGGCGTGGATGACCATTGACATTAACTATCCATGACAAAATGACAAAAGTTAAGGCTAAAATGGTTTTTGTACAACACTAAAAGATAAAAAAAATGCACACATTGTTCACAAAAAAACACAACTTTGATATTACTTTGTAAAAAAGATACACCGGATGCAATTAATCCAGATATCTAAGAATAAAAACTCAGAGTTTGCGTTGTTAGACTGTACAATGGAAAAAAAATCAATAGAAAAATGATTTAACACTCTATTTTATTCTACACATCAATTTCTTTTTCTTCCATATCAGTTTTTTTTCTTCTATATCCACACTTTCATTTTAAATCATATGTAATGGTTTTATTTATTCAACATCCTCTTTACCCCCATACTAATTTTATTTTCTTTATATTTTGTATTTTATAAATACACATGGATATTAATAATTATTGATTAACATTAAACTTAAATAATTAAAATAAGAATTAATTAATTATATAAAATAATTTTTGCTTTTTATATTTTTATTTTATATACTGTTAAAAATATACAAGTGATAAAGATGAGAAATAAATATAATAAAACACATACATTGATAAAACAATATTTGAAAATACAACACAATATATTTATATAGTTAACTCACAAACTTATAAATATTATTAAACACAAAATATTCTGAATTTGTACATATATGTTTGACTAGATCTGCTTGTAATTCATGATGTACATTTAAATCATACAACTCGGATGTAGTACGCACATTGCAAATACAGGTAGAACTTCTGTTGAGAATAATTGCGGTGTACTAGACCCACTATAAATATAAAAATCTAAACATCCAATATAAAAAAACATAATATCTTTATTTATTTTTGCTTTAAAAAACTATTGGCTTACGCTAAAGGAGAAAGACACATGGGATTAGTGATTAGTGTAGTCCTCGTTTATTTGCTTTCAGCAAGTTGAATTTTTTAACTCTTTTGAATCTATGTAAAAAAATATTTGTTCAACAAACACACTGTGAGCATTTAATAGTTGAATTCACTACCTCATTGTAGGTTTTGAATAGGAAATGAATAATATTGAAGTGAAATCATAAATCCTTTCCAAGAATTTTATTTAAATGTTAGAAAAAAAAACTAGAGGTTCGCCCTAGAAACCTCTCGGGCTCAGTTACCGAGGAAGTGCCGCCAGCCTCTTCCAGCCGTCTCATTGCCTCCTCGGTGGTCGGTCTTCCTGGCGGCATTGGGCAGGGACTCTGTCTCTATTTTCGGCGTAGATCTCCCCTGGTTCCTTTGTCTTCGGCCGGTTCCGGTGGTCGTGACACGCTTACCGGTGAGAGTTTTATTATCGTCTGCCAGTGGTCGGATCTGCCGGTGTTGAGTGGTTTGAATCGTCTGTCTTCCTGCCTTGTCAGTCCTGCTTGTCTTCTCCGGAGCTCTGCCTCTGCGTGTGGCGTCGTGGCTGTTGGTTGGTCATCCTCTCTCGGAGTCTCACTCGCCGGGTTGTTGTGTTGGGTAAAGTTGTATGTGCCTCTGGTTTTTGATCGGCCGATTAATTGGGAATTTGGTTTGGGATTTCAGTGGTTTAGATCTGTTTTGGTGTTGGTATCCTTTTAGGTTTCAGTTTAGTTTGTTTAGTGTGGGTTGTTAGGATTTCTGGTTAGTGATGGCTGCAAGTGTTATTTGGTCAGATCCTTTAAGAGTTTCAGCTACATGGTTATGGGCTTCCTGCTAGTGGTTTGGTTAGTCTGGAGTTCTATGGTCTTCAATGTGGCTGTGTTTTTAGTTTTATTGGCTTAGTGCGGTGTTGTTGATGGGCATTTTGAGTGTGATTTTCCTTTCCGTTGGTTGCGATGGCATAGTTCATGTGGTTCGTTTCATTATCTTCTGCCTTGGGGCTTCTACCTATGGCAAGGGTTCTCTGGCCCAACTTTAAGGAATTGGGGTTTCGGTCCTTCTTGCATCTAGTCGATCGGTGGTGAATAGTAAACAGATGGTCATTTGTCTTCCTCTGACGTGGTCTGCATACGACTTGCTCGTGGCTTCAGATGGTGGAGCAATATAATGAGTGTCGGTAGGTCAACCTCAATAATTCTTGTCTCCATGTGTTTCGCTCTTTTTCTCTCTCATGTTCGGTGCTTGCCGTCTTTCTGTTGTCAAGTCTGCTTGGTTTTGATATGCCTTACGCCTCTTGTCTTGGTCATTTTAGCTTGTTAGTCCTAGTTATCTTCTGTCTATAAGGATGTTGTTTGTTCTTGGCTCTCATGTTTTGGTTTTTGGCTCTTGTATTGTCTTGTGATAGTCGGTTTAGTCTTTGGTAAAATAATATTCGATTTCTAAATTCCAAAACTGTATTTCACTTTTATGTAATGAATGGAAAATCTTCTATCGAAAAAAAAAACAAATTAAACCCACAGTCACAACACCAAATGACCAAAAGACCACTAGCAGCAGTAGTCTACCTGAACGGCGGCGTGTGGCTTAACAACAATATAAGCGCGTGGAGGTTGAACCGCCCTGCGGATATCACGACCTCGGGACACGCGTCCGCTCTCTCTCTCTCTCTCTGCCTCTCTGTCTTTACAGAATAAAATTAAATAAATAAATAAATTTAGCACTAGATATTTTAACGGGGAAAATGGCATTTAAATCTTCAACTCTTCAAAAAACGCCAAATAAAGTGTAATAAAAGTCGTGGTATAAAAAAGACTCCAATTTATGTTGACTTTCTCGTAAACTCGTAACTCTGCGCTGACAAAGCCGAATTAAGCTCGTCGTTAAATAGACCAACGAAATCGATTAACGGGGTTAACCACTGTTTACTATTCCGTTAAACTAAAACTAAGTCGTTTTGGTATAATTTTAAATATATAAAAAGAAGCAAAATCTGGGGTTCGAACCCAAGATCTCCTCGTCGTATATCCTTTATAATCGAACCTTGGAGCCACTGTGCTATCTTTACTCATCAAACATGTAAGGCAACTAAAACTATATATCCCTAAAATTGCAACGTTCATTTTAATATCCACAGAAGCTAAACGACATTGTCTTCTTCCTTCCCTTCTTCGCCATTTCTTCAACTCCGTCACTGCTGCCACCATGGTCAACGGTAAGATCTGTGATAGGTTCAATGGTAAAATTTGTGATATGTGCCTTCGATTTCGTCGACGATGTGGGCTTCTTCTTCCTTCCCTTCTTCACCTTTAAAACAGACGCTGAGAATTTACTAGTAGAATTAGCTAAATCGAAAGATTTTAGGTCTAGGGTTCGAGATAGAAATCCCCTAATCGATTTGGGAATTATGGTTTCCTATGAGCATTCGCGATTTCTTCTTCTTTATCTCGACACTGAAACGACGTCGTCTAGCTGATGAACATAAAACGTCAAAAGATGAATATATTGACTTGGTTTCGATAAATGTTCGATGAGTAATGGTGGCACAATGGCTAAGTAGTTGTGTACGACGAGGAGAACTTGGATTAGTTTTAGTTTAACGGAAGTTATGAGTTTACGAGAAAGTCAACATAAATTGGAGACTTTTTTATACCACGACTTTTATTGCGCTTTGTTTAGCGTTTTATGAAGAGTTGGGAATTTAAATGCTATTTTCCCATATTTTAACTATCAATTCAAAGGACTTTTTCATCGGTTTCACAGTTGTACACGATTTGTATAGATATGTTTAATATTTAAATTGACGCGGAGTCAAACTAGATCTTTTTAGGCCTTTAGCTCAAGGCTTTTTGAAAAAGTTGCCGTTTTTGTTTTCAACTTTCTTTCTAATTTGTCAAATCTTGAAGGAGAATGACAAAAGAGGAAAACCAATTTAGTCAAAATGGAAGATTTTCTTTTGTCTTTAGGTCCGAGTAAAAATAGGGTTTTGTTTTTTCTTTCACCTTTTGAAGATATTCTTCGAAGAAATAAGATTAAAAGGTCAAAGTATAAACTGAGTTTTTGGGACCCTCTAGAGTTAAAACTTTGTAGACAGAGGGCAAGAGAGACAAAAAAAGGGACAAGTCATATGATATAACAAAGGAGACACACCTTTCTCATTTTTTGCTGATCTCATTCTTACGATAAACTGAAAAATATGAGAACTTTTCTTGTCTAGTCATCAGATAAATCTTCTGGGTATTGATTGAAAGGTCTGAAACTTGATGAATAAACAGTGATGATGAGTTTCGAATGGTTTGAATAGTACAAACATTGACAATACGAATATGTCAAGTCTGTCTTGAACTATGTTCTTGCTGGCTTTGTCTTGCTCTTTATCACTCTATTATTAATGTCTTGTTTTAGCAGAGCGCGAAAATGAATGGTGATCTTGATACATCTAGAGGAGATTTAAATCCAAGTTTTCTCATGAGGAGGTTTGGTGACGATGAGTTTGAGAGTGATAGCTTCGAAGCAATGTCTGGTGATGATGAACAACACCCTAAGAAGAAGAAGAAGATGACAAAGTACCGTAGACACACTTCTTACCAGATTCAAGAGCTTGAATCGTAAGGACTTTTCAAAAGCATCTATCTGACTGTCTCATTTCATCAAATGTTTTTGGTGACACAAAACTAAAGGCTCTGTTTTGTTCTGTTTGCTATTTCTGAGTGTAGTTACTTCAAAGAGTGTCCTCATCCTAATGAGAAGCAAAGGCTTCAACTTGGAAGCAAACTTTCGTTGGAGAGTAAGCAAATCAAGTTTTGGTTTCAGAACAGAAGAACACAAATGAAGGTACGTATCGATCTGAGTAGTAGAAAAGTTGTGATTATTATGGAAGTAAAAGCTCACCTTTTTATCTTAACCAGACGCAACTAGAGCGGCATGAGAATGCTATCCTCAGGCAAGAGAATGAAAAACTTCGAGTCGAGAATGGTATCCTTAAAGAAGCAATGAGAAGTCCAATATGCAACAACTGTGGTGAAGCAGTTGAAGTTTCCTATGGGCAGCAGCAACTTAGGATTGAGAACGCTGAGCTTGATAAGCTTTGTGCTTTAACAAACAGATTCAATGGCGGTTCTATTTCACTCGAGCAGCCTTCAAATGGCTCACAGGATTTGTCTGTAAGAAATGGTTTCATCAGAGGTACTTCGATGTTTATGGATGTTGCCATGGTGGCTATGAATGAGTTGATCATGTTAGCGGAGTTGGACAATCCTTTATGGATAAAATGCTCAAAGAGTGAGAAAGATTCAATGAACCATGACGAGTATAGAAGCATTTTTGCGGGTAGTAAACATCCCGGTTTTGCAGCTCAAGGTTCAAGGGAAACAGGTTTAGTTCTCATTGATAGCTTGGCTCTAGTCGAGACTCTTACGGACACGGTATGATATACTTTCTTATAACCGGAACTATATTATTACACACACTTACTAATGATTCTACAGATCCGATGGGCGGAAATGTTTGAGTGTATTGTCGCTGTTGCATCAACCATTGAACTGATATCTAACGGTAGTGATGGATCAAGCAACGGCTCACTTCAACTGGTATGTTCTTCAAGAACCATAAAGTTTATATTTTGACCACAGTGATAAATTCATGATTTTTTTTTTTTTTTGGGGACAGATGCAAGCAGAGTTTCAAGTGATGTCTCCATTAGTTCCAATTAGACAAGTGAAGTTTCTTAGATACTGCAAGCAATATGGAGATGGTTTATGGGCGGTCGTCGATGTTTCTTACGATATAAACAGAGAAAATGCGAACTTGAAGTCTAGTGGTGGCTTCAAGAGGTTTCCCTCAGGCTGCATCATACAAGACATAGGCAATGGTTGCTCCAAAGTAACTTCTTAATTCCTCTTTCTTCTTTGATTAAGTTTTTATTGAATTGTTTATATCCAAATTCCAAAGAGTAACAAATGAGTCGACAATTAGCCTGAGAACCTGAAGCCTTTCTGTATATCTTATCGTAAAATAAATATATAACTCAAATCAAGGGCTTTATTTTTCAAGGTAGGCTATATATAATTAATACAAAAATATCTTGTTTTGTTTACTTAAGAAATGAGAGAGATTCTAGTTAAGAACTCATGGTACTCAATTGAATCCTCAGTAGTAAGAACCTCACTTTGAGGTTCTAAGTTATATAATATTATTATTTAATTTTTAATTTTGTTATATAATGAAAATTAAATTTAAAAATAAATTTGGACCAATCAAATTAAAACACACATCACATGGATTTTATTAATAAGATATTTTTTAATAAAATAAATTAAGTGTTTTTGTATTTGAAAACTCTTGAGCTCTTATCAAGAAACTCATTTTGTTTTCTCTCTCTTTTTTCATTATTTTAATTTTAAGATCTCCACTAAAAATCCGGTTGAAAGTGTTCTGAGAGCATCTCCAACAAGAGGTTCTTGATGGGGTTCTAAGCATTCAAATAAAAAAAAAATTAGAAAAATATGAGAGAGGTGAGAGAGAGTTTCTTCATAAGAAACTATGAGTTCTTATTTAAAAACCCATGATATCTTCATAAGAACCCCATTTCACACATGATATGTTGTTATTGGTTCAAAAAAATTTAAAATTAGAATTTAATTAAATAAATAAATGATATTACATATATTAGTATTTTATTAGTTAAGATACTCTAACCAATGCAGATGCTCTGAAATCTCCATAAGAAATCCATTTCAAGCATGCTCTCATTCTATTGATTTAATTTTTCTTAAACTGAAATTTAATTAAATTAATTAATTAAATCTCATATACGTAATAATATTTTATTACTTAACCATTGCAAATGCTCTAACATTTCTTAGTAAAATGGGTTAATTTGTTACCATTTAGTTTAACACATAGAAACTTACAACAGGTGACGTGGATAGAACATTCAGAGTATGAAAAGAGTCAGATCCATCCACTTTACCAACAGTTGCTTGGTTCTTCGGTTGGGCTGGGCTCAACCAAGTGGCTTGCAACTCTGCAGAGACGATGCGAAAGCTATACGACCCTTTTGTCTTGTCAAGAGAGAATCATTCAACAGAAACAATTATTTTCTTTGTCACTTGCTGGCACTAAGAGTACACTAACGCTCGCACAGCGCATGAAGCGTAACTTGTATTCAGGCATAACTGCATCCGCCATCCACAAATGGGAGAAGCTTCTTGCTGAGAACGTAGGACAGGACACAAGGATACTGACACGGAAGAGCCTTCAGCCGTCTGGTGTTGTCTTAAGCGCTGCAACGTCTATGTGGCTACCTGTGACTCAGCAGAGACTGTTTGAGTTTCTGTGTGATAGTAAGTGCAGAAACCAATGGGATATTTTGTGCAATGGTGCTTCAATGGAAACCATGCTTCTCATCCCAAAAGGGCAACGCCAAGGAAGATGCGTCTCTCTTCTTCAACCTGCTGTGAGTCTACGTACAATCTATTATTGTGGAATTGATTGATCTCTGTTCCAATTGATGACTAATTAGACGAATTCCAATTTGCAGGGGAAGAAGAATCAAAATGAAAGCAGTATGCTAATCCTGCAAGAGACATGGAGTGATGCTTCTGGTGCGCTGGTGGTATACGCGCCTGTCGATGCCCCATCTATGAATGTTGTATTCAGCGGTGGAGATTCAGCTAACGTGGCACTTCTTCCATCAGGATTCTCGATATTGCCTGATCAGATCGATACCAGTGGAGGTTTGGTGAGCCAAGGATGTCTCCTGACCGTTGGGTTTCAGATCTTAGTGAACAGAGCACCGACTGCAAAACTCAACATGGAATCTGTCGAAACTATTAACAACCTCATCGCTTGCACCATTCACAAGATTAAAGCCGCTCTTCGTTTACCAAATTTCTAAAAGAATTGTTTTGGTTTCCTTTTCTGAAACATTTTGCTGAGAGACTAGGATTTGAGCCGAGTAGTAAAATTACTAACAAACAAATGCTACATTTTGCAAAACTGATTCGCTGCTTCGTTTCTCGCATTATACATAAAATGAATCAGACTTGTCAAGAAACATATAAGACACCACCACGGCCATAGAAACACAAGACTTGCTAAAGCAAAACCCGACCAAACAAAGACAAACCCACTTGTCCAACCAAATCACTGCAAGGCAAATAACCACATACCAATTGAGATACATTACATTACATAATTTACATGGAACGACTTTTGAGTCCTGACCCACTTTAAAAAAAAAAAACCCAAACTAAAACACAGCCAGCATGTCTCAACAGGAATGCCAACGTGCTACTCGAGATTGGTGTGACGAGAACGTACGGACTCGGGTGACTCACCCAAAACCTCACCCAACTTGTAAACAACCATCTCGAACAACACGAACAACGCTCCTTCGTATACACTCCCCATCGGCAACAACTGTCTCTCTCCTCCCTTCTCCGTCGCACCTCCGCCGTCACTCGCCATCGTCTGTGCAGGAACATAGCAAACAGCCGTCGCGTGTTTCACGCAGGACCCTGTCTCCGGCTGCGCAGTGAGGAGGAGAACCTTAGCGCCGGACGATTTAGCGACGGAGCAAATCGCATCGACGGTGGAGAACCCTCCAGGACCGGCTGAGGCGATTAAGAGGTCGGAGGAAGAGATTGGAGGTGTGGTCACATCGGAGACGAGGTGAGAAGAGAGACCGAGGTGGAAGAGACGCATGGTGAAGGCTTTGAGCATGAGACCTTCGCGGCCAACGCCGTGGAGGAAGACACGAGAGCTTCGGCGGGAGACTCCAGCGAGCTCCGTCACGAGGAGGTCCAACGGTGGTGGATAAGGATCAGTCGGATTAGAGAAGACGGAGGAGATCTGGTTGCAGATTTGAGAGGCTAATTTCAACATTTCCTCGTTCGCCATTGATGTTTGACAGATCAAACTCGAGTGATTATATGATATTCATTCGTGCAATTTGAACCACATTTATGAAGACTACGTAAAAACGACGACGCATAGGAAGAACAATTTTTCTTTAAATTTTAATCGAAAGAAAACAACACATTCGTTACAGAAACGATCAAACGAAACACAAAGAGAACATTGACGACAAATGTGATAGTAAGCAATTGCATTAAAATGTTACATAGACATACCATAATTTCTGAATATTGATGGTTTTACTTTTAATCCCTTTTAAGGTTTAAATTAGTGTAAAACCCAGATTAATTGAGAGAGAAAGAGAGAGAGCTGTGTAAAACCAGGACAAGAGTACACATTTGATTGAACAAAGAGGTTCATTCATATCAACTCGAGGATGAAGATGACTTCCCCGATACTGTTGCGGCTGCATCTACCTCTTTGTTAACACCTTTAGCTTGTCGTGAGGTTGTTGCCTCTGTTTTACTGCCTTTTGCGCCATCATCCTCTTCCTCTTCTTCTTCATACAACGACCCTGAGGATCTCAGTTCCTTCACCTTCCGAAACTCATCGTAATGTACTCTTCTGTGTTCGTTGAACCGTGCATTTTTCTCACCTTCCACATCTGTAGTTTGCACAAAAACAGAAAACATATCGCGATGATGATCTAACAAAAGAAACTAAACATGAGACAGTTAATATTTCTTTGGTTTTGAGAGGAAAACCTTCATCATCTTGATCCATTGGATCTTCTTCATCCTCAGACGAGCTCCAGCCACCACCAGAACCAGACCCCTGACTAGTATTTCTACTGGAAGAAGCTGCTTCACCATTCAGAACGTTCCTCAGTTCTTCCGCACGTTGCATATCATCAACGCATTCGTCAAACGATCTTCCTCTAGGAGACAAGGAACCTAGTTTAATCAATCAGGGAAACACCAGCTTAAATTATATTTCAAGGATTTGAAAATATCAAAGTTATGTCAAGTTAATCTTACATCTAGAATGACATTCAAATCAACCAAAAAATAGCAGGGACAAGGTTTCCCCTCACAATAGTAATTGTTTAAATGGGTACAGCTTTTATGTTTAGATGTTGACAAGCATATATCCACAATATATCCAAAGAATATGTATACTCAAAAGTGTAATCATCGTTGAGAAGTTGTGCAGATATACAAAAGAATATAGACAAACCATCATCATCAATCATGGGGTGGTACGGAGTCTTTGGTTCAGTGATCTTCTGCCTAACAGGCTTGTTAGATTCAATTTCCACTATATTAGCTTCATCCCATTGTACACGCCCCCTGCCACACCAAAAAAAAGGAACATCTTTAATGTTGCACAAGAGAGACTAATTTTCAGCAGCCTGATAGAAAGTAGAAACAGCCCTATGAGAAAAGGTCATTTCTCGTTACAGAACAAGTCAGCCTATAACTAAAATACGATAAAATCGCCAAAATCTTACAGTTTACAATTCTGCTGAAATATGGAAATCCATCAACCTTAACAATAAGACCGCCATCATCCATTTTCTTTTCTTTTCAAGGGAGTAATAGAGAAAGATCTGTTTTATGCTGCCGTCAACAAAATGAATATAGCTCATCGGCTCCGAAATAATCTTATTTAAGCTTATGCAAGTATGGACACAAGCGTAAGAGAAATCAGAGAAGGAGAAAAACTCTTCATGCTCAGCTGCTTGTATTCTATTTCCAGTGAAAGAACAATACAATCTGCTAACTATCCAAACAAATATAAACAACCACATACGGGACAACTCCAATCCTAAACCTTTAAAGACAGTGAAGTCCTGTATCAATAAGAGTCCTAGTACATTTTTTTAAAGAAAACATGGCGATATGTTACCAAGGAAGCAGTCATCAAATCATCCTAAACCCAAAATCCATTATCTCAATCGTTTGCCTAAATCAACAATTCGGACAACGAGAACGAATCCCGATAAACATTGGTAAGAAACCCTAGCCCGTATTTAAGATCGAATCTAAACAATCAACGAGAGATAAACTGTGAATTTAACTATCGAGCATTAAAAATTTCAGAAACACACAATAAATTCACATACTTTTTGGGATCAGTCATCTTCAATCTCCAGCAACTTCTTTTCTTCTTCTCGATCGCAAAATTTTGTCTGGGCTTTGAGAATCTCGAATTTACCCTCCAACGTTATGAAGCCCCCCGCACGTAGACACACGGTTAATATACATTGGCCAAATAAGAAGAAACCGACCGTCCCTTTGTCTGACTTTGACTATGATAGCAGTCAGATGTCGCCACGTGGATTCCTTACACCCGTTCGATTTCACGTGGCGAGACCAAGCGCGTGAAGACCGACTAAGGGTAGTTTTGTAATTCAGGTTTCGAAGTTTTTGAGGAAGAAGGGGACGATCAAATTGAAGAAGACCAAGAAGGCAGTTAAGTGCAAAAACGAGATCTTTCTTTGTCCTTCTCCAGATCTTCTTCAGAACTGTAAGGACTTTCAAATTTTCGAACGGAAAAAGAATCTGCTTTGCTGATTTAATCGATTTTGGGAGCTTGTTTTGATCTAGTTCTTTCCTCGCTAAGGTTAATTTGATCTTCATGTTTTGAGAATGCGAATGAATGATAGTTATTGTGATTCACGGTGTTTTCTCTTTGATCCATTAGACATTTAGAGATCTACCTTTTATTGATGATATTGGAATTTGGACTGTGATCTAACCCTTTGTGATTGTGTCTGGTTTCGAATTGGTGTGTGTGGTTTTGGTTATTTGATGTCTCTTGCTATTTGGTTAATGAATATTACTGTAATGTGCTAGGACTCGGGGAGATTTGATATATATATTTGATCCAGTTACTTGTTGATTCTTCTGTTATGCTCATTGAAAGAATGATAAGGAAGCCAAATTATGTTTTTGCTCTCTCTCACACTCGACAATGATGCTGATTATAGGCTCCACTTTTATTTTGCTCGGTGTAGCGAAGAGAAGATCCAAGTGATTAAGGAATCCAAGGAGGAGGAAGTGATGTTTTCTCTTATGCATGGACTGTGGACTTACATGTTCAGCAAGACTGAGTTCCATGTCCTCATTCTTGGTATCGACAAAGCTGGGAAAACGGTAATGTTTTCCATTTTCTAGCTTTCAGCCTCCCATCTTAATTCTTGTTATCCAAATGTTCAAAGACTAAGGTTCATCTCTAATATACATTTGCTCGTATTTGGATTGTGTAGACGTTTTTGGAGAAGTTGAAGACAATATACTCAATCTCAGAAGGTCTTCCACATGATCGAATTGTTCCTACTGTTGGACTAAATATTGGCCGTATTGAAGTCGCCAATGCTAAAATTGTGTTTTGGGACCTGGGCGGTCAGGTAAGTTTCAAGCTTTATGTTTTTCCCTCCCTAAATTTACGCTTTTCTATCAGAAACTTATGTGTAGATTGTTTCTTACTGATGAAAACTATCGTTTTTACAATATCCTGATTGTGAAAAGGGATTTGTCTTTCTAATCAAATAAGTCTCTCTCTTGGTCCATTAAGCCCATATAAAGCAGCAGCAGCAACACCAACGTTTACCCATTGTTTAACGGTGGGTCACTAGAGGATCACAGACATGTACATGACTGTGGTTCCTCCTACAACTCTATCACCAAGAATAATAGCTATAGCTCTTCTTCAAGAGGATCCCCTGAGTCCCTGACCCTCTTACCCTTGTAGCTCATATTGAGCATGTGGTGTTTATTATAAAGCCTTGTCCAGGTCCGTATATAAAAAAACCACATGTTCAGGTCCATGATTCCTCTATTGACTCCCCCCACATTGAACGATGGTAAACACTATTGTTATACCTCCTATGGACTTAGATGGACCAAGAGCAAGAGGCAGCTCATGTTGTTTAGACTGCTTGTTTTTCATGTTGATTGTGACAGAGTTAGTCTTTGTAATCAAATAACTATGCATTTTCTCCTTTATGGCAGCCTGGTTTGCGTTCGATTTGGGAGAAGTATTATGAAGAAGCACACGCATTGGTATATTTGGTCGATGCAGCTTGCCCATCCCGCTTTGAAGAGTCAAAATCTGCTCTAGGTAAGTTTGCACATGCTAGTTGACTCCGAACAGCATTATGTAGCGAAAGCTAAAATATAAATTGCGTTACACCAGAAAAAGCCCTGCGGCACGAGGATTTGCAAGGAGCGCCTCTTTTGATATTGGCAAACAAGCAAGTAGGAAATTGTGCATTGCCTCATTTTATTTGCTTAATCTCCAAAGATATGTTGTTGCTGATAAGTGTTGAATCTGGTAACCGGTGAGCAGGATCTTCCAAATGCTCACTCGGCTGAGGAACTAGACCGATACCTGGATCTAAAGAAACTAGACGAACGGGTGTACATGTTTGAAGCAGTTTCTGGATATGATGGGTGAGTAAAAAAAAACTGAGTTTAGCTACGAACAGGAATCTTGTAGCCCTATAGAGATACTTAAATTGTTATGTTGAGCAGGCGAGGAATCAAAGAGAGTATAGAATGGCTGGTCGGAGTGATGGAGAAAAGCAAAAGAACCGAAACATTAAGAGCCCGCGCAGGATATGTTCCTGTCCCAACTTCCTAGACTTGAAAGGGGCTCCCAAACTCAATTCTGAAACCAACTGTTTTCCCTAAGAAACATTTGTAGATAAAAAAAAAGACAGACCAGAATCTTGCATTGTTCTGCGTTAGCATCAGATCACATGATGAGTAGGGCTATTTATCTCCTTATTATATTACCTTTAAATCCTTACTAATGTTAATGATTCAGATTGAGATTTAAGGTCTAATTATTTCCCCATTGTACTGCAAACAATAACGTAATCAAGATCATTGAAAGGAAAGAACAGAGAGTACATTAGTTTCTCTTTTCTTTAGCTTACAAGACAGAATACACGCAGAAAACAGGAAAAGCAAACCATAGGTATCACTTTGCAGTTGCAGCCTAATTTGTTCCTGAAGCAAAGAAGAAGTGACTCTGAATTATCAGAAGGCTAAGAGCTTCAGAAAGCAATCAAGATGACGAGAGGGAGAGAGCTTATACCGGAAAAGAGAGGCTTAGGTCTGGTCTTAAACAAGATCTTTGTTCGTATTATCCCGACAACTTCCAGTTCCGTTTCTTTCTCTGACGTACACTTTTGAAGCTTCTTCAAAACTAGTAGAGGCTTCTTCAGAGTCACCTTAGAGCCCACGAGTTCATGGTAACCCACAGTGAACGTGTAGGTTTCCTGCAATCAATCGACGAGATCCTCAACAGTTCCGATTGGAAAAGAAGGCAAAATGAATACCTGGGATGAATCGGAGTGACAGAGACGACCGATCTCGAGATTCTGAATAGATCCTTGAAACGAGGATTGGGTCTCGACGACTCCTTGGAGTTCTATGATCGTCCACTCGCTACACTCGTCTCCTCCACATCCACACTTCACACGAATCTCCATCTTCTCCTTTATCGTTTGTCTTCTTCGAATTCGATACTGTACATTACTTTTATATATTTATATGTTATTTATGTGTATATACATATTGGCGGAAACAAACAAGATCTTTCGCGGGCTTTCTCTTTCGCTAGAGATGACGTCACAATTATCTCTCAAATATCAAACTCAATCTGCTACGAAACTTAAAAGTGTAACCTCATAATGTCAAAGAAGCATCCATTGTTACCAAAAGGAAGAAGAAACAAGTTCACTGAGTGGCCTCTGTCGATACACAAACACATACATATGTATATACAGAACATGGCCCTAAAAAGAAGAAGCAGCAGCAGGCATTGCATATTATAACCATGGCGTCATCAAACTACTCCAAAACAACCTAGTCCTTGGAGATAGATTGTGGTTGTGGAAACCTTAGATCCCCCGATTTCATGTTACCACACTGTTGAACTAAATAATCACAGCTGCTGCTGCTTTGCCTACCTTCCTGTACTTGTCTTGCTGATGCTGTAATCGTCATCCCCTCTGATTTTGGTTTTACAACTGGTTCATCTAACCCTATCGGGATTGCGCCCGTCAGGGTTTTTATAGCAAAATCGATACATGGGTCTTTCCAGATATCCGCACCCGGTAATTCGCTGGAAAAACACTGTTTTGCAGAGCCTGTGTTAGCATTTACAGGCATCTCTGGGAAAAAGTCGACTCCTTTCTGCTTGGAATGATTGTTATTTGGATCACAAGAGATTGCTGCAGTGTTGTTGGGAAGACGCAGCGAGTCTCCAGTCAGTGTTTTGATAGCAAAGGCAATGCAAGGATCTTTCCAAAGATCTGTAAGAGTTGAGTTAAATGCAGAGGAGGAGGAGAAGCTGTTGGTATTCATCTCCACCATTTCTGAGGATGTGCCTCTAACAACAGACGATTCAAATGAGTCGTTGCGTAATTTATTTCTCCTCTGAGTGACATTGCCGTTATCACAAGGATGCGGATGCTCTCCTTTATTTGATGATCTAAAGGGAGAGATCTTAGCCTTTGAACTCGATCTTTTGCCTGCTGCTGTCTTCTCACGCTTTGTTTGGCGAGACAATATTTCTTCCTCCAGCTTGTAACCGTCAAGATGAAAAAATGGATTCAGTTCCCACTTGGATATCACCAGTGGCATCTTCTTCTTGTCTGCAGACCCATTTCTTCTTACTGGTTTACTAATCTTTTCTCTCTGCACTTCTGCACTCACACGATTGCTGCTTGTAGCTTTTGGAGATGAATGTTCACTGTTATAGCTTTTGGCTACTCCCTTAGTAGCAACAGGATTCACAGGTTGCTTGCACTTTCCATCAGCTACTACTCGTTGAGCTTTGGTTCTTGTATTCAGTTCAAGCTCAATGCCAGCTAATCGTTTTGATGCTCTTCGTGCTACACTGCCAGTTAACTCATTCTTCTTCACTATAGCCTTATTATTCTTACTGATCCGTTTTTCAGTAGAATCTCTTACCTCTTCCTCCTTCATAACAGATTTCTTCCCTGGACTTTGTGAACTTTCACTCGGTCTGTATTTTAAACTATCTACAAATACAAATTTGGCATACTCAAAATTCTTTTGTTATCTCATCCAGCACTGAAGTTGGAAAACTAAGTCAGGTATCTACTTACCTTCTTCTGACTTTGCATTTGATGAAGATGAGTTCTTTCTTTTTACATCTACGTCTTCTTCAGTCTTACTATCTTTAGCTTGGCTCCTAGTAACACGTTTGGCAATGGGCTGCTGCTTCTCGATAGGATCTTTCACATCTTTCTTCCTCCCAAAATCCTCAAGAACTTGTGAGGTTACAATGCTCAAGCCGGAATTCATTTTACCTGCAAGTATAATAGAATGTTGACATTTAACGTTCCTCATTGCATAAGTATGTTGATACCCGAAAAAAAGATTTGTGCTTACCATTCTCGGAATGTTCATCAGAAGAAGATAAGTTTCTTCTCTGTTTACTATTTCTGACAATGTTCTTCTCCTTTTCCAATAAAGCTTCAGCAGACTCCAGAAAAAGCTAACAATAATATGGACTAACTCAGATATACATCTTCCTGATTTAACTAACAATAACAAAATGTAAGAAAGTAACTCACGACATTCTTTCCATTTCCGGAATCATCATCTTCTTCGATATCGCTTTCCTTCAATTTACGTGCATAACCAATATCGCCAGTCTCAACATACCGTGATGCGGCTTTGAAGGATTGAAAGATATACTCACTTTTAGGGTCAATGAAGAACTGCAAAAGGAAATAAGCCGTTTCCAAGAATCACATAAGAGCAAGTGATTGTAGGAGAAAATGCCAAAAGACGCAAAAGGCTGAAAATGAACAGAGGGTACAAACTGGATCTCTTCTTTTACGGCCTGATCTGTTTGATATTACTAACTTCTTCATCCATCCTTCAGGTAAGCCTTCAGCTGCAGATTTCTCAACTATAACCTGTATCAGTTAAACATAAAGACTTTATTTTTAAGAGACGTATAATGTCAAAATCTGAGGGAATGCGAACAAAATATCATTGTTTCCATATAAACAACAGTAAACTCTCAAATATTCCTTGCCTATAAACTTTCCGTGAACAATCTGATACCAAACCTTTCAAAATATGAATGTGATTCTTCTTGAAATTCTCATTGCATAAGTCAAGAACTAAAACTTTTTACAAAGCAAACAGATTTTCACAAAATCTGTAACCCTTAACCATCTCTACTTCCTTTTCACAAGAGGCAAATTGATACAAATCTTAACAAACTCAAAAAGACAGCAGAAATCAGCATCTCCATTTAGTTCACAAGTAAATAGAGCCTTTTTTTTTTGAAAAAAGCCATATTACAAGTACAGAAAAAATGTAGCTTCAGAACCAATCTTGGATCAAACTACATCTATCAACTTAACCAAGACACAAAGCCCTGTAAAGACCATTTGTAGACATGAAATTAGTTCACTAACCCTCTCTCTTTTGATATAGTCACTATCTTTCCCTACAGCTACGCATTGCATGCAAGAGAAAAATCATTATGACGGCACAAAGATGACATATTTTCCATGATTACGAAATCATACAATAGAATCTGAGAGTGAGAGAGGGAGAAAGTGAGATACATAGAATTTGGCAGTTCAATAAGATATACTACAATGTCCACAAAAGAGATTAACAAAAAAATCATACAGTAGTCACAAGATACAAACATGCACAAGACAATCCAGAGAGATTTATGCCAAAGGAAATCAAAATAAAAGATAGGGTTTATAACTCAGAATCACCTTTCTCCCGTTCTTCCTAACTTTGATTTCCACTTTCCTCTCAGCCGATAAACCATCAGAGATCCCTTCTCCGTCCATTTCTTCTCGCCTGAAAACTCAGCTCCGGTTACCGGAAAACCACGTTCTTCTCTCTTCCCTCTCCCTCTCACACACACACACACTTTCTCTCTCTTGAATCTTCGCACAAAAGAAATTAACACAACCCAGATTGGTTTCTCAAAACAAAACGCCAAAACCCATCATGAATTCACCCGAAAGAAACACACAGCGTCATCCAATTCTGATGTAAGAAGAATAAAAAATGGAACCTTTTATTTTGTCTGATTGTGATTTGTGTCCCCTGTCTCCACTAAGCTGAATAGGAAAACGTTTAATGGGGAAGAACGGAAAGGGTTTACACGTGTTTTAGCGGAGCTTCCATGGTGTGATTCCCGATTTGAGAGGCAAAGTAAACTCAGTCCACCACCAGAACTCGAGTCTTCGGGGGCAAACGGAGACTATTTTCTTATATTTATTCTTTTTTTTTTTACTGTCAGAAATAAACCAACCTATCACTAGATTTTTTTTTTTTTTTTTGTCAACCAACCTATCACTAGATTTATACATGTAAATAGACATTTTTTTGCTGTGTTTTGGATTTTTGTTTCTTTATTTGGTTAAGGTAATAAATTTGCAAATCTATTGACTAAGATATTTTTTGGAAACATACATTTATTACCATTTGACAGTTGTTATTATTTTATAAAACTATTTAATATTGAAACAATTATGAGTCGAAGTAGTTTTTTCATGAGCAAATAAATTATGTTTAACTATTTAATATTAAATATCAACAATTTAATAGTATTAACTAAGATGTTTCCATTACTGTTTAGGAAGAGAGATTTCGAAAAACGCGCGTGATTCACACACACGTTATTCAATTTCACTCTCAATTTTTTTATAAATTGCTTTTTTTCTATTGGTGCATGTTGTCGTTTCGGTGTTCGGCTTTCGCCGGCATCGCGAGAGGGCATCTAACTCTTCTCAATGCTCCTTCTAGTCCAATTCGTGAGTTTCTAGCGCATAATTCGGCTTCTTCTCGCTCACTCTCCTCGGTTTTGAGGCGGAACTCCTATTTCGACGAGCAGCGGCGGTCCATGGCGTGGCTCTTTTTTCGCGTTTGTTTACCTATTATAGATCCGGAAATCCACACTAGAGATTTATGATTTGTAAAGGGGAGTTTCATAGGACAAGCACTTTCAAGATCACATGATGCGTCAAAGAACTATATGAAACAAACAATGGGTTTCGTAGTTATCTTGTATTGATAAAAGGATGATTACAGATGAGATCTCAAGAGAGAGTTTACAGTAAGCTCGTAGAGCTGTTTTGTGTATAAAAATGATGGGAAAGAGAAAGTCATTGAGTTAAAGCCATTGAACTCCTTTTATAGTCTTGATGACGAGCTCTCCATCCGAATATCTCGTAGTGCTTTTGTTGGAACGACCTCCGTGATCTCCGGACTGTTGAGCCGATCTCGGAGTGATCCGTTTGACTAAATCAGCTCGACGGTTGACTTAAATATCTGACACGTCCTTCCTTGATACCCAGTCGTCTTCCAAAGTAGAGATGTGATGGGCTTCGGTTTTGGCCGGAGTAATGTCTCTAACGTCGACATGTTTATGAGATAACGCCATTGGGCCTTATCAGCCCAAATCCGAGTGCTGATTTTGGTACCAACAATTGCCCCAGCCCATTAATTATTTTAATATAATAATTAACTGGTAGGAAATGTGAACAGTCCTTCCGACTGCGGAGGTCTAAGCTGCTGACGTCAGCTCCCAGATGCCGAGATTCGAAATCATTATTTGATTTCTCATTTGACATCGAGATTTTCCGAAATGGAAAATATATGTAATCTTGGGAGCTGACATGATTTAAAATCGGAAAGATCCAAATCTAATGGTCGAGATCTGCAGGATGTGAGAGATCTCTCGAAAGTTGTTGTTGAGACGGGCTCATAAATAGATAAGTTTTTCTTTTTTGAAAAATATAATCGACGGTTGGGATTAATTGGGTGAGAGATCTTTGGGATCTCGAGAACCGCTGCATCATTTCGGCTTTAAAAGAGTTGCACACATCTCCCATTAATGGAGTTCGCACACTATCTCAAGGTAAAACTTTTTAACTGCTTCTTTATATAAATCGTTTCCAAATTTGGGAAAACTTTAGAGTATAATTTCAATTTTTCACCGAAAGACCTTGATGATTTTCGCAAACTGACTTTTTGCAAAAAATCGTTCTTTTCTCATTTCCTTCTCTCGCTTTCTATTTTCGACTCCAATTTTGTCTTCCCAATCTCATGGCATCCAACCAAGAAAGAGGAGACGACGCGGGTACCTCCAGCGTAACGAGGGAGTTACTGTTTAGTATGTGGCATCCGTCGAGGGTGACCGAAGCAGACCTCAAAGACTTGAGGAGGACTCATAACATCAGGAGGCGAGTCGAAATCGCCTTCCCTTCCCAGTGCAAAAATCCGGAGTCGATTCGTCTGGGTTGCTGTTGTGCCTACACGAGTTATTTCCACTCGTGCTGGCTCACCTTCCCGATTACGCATTTCATTTTAGAGGTGCTGGCTAGCTTAGAGCTGGTCTTTCCTCAGATGTTCCCTAGTCTGGTGAGACAGATAATTAGGCTTCAAGTGAGGCCGCTCGAGATACACCGTCCTCTTTTTGTTCCTGAATTCCACCATTTGGTGCAAGCGAGGAGGAATACGAGACTTTCAGGAACTTTCTACGCTTCCCCTCGTCCTGGTCGCAGTGTTTTGCTAGTGGCCTCAGCACGAGATGGAGGCGATTGGCACGAGAAATAATTTATTTTCCGCTCCAGTCCCTCCCTTGTCGGCGGTTTTGACTTTAGGGAGATTCGATATGTTTGGGGCATTGCCGCCGGTTAGACAAGGCGTCTATTATATCGTTTTATAACTGCATCGCGTTTGGCATATCTTGGTAACTTTTTTATTTTGCTTTTCTTTATTTTTCAGCAACTAGCACAGAGTCTATTCATCCCACATGCTTTTCGGGCTCGTCGAATTACTCCGGAGAGGTGACATCAACTGGGCCTCGTTTTCTTTAAGCCATGTTAAGCAAGCGTTCGGGATCGCTAATCGTCCGGACCACTTGCGAACAGATAAAGGTATGTCTCTTGTGAGTTGTTTTTGCTTAGAAGTGATGTGCGAGTGGCTGGCATATTGTCTGTGATGTTTGGATGTAGCTTCTGCTTCCGACCGATTCGAGCTCTTCAGCAACTATTCTACATCACATGGCCATTTTAGCCAGACTGTCATTCCGTTCAAGGAAGAACAAAAGGGAAACCTTCGCGGATGCGGGGAGAGTCCGATTTGGAGACATGGAATCTGCGAACATGGCGCTTATTGTTCCGCTTGTTATCTCCAACAGAGATATAATTCCACCTCCTCTGCCGACTATTGGCGGAGGTGATATCGAGATGCCCACTCCCGTGGTGGGAGGAGATGTCCAGCGAGCTGTCGAGATGTCTCCTGCATTGGCTGCCCCGGAGACAGATTCTCCGGCAGCGATAGTTATCGCGGAGGCTGCAGCTCTGGCGGCGAGGGCTTTGATGGCGAGCTGAATTGTTGTGCTTCATGATTGATAAGGTCCTTAGCCTAAGCGTCAGAGGACGGGCAAAGGACGTCGCGGGACCTCGAACAAGGGTTATACAAGGTCGAACTCGTCTGGTGGGTCGAATGGGAGTCACCCCTTCCATTGGAACTTTGAGCACTCCAAGGACGACCCGAGGGTATGGCTCATCTTGAGGAATTTCAAAGGTGCTGGCTGTCAGCTCCCGACCATCAGGAACATGACAGAGCGAGAGGGCTACATTGAGTCTCAGACGGCTACCGGCAAGATAAATTTCGCGACATATTGCCTATTTTTGGAATTGTGTACGTGGTCGATTTTGACCGTTTTCCTCTTTGTGTTTTAGGCGTTGGAGGCATATCATCGTCATGTCGACTTGCTCAATAAAATATTGAGGGACGTGCCTCGTGGGAAAGAGCTCGAGAGGATGACGAAACTGATCGAGGAGTTGCTTTTTGAGGTGCATGTTCAAGGGTCTACTGCCATCGCCCTGTCCAGCCGACTCGCCTATGCGACTGCTGAGATCAAAACTGTCCAAGATCAAGAGGTGTGGATTCAGGCGGAGAGGGCGAACATGGTGGGAGTCCATAAGAGGTTGGATATGGTCCAGAGAGAGCATGATAGGCTTCTTGCCGAGAGCCGCAAGCTCTCCGAGGAGAAGCGCATGCTGATCGCGGTTCTTGGCAAGGTGGTGGAGGATAGCGTGAAGGAGGCCATGGCCAAGCTTTATGCTCAGTACCGTGAGTTTCTGGATACCCTGAAGGCTAAATAGGCTCACAAGGACTTGCAGGCCAATCTTGACCTGATTGAGAAGCTAGAGTCTAGAGTTGGTGTCACATTCGAAAAGGTAAAGCTGCTTGAGGTGAAAGAAGAAGCCGCCCTCAACCTTGTTGCCGCAAAGGTATTAGACTTCTCAATCAGCAAGCTTCCCTTGCCCAGGATTTTGGAGGAGATTGAGCAGCCCATTCGAGTTGATCCAGTGACGGGAGGTCCGGCGGGAGTGTACCATCACAGTTCAAACAACGGTGTCGAGCTGTCCTCGATCGAAACAGAGAGGAGGGATAATGCGTAGCGATCTCAGCCTTTGTCGCTCTTTTTTACTTTGTTTTTTTTGTTTCTTTTGGATTTGGTACCCAAGAGGGTTTATCCCTTTTTATCTCTTCTGAAATGGTTTTGCCCAAGGGGCCTTTTAAATAAACAGCTTGTTTCCCTCAAGTTTCGCGACTGGAAATTCTTTTAAAGAAACTTTTTCGAATAGTGCTCAAGCGAGCCTATGCGGCTCGACGTCTGAATTTCTTACTTGCTTTCAAGTTTAAGTTGAGACCAAGATCGAGCGATTGAAGAGTCGGCTTTGTAAGGAGTTTGAGATCAGACCGGTGGTCGACGAGGCGATTGATCAGTTAGCTCGATTTTAGGAATCAAGGGCGAAGTGTCGAATCTTAATGTGCTCTGGGTGTTGTTAATCAGATGAAAGGGCGTCCAAATGTTTGAAGGAATTTCATGAGCTTACGAGATCGAAAAAGATAGGCACTCATCAATCCAATTGCGAACTCTTGCGTACTACGTAGCCGAATGATGTGAGGACATCTTCTTGGGTATTTTCGAAATGTCTTTATATATACTTTTTAGGTAATGCTCGTGGACTTGGTTCTTTGTATTTGCTTTACCTTGTAGCATATCGTTTGTTTAGTCGTTTTGAGACCGAGATCAAATGTTTAGATTCGAAAAAGTACAAGTAAGGCGGGTTATTGTAAAAGAGTTATTTTATTCAATCAGATTTAGTATAAGAGGTACAGAGCCCATCATTGAGACTGGTGAGATAAAATAAAAAGTAAAAGGAGGTGGGGGCTGCACTCGAGGGGTGAGCTGCCTATTGTCAAGGGACCAAGCATAAACTTAGTTCGATTTTGAAATAAGTACTTAGTGATAGTACCTCTTGAGATTCATGACATTCCATGGTCGTATCTCGGGTTTGTCAGTATACGTTTTTGAGCCTGTAGACTCCGTTACGGACTACTTCGGTGACTAGGTAGGGACCTTCCCAATTAGCTCCTAGTTTCCCAGCACCTTGCTCTCTGGTAAAGACCTTGTGCAAGACGTAGTCTCCTACTTTGAATCTCCTCGATCTGACTTTTGAGTTTTAGTAGCGAGATGCGACATGCTGATAATTTTGAATTCGAATTAGAGGTTGATCGAGTCTTTCATCGATAGTCTCTAAGTGATCCAGGAGCATTTGTTCCTTAAGCTTGACGTTTTGAGGACAATGAAACCTCTGAAGGCTTTAAACGGGTAGCTCGGTGTGAGATCCGGGATTCACACTAAGAATTTTTATTCGTGGATTTGGACTTTAGGATATAGAAATGGTATAGTTTCCTATGAATCAAAGACTTTATTGAGATTGATCGTCGAGATAGAACAAACACAATCGAAAAGAGAGTACAAAGTATGATGACCGAGCTATCTAGTCGAAGTGTTCTAAGTTAGGGTTGGAATGTCTTGAATGAATCGCCACTTCTCCTTTAAATACTCTCGACTTCGATCTTTCTATTCCGATATTTCGGCCTCTCCTTCATAACGATCCCCGATATTCTCGCGGATCAGTTGAACTGGCAAAGACCGAGTCGCTTTATCTCCACGTCGTCTCTGTCGAGCTCGAGCTCGATCTCCTCCCACTTCGGCGTTGCTTGGGCTTTGTCAAGACGTTATTCGTTCGGGCCCAGCAAAAGAATCGGCTCGTCTCTTTGTCTCTGATTCTGGAACGGACTCATGAATATGGGCCTTTGTATTATTTGTTAATGGGCCGGATTTCCTAGAGGGAAATCCAGTACCAACAATGGCCCCCCAGCCCATTGATTTCGAGAAGTCGAGGTTAATGGGCGGTGAACGTTCTCGGGAGGACGCGCGCGTGTCTCGGGTGGCGAAAACCTAATGATTACTCTCGCCCCATCCGTAGATCTTGTTTCGATCGGGTGGCCAAGGTTGGGCGCGTGGGTTGGATCAGCCTGTTCGTGGCGCATCCGTTACCATGGCGGATGTGACTCAATCGTTAGTCACTCGCTCATGCCTCTAGATCTTATATCGACGGTCGAGATCGCAGGGAACTGAAGGATCCCAACTGTCTCAATCTTTTTCGTAATTATTTACAAATTTCGAATTGAGCGGTTGGGATTGTGGGATGCGAAAGATCCCACGGATCTCGAGCACGAGATAGTTTAAACGGGGAAGTTACCTAGCACGATTCCCATTACTGCTCGCACTACAAATCGTCAAGGTAACTTCTTCTCCCTCATTATATCCCTTTTTTTTTTGCCTCTCGCTCTTATTCCTTTTGCCGTTATTCCGAGACTTTCTCCTCTAGAGATTTCGTCTTTCTTCTTTTCTCAAAAGAATTTTCCGATACACCGAACTATCATGGTTTGAAAGAGTGCGGTCTGGGCAAGTTCAACTGTGGCGGTAGGACCGGCTGGTCCCCATCCACCGTCCAGTTTGACTGTTGACCAAATACGGAAGTTGCGGGCGAAGTGCCGGATTCCGCCGGAGGTGGAGATACTTATCCCATCACCGAATATGTCCCCAGAAACTGTCGTCGAGGGTCATTGTTGTGCCTCTTATACCTATTTCGATAAATGCGGATTGTTTTTCCAATCTCTCGCATTATCTCATGGGTTTTGGCTCAACTCCAGCTGGCCTTTCACCAGATGACTCCAAATTTTGTTCGGTATGTCGTCTGGCTCGGGGTCAGAGCCGTCGAGGAGGGCATCGACTTCGGGGTCGAGGAGTTGATGAGGGTTTGCTCGGTAAAACATAACACTCGTTTTCCCGGGACCTACTACCTCTCTCCTCGCCATGGGAAGATCCTTGATGAGATCCCGACGAGGGATGTGTGGAAGAGTAAATACTTTTACTTCGGGATCAATCATCACTCGGTCGAGGATTTTGATTATTCGGTTATCCCGACAAGATGGGCAGCTAGCGTTGGTTAGCTTATAGGGTTTACTAGTTTCTCTGGTTGCTTCGGTGTTCTTCATTGACATCGAGCTGTTTGCTAATAACCTTTTTGGTTTCTTTGCAGAGGCTCATGAGCCACTATCTTTGAACCCAAATACATCGAGTTTGATAGCTCGCCTTCGGAGAGGAGATATCTGCTGGTGTAACTTTACAGACCAGCGAATTCGAGCTGCCTTAGGTCCTGCGGCCCGACAACCTCCTTTATACCAACCTCGTCTTTCACGAGACGGATCACGCTTCCCTTGTCAGCCCACTTCGACTCGAGTCGTTCAGGCTCCGCTTCAGATTATCGAGCGGGCTGGAGAGAGTAAGTATTTAGGTCAGTCCGTACAAGGGTTTTTGCACCATACGCCTTTCGTTTGCCGGGCTGACTCGAGTCTGTTTTGTCTGCTGGTCGACCTGTTTTGGACGACAGTTCTACCGCAAGCACCCCTTCTCTTGAAAAGATATCGCGAAGATCTAGCAGTCGTCGGAACGGGAAGGATCCCATTGATCTAGCAGTCGTCCGAGGGGCCTCCTCCTCCTCCTTCGATCCCTCCTCCTAACCCTGTTCAGGTTTCTCTCCCCGTGGTCACAGGGTCCGGAGAGGCAAGCGTGTGGGCGGAGAATTTACCTCCTCTCTTGGCCGGTCAGGAACCGGTTCAGATCCTGTCTAGAGAGCCTGCTTTGCGCAGCTCCTGGTCGAATGGTTCGAGAGGATCAAACGGTCGGAGCCGGGGCGGTCCTCCTCCTCCGGCGGCGAAGCGTCAAAGGACTGACGCGGAGGTGAGTTCGCGAAGACCGAATCAGAGTGTTGAGGTGAGACCTGCTTCTTTCGGGTCCTCCGGGTCATTCAACTGGCGCTTCAGGCATAAGAAGGAATGTCCGATTGCGGATGACCCAAAGGGTTTCGCCTATCTGCTGAGGCATTTTAAGCCCACAGGTGTTCAGCTCCCGGCTGTCGGGGATATGGCTCTCGGTGATACTTACACCGAGATGATGGCGGCTTCTGGGAAGGTAACGATTTCTTTCCTTCGTTTTTTGATATGTTTCATGCACAATTCTCATTTTTCGCGTAGGCCTTGGAGGCTGCGAACAGGTTTGCGGCTAGGGCCGAGCGTGAGCTGCGAGAGGTACCGCAGGTGAGTGAGCTCGATACCGTCGAGAAGACGGTTAGCGACCTGAGAGCGCAGTTGCAGGGGGCCTTGGCTCGGGAAGAGGAGCTACGGAAGACGGCGAGCGACCTGGATGCGCAGTTGCAGGGTGCCTTGTCTCAGGTTTTGGTCGCAGAGGAGGCGAGTCGAACCGCCATTGAGGCAGGTCGGGTTGCGGATGTGCGGGCTACGCAATGTCAGGCCTCTCTGGACAAGGCTCTCGCCGACTGAGAGTTTGACGTCAAGGTGGCGGCCCATGAGGCGAGGAAAGGGCTAAACGGTGAATACCTCAAGATTCTCGAGGGAATCGCGGCGAAGGAGAGCCAAAGGAAGGTCGCCGTGAGCGCTGAGATGAGGCTTCAGGAGGCCTTGGCCAATATCGCGCTTATCGCCGAGTTCGCCTCTGGCGAACTGGATCTGACCAAGGAGGTGATGGACTTGGCCGAGAAGAAAAGATTGGCCACGGAGGAGATGAATGCCGCAGCGGTGTCGGACTTCAGTATCAGCAAGCTTAATTTGCCGGTGATGTCGGACGATTCCGTGATCTTGGCGCGCCCTCTAAACCAGGCGGCCGCTCGTCTTGATTAGTATGGGTTGAACCTTCCGACCGGAGTTAGCTCGCGAGTTAGCGATGAGGTCGAGGGTCGACTCGAGGAGGACAGGGCGACTGATGACCAGATGGAGAATCAAGACGAAGCTTCCTCTCCTTCCAAGCAGTTCTAGTCCTTTTTTTATTCGTTGCTGCCCTAGAGGGCTTTTAATTTCTTCCTCAGACTTTTGTTGCCCAAGGGGGTTTTTTTTTCTTTGTTTTTGGTGTTGCCCTTAGTGGGCTTTTGTTCGAACTCGAGGACATCGTGTCCTCTTTTTTTTTTATGAATTGCTTTCGAATCTTTCATGCCTTAGCATATACTTTACTGATTTGATGCTTCAACATAGAGTTTGGCCGTTACGGCAACTTGAACCTCTTCGGAGGGGTCGACAAATAACTTGTTTCGAATTGCCTTAGGGAGTTCTTTGTGAACTTTCAGGTCGATTGTACGCGAGGTATCACTCTTTCGTAGTGTAAGATTCGAGCTTAATGCTGGATGCTTTCAAAAAATTGCTGAATATAAGGACGAATCGAAGTGGACTTACAAAGGTCGTTTGCTTGAATAACTGTCACGACTTCGTTGTTTTTTGCTTGAAGGGAGGGGGTAGCCCCCCAATTCTTTTAATCCATATAAGGTTTAGAAGAATTATAGGTTTTGGAAAGATCATTATGGATCTCTTTCTTTGGGACGATCATTTCAGTTCGTTCGACTTGGGAGGACCATTTTAGGTCGCTTGTTTTTGGGACGATCATTTTAGTTCGTTCGATTTGGAATGACCATTTTAGGTCGCTTTGTTTGAAGGGATAATTTCATATCACTTGATTTTGGGGGAGGCCGTTGGAGGTCTCTTGGAAGGGATAATTTCATATCGCTTGTTTATTGAGGGATAATTTCTTATCGCCTTATTTTTTGGAGAGATAATTCCATATCTTTTGATATTTGGAGGGATAATTTCATATCACCTCTATTTGGAGGAGATAATTTCATATCGCTTGATTTTGGGGAGAGGCCATTTCAGGTCACTCGGAGAGGATAACTTAATATCGTTTGTTTCTGAAGAGATAATTTCATATCACTTTGCTTCTTGGAGAGATAATTTCATATCACTTTAGCTTTTGAAGGGATAATTTCATATCGCTTTGTAACGGCGAAGTATTTCGCAACGACTCTAACTTTTTCGACAGAAAGAGACATTGGATTGAGAGACTTATTTTGATTTCACAAAGATAAGCTAGTGTGACTTCGTCAGAAGTTGTTGAGCTTGGTAAGAGCTTTGTGTTGGGGGGTGGCTGCGCTCGAAGTCGAGCTGCCTACGTACCCTTTTAAGGGGATCAAGCCATTTCGTAGTTCGATTATGTTGTCGTACTCTTAGTGGAAGTACTTTTTGAGGTTGATGATGTTCCAAGGTCGTAGTTCAGGTTTCTGGGTTTCTACCGACTTGAGTCGGTAGACCCCGTCCTTTACAACATCGGTGACCTGGTAAGGACCTTCCCAATTTGCTCCTAACTTTCCAGCGTGTTCTTCCTTTTTAGGGTCGAAAACTTTCCGTAAGACGAGCTCTACTACTTGAAACCTTCGAGTTTTGATCTTGGAATCGTAGTAACGAGCTGTGGCTTGTTGGTAGTTCTGGATTCGAGCTAGTGCGAGGTTCCTCCTTTCGTCGACAAGGTCGAGCTCGTCAGTTATCATCTTGTTATTGAGTTCCTCTCGTCATGGGCATTCTTCTTTGCGGATGCTTGACACGAGGATTTCGGCTGGTACTACCGCCTCAATCCCGTAGGCCAGCGAGAAGGGAGTCTCGCCGGTGGATTTGCAGGGGGTAGTCCGGTAGGCCCAGAGTACGGCTGAGAGCTCGTCGCTCCAGCTCGTTTTGCACTCATTGAGTCTTTTCTTGAGGTTGTTCATGATTGCCTTATTAGCCGCTTCCGCCAGCCCATTCCCTTGGCGATAGCGTGGTGTTGAGTAAGTCAGCTTTATGTTCCACGTTCTGCAGAACTCCTTGAAGGCGTTTGATATGAACTGGGGACCGTTATCGGTGACGATCTCGTGAGGTAGTCCATGTCGGCAAACGATGTTTCGCCAGACGAACTCCTTAACATGAACGTCTTTGACTTTTTGGTACGACTCTGCTTCAATCCATTTGGTGAAGTAGTCCGTCATTACCTGTAGGTGCGTGGCTTTCTTTCTGCCGGACGCGACTAAGGGTCCCACGATGTCCATTCCCCATCGCATGAATGGGTATGGCGATGAGATAGAGGAGAGTTTCTCCGATGCCTGGTGGATAATTGGGGCATGCTTTTGGCATTTGTCGCATTTGTTGGAGAAGGACTCGCATTCGGTGGCCATTGTTGGCCAAAAGTAGCCTTGCCTTTTTATTCGCACGGCCAAGGCTCGTCCTCCGGAATGGCTTCCGCAGGATCCATCGTGGGCCTGTGTGATCACGGCTAGGGCTTGCTTTTTATTGAGGCATTTGAGGTAAGGTCCGGAGAGACTCCTTTTAAAGAGCTCTCCTTGTGTGACGCAGTACCTTGCACTTTGTGTTTTGAGTTTCCGTGCCTCCCATTTGTCGTTGGGAACTTCGCCATTTGTAATGTATCGAATGATTGGAGTTCTCCAGTCTTCGTCATTGTCAGGCTCGGGTCCTTGATTAGCGGATGCGGCTTGGATTGGTCTGTCGGGGACGTTCGCAACGTACACGGCGTTTCTTGGATCGAGATCATCATCAATCTCGATGATATAACGCCAAACCTTCCGGGGTGCCGCTCAGGCTGAGCTCGCCGAGAATAAACTCAACTCGCTTCCGCGACCCCTGAGGGAGTGTTTCGGGAGATTCCGGCTCCCTTGTCCGTTCTCGTTTATTCTGAGAAGGCCTCTTGGTGTTCGACTCTTTGGTCTGTTTACTTTCCTTTTTGTCGGATGGAGTTTCCTCCTCGACTTCGGAGTCTTGTTTGCTTTCGGACTCTCGCTTTTGAGCCTTGGCTTTAGCTCAAGTACAGCAATCTTCTGTCGAGTGTCTTTGTTGTGAAAATCACAGAATATTTCCTTGTCGAACTCGAATTTCTTCGAGCTCTTCGGGCTCTCGACCGCATTGACGTTTCCTGATCTACGGGAATCCTTTTTTGAGTTCGAGTTCTGCGAGCCCGACGGATTCTTTTCTTTTCGATGCTTTTCTCTGAGGGTCGTGGTTTCATCCTCGAGGCGAGCGAAGCCTGATGCGCGATGAAGGGCGTCATCGAGTATTTGAGGTTCGCGGATTGTTATTTCCTCGTGGAATCTGGTTGAATACCATAGTCCAAGTCGCAGTGCTTCTATAGCTACTTCGTCTCGTGGGTTTGCGATTTTGGATTTTATTTCCTTAAATCGGTCGATGTACGAGCGAAGCGATTCGTCGGGTTTTTGGGAGACGCCAAATAGAGCTGCCTCAGTAGTCTTTTCCTCGATAAAGACGGAGTATTGTTTGAGGAAAGCCGTCATGAACTGGGTGAAGTTGTCGATGGACCTTTCTTCCAGTCCGGCAAACCATTCTAGGGCGGAGCCCGATAGGTTTTCGACGAAGAGCCTGCAGAAAGCTGGCTCTCTCTCCTCGTCGGTAAGGTATACCCTTGCCATCTCTAGCCGGAATGCCCTGATATGGGCTTTCGGGTCCGACTTCCCAGAGAATTCCGGAAATTTAGTTTTCTTGATTTCTCGGATCCTTGCGAAGGCGATCCGGTCTGTGAACGGCGTTTGTCGCGTTTCTTCGATTACTCGATCGATGTCGGGCGCCGCGCTCGTTGCCATGTGAAATTTCGAGCTTAGACTGTTGAACTGGGCCTTAGCCTGTTCGATGTACTGTCTAAGCATATCGTGTTCATCGCCTACCGTAGGCGTGAACTGGGCTTGTGCCTGGTTTGACGCTTGCCCCGGGAAAACGGGGTTGAGGAGATCGATTGTTTGAATCGATCTCGTCTGGTCGACCTGCGGCGTTCGGAACTGTACCGTATTTGACCCGTTAACGGGTCCCGAGCTCGAGGCGAAAGCAGAGCCTCCTAGTTGCCTCGGCCGGATGTTGGAGTTATCCGGGAAAAGTGGTGGCCCGGGTAATGGTCATTTCCCTGATCCGGTTGGATCTGTGACCATTGAACTCGAAGTGAATGGTGTCGGTATCGCGATATGGGTCATTATAGGGCGGCAGCCGCTACTTGACGTATTAGCGAAACTTCCCGACGCTCCCGGGGGAGTTACTACCTGGGAGAAGTCCAAGCGTGTACACGGTGGAGGACTTATGGGGGTTCGTGGATCATGTGCTGACCTACCCCCCCCCCCCCCCGGTTTTGGCTTGCTAGCTCTTCGAGACGGGCATTAATGCGCCTTTATTGTTCATCGAGCTGCGCGGCCAGAGAGCGGTTCGCGATCTCTTGGGCCCGTGCACTTGCCTCGTTGTTCCTCGTTCGGTTTACCAGCAGGCTTAACATCGAACGGATTTCAGCGAGATCATCTGGGCCTTGTCGCTGTGGAGCAGAAGGCAGTGGTGAGTTAGGTCTGGTTATTCCAGATCCACTTCCAGGGGTGGGAATTGAATCGTTTCTCATCCACACCCAGTTTCTGCCCGGATCGTTAGTTCCTGACAAAACAATTGTCGGAGTCTGGCTCGTCGCAATCGTTTGGGCGACTGAGCCGGCTGGTGCCGAGGTCGTGGAGACTGAGGCAGAGCTCGTCAACGCGCCATCGATCTGACCTATGATTCTTACCCCGGTGGTGTTCTGAGGAACGTTGTCGACCGTTTGAGGGTGGTCAACTGGTGGTGTGGCGCAGGGAGAGCCAGATTGGTCGGGATTCATCTCGATCTATCGGATCTAAGATCTGATTCTTAAGACAGGAAAAACTATAGATAGTCCCCACAGTCGGCGCCAAATGTGAGATCCGGGATTCACACTAAGAATTTGTATTCGTGGATTTGGACTTTAGGATATAGAAATGGTATAGTTTCCTATGAATCAAAGACTTTATTGAGATTGATCGTCGAGATAGAACAAACACAATCGAAAAGAGAGTACAAAGTATGATGACCGAGCTATCTAGTCGAAGTGTTCTAAGTTAGGGTTGGAATGTCTTGAATGTATCGCCACTTATCCTTTAAATCCTCTCGACTTCGATCCTTCTGTTCCGATATTTTGGCCTCTCCTTCATAACGATCCCCGAGATTCTCGCGGATCAGTTGAACTGACAAAGACCGAGTCACTCTATCTCCACGTCGTCTCTGTCGAGCTCGAGCTCGATCTCCTCCCACTTCGGCGTTGCTTGGGCTTTGTCAAGACGTCATTCGTTCGGGCCCAGCAAAAGAATCGGCTCGTCTCTTTGTCTCTGATTCTGGAACGGGCTCATGAATATGGGCCTTTGTCTTATTTGTTAATGGGCCGGATTTCCTAGAGGGAAATCCAGTACCAACACTTGGCAGGAAATATCGCTTTCATTCCGTATGCGAGTGAGAACGCAGTCTCGTTAGTTGTTTTGCGAGGTGTAGTGCGGCATGTCCAGAGTACTCCGAGGAGCTCTTCACTCCATCTATGATTTTTGGCGTCGAGTCTTTTCTTGAGGTTGTCAACGACCGACTTGTTTGCTGCTTTGGTACGACCATTTCCTTGAGGATATCTCGGAGTCGAGGTGGTCAGGCGAATGCTGTATGTTTCCAAGAAACTTCTGAACCTTTTGGAGGTGAGATTAGTTATGGTGTCTGTTATGATATCATAAGGGAGACTGTGGCGACATACAATGTTTTTCCAGATGAAGTTTTGTGTCTGGAATTCGGTCACTTTTTGGTAGGATTCAGCCTCTATCCATTTAGTGAAATAGTTTGTTAGGACTAGCAAGAAACAATGTTTCTGTTTGCCAGATGGCACGAAAGGTCCGGTGACGTCCATAGACCATCTCATGAATAGATAGGGAGATGATATTGAAGATAGTTGTTCAGCTGGTTGATGGATTATAGGTGCATGCCGTTGGCATTTGTCGTACCTTGCTGAGTAAGCTTTGCAGTTTGCGACCATGGTGTGCCAAAAGTAGCCTTCTCGTTTGATTCGTACTGCCAGAGATCGGCCTACGAAGTTATTTTCGCAAGTGCCCTGGTGTGTTTCTTTTATTAAGGTCGCGATTTGCTTTCCATGAATGCATACTACGCATGGTTCGGATAGGCTGTGTTGTACAATCTGTTTTGTATTATACAGTATTTTGCGCTTTTTGTTTGACGTTGCAGGCCTCCCATTTGACTGGGGGCACGAGTCCATGCTGAATGTATTCATAGATGTGTTGTCTCTAATCAAGTCTCATCTCGAGGTGATCTTCTGAGAATATGTCCGGTGGTTCCTCCTCGACGGGAGGAACAAACTCATCATATAAAAGAGGTATGTCAGTTGTTCCCGTTAAGGGGTTAGACGGAGCGGCTTCTTGGTAGTTACTGAGTCTTATGTCATTGACAGATAGTGCTTTCATCGATATGTCAATATTGGGTTTCTCTATTCCTTCTACAGGAATTATCCTTTTGACCAGTGGGTCTGAGGTTTCACCTAAAGCTGCTAGAGTGTCTGTAGAGGTGTTTTCACCTCGCGGATCCTGGTTAGGTCAAATGAGACGAATTTAACTGTTAATACGCAGGCCACTTTTAGGTAGGCATCCATTCTGTCATCCTTTGCTTCGTATTTGCCGTGGTACTGGCTAGTAACGAGCTAGGAATTACTGAAAGCCGATATTTATCGAGCTCCAATCCCAAGCGCGAGCTTGAGACCGGTTATGAGAGCTTCGTATTCTGCTTCATTATTGGATTATACGAAGACGAGCTTGAAGGATTACTCTAGAACCTCTCATGTAGGAGTTACTAGTTTAATGTAAACTCTCGATCCGTCTCTGAAGGATGCTCCATCGACATGGAGTATCCATTTCTTTTCGGGGATGGCTTCTTCTGCGGATTGTGGCGTTAGCTTGATGACAAAGTAAGATAAGACTTGAGCTTTCGCATAGGTCCGAGTGTGGAATTCGATGCCGTACTCGCTGATCTCGATGGCCCATTTAGCTAGTCGGCCAGATTGGCTCGTACTGTGGAGTATAATGCGAATTGGTTGCGAGGTCATCACTACGATGGAGTGTGATTGAAAGTAAGGACAGAGCTTACGAGCTGAAATGACCAAGGCTTGAGCCAGTTTTTCCAATGCTGGATAACAGGTTTCTGCATCTATCACTGTTTTTCTTACATAGAAGATTTGATGCTGCTCGTTTTTCTCTTCGCGAACTAGTACTCCACTTACTGCAGCAGATGACACTGCGATGTAGAGGTAGAGCAGCTCTCCCTCCACTGGTTTATTCAGGATAGGGGACTCGCTTAGATAAGCTTTTAATTGCGTGAATGCCTCTTCACATTTTCATCCCACATTAATTCCTTGTTCCTTTTTAGGAGCTGATAAAATGGGAGACATTTGTCGGTTGATCGAGAGATAAAGCGATTGAGAGCTGCTATTCTCTCTGTTAGTCGTTGCACTTTGAGAGTTGTCTTGGAAGACCGCATCATTATGAAGGCTGCAATCTGTTTGGGGTTGGCTTCGATTCCTCTTTCGATTACAATGTAACCGAGGAATTCGCCGGAGAATACTTCAAAGGAGCATTTAGCTGGATTTAATTTCATGTCGTATTGGTTAAGGATCGAGAAGCATTCCTTTAGCTGAGCTATGTGGTTGCATTCTCGGGACGACTTGACCAGCATGTCGTCTACATAGACTTCCATGGTTTTACCGAGCTGGTCTGCGAACATTTTGTTTACTATGCGCTGATAGGTTGCACATGCGTTCTTAAGTCCGAAGGGCATTACCTTGTAGCAGTAAATGCCTCGGTCTGTGATAAAAGCTGTTTTTTCTTGATCCTATGGGGTCATCAGAATTTGATTATACCCAGAGAAAGCGTCCATGAAGGACAAGAGCTGGTGGCCAGTTGTAGCTTCTACCATGCAACCTATATGAAGGAGTGGAAATTGTCCTTATGACAAGCCTTGTTGAGGTCGGTAAAATCGATACACACTCTTCACTTCCCATTATTATTTTTGACGACTACTGGGTTGGCGAGGTAGTCAGGGTATTTGACTTCCCTGATCTGACCTACTATGAGTAGTCGATCGGCCTCATCGTTAACTGCTTTAGCTCGGCCAGGGCCGAGCTTCCGCCGTTTTTTCTTGATGGGCTTGTAAGTAGGGTCAACATTTACGTCGTGGGATGTCACTTCCAAGGTGATCCCTTTAATGTCTGTTGTGGACCACGCGAAGGTGTCCACATTGCCTTTAAGAAAAGTTATAAGTTCATCCTTGATCTGGTTGGTTAGGTCTGCTCCGATACCGATGCACCTTTCGGGGTTTGTATCGTCGATGCAGACTTTCACAACAAGTTCTTTTCGGATCCGCATACCATTGGGTCTTTGTTGCGTTTGACCTATCATTGTGCGAGCTCATTGTTTTTCTCTAATTGATATAATTCAGACTGTTCTGTCTGACTATAACCATCCAGGTAGCATACTCGGCGGCCTTTTAGCTTCCAAATATCCATATGGTTCCATTAGGACCAGAAAATTTGACGCACTGATGGTATGTGGATGGAATTGCTTTCATGGTGTAGATCCATGGCTGCCCATAATTGCATTATAGGGTGATGGCATGTTTACTACCGTGAAGTTTATTTTCTTTAGTACTTCGGCAGCATTGAGTGGCAGTTGGATTGTGCCTAATAAGTACGCCGTTTCACCGGCGAAGCCTGTGAGAGCTTCTTTCTCACGTTTTAAGTCAAAGTTCATAAAACCCATTTTTCTAAAAGGAGTGTAAAACAACACATCTACTGAGCTACCGGTATTGATCATGACTCTGGATAGCTCGAATACAGATACGTCGAGATCGATTATGAAAGCGTCGTTGTGCAGTATATCCATTTTTAGCATTTCTTTTTCCCAGAACCAGATTTTGTGGTTAGTCCCTTCTAATTTAATTTCAATCCCCTAGCCTTTGAGGAACTTTCTATGGAATGTTTTGATTGATTTTACCGATTCATGGCAGAACTTGGAGCATCCACAAATGAAGGTTATGCTTTTTGGAGGTGGACAGAACACCCCCCCCCCCCCCCCCATCCCCCCCCCTCCCCCCCCCCCCCCCCCCGGAAAGTGCGAGGTGAGCTGTAGGTAAGCTTGGAGTTCGACTCCGCACTAGCCAAATGAGAGGTTTTATGTAACACTTTTCTCCCCCGGGAAGTGCAAGGAGAGCTGGAGCTTGAGTTTGCATTAACAAGGTAACGGGGGGGGAGACCTTTTTTCAGCCATTGAGCAGAGTAGCTCAAGTTTTCAGCAAATGAGGTCAATGTATTTCGGTGCAGTGCTTTCTGGAGCGAGGCTTTTTGGAGGTGGGCATAGCCCTTCCTCCCCACCCCCAGAAGTGCGAGTTGAGCTAGAGCTTGTTCTCGTGCGTTTTAAAGGTGCGGGAAGGGGGGGAGACCACATATTTGGGGTTACCTCCACAAAGGGTGAGGTTTCTAAAGATGAGGTCGATATGCTTTTGTCCTTTTCGTGAACCTGGTAGTGGATACTTAGGGGTTTTCTCCTCAATTTTTCGGCTCCTCTTAATGGAGGTTGCCTTATTTGTATCGAGCTTGAGTGGGAGATCGTCTTCTTCAGGAGTTTGTTCTTATGGAGATTCAGTCTTGGATTTTTCAGCGGAGAGACGAGCTTTGCTTCAGCATTCTTCTTAGGAATGTCCGTTCTTGTTATGATATTTTCAGAATTTGTTCTTGTCAAAGGGTTTGTTTTTGGACTTGGTTAAATCTTCGATAGTGAAGTTATGTTGACATTGACCTTTATCCTTTGAATCGCTTCTCGAATTTCTGTTTGAGTTGTTTACTGCGGATTTTTTGTGACTATCCACGATATTCTTAATCTCTTCCTCATTAAGCGCGAAAGTTGATGCCCGATGGAGCGCGTCATCAAGAGAGACTACTAATCTAACTGCGAGCTCTTTGCGGAATATGGAAGAGTACCAGAGTCCATGTCTGAGTGTTCTGAGGGCTACGACCTTTTTCAGGTTTGCAATCTTAGCTTTGACGTCTTTGAATCTGTCAATGAAGCTTCTAAGGGATTCATCTTGAGCTTGAGTGATTTACCAAAGATCGGCCTATGTGGCTTGTTCATGTATGTAAATTGAGTAGTGTTTAAGGAAAGCCGAGGCGAGCTGGTTAAACTTGTCTATGGAATTTCCTTCTAAGGCTGCAAACCATTCTAAGGAGGACCCGACTAGATTTTTGGCAAAAAATGGCAGTGGTCGGCTTCTTTCTCGAAATTATTCAGATGCACTCGAGCTATCACTAGCCTGAATGCTTTGATATGAGCTCGAGGATCACCTTTTCCAGAGTATTCTGGAAATTTGATTTTAGATGCATCTGGGATGCGAGCTTTAACGATCCTCTCCTTGAAGGGAGTTCGTCGAGTTTCATCGCAACCTTGTCAATATCATCAGCTGATCTTATGACAAAGTGAATTCGATTGTTCATCTGTTGCAGCTCGGAGTTTGTGTGATCAACATATCTTTGGAAAGATTCGCGATCGATCACGCCTTGTTGGTCATCATGACGATAATTCAGCATGTTTGGTTGACCATTCGCTTGACCGTTCCCTGTATGGCGAGGTCTTAAATAAAATTGAGTTCCAGAATTTTTATTTGTTGAAGAGCTCTGGAGGTTGTCTCGATTTGGAAGGAATGTCACACACTCTGGGCCACATGGACTTGGATGGTTCATACCTTGGAGTCAAAAGAGGTAGAGAGGGCAGACACATTGGATTTTATGTTGTTCCCACACCGTTTAAATTCGTCAAGCTCGTAATAAACGATGGCGAGCTCGCGAAAGAGGGAGGTTTTATATACCCACCAATTCGCACTAGGGTAGTCAACTGTCTCGAGGTGTCAGGACTGACGTAGATCTCATAGAAGTTCAGGCGTTTCCGCGGAGGCGGACTTTCTCCATTAATGAGGAGTCTCGCCTCGTTAGGAACTTAGGATTGGGAGATCTCAGCGAGTCTGTTTGCGAGATCTCGTTCTTGTCGGTCAAGCCGAGCTGTCAAAGCTTGAGTCGTTGATTCATGGCTTTGAGACTTATCAGCTAACGTTGAGAGCTTGTTGTGGATCTCGGCCAGATCGTTAAGACTAGAACTTACAGGCGCTGTGACTTGTGGAGAGACAGGTCTGAGGTCAGTTTTGGTCAAGGTTCGTGCCTGACCAGTCGGGTTTTCGTCGGATCTTATCTAGATGCGAGGGTTTGCGCGATCAGTGGCGGAGGTGTTCCCATTGAGGAGGTTATCTCCAACTATGGTGCTAGATCGCAGCAGAACTGGAGTCGCGTTTCCAATGCATGTTAAATCTGTTCCCGTGAGAGCGTCTCCTGGTGGGGTCAACTGCTCGGGATATGTTGTGACTAGTCGTTTCGATCCAGATTTCGTGAGTTCTGGTTGTTCAGCACCCAGTTTTTTTTCGAGATCTTTTATCGGATGATTCTAATAGAAGATACTATGATCATCCCCACAGACGGCGCCAAAATGTGGATCCGGAAATCCACAGTAGATGTTTATGATTTCTAAAGGAGAGTTGCGTAGGGATAGGACCTCAAAGATCACACTATGCTTTAAAGAACTATCTAAAACAAACAATGTGTTTCCTAATTATCTTGTATTGATGAAAGAATGATTACAAATGAGATCTCAAGAGAGAGTTTACACTAAGCTCGTAGGGCTGTTTTTGTGTAAAATAATGGGAAAGAGAAGGTCTTTGAGTTAAAGCCATTGAACTCTTTTTATAGCCTTGATGACTAGCTCTCCATCCGCATATCTCGTAGTGCTATTGTTGGAGCGACCTCCGCGATCTCCGGACTGTTGAGCCGATCTCGAAGTGATCTGTTTGACTAAATCATCTCGACGGTTGACTTAAATATCGGACACGTCCTTCTTTGATACGCAGTCGTTTTCCAGTTGATAAAGCGGAGATGTGATGATCTTCGGTTTGGGCCGGAGTAATGTCTCTAACGTTGACATGTTCATGAGATAAGGCCATTGCGCCTTATTGGCCCAAATCCGAGTGCGGATTTTGGTACCCACACCTGCTAGAGGACGGTGGGTCAAGCGTTGGAGGGGGTTGCCATCGTCTATCTTCGCGGAGGCTTCTCAGATACGCTTTCTCTCTTCGTCTGTGGTGTCTGTGGCGCTGGCTGTAGGATATCAGAGCTTATTAAGGTGGCGTGGAAACGACTACGGTGGCTCCACCTATGTTTTTTCTTCTGGGGTTTTGGGTTCGACGACGTAGTTTTCGTGTCTTGAGCTTCTCTTGGCTTGTGTACCAACTCCTCCTTTCTCCGAGCGAGGTCTCTGGGTGGTTGGAGATGGTGGCTCGTCCGCCTTCGTGCGGATTTTTGCAGATCTTCTCTGGTTTCATGACGGGTTGTAAATCACGCGGAGGCTTTTGCGTTTTTGGTTTTGGTTTCGGCCCGGTTTGTGTGGCGGTTTCCAATCTTTCGGTTACGTGTATGTTTGATTCGGCTTAGCAAACCGTATTTTATTTGCTTAACCTTCTTTGCGCTAAAGCCAGTGATTTGTGATGTTGGCTTGTTTGGCTGGAGAACTTAGAAGCTAGAGGCTAGTTTGTGGCTTGGTTTAGGAGGAGGTAGTAAGGCTTCGGAGTGGTGATGTGTGGTCTCTTTTCTAGCCCACAACGGGGAATGTTCTTGGTAGATCGAACATCTGCTATTAAGCTCCGTAAGTTAGTGTAATCCTAAGTTTTAATCAGATCTAGGTGTGTTAGTGAGCGTCGATCCGATGATGTTCTCTCTTTCTGGGGACCGTTTTCCGTCGTAGTGCAATCTCATATGGGTAGGTTTCAGATTTTCCAGTAGTTTATCACTATTTTGGCTCCTATGCTACCAAACAAAAGTATCAAAATACTGATTATTTTGCTTCTATGTTTTAAAACTTTTTTGTCATGGGACCAATACATTTGGTGTTGCAACTTGTAAACGCATATTGTAATGTTTGAAATTTCATTATTTTTAATGATATTTACTATTTCACAAAAAATTATGTTTATCCAATTATAATTATAAATTTAAATATATAAATTAATATATAATTAATATGACTGGAGTATTATTACATAATTAATATTTTGTCTTTTAAATTCTTGTGTTATTAAAAAAAAAATTAACTCGTGTTCATATTATTAGAAGAAGATACAAAGTTGTTGGAAATTTAAAAGAACTTTACAAAAATTTAAAAAGAAAAGAGGGGGAGAGACTCTGTTTTTGATTGAAAAATAGAGTAAGATATGACATAGTAGAAGAGCAGACATTAACACATCAGTGCCTCGACCAAAGGTTGCCCAGTTTTTCACCAAACTTTAAGGCCAAATTTTTCAAAGCAATGGATTTGCTCTTAAGAGATATGATGACTTTTTGATAGGTAACAGTAAACAGAAGAGAAAGACCCGAATGGAACATGCTATTTTTCTCCTTCCACACCTCATAAATAACAAGCAGCCAGAGCTGAGAAAGAGCAAGTGATGAGCTACTGTCATTAAGAGCTGAAGGCATCCAAATTATAATCTTATCCCAATGAATTGGGACTGTCGCAATGTTTAGTTTCCGCAGAGCACGAGTCCACACCACTGAAGAGTAGGTGCAACTGAAGAAAATATGGTTCCTCGTTTCTAGGAAATCATCACACAACAAACAAGTTGATTCTAAATCTAATCCTCAAGAGACAAGTCTATCAAGGGTTGGATTACGGTTCAACATAAATCACCAGGTTGTAGTAGAATGTTTTGGTATAGCTGCACTATTCCAAATAAGCTTTGACCATAAGACTTTCGGCTTAGATGTCCTAGTGGTTTCCCACATCCATTTTGAAACAAAAGTAGAGCATGTCTTTCCATCACAAAACCATTGAGCCAGATTAGGAGAGTCAGAAGTACATGTACATGATATTGCAATGAGCATATCCAGTTGACAGTCGGACCGAGCATAAGTGAGCGATCACTGATGGTCAACAATCCGAGACTAGGAAGTTCAGAAGAATTCCCATTTCCAATGGTCCAAGAAGGTCAATGTAATCAATAAGCGGTCCAAGATGGGTCCACGGATCCCACAAGAAATTTTTTCATCACATCTTCCTATTGTTATCTTAAGGAAGACTTTTACCACCGACCAAAGCTTTAGAAGTCTTCAGAACATCCAAGAAAACGAGTAGTTGGCAGAGTTTAAATACCAGAACGTATCATTGGATAGGTACTTTCTTCTTATCCACGAAACCCACAAAGATCCAGCACTAAAATACAGCAAAAAGTCAATTTAAGCCCAAAATTGTATTCCAAGAAGAGAAGGATCTCATACCCAACCCTCCTTCATATTTTGGATAGCAAAGCTCCGACCAAGCTACTTTTACTCTTGTATATCTGTAAATTTGACCATGCCAGAGAAAGGAAGTAGTGAGATTGGTTATTAGACGAATAGTCTACTTGGGGATGTATGAGGCGCATGTCCAAGGGGCTACTGCCAGTGCGCTGTCTAACAGACTTGCCAGTTTAGAGGCTAAAGTTGAAGCTCTTTGACACCTCGAGATCGGATCCAGGCGGAGAGAACAACCATGGGGGATACCCAGAGGAGGCTGAAGATGATTGATAACTTGGTGTCTAGCAATAACACCAAGAATGCTGAATTGGAGAGAAAGCGATCAGGTGGAAAAGTAGATGGAATACAGATAGCAGAAATGAAGAACAAGATTGATTTTTTTCCACAACCTTCTGATTGGGAAGAACCAGGTCAAATTTGATCAAGAGGTTGAGACATTTGAAGCTGGGGATGACTGTGATGAAGAGGATGTGAACTACATTGGTGGGACTGGTTTTCAGGGTAACAAATTTAGGAATCAGCAAGGCATATGTGGCTACAATGGAATGGTTCAGAGGAGAACATTCACAGGTAATCAAAACTCCGCTGGTTTCGATTCTAAGCCACAGTATCAGAAGCCTTTCCAGAGCAACAAAAACAGCCTTGGGAACAACAACAGTTTCAGCAGAAACTATGGATCTTCATCTTATCATACTCCTCCTCCACAAACCAGTGAGCAGTCTGAGATTAAGGAAATGGTGGAACAGATTATAGTGGGTCAGCAGAAGAGCACAATGGACTTCAATGGGAAGATTGATGCTCTGTACCTGGATCTGAACGGAAAGATAGATGCGCTGAGCATTCATGTCAATCAATTGGACATTCAGGTTGCACAGATTATTGGGTCTGCAAAAAGGAAAGATGGAACTCTTCTTGGGAGAACATATGCTGATCCAAAGTACCAGTGTAATGCCATCACATTGAGAAGTGGTGAAGAGGTCACTCATATGACTAAAAAGGGTATGAGTTTAGAGGAAATCGTGGAAATTGAGGAAATGGAAGATGAGATTCGCGAATTGCAGAGAGCGTCGACCGACGCACCACTACATCGGTCGATGCACAATGGAAATCTCGACGTCGAGTTTTGACTTAAATCATAACAAAAGAGTCACGACCAAGGTCGATGTAAAGATCAATGCAACTGAATCGAGCATCGACCGATGCACTCCTAGCGTCCATCGATGCATAGGTCGTGCACAGACACCAGACGCAGAGAAGCTCAAATATGTGCATAATAAAGCCTACAAACCAAAGGTTTCTTTCCCTATGAACTCTAGAAAGTCATAGTACGAGCTTCAGTTGGCTAATTGCAAGGAAATGATGAGCAAGATTCTTATTGAAGTCCCTCTGATTGATGCAATTAAGACCACTCCTGTTATGAAGATATGTCTCAAGAACATGCTTTCAAGCAACATAACTGATGAAGAAGGTATCATGATGATCTCTGAGGTATGAAGTGTTGTGATTCAAGGCAGAATTCCCGAGAAACTAAAAGATCCATGGAGTTTTGTGTTAGATTGTTCTATCTACAAAGATAAGTTTGATAGGTCATTGTGTGATCTTGGTTCAAGTGTGAACCTCATGCCCTTCTCAGTTGCTCAGAAGCTTGGGATGACATATTTCATGTCTACTAGAAACTCATTGGTTCTAGTTGATCGGATTGTCAGGATTCCAGAGGGAGTCTTGGAAGATGTGTCAATTAAGATTGGCAACTGCATGATCCCTACAGACTATGCGGTTCTGCAATATGGGGAAGATCCAAAGGATCCAATTATCTTGGGTAGACCCTTTTTGGCTACTGCTGGAGCAATGATTGACTGCAAGAATGGGACGATAATTCTAAATGTTGGTAATCTGAAGATGAGTTTTGATATGGACAAGCTGGTGAAGAGACCTACCATCGATTGACAAACCTTCTATGTGGACACTATCAATGATTTGTGAGAGGAGTTCAATCACTTGATAAATTCCGAGGATCCATTGGAGATAGCTCTTCTAGGCTCTATACAAGAATTGAAGCATTTGGAAGATGAATCAGCTATTGGTTATGCGAGATTGATGGTCTCTTGTGAGTAGGTGATGCAACTGTCTACTTAGGAGGAGACGTTGCATCGATCGATACACCCAATGCATCAGTCGATGCACACCACGGACAGTGATTGAAGCGAGGATAAAACTCCAAAAAAATTAGCTCAAACAGCTCCCATATGGGCGAAGGTACACATTTCTTGGACCAAATTCCACATATCCTGTTATCATTATTGCTGCCTTGAACAACGCATAGACTTCCTTACTGATGAGCAAGATACGCAAGTATCACAAAGTTCTTGGCTATTATCTTGATGACATTTGAGGTATCTTTCCGAATCTGTGCATGCATAGGATACATCTGGAGGATAAGACAAAGTCATCAATTGGGCATCAAAAGAGGATGAATCCGAATCTGAAGGAAGTGGTGAAGAAGGAGATTCTAAAACTGCTGGAAGCTGGGATTATTTACTCTATCTCTAATAGGGATTGGGTCAGTCCACTGCATGTAGTGCCTAAGAAAGGAGGTATCACAGTGGTCAAGAACGAGAAGAATGAGCCGATTCCTATAAGGACTGTGACTGGATACATGATGTGCATTGATTACAGGAAGTTGAATGTTGCAACAAGGAAAGACCACTTCCTGTTGTCATTCATTGATCAGATGCTTGAGAGGTTAGCTAATCACCCACACTACTGCTTCCTAGATGGGTACTCTGGTTTCTTTCAAATTCTCATTCATCCAGAGGATCAAAGAAAGACCACTTTTACTTGTCCCTATGGTACTTTTGCATACCGCAGAATGCCATTTGGACTTTGTAATGCTCTTGTTACCTTCTAGAGATGCATTATGTATATCTTCACAGACATGATTGAGGACTCATGGAGGTATTTATGTATGACTTTTCTGTTTATGGGTCATCCTATCATGAATGTTTAGACAACTTGTGCAAAGTGCTAGCTAGATGTGAAGAGAAGCACTTGGTTCTGAATTGAGAGAAATGACATTTCATGGTCAGAAATGGTATTGCTCTTGGGCACATATTTTCAGAGTCATGGATTGAGGTTGATCGTGCAAAGATTGAGGTCATGACTAGTCTGCAGGCGCCTGATTCAGTGAAATCTGTGAGGAGCTTTCTGGGACACGCTGGTTTCTACATGAGGTTCATCAAAGATTTCAGTAAGATTGCTAGACCACTAACTACTTGTTGTTTAAAAATGTGAAGTTTGAGTTCACTGCAGATTGCCAAGCTGCATTTGAACAGATCAAGCAAGCACTAGTGAGTGCTCCTATAGTGCAACCATCATATTGGGAATTGCCTTTTAAGGTGATGTGTGATGCCAGTGATTTTGCAGTAGGAGTTGTTCTGGAGCAGAAGAAGGACAAGAAACTTCATGCTATTTCTTATGCCAACAGAACACTAGATGATGCTCATAAGAACTATGTCACTACAAATAAGGAGTTGTTGGCAGTAGTCTTTGCATTTGAGAAGTTTCGCCCCTACATGGTTGGATCGAAAGTGATAGTACATCAGACCACTCAGCTCTGAAGTACTTGATGCAGAAGAAGGATGCAAAGCCAAGGCTTTTGAGATGGATTCATCTTCTCCAGAAGTTTGACATTAAGGTCAGAGATAAGAAAGGAGTCGAGAATGGAGTTGCTGATCATCTTTCATGGATCAGGGTTGAAGAAGACGTTCCCATTTATGATTTCTTGCCTGAAGAGAACATCAATTTGATTGAGGCAGTGATTGGTTCGGACTTAGACAGAAATCTGCAAAATTTCCGAGTTACAGAACATGCGTCGATCAATGCGGATCTGGCATCGATCGATGCACCCCCTCGACGGTGCGTCGATCGACACATCTCTCCGTGTCGGTCGATGCATGGCGATTACGAACCTGGAACCTTATAAGGTTCAAATTGACTACAACATGGAGATCTACGCTGTTTCTGCTCCTGATCGACCATGGTTTGTAGGTATTGCAAATTATCTTGCTGCAGAGGCTGAACCAAAAGACTTCAAAGGGTATGCAAAGAAGAAGTTCTTAAGAGAATCTAAGGCGATTCTACTGGGAAGAGCAATATCTGTACAAGCACTGCTCAGATGGTGTTTACAGGAGATGCATTGCTGAGTTTGAGGTTCCAGATGTGCTATTTCACTGCCATGGATCAGAGTATGTTGGACACTTTTCTACATTCAAGATAGTGTCTAAGGTTTTGCAAGCAGGCTTCTGGTGGCCTACTATGTTCAGAGATGCTCAAGTATTTATCTCTCAGTGTGATGCCTGTCAGAGGAGAGGAAAAATCAGTAAGAAGCATGAGATGCCACAGAACTTCATCCTTGAAGTGGAGGTTTTTGATTGTTGGGCCATTGATTTCATGAGTCCTTTCCCCTCTTCCTATGGGAATAAGTTCATCTTAGTTGTTGTGGACTATGTGTCTAAGTGGGTGGAAGCACTAGCTAGTCCTACCAATTATGATTCGGTGGTGCTTAAGCTCTTTAAGACCATCATTTTCCATATATTTAGAGTGCCTCGGATTGTGATAAGTGATGGAGGATATCACTTTATAAATAAGAGCTTTGAGAAGCTATTGAGGAAGAATGGTGTTCATCATCGTGTGACAACTCCTTATCATCCTCAGATGAGTGAGCAAGTAGAGGTCTCTGACATGCAGATTAAGGAGATCTTAGAGAAGACATTTGTACTATGGGCCTACAGGACTGCCTTACGCCACTGGGGACTACACTGTTTCATCTTCTCTATGGGAAAGATTGCCACCTTCTAGTCAAGCTTGAGCATAAGGCAGAATGGGCTGTGAAGCAAATGAATTTGGATCTGAAGTCTGTTGCAGAGAGGCGATTGCTACAGCTGAATGAGCTAGATGAGATTAGACATCGTACCTATGAGAATTCGAAGCTATACAAGGAGAGAACCAAAGCTTATTATGAAAATACATAGTCTCCAAACACATTGAGCCAAATGATCTGGTACTTTTGTATAACTCTCGTTTGCAATTGTTTCTAGGGAAATTGATCTCTATATGGTCAGGTCCTTTCACAATCAAGTAGGTGCGTCCGTATAGTGTTGTTGTTCTAATTAACCCTGAAGGAAAGGAGTCTACTGTTAATGGACAAAGCGTGAAGCATTATTGGGCTAAGGCTGAAATTCAAAGATGTCAAATTGTGCCTCTGGATGATGCCCCACTGCCAGATCGCATTACAGTCAAGCTAATGACGTTAAATAAGTGCTTGGTGGGAGACAACCCACTGGTAAGTCTGTAAATACTTGATTTAGTGTTTTTGTTTTACTCTGTTTTTCGTTTTTGTTTCAAATTGGTTATGTACTTTTTCCTTTTTTCTTTCTTTTGAGTCATTTTTATGTTGTTCCTAAGTCTATGTCAGTCCTATACCTTATACCTTAGGAACTTATGTACTTTCGACTGTGGTGACTATCTTGTGCTTTGATATGTGTTGTTTTTGATCTATATAGCTTACAAGTTGAGTTTTTAGTGTTTATACACAGAACATATGCTGTCTGCGAAAATCTGCACAAACAGACACACACTGTGTCGATCGATTCACCCATTGAGTCAATCTATGCAGCCTTTCGAAAACTTGCGTCGACCATTACACCCTTTGCGTCGGTCGATGCAGGTTGTCGGGTCAGGTAACTCACGAGATCATAAGTCTATTTCGTTCCCTACTATCTTTTACCGAGCCTAAGCTTCGATTCCATTGGGGACAGTGTGTTTCAAGCGTGGGGAAGGTGGTACTGACATCATCTTTTTTCTTTCTTAGAATCAGTTGAGTCTATTTTATTGAGTGAAAATAGTGAGTAGGGAACTAGGACTTTTTGAGGAGATCACCACATTCGCGGGAACTTAAGTGAACATTGGATGAGCCTGCATCAGATCTCTGACTATTAGAAAACCCAACACGGATCAAACTACCAAGGACACTCATATCACTTCAAGTATTCAAAGGATCCATTACTGACTTCACCCCTAACTTGACATACTTTTTCTCACTTAGGGGCTTGGTATACTTTGGATCGGATTCCTCTGTTAGTCCTGAAAGTTTTGTAAACATGTCTGAGTATGGTTCCCTTCTACCTTCCCTTCAAAGCAAAAAAAAAATAGTAATAAACTGAGGATAAGCTAGTAGCTTCGAAGTGATCATGGGAGTGCTAGAGATCCCTATTACCTCATGTGATTCATGTAATGTGTCCAAAGTAATACCCCAATGAGGGAAGAGCAGCTGATAAAAATAAAAATGATACCCAAAGGGAAAAATCAGCTGCTGAAGTGAGAAAATGGAGAAGAAAGGAACCAGGAATTGACAGTCTTGTGATCAGGTACTGACTGAGTAAGAGTCCATGTGTTCTTTGATCGATACTCCCTTGGTGAGACCGCACTTAATTGATTATAGAAGTCAGTATATGGTGAGTTTGAATGCTCTTAATCTGATTGTGGAGTTTACTGAGAACAGTTGCTAAGTGTGGGGGACGTACATTGTTGTATTGATCTCTGTAGGTTTATTTTTATGTGGCTTACTAAAGGGAATCTGAGTGTGGTGCTTCAACGATGAAATGAGTTTCTGAAGTTTTCAAACTCCTAATCTTAGTTTTTTTTGTTTTGCTTAAGGGCAAGCACAAGTTAAGTGTAGGGGAGTTGGTATATCATGGTTTTAAGCCATTATGTATGTATATAATCGAGTCTTTTGTAGTGTCTTTCGAGTCTTTTCAGGTGTTTTATAGGTTTACACACGTTTGGAGTACTTTGGAAGACATTGGAGCTTTTGGGGCATTCTTTGGAGTTTAAGCCGTGATGAAAGAGATCAGTGAGAGTATTTGAGCTGAGCATCAACCGACGCATCATGTGCATCAGTCGACACACGTTCCCAAAGACCAATTCTCGCCGATTTAAATGAAGAAATGAAGAATTGCAGAATTGGCCCAGAAGTTTCAGTATTTACAGAGAAGTTCCAAGATGTCTTTTACACTTATTATTAGGGACTTTGTGTTTTATTCATCTACAATTTTCATACCTTTGGATAGAGAGAGTTTTAGAGATTTGAGGCTGATTTGAACCTTGTACTGATTTTGGAGAAGAGTTTGAACCCCTTTTCTATTCTCTTATCTATTTTAATGCAATCTATTTCATCCATGTTGTTTGTTTCATATGATATGTCTGAGTAGATTCATAGTTAAGTTTAGGGATTCTCGTTAGGGTTTTCGTGGAATGATATATTGGTTTATATGTTAAGATTCATACATGTTTAAAGTTATTCAATCTGAATTGTTCTTAACGCTAGTTCTAGCTTGATCACCTGGAATCTAGACCTTAGGTTGTTAAAATCGACATGAAAGTGTAATTTGGAATCTTAAAAATTTAGGTAGAGCAAATTAGATATCCGCAAAGAAATTTGGTATAGATAATTTGTGAACAAATCGAACTTGCGCTTAATGCTAGTTTAGTTTTTAGAAATTGCAAAGAAATTTGGATTTCTAGACTTTAGACTTAGTGAATTCTCGTAACGAAAGTTGGTTTATTTTACATATGTGGTTTGAGTTCTAGAACGGTACTTAATTAGATCATGACTGATAATTAATCTGCATTACTTTATTTCCTGAGAACTCCCTTGACCTGACGCCTTTCCGTATTGAAAATAAATTGTCTGCTATTTATTTTCTGCTTTGATTTAATTGCTTTTTTATTGCTTCTGCTTAGCTTAACTCAACACTTTACAGCCTATCGTAAGATTTCTTGAGTCTCTGTAGTTCGACCCCTATATACTACAACTGCATGTGCATTTGCAGTGTAGTTATAGGGATTAAAACTTTGAGCATATCAATATGCGATCCCAAATGCTTGCATGAAACGGTCTAAGGTGAACGAGGACCAATTTACGTCACTTCTTCGGAGTATGTCTATGAGTCCGACAAGCTTGTTGGTAAGCGGAGATTCTGTAATAGTGGCTGAAAAACAAAGAAAAGCAAAACAGATCAGTTACTAAGTGATGCTAAGCATAATACAATTATAAGCGATCTACTAGGCGCCAACACCCCCCCCCCCCCACACAGAGTTCGGATCCTCCCAAAAGAAAACCCTCCGACTGTGGCATGACTTTTTCGGAAAGTTAAATACTTTTCGTGCCAATCGCCACCATATCGTGCCGAGGTCGCCAAAAAAAACCTTCATTTAGGGCGAGGGGAGGCATAGAAATTTCCCTCGCGTCTCCTGTTCCTCTTCACCAACACCAATTGGTGGAAATCGGAGACGTAAAAAGGGTGACACATCTCAAGCGCTCTTACCTGAATCCCAATAATATGTCTCACCAGACTATGGCAGGTGAGGAAAGGCCAGTTCCAAAAAAAAAGTACGAAATCAGGAAGGTGAGCCCACATGATTCAAAGAAAATCGTGTAAGCACAACACCAAACCGTACGAACCGACTTCAGATTCTGGAACTAGGAAGGGACTTTAATATCTATCCGCCTCCAAAATTTATGAGTCCTCCGCATGTTTTCGAGGTCTACTTCAGTCGCCCTCGACGGTATGTAAGGCCCGAACAACAACTCTCTCGTTACACAAGAAGTATCCACACCATCTCCTCTTCCTTGGTTTGACGCCATGAGAATAGAAGAATTAAGTTGGATTCAAAAATGGAAAACGAGGGAAGAAACTGAGAAAGGAAGGATTTTTGCAAAAAATCAGATTGTGAAAATCTGCAAGGTGTTCCAGTGAAAATCGAAACTCTATCCTAAACTTTCTCAGAAATAGAAACAATTAATAAACACGATAAAAGGAGCAGTTAAATAGTTTACCTTAAGGTAGCGTGTGTACTCCATTAATGAGACATGGGCAGCTTTTTAAAGCCGAATGGCTATGGCGGTTCTCGAGATCCCAACCGTCGGATTACTTTTTTTAGAAAAAAAAGATATCTACTCATGATTCTGTTTCAGTAACAACTTTCGAGGTCGCGAGGATATATCACCTCCCGGGATCTCAATCGTTGGATTCGGATCTCTCTGATTCCAAATCAAGTCAGCTCCCCAAATTGCGTAGATCTTAGATTTCAAAAAATATCGACCGTCGGATGAGAAATCAGATAATGATTTAAAATCTCGGCATCCGCGAGCTGATGCCAGCAGATTGGACCTTTGCAGTTGGAAGGATTGTTCACATTTACCGCCAATTAATTATTATATTAAAATAATTAATAGGCTGGGGACAATTTTTAGTACCAAAATTTGCACCCGGATTTAGGCCGAAAAGGCTCAATGACCTTATCTCTCAAACATGTCAATATTGAAGACATTAATCCTGCCCAAACCGAAGCCCATCTCACATATGCCTCATCAACTGGAAAACGACTGCATATCAAGGAAGGAAGTGCCAGATATTTAAGTCAATCGTCGAGCTGATTTAGCTATCACTCCGAGAGCAGCTTAACAGTCCAGAGATCGAAGAGATTGTTCCAACAAGAGCATTACAAGATATACGGATGGAGAGTTCGTCAACAAGGCTATAAAAAGTTCGATGTATTTAATTCAAGGACCTTCTTTTTCATTCACTTTATACACACAAAACAGCTCTACGAGCTCACTGTAAACTCTCTTGAGATCCTTTGTAATATTCTTTTATCAATACAAGATAACTAAGAAAACAATTGTTCGTTTTAGATAGTTCTTTGAAGAATAGTGTGATCTTTGAGGTTCTAGTCCTATGAAACTCTTCATCCCAAATTACAAATCTCTAGTGTGGATTTTCGGATCCACAATATACTACATTTTTTTTTGCATTGACTAAACAAAGGCGAGCGAGGAATCGAATTGTCGGGCGAAATAATTCATCAGGAGAATGAGTAACAAAGGATGACCAGGTTAAACGGGTGGCTGTAAGATATTTTGTGGATCTTCTTACCTCTAATAATCCAGAGGAATTCGATAACTTCCTGCAAGAGATTCTGGTATCATTAACAACACAAATGAATGAAAAACTTATGGTATCAGCTACAAAATATGAGCTTAGGAGAAAACTGTTTATGATGCATCCTGAAAAAGCTTTGGGTCTAGATGGTATGACAGCACTATTTTCCAACAATCTTGGACGGTTTTTAAAAATGATGTCACTCAATTGGTAAACAATTTTCTCAAAAATGGGGATATAGACCCAATGATAAATGCAACTAATATTTGTCTTATTCCAAAAACTGAACGACCGAGTCGGATGACAAAATTAAAACATATTAGTCTGTGTAATGTATGTTATAATATCATATCTAAGGTTCTATGCCAACGTCTAAAGGAGCTACTTCCAATTCTTATTTTGGAAACACAATCGGCTTTGCTGCAGGGAGATTGATTTCAGATAATATTCTTATTGCCCAGGAAATGTTTCATGGTGTAAGAACAAATCCATCAAGAAAAGGGAACTTCATGGCAATCAAGAAGGATATGATCAAGGCTTGTGATATGGTGGAATGAGTTTAACTGAGAATCTTTTCAGTAAAATGGGCTTTGCGGCACAATGAGTTGATCAGATAATGCAGTGCTTTACAACGGTTCAATACAAAGTTTTTATTAATGGCCAGCCATGTGGCATAGTCCCAGAGAGGGGACTTTGATTGGGAGATCCACTGTCTCCATACGTATTCATTTTATGTACGGAAGCCTTAAGAAAGTGGAAAGAGGAAAACAACTAACATGACTAAATGTGGTCAGTGTATGTCCTCCAATGTCACACCTACTTTTTGGTGATGATAGTCTATTCTTCTGTAAAGCAAAAAGGAGGAATGTCAGACAATTTTACGGATCCTTAAAGACTATGAGGGAGTCTCAGGGCAACAAATAAATTTCTCGAAATCATCACTCCAATTTGGTCAAAAAGTAGTTGAAAGAGTTCGGGATGAAATGAAATCAATTTTAGGGATCACAATGGTGGGTGGAATGGGATCATATATGGGAATACCAAAAAGTCTGAGTAGGGCAAAGAAAAAAATATTCAGCTTTCTACAAGAGAGTCTCCACGGGAGGGTTAATGGTTGGACAACAAAGCTTCGCTCAAGAGGAGGGAAAGATGTATTGATAAAATCGGTAGCAATGGCATGCCTAATCAAGTAATATCGTGCTATCAGCTACCAAAAATGTAACTACAAAATTGACGAGTGTAGTTTCCCACCTCTAGTGAAGTTCGGGGGGGGGGGGAACAAGTACATGTATGCACTGAATGTCATGTGGAAAACTATGAAGAGACAAAGAAGATGATGGCATTTAATTTCGGGCTTTTTAGGATGTTAATACAAATTTTTTAGCAAAACCATTACCGGGACTAATGGATAAACCGGATATCGCAAAATAGGTCCTTTGATCCGATAAGATCATATCCACCATCCTATGGATGGAGGAGTATCATCTCAACTAGATCTCTGGTTAAAAAGACTTATTAAGAGGGTGGGAATATATACGCCCCCAAAATAGAGAGCCTTGAATACTAGAAGAAAAGCACCTACACCTAACAAAATTAAGTGAATACCCAAAATGGTGGTCATTTTATTTCTATCTTTCCATACATAACCGAAAAACGTAAAAGATACTTCAAGAGTTTCGGGTCCCAGAAGTGCATGATAAATACCGCCAAAGCCCAAAACTGCAGAAGAAATTAATTGAAGTACTCCAGATACAAAGTATGGAAAGGTGTCTAGCACTTCTTTCTGGAATGATCCATGAAACCCAGCCTATCGTCCGAGACCAGCAAAACAAAAAATCAATACAACACAATATTTGTCTAAGACTGACCAATTGATTGATCATCAAAACAAGTTGTGGAATAAAAAACTGATTGGGATGTTTATTGATCTTGAGGATGCGACTTTAATTTAAAGCATCTCGTTCAGTCGTATAAACCGACCTGATTTAAATGGATGGAATTATACAAAGTATGGAAGATATTTGGTAAAATCGAGTTATCATACATAAAGAGATCTCCCGGATAAAGGCGAGAGCACTCCCTCATTAGGGCCAAACGTTAAGTGTCTCCAAGCTTTCTCATGGAAGATAAAATGTCCACCTAAAATAAGACATTTCATATGGCAATCAATTTCACGATGCTTACCGGTAACAAAAAACTAAAGGTACGAGGAATAAAATGCGATACACGATGTGCTCGGTGTAGAATAGAACATGAATCGAGAAGCCATTTTTTATTCGAATGTCCACCAGTTTTACAAACTTGGCTATTTTCACAAATTCTAACAAACCCATAATTATTTCCTTCGGCATCCATCTACAAAAATATGGATTACCTATTTTGGAAACTACCATCGTGCAACACGGATAATCACAATATTTGGATCTTATGGTATATTTGGAAAAGTAGGAATGGAATGGTTTATAACCATATTGATAGAAGTCCTCAGGATATTCTAAGGTTGGCAGAAATAGAATATGCAACCTGGGGATGCACAATTACTTGAGGTAAAAGAACCTTCAGAAAATATAGAAGGAATACAGAACTTCGGATGCGAATCGGTTCAACATGGTAAATGGTATTTGTGGACGGATCATGGAAGGAGGAGAACCTTTTTCAGGATAAGGGTCATACAGTTATTATGAGGGAGGTGTTAATGTTATAATGAGATCAATGAATATTATGACAAGTTTGTTCCCTCTTCATGCGGAACTCAAAGCCCTATTATGGGCTATGGAATGTATGAAATGTTTTCAACAATCTCATATTCCTTTTGCAACGGAATGTTCAGAATTGTTAAATGTGATGTCTGAACAAGAAGAATGACCAGCTTTCTCGATCCACCCGGAAGAGTTCATACGAAGAAAAGTATTTTACGACATTCAACCTCAAGCATATACCTCGCACAAGCAATTTGATAGCATATAGACTAACACGGGATACTCGTCTCAGGCCGTCAGAGAGTGTTTATGTTGGTCCGAAGCCAACAACGTGGATGATTGAGAGTTAAGTTCTTATGTATCTTGTTTTAAAAAAAAAAATTGGTTTGGATCTTTCAGTTTTAGGTCAGTTTAGATAGCAATGTTGAGAATCGGTTAGTAACCAAAATATTTGGATATTTTTATATAAAAAAAGGTACTTGATCATTTGGATAATTTTTGGAAACTACTGATAGCATCAACCGGATAATTTAGATAAACAATATTTGGATCATTTCAATAATTCGAATATTTGGTTAAAATATAGTTAACTTTTTTATTTTATAAATATATTTGAAATATTTTAAGTAATTTAAATTTAAATATAACTAATATTTTTAAATATGCATTATAGTTCAATATCTAAAATACTCATTGTTCTTGTTTTAGTTCCGATTTGGTTTTAGTAACCAAAGTAATTTAAATTAGAAATCATTCAATTATTTATGATTTTAATTCAGTTTAATATATAGTTACTTTGTTTCCGATTCAGTTTGAATAACCAAAATAATTTAAACAAGAAATCATCCAAGAATTTATGACTTTTAATTCAGTTCAATAGATAGTTAATTTGGTCCGGTTTGGTAATTTGTCCAGCCCTAGACCAAACAAAGAAGAAGCTGACTTTACAAGACAAAAATGAGAAAACCTTTTCAACGCTGATCTTCCTTCATCTTTCTCTCAAACCATGGCGCTACTACTATGGCAAACTCTGAAAGAAGCAATACATGCTTACACAGGTCTCTCTCCGGTCGTCTTCTTCACCGCCCTCGCTCTCGCCTTCGCCATCTACCAAGTCGTCTCAGGCTGGTTTGCTTCGCCGTTCGATGATGTTCGCCGACATCAGCGAACTAGATCGTCGGCTGCAGAGGAGGAGCCACCGGTTCCTCAGCCTGTTCAGGTCGGTGAGATCACGGAAGAGGAGCTTAAGCAGTACGATGGCTCCGATCCTCAAAAACCTCTTCTTATGGCCATCAAACACCAGATCTATGATGTAACACAAAGCAGGTGAAAGTTCACGTATTTCGTTTTTGTTCCTCTAAGAACCTGGACTTGCATACTTTGATCTTTCCGCTTTGAAATCGTAAAGTTGTTCACTTTGACATTAATTGCCCACAAAAAGTAGTTTAATTTGCGGTACTGATTGCGAATTTGATTCATTTCTAGGCTAAACTTTTCTGGGTGCTTGGCATATTCGTAAAGATTTATCCTTTTCACAAATTGGGATTGGAGCTGAACCAATTTATCATTTTCTTATGAATTATGATTCTCTTAGACTGTTTTTTCGTATATCATGTGTTGTGTTTGTAATGAAAGGGTAGCCATTTTCTATCGGTTTGCAGGATGTTCTATGGACCAGGAGGACCATATGCTTTGTTTGCAGGGAAAGATGCAAGCCGAGCTCTTGCAAAGATGTCGTTTGAGGAGAAAGATTTGACTTGGGATATCTCTGGTCTTGGTCCCTTTGAGCTAGAAGCTCTTCAGGACTGGGAGTACAAGTTCAAGAGCAAGTATGCCAATGTTGGTACTGTCAAAGTGACCGGTTCAGAAGCCGAAACCGCATCTGTGTCTGAACCCGCAGAGACTGGTGACAGAGACGCTCATGTAACCAAGCAAGAGACGACCGTTGTGGATAAGAATGATGAGACTCCTGCTGAGAGTGATGTGAAGAAAGAGTAGATTCCGTTTCCGCGACTTACTCCGATTTGTCATAGATACCGGTTTATATGTCAATGTAGAATCTCTAATGATCTTCCCTATGATAATCTTTGTTTCTTATCTCAAAAACCAAGTTTGCTGATTAATAAAGAGAGAACGTTTACTTTGTTCTTGTTGACTTTTGGGATTAGGATAAACTTTTCCAAGTTACAATGATGAATATATAATTTCTAATTAAGATAGCTAAAACTCTCAAGAGAGATTGAAATCGTCAATATACAAAAAAAAACATGTTTCAAGATCAGAGGGCTAGATCATTGGCTGAAAGGAGGAGCCACCGATTCCTCCGCATGTTCAGGTCGGTGAGATCACGGAGGAGGAGCTTAAGCAGTACGATGGCTCCGATCCTCGAAAACCTCTTCTTTTGGCCATCAAACACAAGATCTATGATGTAACACAAAGCAGGTCAAAAAATTTAAATCTGAAAAAAAGTTCTAAACTTTCTCCATACAAAAATTATTTGAGAACAATTTCTCAAAATAAAAAGTAGTTTAATCTATGATGACAATTTTTGGTATGATATTTCTTCTCAAATATGATTTTGTGGTAAACATATATATCCTTTTTGTCTACTTCATACAAGAGGAAGATTCAATTAAAGCTGCATTAATATGTTCTTGTTGGTGATTTAATTTTTTTTTTGTTAACACTCTTAACTCATATTAAAGTTTTTGGTTGGATTTTTACATATTCGGATGGGAGCTTAACCAATTGAATCTTCTTATGATCCTCTTAAGACTGTTTTTAAGTGTGTTTGTAATACAATTATATACAATACAAGATGTCCATTTTTATTGGTTTGTAGGATGTTCTACTGACCAGGAGGACCATATGCAATATTTGCAGGGAAAGATTGAAAATGCAAAGTTATACGTTTTGAGACTAAAAGCAAATAACTCACACGTTCTTTTTGAAAACTTGCTTTATTAGATGGGATAATTTAAAAAGTATCTCTTTTATGTTTTAAATTTTGCATTCTGCATTTCTTTTATTTTTTAAAAATTACTCTTTCTTTAATATAAAATGACATTTTTATCCAGATTTAATTATAAATTAAATATTTTCATAAATAAAATAAAAAATACGAAAATGTATTATTTTTTTTGTTAAAGATAAATATAAGATTAAGATAAACATGTCCTTTATTATTTAATATTTAAAATAAATTTGATAAGGTTTACGAAATATAAACTTTATCTCTAAAAACAAATAAGTTTTATAACCCTTATATAAAAGAAATATTTATTTCAATGAATTCACGTTCTTTCTTTCTCACAATTGCTGAACACCATTGAAGCTTTTTTAAGGGGAAAATACTTAGGTTCACCCCTAGAGGTGAACCCATTTGTTCACCTCCTCTTTTTTAACCAATAAAAATATGCCATGTAATATTATTTTTAAATAAAATTATAAAATTAAAATTAAGAAATTAAAGACATTCAAATATATTCAAATATTTTAAGGACCCTTTGAATGTAAACCTTTGAGGTTTAAGGTTTAGGGATTATGGTTTATGGTATAGGGTTTAAGTTTTTTGGGTTTAGGGTTTAAGCTCTTTGGATTAGGGTTTAGAGTTTAGGAATTAGGGTTTAGGGTTTAGGGTATAGGGTTTATGGTATAGGGTTTAAGCTCTTTGGGTTTAGGGTTTATGGATTAGGGTTTAAGCTCTTTTGATTAGGGTTTAGGGTTTAGGGATTAGGGTTTAGTTTTTTATTTTTTAAGATTTACATATTGGGTTTAGAGATTAGGATTTAGTTTTAATTTTAATATTTTAGGTTCAAATTATCGTTTAGGGTTTAGGGTTTAGAATTTAGGGTTTATAGATTAAGATTTAGGTTTTAGTATTTTTATAAAAAAATTATTTTGAAGTTTTGTCCGAAATAATATATATATATTTTTTCTTTTATTTTCGTTTTTTATTTTTTATTCTTAAAACATTTTTAAAATTTTAGTTATTTTTAATATTAGATTATGTGAAATTATTTGATTGGTTAAAAAAGGTGGATGTGAACAAAAGGGTTCACCTCTAGGAGTGAACCCAAGTATTACTCTTTTTAAGGTATGAAGAAAATTTGTTGGCCAATAAATTTTGTATATGTTTACGCTTCTTCGTCTATTCTTAGTTATTGTCATTGCATATACGTAAGACAATTGTCTTAAACCTTGTGAAGTTTCAGAATGGTACTCATATATTTGCAGTCTATGGTATGAATTATTTATTTTTTTCCCTACTACAGATGTGAGCATTTATGAGATCTTAAGTTTAAGGAATAAATAATTAAACAGATTATGACAGACGATTTGTTTGATTCTAATCTTTTGTTTACTTTTTTTTTTAAAGCAAACGATTCTCATCTTTATATATTTGTTTTGTTTTGGTTGTTTAGATACAAATGGAGTACAAAATTCAAAAGAAAAGTACTGGGAAAAGAAAGGTAGAAGGAGATCTAACACATAAGAGTGGTTTGAAATCAAAGAACAAAGATGTTGCCACATGCATTGAAGTATTATCAAAAGATTACTTTCACGCGTGTATGACAGAGTTGGATGAAAGTATGAGCAGTGGATTCGTAATGCTTAGTTCAAAAATTTTCATCGTGAAAGCTAAGTTAAAGAATCTTGACAATAGCTTTAAAAGTTTACAAAAAGTGAGCAATGTGGAAAATGTTCAGCTTGATGATTTGGTAATTTTACATAATTTTTTTTTAAATTTGTGTATTCTTATTGAAGTTGTATGTAGTGACTGTTTTTGCAGACAATAAAAAAAGACTTGAAAACCATTTTTGATATAGCTGAATCTACAGATTCCTCACTCGAAATTTTGAGTGTAACGCCATCGAAGACTAATGACGAAAACAAGATGAAGAAAAAAGATTTGAAAAAAAAAAAATATGGCATGTTAGTGTATACCGGTGAAGGAATGGGAAGACATAAGCATATTGCGAAACCTAATTCATACCTGTGAAACTCATGCTGATTTATAGGTTGCATATCAAAGGTAGACGCTGAATCACACCGTTTGTTGAGCTTCTTTTCAATTTGAGTTATCAGAGATGATTTAAGCTTCGCAGCACTTTCTCGACGATAAAAAAAACCACCGTGTAAGTATATTCCTTATAGCTTCAATCAGACACACAATGGGTAGCTCCCGGGGTTTTCTAAACACCGCATTTACTGATTTTGCTGCGTTGCTTGTAATAACATCATATTTGTCTCTTGCAAAATAGGCACGCGACCACAACTGAACATTTGCTTTCTCGAGATAAACGCTTAAGCTATGATTCTTACGACGTATTTCTTCAAAAATTGCATTGAGTTCTGTTGTTGTGTAAGCTTTTGAGGCTATCTTTACCAACCGAGAAATCTTTTTTCCTCCAGACTTAGAGATGACATTCTTTAGTAGATGATAAGTGCATATTCCACGATGAGCCAATTGGTACACCTTTTCAAATGCTTTGGCAATAGATAGATGTCTATCAGATATCACTACTAAACCAGGATCATCTAATACAACATATCTCAATTTGGTGAAAAACCACTCCCAAGATGCATCATTCTCAGAATATACTATTCCAAACGCAAGAGAATAAACCTGAGAATCACCATCCTGATCCGTTGCAACAAGCAGAACTCCCTTATATTTCCCTTTCAAGAAGGTCCAATCAACTACAACAACTTTTCTCATGAATTTATAACCCTTCACAGAAGCAGCAAACGAAAAGAATAAGTACTTGAACCTATGATAACCATCAACCTCGAGGTTTGCTATTGTACCCGGATTAGCCTTAACAATCTTATACATGTATACTGGGAGTTGAGCATAACTACTTTCTGGAGAACCCATTACCTCCTTGCGAGCATCTTCTCTAGCTTTCCATATCTTCCAGTATTTTGAATCAAAACCATATCGTTTTTTCATTGTAGTAGAAATCAATTCTGGTTTCATATTTAGACCACCATTTCCAAAGTTTTCCAATAGAAGCTTACTTATTACTTTGGAGGAAGCTTTTGGTCTCCCAATGTTTCTGGAAAGGCATGTATGCTTGTCAATGAACTTTGTTACCCAGAAAAACTTGCATGATGGGTTACTCTTGCTACCTCTAACCATCCAGCTGTAGCTTCTGTCAACACATTTGACAACTAACAACTTGGTGTCTGACTTGCTGACAAAAATTCTGAATTTGCGTTCAATCGAAAGCATTCGTATACTCCAAGACAGCTCTGCTTTATTTTTGAACCATTGACCCTTTTCAATGACCTTTTGATCATTCTGAAAATTAGAAATTTCAACTTCTGGTTCATGATCACTATCCTGTCTATCAACACTCTCAGAATGATCAGACCCTATTCCATAAACAGTATGATTTTCACGAGAATTTAAACCCTGATCTTGGTCGCCTAGGTCTACATTCTTCAATGAGATGCAAAGACGAACGGTCATCGATCTACATATTTCACACAGAGTATCCAATTTCCTATCACTACTAACAAAGACAGGAGGCATATTCTTCAGCATATCTCTAAGCACTGTTTTAGGCAATGCATAGCGAAGTTCTAGCTCATGAACCAACCTATCGATGCCAAACTCTTCATGAACTATCTGAACCAATTCATCAAACCTTAGACCATCCTTAATGGTGAATAATTTACCTCCTGTTTTTGTATTCACCATGAATTTCCATGATCCTTTATTCACATTCCACTTTCCAAAAACTCTAGCTAAAAGCATTGTTCACTTTCCTTCAAAACAATGAACAAAACTAATTTCAGAACAAAGGCAAGATGGTTCACGAAGCAAACATTATTCATTACTCACGAAGAAAAAAATTAAAGCCACCACATCAAAAATCAGCTTTGGCCCAAACGAGACTATTCATTACTCATTAGGTTGCTTTTATTCCTTTGACGAATGATATTACCCTATAACATAAATCATGAGTATATAAATTTGGCTGGAATCTATAGTATTAAAGAAATTGAAGAATCTAACAAACTAAAGATATTTCAAATTAAAATTTGGGTTAATGCTAGTTCAATTTCGGAAAGTGAAGAAGAAGAAGAAGCAAGTTGGGTTACCTGTAAAATTTTGGAGAAGAAGAAGCTCTGAAGTAGGGGAAATAAAAAAAATTGGAGAAGAAGAAGAAGATACTTCGTTTGCCGTTTTTATTTTTTTTTAAATTTTTTATCAAAATAAAATAAAATATTTTATAAAATCTTATTTGTTATCTCAACTAAAATCTTTTATAAAATATCTAATATTTTTTTCAACCGAAAAATTATTTAATTTTTTTTTTGAAATTAGTTAATTTCATTATTAATATAAATATGATAACAAAAAAATTAAAATAACTATAAATAATCAGACTGGATAATATAGTCATTTCACTCATGTAAAAGTGTATTTTTCAAAAAAAAATAAATTCAGGTCTAGTTAAAAAAAAAAAAAAAACTTTTTTCAAGGCATTTATCCAATTCTCTTATTAGATTGATCTTTGTGATCTTACAAGAAACACCTATTCTCAATCTAATCTCTCAAGTTCAATGATCTATACCTAATCACTTGAACTCTCACAAATTCTCTCAATAAATGCTTGACCTAATACACTGAGCAAGCTATCCTATTTATACACAATAGGCTCGCTAATCCCATTAGTCGAAAACCCTCTCAATGATAAACCTTATCTTCTTAGAGATAACTACAAGAAACTTAACTCTCCTAGAATTTAGGAATCCCTTGAATCTTTATTATATCTCGTTTTGATACTCTCCAAGATGCATGTCCAGCTCAGCCATACTTCTTGGATCGTCCACATCAGCTCCAGCTCACAACCAAGTCATCCCATAAGCTCTTCATGATGCGTTCTACACTCTGCTTGCGTGTGTAACTCCTTGAGTTACTTCTTGATTGATACACGAAGTAACTCAGCTACATCTCCAGTCTCCCCCTTTTTAGGATTGTGTGTCTCTCAAGCATCTGCATAAAAATAAGAATACCACACACAAAGAACAAGTCGTATTTTGAACATTCGTATTTTCGTTAGATTTCTCAAACCTTAAATACTTGTTCCATGAACACATACATGAGTTTTCAAAAGAGTTTTTGCAATCCAAAACATAACCGAGATGATAAGATCATATTACTACAAAAACAAACTCCCCCAGAATCCTAGACTTGTTCCCAAGTGAACCGATTTCCCAAAAACATCAAAAAGAAAAGAAAATCTAAACTCAATCGGCTTCACTCCCCCATAATCCTTGCACACATCACTTAGCCACTATCCTCTTCCCCCCCTGCTTGTGAACACACAATGTTAAAAACAGACTGTTAGTAGCTAAGGAATTTAGTAAGGAGATAGAACATTACCTGACATAGCTCGAAGAAGACGCTGAATCACCTTAGAGAAGGTCTGGAGTGCCTTGGCAGTGTCCTCAACTGCTTCTCTAGCTGCTCGCGGACTAAAATTCCCAACTGGTACCCGAACTGATCCAAGAATCACTATCCCCTGCATTGTCTGAGTCAAAGATCTTGGAGCTGATGAACTGGAGCTGGCACGACGTGGTGTATGGGTTCTTGGGCTGGCACGGACAACCTCCTTCTTAGCAGATTTAGACTCCTCAGTCTTGATAAAAGCTTCGCCGGATCAAGAGTCTTTCTTGTAGAAGATCGGAGCAATGACCTTTTCTCCCTTGAGTACCGTTACTTCATGCTGAAACTTCATGAGTCCAATGATGACCCTTGGAAACATCAACCAGTGAGAGTCAGATCTTTGAAAACACCCATAGACAGAATCTGCTTGAAAATCATCTTCCCAACATCCGTTCTTATTCCTTGGGAAATTTTGTAGATCAGTTTTGCCCTGTCAGCAGAGAGATGATGCTTATGAGTAGATGAAATCCAGTTGTAGGCTGACAACACGCTCAATGCAGCATAACAAGGAGGAAGTCTTGTAGCAGTGATAGGTGTAAGTTTTATCCCTATTCTACTGCAAGTGCACAATTATGTTGTTGTAGTATTTCAGGGTATCGAATCCACAAGGACTCACGGTCACACGATAGATTATATGCCGTCAAGTTAAGCTAAATCAAATCTTAAGAAAGCAGTAAACAAAAGCAAGCAACATGAAGGTGTTTTCAAATAGAGAAAGGCGCCAGACTTAGGAAGTTCTCAGGAATTATGCTATGTAAGAAACTTAACTAACCGGATTCAGATTAAAATGGGTTCAAGAACTAGAAACACAATGCTAAATAATCCAACTCTCGCTGAGATTATTTCTATATCTAGCAACCTAGCGATCCAAATCTCTTTGTGATCCTAGAGTTCTAAAAAAGCATTAAGAACAGGTTCTATCGGTTCAAAATTTTACTAAACCAAATCTCTTTGTATCTAGTCAAATTGCTCACACTAAGTTTGTTCAGATTATAACTCACACTCTCGCGCTATTGTTAATTATCTCAGATATAAACCCTAGGTGATCGGTCCAGAATTCAGTATTAAGCACAACTTAGGTGATGAACAAACAGATGGTGAATCCTAATCAATCAGTTATCAAATAAGCATAAAACCTTTGTGAGAATTCCTAAATCTAACTAGGTTACTACTCAGACATATTAGTAATCAAACAACACTTCATGAATAGAAAACCAAAAGACTAAATAGATAAAGTAAAAGGGGTTCGAAATTCTTCTCTCAAGGTTACAAGTAGCAGAATCAGCCCCAAATCACTATCTCTCAATCTCTCAAGCAAGAACAAAGTAAGAACAAGTTAAAAGGTAGAATGAGTCTGAAAACCTAATTAAACTCTCTAAACACGTTTTGGGGTCAATTTAGAATTAAGAAAACTTCTGGCAATTTTGCAAATCTTCAAAACTTGTCTTTAACTCTCGGGTATTGTTCTGTCGTGCTCAATCTCGACCGACATCCAAGTCAGTGTCGGTCGACACTCAATCATGGTCGAGACACCAACTTCAGCTCGTTGCACAAATCACCAGAAACGTCCTATAATCCCATCCTTTGCTCCAAACGCAAGCTTACCTGTAGAAGACTCAATAGACTCTAAAAACCAGGTTAAAGACTCAATATATACAACTATATCGTGGTTGAAAACCTAGAAAAACCGTCATATATCAAGCAGTCAGATCCTTCCATGCTGTTTTTATTGGGGTTTAACTTTGGATCTTTCCATGGATACACAGGAGGTAATAAGGTACTCTACCACTCCCGTGACCACTTCGAAGCTACTAGCTTATCCTTGGTTTTTATCTATTTTTTTTTTTTTTACTTTCAAGAGAGGAGAAAATCAGAAACCATACTTTAGAACAGGATGATAGGCTGTGTCAAACACATCAAAGGAATCCGACCCAAAGATTACCAAGTCCCTAAGTGAGAAATTAAAGTCAAGATTAAGTGTGAGACTAGTGATGAATCCTCTGAATACCTGGTTAGATATGGGTGTCCTTGGTAAGTTGATCTGTTTGGGGTTTTCTTATAGTCATAGAGGTCCTGCAAGTCTGTCCAATGGTCACTTAGTTCCTGTTCCAGCGAAAAATTTCCTCGAAAAATCATAGTTTCATACAAATTTTGACTCAATAAAACAATTTTGAAAACTAGTGAAAACATGGGACTGACTCTTAAGAAAATAAAACACAATGTCAGTAGCCACCTCCCCCACACTTAAACTGCATTGTCCCCAGTGCAATTGTAGCATGAGATCGGTATAAAGCAATTGGAACCATAGAGATTTTGTGTTAAAAATCCGAACCTGAATACGGCCGATGTCGACCGACACTAAGCTTAGTGTCGACCGACATCGAGCTCGTGTGAGCATACGAAGGATGATAAATCTGTCAGTGGTTAAGATCATGAGTTAGCACTCAATTTTCTCACCTGTTAGCTGCGTTAGATAACTCAAAATCTCATCAAAAACAACAATAAAGATGCATAAACTCAAATAGTCATAATTCCAGGCAACACTACTGAAAAACTGACTCAAAAGAAACATAAAAATTGACTCAAGAAAAGGAAAAGGAAAAACGAAACCAGAACCAGCAACTCTAGAAGACTGGAGAGTCTCCATCGTTTGTCTCCTCCTAGTCAGCAGCCTCCTCCATCTCCTCCTCCTCTGAGCTCAGATGGTTAGGTGCCTAAGCTGGTGCGCGACGTCGAGGCTGCAGGTGGTAAACATTCTGTGAGCGCTGGCAGGACATCTTGTGAACCGTCTTCCAGATTCCTTTAAGTACAGCTGCAACCCACTTTTGGAACTGCGGTGGTGGCATGTCTTCTGCTGGTCCGGGAAGCTCAGGAAACCCATAGGTCTCGTCTGGATCATCAGCATGGACAGGCTCATGCTCAGCAGCAGAAGTAGCAGCTCCAGAAGATGCGCCTCGAAGCACAGTAACTCGACGCAGGACAGCTCTACAGAGATCCACACTGGGCTGAAAAGAGAGTGAGAGAGGATGATCAGTGATACCTGTGAGATTAGTCTCTAGGAGAGGAAATAGCCGCTCTACTCCGGATCTGTCATGGAATCTCCACCAGAACTGTGTCCCATTGGTGTCTCCCTTGATCCACTGACTGCTGTTCAGATGCGTGAAGTTCATGGTGAGCTTCTTAGTACAAATGTTCATCTGACTCCTGTCGAGCCCAAAGTGATCAAAGATGGGAGTTAAGAGGCTCCCGATCGACTCCGTCTTCATTGCCTTCCCAGTGAAAGGCTTCGTCGCCTTCAATGTCTCCAAATGATGAGCAAAGAGAGCTCCCATGTTAGCATCCAACTCCAAATGAGCATCCTCAAACTCACTGACATCAACGCTCTTACCAATCCCAATATAGAGCAAGAAGAGCTCAGCAATCCTCATCATCCCAGGCTCCATCTTACACAAGATAGTGTTGGAGAATATGCGAACAAGATAGCGCAGAACCGGGTGTCGCACAGCGGTCTGCCTGGTGGTCTGAGAATCATACACCCCTGTGCCAAAGTGTCTCCAGAAGAACTCCACATCTGACCAGTGCTCAGGCAAACTGACTCTCTCCTTAGTCCTGTCAAACTCATATATATCGCATAGCTCATGGAGACTAAGTCTGTACCTCCTGCCCTTGGCCATGAATGTCAATGTACCCTCAGAAGCCTTCCTCACCACATCGTTGGTGTAGTATACACAGACTGTGGCCATAAACTGTCTCACTAGCTCCGGATACAAGTCGTAGTACTTGGTACAGATCGTACCCAAGCCTATTCTACTGCAAGTGCACAATTATGTTGTTGTAGTATTTCAGGGTATCGAATCCACAAGGACTCACGGTCACAAGATAGATTATATGCCGTCAAGTTAAGCTAAATCAAATCTTAAGAAAGCAGTAAACAAAAGCAAGCAACAGGAAGGTGTTTTCAAATAGAGAAAGGCGTCAGACTTAGGAAGTTCTCAGGAATTATGCTATGTAAGAAACTTAACTAACCGGATTCAGATTAAAACGGGTTCAAGAACTAGAAACACAATGCTAAATAATCCAACTCTCGCTGAGATTATTTCTATATCTAGCAACCTAGCGATCCAAATCTCTTTGTGATCCTAGAGTTCTAAACAAGCATTAAGAGCAGGTTCTATCGGTTCACAATTTTACTAAACCAAATTCTTTGTATCTAGTCAAATTGCTCACACTAAGTATGTTCAGATTATAACTCACACTCTCGCGCTATGTTAATTATCTCAGATCTAAACCCTAGGTGATCAGTCCAGAATTCAGTATTAAGCACAATTTAGGTGATGAACAAACAGATGGTGAATCCTAATCAATTAGTTATCAAACAAGTATAAAACCTTTGTGAGAATTCCTAAATCTAACTAGGTTACTACTCAGACATATTAGTAATCAAACAACACATCATGAATAGAAAACCAAAAGACTAAATAGATAAAGTAAAAAGGGTTCGAAATCCTTCTCTCAAGATTACAAGTAGCAAAAATCAGCCCCAACTCAATATCTCTCAATCTCTCAAGCAAGAACAAAGTAAGAACAAGTTAAAAGGTAGAATGAGTCTGAAAACCTAATTAAACTCTCTAAACACGTTTTGGGGCCAGTTTAGAATTAAGGAAAACTTCAAGGCAATTCTGTAAATTTTCAAAACTTGTCTTTAACTCTCGGGTATTGTTCTGTCGCGCTCAATGTCGACCGACATCCAAGTCAGTGTCGGTCGACACTCAATCGTGGTCGAGACACCAACTTCAGCTCGTTGCACAAATCACCAGAAACGTCCTATAATCCCATCATTTGCTCCAAACGCAAGCTTACCTGTAGAAGACTCAATAGACTCTAAAAACCAGGTTAAAGACTCAATATATACAACTATATCATGGTTGAAAACCTAGAAAAACCATGATATATCAAGCAGTCAGATCCTTCCATGTTGTTTTTCCTTCACTGAGGCATGCAGCTACTGTTGCCATGCTTTCTGATTCAACCTCAGCTTCTGCCTGGATTTCTTCCTCGCTCAGTTCTTGAAGTCCCAAAGACTCTTTAATAGCAACCGGTGAGAGTTCATAGATATGTCCTATGAACCAAACATCCACCTTCTCCATTGATTCTTCCAACTTGACGCTCGGCAACGCTGCATAAAACTCACTGACATGTTACATGATATACCCAGCTAGCCCAGTTACAGTTGAAACTAAGTACCCATCCTTAATCAAATCCAGATATCCCCATTCATCCTCTTCTTCCATATCTACCAAACGCTTAGGTAAGATTCCTCTAGTTCTGAAAATTTTGTACCTTTCTTGATCCAAAGATCTGGATACCTTGGGTTTCTTGGCCAGAATCGGTCTCCCGTAGGATGTCTTGACTTTAGAATCCTTTTGCTCTAGACCCTGCTTTCTTTTCCTTGACTGCAGTCGAGTTGCTCTCTCTGACTGCTTGTGCACCCAGATTTTGCTTGCAGATTCGTATCCGGTAGACTCAGTCTCTTCATCAGAGATCTCGATTGGCTTCTTCTTTTTCTTGTTCTTCGATTCTTCATCTGCCGTTAGATCAATCTTTCTTGTCTTATTCTTGTTCTTCAATTTTCAGATCTAGTGAGATCGGTCAGCTTCTTTTCTTCCAGAACAGGTTCCTGAGCCACTTGAGTAGAATCAGCAGCTGGCTCAAGTCATGTATCAATTTCTCCAGCCTTGACCATAGATTTCAACCTATGTCGCTTGTGTGTCGAGGTTCTCTGCTGCCTTAGGAGTTTCTGTTGAAGTCTTCTCGTGTTCAAGATCATCACGATTCTCGGTTGAAGCCTTTTCACTGTTGAAGGTGCTCTTTCCTTGGTACACGATTATCGCAAGTGGGTTGAACTTTTCTTGAGTCGCGATTTGATCAGGTTGGGCTTCGCTCTCAGTTGCATATTCCATCAGAGACTCGATTTGAGTGGGATTGATCTTCCCGGAGCTCATGGTGCTTCGATCGTTCTTGAATCAGCTCTCAATCGCTCTCTAGGGTTTTTCGGAGATGAGCATGAAGCGAATGGTCCTTTCTCCCTTTTGCCGCGAACTAATATTTGTGACTCTCAAACATCCAATTTTTTTTGTCTTTTAGTGCACTCCTCGGTTTAGTATTGGACCGGTCTGGTTTAATTCGAAATCGATTTCCTGTACCTACCTGGTTTACTGCAACAGACCATATCATTCTTTCACAAGAGTTATAAGAGTTTAACACATAACCAGCTCAACCACCTCCATAGTTAAATCATGAGTTTAATGGGAATATTCACAGCTAATGATGAACATCAATTACACAAGAATTTATTGGCTTTGAAAAGATTAAAGTTACCAGATTTTAAAACTTTCTTTGTACCTCCTGATACAATTCTTGTACTAGAATGTATCCTCAGCTCATGTTGATTCATACATCTGGCCATCTAGATTGTCATGGCTAGCTTTCACACTCCCATTCTTTTATCATGTCTTTGTCAGTTTTCAACCTTTATCCTGTAGGAGAGAGCAAACCCTTTTTTTCTTTTTGACTTACGTGTTGAGCTAGCTTTATCACTTGACTTCTCAAAAGCTAGCTCTAGTCTAATTTTTTTTTCTTTTGCTCTCTCTTTCTACGAAACTTGTACTGGAATCAAACAAGACGGAATGGTAGGTAGCACTTTTCCACTTCATCATATGATTCCAAACTAAATCTGAGCTTAATACACATCCTGAGTCATCGCCTGTATACGTTATGCAGACTTTCACAAACCGTCACATTTCACAAATACTGATATATCATGGTTTTTTCCGGTTTTATGCCATGATATAATTGTGTTTTAGTGTTCTTTTGTGTTCTTTTAGAGTCTATTACATGTATAATCAGGTTTGGAGCAGAATTGAAGATATTGGAGCATTTTGGGATTTTTGGAGTGTTTGGCCGAGAGATTGAGCTCACTGTCCGATTTTGGGATCATGCATCGATCGATACACCTTTGGTGTCGATCGACACACTAGCGAGATGGGCCGATTCGGCGGTTTAATGAAGAATGAAGATTTTGCACTTTAGCCCAGAAGTTTCCAGTATTTACAAAGAAGCCCCAGCCGAGATTATGCCTATATAATTAGGATTTTGGTGTTTATTTTACATACGCTTTCATACTTAGAGCTAAGAGATTTTTAGAGCTTTTGGGGCTGATCTAATCCTGTACTTCATCTATTTTGGAGAAGATTTCGAAACCCTTTATCTATTTAATTTCTTATATGCATTCTATTAATTATATGATTTCTGTTTCATTAATCATGTCTGAGTAGATTCATAGTTAGGTTTAGGGTTTCTCATTAAGGATTTCATGACTTGCTAGACTTGTTTTAATTCAGTTAAGGATTCACATGAATAGAATGTTCTTCGATCTAAATTGAGTTTAATGCTAGTTCTAACCTGATCAATTAGAATCTAGATCTTAGGTTGCTAAATACGACACGAGAGTGTGGTTTAGAATCTGAACTATTTAGGTTGAGCAATTAAATTATTCGCAAAGAGATTTGGCTTAGTTTAATTGTGAACATATCGAACTTGAAATTAATGCTGGTTTAACCTGTTAGTAATTGCAAAGAGATTTGGATTACTGCACTTAGACTTAGAGAATTCTCGCAAAGAGATTTGGTTAATTCTATATCCGTGATTTGAGTTCTAGAACTATGCTTAATTAGATCCTGACTGATTGATTTGTCTGCTTGTCTGATTTCCTGAGAACGCCCTAGACTTAGCGCCTCTAATTAACTGCTTTCACCACCAACAATCTGCTACTTGTTTACTTTCTTGCTTTGCTATTTAGTTTACTACAAATTGCTTTCTTCTTAGTTTAAATTCCTACTGTTCTAACCTATCAGAACCAGAGTCTCTGTGGATTCGATACCCTATATACTACAATCACTTAATTGTGCACTTGCAGTAAAATAGGATTAAAACCTGACCCTATCAAGTTTTTGGCGCCGTTGCCGGGGACTCTTAGAGTCTTCGATAGGATCGAACTTAGGGTTTTTACTAGGATTTTTATTGTTTTTGTTTCGTTTTGCTTTTATTTTTTTAAGTTACTAATTTTTCTCTGTTTTCTCTCTGTCGCAGGTACCGATTTCGCTTTGCGTCGATCGTTGCACCTTTGTGTCGATCGTCACTAGGCGATTCTGAGATTGGATCGATCGTTGCACTGATAGCATCGATCGTTGCTTGACGATTACAGACAGTTTATGCGGACGCGTGAAACTCAAAGTAATCAGAACTTGAACCTCGTAAATCTCGGACTTGAAGAACATGGACGTCTAGAGAGAACTAACAGAAGAGAAAGAAGAGCAAGGATGGTGGTACAGAAGCTAATCATTATGCCTGATGCTCAAGGTACCCTGAGGGACCGAGACAACAATCCGTACAATGCTGCTGGGCATCGGATTGACGCTGAAGGGAATGTAATCCATGATCCTCCTGAGCAACCGCAACAGGAGCAGAACCAAGGCCAAAGACAAGCCCAAGGTAGAGAGATGGTTGTCCATGAGAGGACTTTAGCTGACTACAACAAACCGGATGAGTTTCATGCAAACCGGTCAGCTCTTGTGATGCTTGGTTTTGAGAGGAATGATTTTGAGATCAAAACCATCTACTACTCGCTGATGAGACAGAATGCATTCCATGGTCATCCCACGGAGCAGCCTATGGATCACATTGATCAGTTTGAGGATATAATCACTGGCATGAAGTATGATGGAGTCTGCCAGGATTATCTGTTTCTCAAGCTCTTTCCATACAGTCTCGCTGGAGACGCTGCTGCATGGCTGAAGCAACTGCCACCTGGGCAGTTTAATACTTGGGCAGCCCTGAAGAGTGAGTTCCTGCGTCACTTCTATGATGATGCGCGCTCCGATCATTCCAGACAGGACATACTCACATTTTCCCAAGGACCTGTGGAGCCTCTTAAAGCTGCCTGGATGAGATTCAAGAAGTACCAGCGTGACTGCCCACACCATGGATTCACTGAGGTCACATTGCTAGGTATCTTCTTCAGAGGAATAGATCTTCCATATCAGTCTGCGCTGGATAACTCCAGTAATGCAAACTTCAACACTAGGACTCCTGCACAAGCTAAGCAGTTGATTGAGAACTTAGTGAGCAGCAACAGTTGCAAGACTATGGATGAGAGGAGGAAGAAATCTGGTGGAAGTGTAGAGAATTCAGAGATTGCTGAATTTAGATCTAAGCTGGACACAATTTGCAATCTCATGGCTGGTAAGAAGGCTGTCCACTTTGCCCAATATGTAGAGGTAATTCAAACTGAGGAGGACACTCAGGAAGAAGATGTGAATTACATTGGAGGGTCTGGTTTCCAAGGTAACATATTCGGTAATCAGCAGGGAAACAAGTTCTTCAATGGAGGACAAAAGAGTGCCTTCACAGGCAATCAGAACTCCTTTGGACAGACTAGTGGTCTTCAGAAACCTTTTGGACAAGGTACTCAGAGAACCTATGGAGCTTCATCTTATCAGACTCCTCTTGCAGCCACTGCTCATGAGAGTAAGATGGAGGCAATGATGGAACAGCTGCTGGAGAGTCAGACCAAGATTTATGTGGACTGCAATAAGAAGTTGAATGCTGTCTATGAGGATCTCAATGGAAAGTTTGAGTCTCTGAACACTCATATGAAGCAATTGGATACTCAGGTGAACCAAATTTCCAGTTCTATGAAGGGAAAAGGAGTAGCAGACATTCATATTAAAGCCTGATATGTGTACATTGATGATGGATCTCACCTAGGTGAAGGATTTGAGCTAAGTACGGCTGAGTTGGTAGAGGAGGATGAAATTTCGGATTTTGGAGAAAATCTCCCGGGTGAAAACTGTGAAAACAGTGTTGCATCGATCGACACACACCTAGTGTCGGTCGATGCAGGTCGTGAACAGACAGGCTCGCCGAATGTTGATAGCATTGATGCAGATTTGGAGCTTGATCGCTTATTCCCTGGAGTGTCTGAGATTACTCAGGAGGAGATTTATGCACAATTCATTAGACTATATCCCTCAGTATCTGAAGTGATTAAGCAGGAGATTGAAGAGCTTAAGCAGCTAGAGGAGATTGGTGAAGAGTTGGAAGAAATTCCATCATCTGATGATCCACCTTATCACCCATGTGTTCAGAGGTACTTGAATAAGATGTTGCCTTTGGATGAAGAGCTGAAAGATTGGGTGATTGTAGTCCCTCAACAGATAAGTGATGTGCTGTTAACCAAGGTTCCCAAGAAGCTGCCTGATCATGGGATTTTTGTGCTAAGTTGTTCTATCTTTGAGGATAGTTTTAGGCGTTCTCTTTGTGATCTGGGAGCTGCTGGAAGTCTTATGCCATATTCTGTGGCAGACAAGTTGGGTATGCTGGATTTTTCTCCTACTAGGACCTCTCTTGTCCTAGCTGATCAGTCTATACGAGTTCCGGAAGGACTCCTTGAGGACATCCCGGTGAGAGTTGGAAACTATTTAGTTCTAACAGGCTTCCTAGTGCTGAAGTATGACAGTGATCCTGATGATGCGTTGATATTGGGAAGACCATTCTTGGCTACAGCGGGAGCAGCGATAGACGTTAGACACAGTCTGATAGACCTCCACCTGGGAGATGAGCCGCTGCATTTTGAGATGGACAAGCTGCACAAGCCACTGATAGATGGGCAGACCTTCACTATTATGGATGGAGATGATGAGCAGTCAAGTCACACTACGGTTTTGGATCCTGGAGAGCAGTTTACTCCTTCTTTTCTTGGACAGGATCATTCTGATACAACTTATTCTCCGCCATGGATGAGGAGGCTTGCACAGAGGCAATCAAAGTCTCTGTCAAGATCTCCAGCAAAATGATCTTGTTCGTCCGGTCAAGCTAATGACCTTAAACAAGCGCTGAGTGGGAGGCAACCCACTGTTAGGTTTAGTTATTTTTCTTTCTTATTTTTGGTGTTTTTCTTAGGATTTCACGTTTTTGTTTGTTTTTGCTAAAGTTTCAGATATAGAACTCGAGTCTGGATATGTGTGACGATCGATGCACTTGTGCACCGTTCGTTGCAAGGAGATTACGACGAGGAGAGGTGATCGCATTGTGACGATCGTTGCGGTCCTGTGCAACGGTCGTTGCAATTGGTTCAATTGCAAAATTAAGGTACGCGCGCTAAACCAGAATCGATTTGGTTCAACCAGCATCGATCGTTGTTCTCTAGCAACGGTCGACCGAGGTAAGTTGCCTTAAACCCTTCTCTTCTCTTTTCTTCTCCATTCCGCCGACCGTACAACCGAGATTCTCCACTCCTAAATCTCTCAATTTTTCATCATTTCTCGTGTTTCAAAGCTCAATCCTACTTGTTTTAACATCCTCTAGCTATTTCTATAACCCATTTACAAAAATTCCAAGGTATGAGCTCTCATTTTCATCATTTTCGGAATTGATTTTAGGGTTTATGAAATTCGAATGTTTAGCCTGAGATTGACGATTCTGTGCCGATATGAACATGATTTAGGTTGTTTAGTGATGGGTTATTGTTGATTTTGTGGTTGTTTGAACGAATTTAGAACGATTTTAGGGATTTTGATTGCGGCTGAAATCGCCTTGCAACGGTCGTTGCACTTGTGCAACGGTCGCTGCTTTGCGATTTTGGGGATATGTTTGATAATGCGAAATCGCCTTGCAATGATCGATGCCTTAGCTGCAACGGTCGTTGCTTCGCGATTTCACAGAGAGAGTGCCGAGACTAATTGTTTTAAATTTCTTGAATACAGATGGCATCTCGCAGACAACCCCGCAAGCGCCGAGCCACAGCAGCAACAACCACACGACAGTACCTACCACCACCAGGGTGGTTCCATAGAGAGTCACAGCCACCTGAGCCTTATGTGAGAGTTGGTCCAGCAGTAGCACTGCCTTGGCCCCAAGCAGATGAGACACCGATCCCGACAACCAGACAGTGGCCACAGAACATAGCTGAGTTCCTCAAGACTGCTGAGTTTACAGAGAGGGCACTGCTTAACCAGTGGGATGATTTTGACACGCTGCTATACAACGGTTGGTGTGGGATGAATATTAAACCAACCAAGTTTGCAGACTACTCTACCTGTAAGAGTCTGGGATAGATGAGCAGGTTCTTGCAGTATGTAAGGGCATTGATCTAGGGACAATGCCTATGCGTCCTTATGATTTATATCCATAGCTGGTCAGACAGTTGCTAGCCACTTGCAGAGTGGTTTACCCGGATCCAGACAGCAGGAGCGCTACAGGAGGTATCTTTACCTTCATGAGTTGGGGAGTCAGATATCAGATTCCTTTACTAGATATCTGCAGGATCTACGGTTTCAGCACTGATCCTAGACGCATTGGCATGCCACTTGAGTGGGATCCAGAGGAGGCTCGATCATTTTGGGAGTGTATTGGCAGTGGTCGATACAACTCGAGGACTACACCGGTGAAGCAGGTGAGGCATCCTGTACTGAGATATGTCTTGCGTATCTTGTGTTGGAGTTTGTTGTGCAAGTATGAGGTCAAAAAGATGCACAAGTATGAGATGGAGATGCTGTTTATCGGGCTGCGAGATCAGTTTGAGGGTTCTGGCGTGAGAGATCCTACTAAGGGTCTCAACTTGGGAGCTGTTTTCACTCAGCACATATGCGACCTGCAGCTGAAGCCATTTGATGGTGTGCTTACTGAGACAGTGGGGAGGCTGCTTACTCCCATCTTCATGCACTGCGGGATTCCCTTAGAGGGCACATAGTGTAACACAGCCAAGGAGTTCCTTGATTTCAGCCACTTGCAGAGCGCCACCTGGCTCAAGGAGGGGCGCATTTGGGTTTACCATGATCAGAGCTCTGGGAAGTGTGGTTTGGAACTTCCTGCTCCTGCACTTACACAGATTGATACGCTGGAGGCCCTGAGATTCCAGCCTCCTGAGACTGAGCAGCGCAGAGTCCCTTCTATGGCTCATCCGCTGGGAGAGCCTTCCACACGAGCTTCATCTTCCTCTGCTCCTGCGCCTGCTGCTGCCCCTGCTGACGATATTGGTCCTTTCCCAGAGCCCACGATTCCTTTGGGAGACATGTCTATGGCTGAGTGGAGAGAGCGCAATGATGGGATACTGAAGACCATTTGGGAGTGGATGCGTGGCTGCACTTGCAGGAGACAGCCACAGGTCCATCAGCTCGTCCCTGCTACTCGACGTCGACAGCGTTCTCCTACGGCAGCCAGTGACATTGAGCGCTATGGTGGGATAGATGATGATGAGAGCGAGAGTGCGTAGTCTCCATTTTTCAGACAGTCGGTTCTATATTCTGCTATCTTTTTCTTTTCCTTTGCACTTTTTCTTTTTGATTTTTAGGATGCTACTATGTTTGGATGGTTGTGCTTGATTTGATACATCATGTGCTTTGATTTTACTCTGTTTTCAGTGTTTTCAGCTTGCAGGATTCGAAATCTGACAATAACCAATGGACTAACCTTCTAACTAGCTGAATGATCCGATATACGCAGTGCGTCGATCGACACAACACTGTGTCGATCGTCACAACACGATCGAAATCGCATTGCAGCGATCGTTGCGGTCCTGAGCAACGATCGATCATACACGAAAATCGCCTAGAAACGGTCGATGCACCTAGTGCAACGATCGATGCCTGAGCGACAGAGGTAAAACCCGACATAACTCAACCAATCCTTTTAACAAATTTTTCTTTTCTTTTTGACCAATCCTTCGCTTGACACTACTGGGGACATTGTGTCTTAAGTGTGGGGGAGGTTCTACTAACTTCTTTCTTTTGTTTTCTTAGAGTCAGTTAAATTTTTCAAAATTTGTTTTATTGAGTCAAAATTGTTTATGTAAGAAACAATGATTTTTTTAGAAGATTAGCAGCACTTGCAGGAACTTAAGTAACCATTGGGATGAAGCTGCAGATTATCTCTGACTATTAGAAAACCCAGACATGGATCAACCTACTAAGGACACCCACATCACTTCATGTATCAGAGGATCCTTTTACTGACTTCAAACTTAATACTGACTTAGATTTCTCACCTAAGGGCTTGGTATACTTTGTGTCGGATTCCCTTGTTAGTTCTGACACAGCCTGTAAACCTGTCCTATTTAGTTCCCTTCTCCCCTTCCATAAAAAAAAAGATAATAAACTGAGGATGAGTTAGTAACTCCGAAGTGGTCATGGGAATGGTAGCTACAACTTTCATATCCTGTGCATCCATGGAATGTGTCCAAAGTACACCCCTTAACGGGAAGAGCACTGATAAAAAAAAAAAAATGATACCCAATGGGGAAAAATCAGAATGCTAAGGAAGGGAAAAGAGAAGAAAGGGACTAGAGAAAGATAGTATGGTGGTCTAGAGCTGATAAGGTAAGAGTCCATGTGCCTTTGATCGATACTCCTTAGGTGAGACCGCACTTAAATACTTGCAGAAGTCAGTAGGGTGAATTTGAATGCGTGAATGTGATTGTGGAGTTTACTTAGGACAGTTGCTAAGTGTGGGGGAAGTATATGTTGGTCTTGATGTCTGCAGGTTGATTCTTTCATGTGGTTTACTAAGGGGAATCTGAGTGTTGCTGCTTCTAAGATGAAAAGAGTTTCTGAAGAGTTTTCAAACCTCTTCACTACATTCTAGTTCTCTGTTTTGCTTGAGGGCAAGCAAAGGCTAAGTGTGGGGGAGTTGATATATCATGGTTTTTACCGGTTTTATGCCATGATATAATTGTGTTTTAGTGTTCTTTTGTGTTCTTTTAGAGTCTATTACAGGTATAATCAGGTTTGGAGCAGAATTGGAGATATTGGAGCATTTTGGGATTTTTGGAGTGTTTGGCCGAGAGATTGAGCTCACTGTCCGATTTTGGGATCATGCATCGATCGACACACCTTTGGTGTCGATCGACACACTAGAGAGATGGGCCGATTCGGCGGTTTAATGAAGAATAAAGATTTTGCACTTTGGCCCAGAAGTTTCTAGTATTTATAAAGAAGCCCCAGCCGAGATTATGCCTATATAATTAGGATTTTGGTGTTTATTTTACATACGCTTTCATACTTAGAGCTAAGAGATTTTTAGAGCTTTTGGGGCTGATCTAATCCTGTACTTCATCTATTTTGGAGAAGATTTCGAACCCTTTTATCTATTTAATTTCTTATATGCAATCTATTAATTCTATGATTTCTGTTTCATTAATCATGTGTGAGTAGATTCATAGTTAGGTTTTGGGTTTCTCATTAAGGATTTCATGACTTGCTAGACTTGTTTTAATTCAGTTAAGGATTCACATGAATAGAATGTTCTTCGATCTAAATTGAGTTTAATGCTAGTTCTAACCTGATCAATTAGAATCTAGATCTTAGGTTGCTAAATACGACACGAGAGTGTGGTTTAGAATCTGAACTATTTATGTTGAGCAATTAAACTTCTCGCAAAGGAATTTGGTTTAGTTTAATTGTGAACATATCGAACTTGAAATTAATGCTGGTTTAATCTGTTAGTAATTGCATAGGAATTTGGATTGCTGCACTTAGACTTAGAGAATTCTCGCAAAGAGATTTGGTTAATTCTATATCCGTGATTTGAGTTCTAGAACTGTTCTTAATTAGATCCTGACTGATTGATTTGTCTGCTTGTCTGATTTCCTGAGAACGCCCTAGACTTAGCGCCTTTAATTGACTGCTTTCACCACTGATAATCTGCTACTTGTTTACTTTCTTGCTTTGCTATTTAGTTTACTACAAATTGCTTTCTTCTTAGTTTAAATTCCTACTGTTCTAACCTATCGGAACCAGAGTCTATGTGGATTCGATACCCTATATACTACAATCACTTAACTGTGCACTTGCAGTAGAATAGGATTAAAACCTGACCCTATCAAATACCAAGTGCATTTCTCATAGTGACAAAACGATTGAAGTCAAGTGGTTTTGTACAAAAATCAGCCAGTTGAGACTCAGTGACAATGTGTTCTATCATTACCAGTTTCTCTTCCACTAACTCACGAATGAAGTGGTATCTTATGTCAATATGCTTGGTTCTAGAGTGTTGTACTGGATTCTTTGAAATACTTATGGAACTTTTGTTGTCACAATACACCAGTAGTACTCCTGAATCCATTCCAAAATCCGCAGACATTTGCTTCATCCATAAGAGTTGTGCACATCAACTTCCCATTGCAATATATTCTGCTTCTGTTGTAGATAGAGACAATGAATTCTGCTTCTTTCTCATCCATGCAATGAGGTTTTTCCCAAGGAAGAAACATCCTCCACTTGTGCTTTTCCGATCATCAACACTGCCTGCCCAGTCGGCATCATAGTAACTCACAAGACTCTTGATTGATCCTTTAGAATACCAAATCCCCAAGCTAGCTGATCCTTTGACATACCTGATGATACGCTTGACTGCCTCTAGGCGTGACTGTTTGGGTTTAGCCTGAAACCGTGCACACACTCCAACACTAAACATTAGGTCCGGTCTACTAGCAGTCAGATAGAGAAGGCTTCCGATCATCCCTCTGTAGGTCTTTATATCCACGTCTTTTCCATCATCGTCCTTTGTCATTTTGACCGTAGTACTCATAGGTGTCTTAGCCTCTTTGCAGTGTTCCATTTTGAACCTAATGAGGAGATTCTTAGCATATGTTGCATGTGATATGAATATACCATCTCTTGACTGTGTGATCTGAAGTCCTAGAAAGTACTTCAATTCACCAACCATGCTCATCTCAAACTCCTTTGTCATGCTTGATACAAAATCATCAACCAGTTCTTGTGATGTGCCTCCAAAGATGATATCATCCACATATATTTGCACCATCAGAATCTCCTTTCTCTGTTCAAGTATAAACAGAGTTTTGTCAACACTCCCTCTGTTGTATCCTTGATCTAATAGAAATCCAGTTAGTCTTTCATACCATGCTTTGGGAGCTTGTTTGAGACCATAGAGCGCTTTGTTTAGCTTGTACACGTGATTAGGATTCAAGGCATCCTCAAATCCTTTTGGCTATTCAACGTATACTTCTTCTTGAAGAAACCCATTCAGAAATGCACTTTTTACGTCCATTTGATAGACTGTAAAATTCATGATGCACGCCATTCCTAAAAACAGTCTGATTGACTCAAGTCTTGCGTCAGGAGCAAATGTTTCTTCAAAGTCTACACCTTTGATATGAGAATATCACTGAGCAACCAATCTCGCTTTGTTCTGAATTACAACCCCTTCTTCATCAATCTTGTTCTTGAAGATCCACTTTGTTCCAACAATGTTTCCTTTTTCTGGTCTTGGAACCAATTCCCACACGTCGCAAACAAATTGTTCCAGCTCTTGTTGCATGGCCACGATCCAAAACTCGTCATCTATTGCCTGCACATGAGTTATAGGTTCAATAGTAGATACAAAACATGCAAATCTTACCATTTCTCTGAAGTTGAGTTGAACTCGTCTGGTTTTCCTTTCTTCTTCAGCTTCTCCAATGATGTCTTTGGCAGAATGGTTGCGAGGAACATGCAGCTATTTGATTGTTTTTGTCGACTATTGAGTTTGTTATTTAGGCTTCTCGTTTTTCTTGGTTTTAAAGTTCATCTGGACTTTCCCAGTTTTCCTTTCTTCTCCTGCTTCTCCAATAATGTATGTGGCAGAATGATTTCGAGGAACTCGCAACTCTTTCTTGGGCTGAGCTATGTCCTGAGTCAGATCAGTCTGAGTCAGATTTCTCAAGCCTCTGGATATTTCATCTCTCCCTTCATTATTAGATTCTCCTTCAGAGTTCACTCCTTCCCGCTATGTGAATGAGTAATCATCAAACACTACATTCACTGGCTCCATTATAAGGCATGTTCTGTTTTTGTATACCCTAAACGCTGTACTATTCCCTGAGTAACCCAGAAATATCCTTCATCGCTCTTTGAGTCAAACTTTCCAAGGTGATCTTTATCGTTTAAGATGTAGCACTTGAAACCAAACACATGGAAATAGCTCAGTTTGGGTGTTTTTCCCTTCCACAGTTCATATGGTGTTTTTGTGGATGCCTTTCTAACGTACACCCTATTGATAATGTAACATGCAATGTTGATTGCTTCAGCCCAGAACTTGGTTGGTACATTGTTACCATGTATCATTGCTCTAGCCATCTCTTGAAGTGTCATGTTCTTCCTTTCTACCACACCATTCTGTTGTGGAGTTCTGGGTGCCGAGAATTGGTGACTTATCCCATGATTCTCACAAAACATTCTCATTGTGTCATTTTGGAATTCTCCTCCATGATCACTCCGAATTCGTTTCACACTTCCACGCTCATTGATCAGCTGAAGTGCCCAAATCCTGAAGCTGCTGGCTGTGTCATATTTTTCCCTGATGAACCTTACCCATGTGAACCTTGTGCAGTCATCCAAAAGTACAAAGACATATCTCTTTCCTGCTAGACTCTCGATCTGCATTGGCCCCATTAGATCCATGTGAACTAAGTCAAGAGCTGACTTAGACTGAACGTCAGGAACCCTTTTGTGTTGAACCTTGACTTGTTTCCCTTGATTGCAAGGTCCGCATATCATCTTGTCACCTCCTTTTATCTGAGGAACTCCACGGACAATCTCTATATTTACCAAAGTAGTCAGATTTCGAACATTCATGTGTCCCAGCCTTTGATGCCATAGATTAAGTTCATCCTTTGAATTAAAACACTTCATTGTGTTTCTACACATGTAGCAGTTGTTGCCTGTCCTGACTCCTTGAATGACAGTCTCTTGACGCTCATTGATTCCTTTGCATTCAGTGTGTGTAAACATAACCATCAATCCTTCATCACACAACTGGCTTACGCTGATGAGATTTGCCTTGAGTCCCTGCACCAAATAAACATTCATCACTTTTGGTATTTCAATCTCACTTGTTTGTCCCCTACCCAGAATGTTTCCATGTCCTCCATCTCCGAAGGTGACTTTCCCTCCTTTGATTGACTTAACCCCTTGTAGATTTTTCTGATCTCCAGTCATGTGTCTGGAGCATCCACTGTCAAAGTACCATGGGACTGTTTCTTCCAGCTCGTCTGAGACTAAGGCCATGCTACATCTGAATCCAAGACCTGCTTTTGTTTTCATGGGCCCATTCCTTGCTGTTTGGTGTAGATCAGATGTCTTTATCCAGATTTGATTCTTAAAGCCATTCCAGTAATACATACCTTGTCTTCTCAGCCAGTTTACCTTTTCCCTGAATCTTCTGCAGTATGCTTTGATATGTCCTTGGTTTCCACAAAACCAGCATGCATCCGTTCTTTTGTATGAGTATTTGAAATCTTGATTAACAAATCCCCCTGAAACAAAGTTGGCATTCTCGGCTTCCTGCATTCTCCTTCATGTGTATCCGAGACCTCTATATCCTCTTTCAGTTCTTCCAGTACTCAAGATTTTGTCAAGTTGCTTACTCCCTGTAAGCATGTGAATCTTCTTGTGGTGATGTGTTAGTTCTGCTTACAGTCGTGCTGATGTTTCTTTTTCTGCTTTCAGCTCATGTTCCAGCCTTTCAGCCTTAACATCGAGATTCATTTTGTCTTTCATTAGTGTCACACTCTCATCACTTATCCTTTTCACGGTCATGAGTTCCAGATTTAGTGACTCAATGATTGCTTCAAGCCGTGAATTCTTCTTGGCCAGTTCTACATTCTCTTTTCCTATTTTGATTAAGGTGTCTCTCACCTCGCCTATATCCAAATCAGGTTCTGATTTATAGTCTGACTCATCTTCTTCTCCTTCAAACTCAGTAATACCAATGAATGCCACAAAATTGTTTAGATCTTCTTCACTCTCAGTGCTAACCTCGTCAGTATCTTCTTCTGCAAGTAGAGATTTTTCCTTTCTCCTCTTTTGAGCATTGACACATTCCAATTGGGTATGTCAATACCTTGACAGCCAAAGCATTTGATCTTCCTCCTCTTGACTGTTGGACACTCAGTTCGGTAGTGTCCAAAGCCTTTGAATTCATGGCACTGGATTTCAGCACGTTAACCGATTTATCTCCTTCAGTTTGTTTCTTGGAGATATTTGGTTTCTTTTGAGCAGATCCCTGTCCTTGCTCAATTCTTCTTAATGCTCGATCGAACCTTATAACAAGCAAGCTTAATGGATAATATTCATTTGCAACATGCTTGCTTGTTTCAATAACCGCCAGAGCTAAGCTACGCGGTTTCTTAATGCCTTCCAACTCTAGTTCATGAGCTTGAAACATACCTACAACTTCCCCAAATGTAAGTTCATTTGTGTTCTGAGACACATTTAAAGCAGACTTGTAAGGCATGTATTTAGCCGGAAGACACCTCAGAAATTTCTTCACAAGTTTCTTTTCCTTGTACTTTTTCCCAAGAGTTGCAGCTTCCTGGGAGAGTGAACTCAGCTTAGCACTAAAGTCTGCAATATACTCATGCTCATCCATCTTTAGATTTTCAAACCGTGAGGCCAGAAGATCCTTTCTAGAGTTCTGCACTTTTTGAGTTCCCTCGAAGTGTGTTTGTAATATATCCCATGCATCCTTAGCCATTTCGCACCCTTGAATCAGCTCGAAGGTCTTCTAGAGACGCTGCAGTGAATAGGCTTAGAGCCTTGGAATTGTATTTTGATCTTTTTGTTTCTTCTTCTGTCCAAGTTTCTTCTGGTTTAGGCGTCTCCACACCTTTTTCATCCTTGATCGTGGGCTCCTCCCATGTTTCCATGATTGCTTTCCATGCAAGTGGATTGATTCCCCTGATCTACGACCTCATCCTTGACTTCCAGAACCCATAGTTTCCTGCATCAAGAATGATTCTTGTGCTGTTCAAGAGTTCTTGATAGCCTTCCATCTTCCTCCGCAGGATCTCACCCGAATTAAAAGCTACGAGTGGTAGCTCTGATACCAATTGAAAATGCAAGGCCATACATTTTCAGACTAAAAGCAAATAACTCACACGTTCTTTCTGAAAACTTGCTTTATTAGATTGATCTTTGTGATCTTACAAGAAACACCTATTCTCAATCTAATCTCTGAAGTTCAATGATCTATACCTAATCACTTGAATTCTCATAAAATCGCTCAATAAACTCTTGACCTAATACATAGCGCAAGCTATCCTATTTATACACAATAGGCTCGCTAATCCCATTAGCCGAAAACCCTCTAAAAGATAAACCTTATCTTATTAGAGATAGCGACAAGAATCCTAACTCCCCTAGGATTTAGGAATCCCTTGAATCTTTATTATATATTGTTTTGATACTCTCCAAAATGCATGTCCAGCTAAGTCATACTTCTTGGATCGTCCACATCAGCTCCAAATAACGGCCAACTCATCCCATAAGCTCTTCATGATGCGTTCCACACTCTGCTTGCGTGTGTCAGTCCTTGAGCTACTTCTTGACTGATACACGAAGTGACTCAGCTACATATTCAAAGACGCAAGCCGAGCTCTTGCGAAAATGTCGTTTGAGGAGAAAGACTTGACTTGGGATATATCTGGTCTTGGTCTCTTTGAGCTCGAAGCTCTTCAGGACTGGGAGTACAAGTTCTGGAACAAGTATGCCAAATTTGGTACTGTCAAAGTGACCGGTTCGGCCGCCACAGAGACTGGCGACCAAGACTCTCATGTAGCCACGCCTGAGACGACCGTTGTGGAAAAGAATGATGAGGCTTCTGCTGAGAGTGATGTGAAGAAGGACTAGATTCCATTTATGAGATTTACTAAGAATTGTCGTACAGCCCAGTTTAAATGAAAGGATTGTTGAAATGTCAATGATAAACTTTACTACACCTGTGGAATTTGTGAATCTGCATGATGTATACCTGATCTTCACCGTTCTTGTAAATTTGTATTTATTTTGTGTAATATAGTTTTTGAGCTTGTTTCAAACATTAATCATTTACTTACCAAAAAAATAAATAATAAGCAATACATTTTTTTATTAATTTTTTTAATTACAAAAACGCATTTCATTAAATATCCAGTTACACTCACTATACATCAAATAAGCAATAAAAACATAAGTTTTAGTTTAAAATCAAAAACCCCGAGGCGCGCGCGTGTCTTCTACGCGATCGTCTCTTTTCTCTCTAAGTTAACCTAGTAGCCGCCACCGGTTTTCTCTGCTTTGAAGGCCTCTCCGGCGTCCGACGGTCTCCGTCGGCGTTAGCGAGAGGTCTTCCGTTTGTTCTTGGGCTTAATCGTTACCGGTAAGGCGATTTCTTCCAGGAGATGCCTTGATTTTCTTTGGATCTGGAGGCGTGTGGTGGGGAAGATCTTCTCGACGAAGCAGACGACGGTGGGTCGGGTCCTAATCGAAGCTCTCAGTAAGACGTCAAAACGGAGGCCGTGCGAGGACTGCGGTTTTCCAAGACGGCGCGGAGGTTAGAGGCGGTCCGATTTCTGAGCTTTCGTCTGCAGCGGAAGTCGGCGAGTCGGTCAGGCGGGTAAGCGTCGCATGTCGAGGAGGATCCACGGCTGTGCTTGGTGAGGTCGCTGCGGAGCAAGGTGGTGCTTTGACGGAGACGAGGCTTGGTGAGCTCGTCGCCTGATGGTGCTTCTCGAGCTCCTCCGAGATCAGATCTAAGGTGAGTTTAAGGCGGATGGTTAGGAGAGAGGTTCCGAGCAGGGAGCGGGTTCGGGAAAGGGTGGCGGTCACGGATTTTTGCTTTGTCGAAGGTTCGCCGGTTGAGTCCGTGGGTTTCCGCAGGTTGGGCGCCGGAGTCGTCGGGAAGCGAGAGGAGGGGATCAGGTTCCTCCAGGCTTTGAATCGGGCGTCGGGGTCGGATCTCCGGCGTACTGAGGACGAGTCTCGGATGTGCGCCGCAATTCCGATCGTTTCACATCCGCCGGCGGCGAGGGAAGAGACCGGGAAAGGATCCTAAAGCTACCGCAACCCTAACCGGGTTTCAATCCTGGTTCAGGGATTCTCTTAATTGTTCGTTGGTTTTTGTCTCTTTTACTCCTGGTTCGATTGCGTCTGTAGCCCCGGTTTAGTTACCGATTTCAGTCGGTTAATATATATAAATATAATATTAAAAAAAAAAAAAAAAAAAAAAGTTTCAGTTTAAAAAAAAAATACACCTGATTCGTTTATTTTATCCCGAGCATGCAGGCCAGCCTTGCTCTTTCGCTATCTCGCTCGATGGGTGAGAATGGGTTGTGGGAACAACTCACTAAATCATGCCAACTTGCTTATCTTGGTTTTAAAAATCTTATGTAGTCAGGCTTATTTGCGTTAGGTCCACCTTTGCCACGAAATGTGAACTGACAGTCTACTTAATATAATGATTTCATAATCAAACTAAATATAATATTTGACATGAATTAGTTATAGTATTGATTTATATTCGATCCTTAAAAAAAAATTTAAACTTCGTAGTTCAGTTTAGGGAGAAAGAAAATTAATTAGTTTCATTAGACAGTCTACCTAGCTAGTATAATCAATTTCTTAGAATTAGATTACCTTTTAAGACTTAAGACTGAATGGGTCATCTGTTAATTCGTTTCTTCATGACCTCAAAACCATCTGTAAGCCGAAATTGACAAAAAAAATATTTATAATGCAGTGTAGTCGTGTTGACTAAAGCCCTAGAGTTTATAGGTTCATGTCTTAAATCAGACAATTCCTGTAAAGTTTAAACATTATTAATAAATGGTCCGTAATTTTTTGGGGCTTGTGGTCTTCACATTTACTAGGCTGAAACCGCATATACAGATGACCTTTCTATAAAATAAACCCCATCAGCGTCACAAAACTATTAATGAGTTAGAATATAAGCCCCTGGAAGATCAAACAATCAAAACCTTTAGAAAATGGACATTTTTCTTCTTCTTTCCTTTTAGGCACAAACTCAATCAACATCACATAAAAAATACTATACATGGGTTATTATTTGATGCCCCTAGAGGATCGACCGTGAGATGCCGATTAAGAAACCTCCAATGGAAGTGCTTTAAGATCTGCCAACTTACCTATCTTTGATGCAAAAATCGTATGTTACCTGGTTTATTTGGATCAACTCCTTAACCTTTTTTCCAAAAAAGAACAAAAAACTCATAAACATTTGTGCGAAAATTTAGTTTAATCGAAACGGTTCCCAATGATTCGTATGGGACAGACCTAGTATGTGTCGAAGATATCTTCTCCTATTTGTCACGATAAATATATTTATTAAGAAGATAAGTCTCGCGGCTCAAAAGAGAGTATTGAAATTGTAACACCCCGACAACACACTAGAGAGCGCTAGAGAGAGACAGAGACTAGAGAGAGAAAGTTCCTAAATAGTAGATCTCGTTTTCGGAGATCTCTCCGGCGGTTCGACGGCGACGTCGGAGCGGCGGGGGATCTCCTCCCGGTTCTGAAGAGCATCAAAGATGCCGTGGTGACGAGGCGGAAGCAGGAGATGTCTCGCTTGTCTTCTCCGGCAGCGTGAGAGAGGTTGATCTCCCGGCGAAGCTGAACGTGGTGGACAGCCTAGGTTCGAAGTACTCCAGTCATCGCGTCGGGTGCTGCTAGAGGACGGCGGCATCGCAGAGAGGATGTAGAGACGGGTTAGCTGGGGTCGGGTCCGTAGCCACCGACAGCAGCGGAAGTCGCCGAGGAGATTAGGAGGGGAGCGCTGCGAGTTGTCGAGGAAGCGCGGCGGCGCTTGGTGAGGTTGCGGCGACGAGGGAGGGAATCGATGGAGGCGCTAAGGTGAGGTGGCCCTTTTCTGCATGTCGAGCCTTCCCGGGATCCTCAAAACCGGAGGTCGGGTAAGTTTGAGACGACTTTTTGGAGATGGATCTCGAACCAGATGAGAGATCCGGTGAAGCACACGACCATGGAAGCTCGTTTCGCGAGCTCTCCACCGGTTAAGTCCGTGGGATTGGCGCGCATGAAGTCGGAGTCGCCGAGAGTGTGGAGGAGGGGATCAGGCCCACCGGTATCTGGATCGGTTGTCGGGGTCGGCTCTCCGGTGGATCGTGACGGTAACTGGCAGCGGACGCAAATCCAACCGCTCATAGCCGTCGGCGGTGATGATGAAGATGACGGCGCGAGAAGAACCTAAAGGGTTCGTGTTGACCTAACCGGTCTTTAATCCCGGTTTAGATTCTCTAACTTGTATTCGGTTTGGTAATTTTACTCCTGGTTCCGCATTCTTTGTAATTCGCGGTTATTCACCGGTTTTAGCCGGTTATATTAATTAATATTAAGAAAAAAAAAAAAAAAAAAGAAATTGTAACACCCGTGTCTCCCGGCGAACCGGAGACGCGGTATTAGGACGTCCGTTGAACCGGACTCGGTCCAACCGGTACTCCAACTCAACTTGTTCCAGGTCCCAAGCGCCTCTTTCGTATTCAAAATCACCAATGACGTCACTCGACTATATCGATCCCGCATCCGGACCTACAAGAAAACGGGGACAGGAAAGGAAAGAGGCCTGAGTAATTGTTTCAAACACAATTACCCAGTGAGGTCGGGCTTAAGGAGCCCGCGATCCCGCTTACACTACACAACTACGATTCACAAGTCCTAAGCTAATAACACCTTGCAAACAGGCCCGAAGGCTTCACCACGCAATCTACATCCACTCGTGCTTTAACACTCATGGACCCCTTCCTTCGACCTGTAGGCCCAAAAAATCCTTCTTTTCCTTTTGGGGGTTCGTCAGACCCCCGACGCCTTCTCGAGGGACACGCACCCCGTACGCATCCCGCCACACAACACCCTTTCGGGGGCCCTACCACAACTACCAATCATATCCATCACACACAAACAACATTTTCAGGCTCAGCGATAACCTAGCAGTCCTACGTTCCACAATCAATCACATCAGACATCTTACTATCCTTACACTACCTAGGAAAGACGCGATTAACCTAGGACTATCGTCCGGAATTGAAATAGGGTAAGGGAGATAAACGACAGTTTTCCTCACCTTAGCCAAAGAAGAGGGCAAAACGATAATTTAGAAGCCCTATTAGCCCGAACGGATATCGGATCATAATTCGCAATCGGACCGGACCAACCCAGCTAACCGGACAGGTCGGTCAACAGTCGGCGACGGCGGCGGTCAACGGCGGCGCTCCGGCGGTCAACGGCGGCGCTCCGGCGGCGGCGATCGGCGGCGGGCGGCGGTGCTCCGGCAGTTCTCCGGCGACAGCGGCGGCGGCTCCGGCAACGGCGGTGGCGGCGCGTGGGCTCCGGCGGCGGCGTGTGGGACTCCGGCGCGCCTGGATCTTACGCGCCCGTGACTCCCCGGTGAGTGGCGGCGCGTGCGGATGTGTGCGGCGGCGCGTCGTGGTCGGCTCGGCGGCTCCGGCTTCGTCTCGTCGCGACGGTCACGGTGGTGTGCTCGGTTTCACGGGATTTTGGGTATTTAGAAAGTTACGAAAAGATGAAAACGTTTTTGGTGTTTGAAAGCTCAGATCTGGTTCCTGGATCTTACCTGGTGAGATTGGAAGAGAGAGTAGCGTGAATAGTACTTCCTACTGCCTTGAACGTCTCCAGATCTCGACAGAGCTTCGCCGGAAAGAAGAAGAATGAAGTTTCTAAAGAAAGAGGCGATTATTTATAGGGAGGGGCTCTGAAAAACCCTAGCGTTTTGGAAAAGGAAATGGACTTTTGGGCTTGGCTACAGGGCTTTCTCTTCTTTTCTCAAAATTTTTTAGATGGGCTAGTATGCGTATGTTACAGAAATCGTCAAAATAAGCCTAATACTGTCATGGAGACTAAAAACACGGATGAATTTGTCGTTAAGAAACTCTAAGAACTCAACTGTGTCTCTCCACACGGCCCGAGAAGTGGATGTTTAGATTTGCTCTGGGATGAAGAAGTAGAGATGACTATTCTAGAGAAGAACCACAATTTCATCAAGACAAAAGTGAAATATCGAGAAGAAACATTTCATGCAACTTTTGTGAATGGAGAGCCGGAAAGAGCAAAGCGGAAGGCGATTTGGGAAAGGGTGACGAAGGAAAACAGCTTAAACGATTCATCATGGTTTCTTACTGAAGACTTTAATGTTATCATTTCGGAAGAGGAGAAAGAAGGTGGACCAAAACGAACGAAAGGATCTTATATTGATTTTAGAACTTTTGTATCGGAATGTGACTTGTATGATATCCGACATACTGGGAACTTTTTGTCGTGGAGAGGGAAAAGACGGACAAACCTTCTACATTGTCGAATGGATATATCTCTTTCGAATGTTGCTTGGGATGAAAAATTCTCGTTTAGCTATTGCTCTTATCTTAATTTTGAAAGCTCAGATCATAGGCCATTGATCACCTTCTTAGCTCCACCAAGAAAGAAAAGAAGAGCCTTATTCATATATGATCGAAGCTGGAGAAACAATGACGAAGCAAAGAAAGTCATCAAGATAGCATCGACTGAGAGGAGAAACTCGACAGTGATGAAGAGAATTGAAACTGCAAGAGACAATTGAGGAGCTTGAACAAGGAAAAGCATGTTGACTATCAGAAACTAATCGCAATTAAGAAGGACAATTTGGAGAGGATCATGGCAGACCCGAGAGGTGAAGAGACTGAATTACAGAGGATTAGTGACAAACTGAAGAGAGATTACAAGGCTGAGGAAGAGTTCTGGAGGCAACATAGCAGGAAGATATGGCTAAGACTCGGAGACAGAAACTCATCATATTTCCACGTAGTCACGAGAGGAAGACAAGCTATGAACATAATAACAGTAATGGAAGATGAGAATAAGGACAGTAGTATACGAGGAGGAGGACATATCAAACATGATAGCTAAATACTTCCAAGGACTCTTCACATCAGAGAGAGGAGTAGTCCTGGGCACATTAATCGGATCCGAAAACCCGAACCGAACCCGACCCGAAAAACCGGTTCGGTTCGGCTTCGGGTATGAGTAAATACCCGATCGGGTTTCATGTTTGAATACTTTCGGGTTTCAGTTCGGTTCGGGTTATACCCGAAACCCGAAGATACCCGAATGTAACCAAACCTTTTGTATACATATATATATATAGCTTATAATATACATTTAATATTATACCATAAACGTTTATAATATAAAGTAAATTTATACGATTAAAAAAAAAAATTTGGGACCAAAACGCAAAAAAAAAATCTGTTCAGCTTCCATCTTCTCACACGAAAATAGAAACCCTAGCCCCAAATTTTACAATCTGGAAAATCTATTCACCTTATTATCTCCTCCCTCTGAGACATCATTCAATCGATCTCAGGTAATGTTATTCATTGATTCATCGTTTTTGATTTCGTTTGTGACAGGTTTTCGATTTCGTTTCTGACAGGTTTTTGATTTTGTTTTTGATTTATGATATTTTCGTTTTTGTTGATGGTAGAAGTTTTCTTGTCCACTTGTTCTGAGAAATTAAAGGATATTGTTGTGCTGATTGTCTTCGATTTATGTCTGTTAGCGATAATACACTCGTATAACCTGTTCGAACAATGCATAATAGTGTATTGTCTGAAACAATTAGTTATGGTTTTGATAGTTAATACATGTTGATATGCTTAAGACTCTTGGTTCCAGTGTTTCATATCCTTGTCTTTTAGATTATTTTGTTACGTTGATTTCCAACCAAAACACCATTTCAAAATGCTTTAAAACTGCCATTGGACACAGAAGTTACTCCTCTGGTTAGTTGTGGTCCTGGAACGTTCATGGCGAGTCACTTTGATAGGCATTGCTGTGGAAGGTGTGGAACCACTTATGTCTTTAAGAAGCCTGATGAAGAGTGATTAATGATCATTAGGTTTAATGTTTTTGCCTCTCTTTTTTGATTGAATTATCGTTTTGGAACTTATAATTGGCATGTTTATTCAGATTTTTCTTTAAATGGTTTTGTTATAATTAAACAGTTGCATTATCTCTACTGATTTACATTTTCAGATTTAATTTTCTAGGATCCTATTTTGAGATACTGCTACTCTGATATTTGTGTTTCTAGTTTCCCCCCACTAACTAATGATAGAGACAAAACACATAATCGTGCACCTCTGATTTGTGCTCTCGATGCTGTTTGTTCTGTTGCCTGTATAATTATATATGCCTATATTTTAGAACCTAAAAGACCTTCACTTTGGATCTTGTCTGAATAATAATCTGTTGATACTTTCCATTGTTGACGACGTAATATCAATGTCTGAACTCACTGTTACTTCTTGTTGCTTATTGCTTATGCACGTTGATTGCGGCACTTGCGTTTACTTGTTTGTTGCTTATATACTTGATTTTCGAAATTCTATATGCCTATAACTAGTTATGTGTTTCTGCTATTTTTTTTCAGATGGATTCATCATCATCACCAACTCAAGCAAACCTTAATGTTAAGGTAGAGGAAGAGGAGAACATTGAAGAGTTGCCAACTGATAAAGTTAGAGGAAAAAACAAGGAATCATATGGTGCTAGTAATGCTGGTTCTAGAGCTAAGAAGCAGAAAAAGACTAAGAAGACGTTTCTTCCGACAAGATCTCCAGCTTGGACTCATTTCACCCGGTTTTTAGATAACCGTGACAAATGCAAGTGCAACTACTGCCATAGGCCTTTTGCGTGTCCAACAGCCTCATGTACATCGAATTTGACAAAGCACTTAGCAATATGTAAGCATTACCAAGCTTGGTAATATGGTCAGCGTAAGGGAAAGAGCCAAGCAGTTATCAGTGAAGAAGGAGACTGCAAGAATGCAAAAGTTTCCGATCACATCGTCAAGGAGGCTACGGATGAGATGATTGTGATTGGTGGGCTTCCACTTTCTTTTAGTGAAAGTGAGGCTTGGAAGTACTTCTCCAACAAGATTAACCTTCCCACACCACACAGTAGGAGAACTTGTACAAGGAACATCGTTCAGATATATGTGCAGAGGAAGAAAGAACCGCGGGAGTTGTTCCTCCAGAACAAGCAAAGAGTCTAACAGTCTATCTCTATACTAATTTAAAATGTATAACACTATCTCTATACTCCATTAAATTGTCTAACAATCTTCTTTTAATCTTAATAGGAGCAATTTATATGGTGATCACTCTGCATTATGTGGATGAGTTTTGGAGATTGAAGAAGTTCATAATTGGGTTCAGGAATGTCATCGATCACAGAGGGACAATGATTTCAGAGGTTCTTCTTGAGTGGTTGGCTGAATGGGGGATAGAGAAGTTGTTCAGCATAACTGTAGACAACGCAACAACTAATACTTCATCTCTTAGGAGGTTTCATGATGAGTTCTCACTCTTGTCTCCAGAAGCACTTGTGTTGAATGGTGATTACATGCATGTCAGATGCTGTGCACACATCATAAATATGATCGTGAAGGAAGGTTTGGCAGATATAGATGCTAGTGTGACTGCGATACGCAACGCTATCACTTATGTCAGGTCATCAACTCCTAGACTAGAATCGTTTCAGCTGAAAGTTGCTTCAGGACGGATGACTAGAGGCAGTTTTTCCACTTATACTATGTTGGTAAAGGCTCTCCAGTACAAACTTGCATTTGACAAAATGAGGGAGCAAGATAAGCTGTATCTTGATTGGTTTAAGGAGGTAGAGAATGGGAAAAAAGAGTAGGACCGCCTACTTCTGCTGATTGGAATGCGACTGAGAGGTTGAACCAGTTCCTCATTCTTTTCTATGATTCTACATTGGTTGTATCAGCTTCTCAGACTTTGAATTCATATAAGTGTTATGGAGAGATTGTGACAATAGAGAGGAACCTTATGAAGCTGAGTGAGAGTCCTGATCTTGATCTTCAGAGAAAGGCAGAAGGGATGTTTATGAAGTTTGACAAATATTGGGATGGGATGAAAGGGTTGAACAAGATGTTGGTAATAGCTTCAATCTTTGATCATAGGAAGAAGATGGGATTTGCTAATCGGTGTTTTGAAAGATTGTATGGAGTAGATAGTTTGGATGCTAAGGAGCTTCATCAGTCTGTTATGACTACACTGCGTTCGATGTTTGATGAGTATCAAACAAGGTATGAAAAGGTTGCAATTGGGCAGTCTTCTCAACATATTCCTACAGCACCCCGAATGTCTAATGAAAGAGTGGAAGTTGCTGAAGAACCGGATGTTTTGGGCTATGAAAGAATGGACAACATATACAAGGAGATGGTAGAAGAAGAGAGTGATCAAGATGGAAGGGATGAGTTGGAAAGATACTTAAAAGAACCTATTGAGAAACCGAAAACTATGAAAGGAATGGAGTATGATGTGCTATCTTATTGGAAATTGAATTGTTGTAAGTTTTCTGTCCTAGCAGAAATGGCCAAAGATGTACTGGCTATGCAGGTTTCCAGTGTTGCTTCTGAGAGTGCTTTCAGCACTAGTGGCCGCATCATCACACCATCTAGGATTTGCCTCACTCATTATATGGTTGAGGTTCTCATGTGTACACAACAGTGGAAGAAGTCTGACCTTCGTTTGTGTGAATCAAGTAAGATGATGACAAAGGAGCAGATCATAGCAGAATTTGAGTATGAGGATAAGCTTAAGAAAGGTAAATATCTAACTATATATCCTGTTTTGACATGCAATCTACTCTCATGTTTTGACATTCATCATTTGACGTTTGATTTTCATAGAGTTTGATAAACCACTAGAAGAAGAAGAGGAAGAGTAGAATGCTGTCCACAACTCATTTAGGTATGGTTTTCTATCTCTTGTAATCTTTATACTGTTTTCAATTCAAAATGTTAACAACATTACTTATGATGAATCGTATAGGAGGTGACGAGGTGTTTTGGCGACTTGGTCTGTGATGGACGTCGTGTGGCAGTGAACTAGTGATAATGTCAAGCGGTTTGTTTCATTTTCAGGTTTTAAGACTTATGGATGTTAAGTTTATTGGTATTTTGAATTTTTTGGTGTTTGCAATTTTAACTTGTGTTACATTTGTGTTGCTATTTTATGGTTGTTGACGTTTTAAGCTATTTTCAAACTCGTAAGAATCACTTGCAGGTTCTGTTTATGAATCAATTAGTTTGGTTATGTTCAGGTAGTTTGGTTACAAATTTTCCAGGTTTGGTTACTTCGGGTACTATATAACCAAAGTACTTTGAAACCCGAATATATTCGGGTATATTTCTGTTCCTACTGTGGACTACTCACCCGGCCCGAACCCGAAGATACCCGAACCAAAACCGACCCGATACATGTAAATACCCGAACGGGTTTAAAAGTTGAGAACCGAAAAACCCGAAACCCGAAATACCCTAACCGAACCGAACGCCCATGCCTAGAGAGGAGACCCATCTCATAGGAGATTGGTAACAGAGCAGATGAATGAAAGCCTCATAGGAATACCATCTCCAAAAGAAACCAGGGATGATGTTCTCTCTATTCACGCAGATAAGGCTTCCGGACATGATGGCTTTTCAGCTAGCTTCTATCATAAGCAAATTGGGATTTGGTAAAAGCAGAAGTAATTTCAGAGATTTAAAGCTTCTTTAGAACCGTAAAGCTTCTGCAGGGCATTAATGCATCCCACACCAGGCTGATAACCAAGGTCAAAAGTTTGAAAGGAGTCAAGGACTATAGACCGTTGGCGCTTTGCAACATGTACTATAAATCATTCTCGAAAATACTAACAAGAAGGCTGAAGATTATTCTGAACTTTGTCATATCCAAAATCAGTCCGCCTTTGTCCCGGCAGAGCTATATGGACAACATACTCATCACCTATGAGGTACATCACTACCTAAAGCAGTCGAAAGCGACGAAACATTGCACCATGGCAGTTAAGACTGATATGAGTAAGGCATATGATCATCTATAGTGAAATGTCACTGAAGCAGTGCTAATGAAATTTGGTTTCCATACTACGTTTATCGGGTGGATCATGCAATGTGTTACGAAGGTAACCTTTTCGGTACTAGTGAATGGAGAAGCAAAAGGAAAGATAATCCCACATAGAGGCATTAGACAAGGAGACCATTTCTCTCCATTTATGTTCATCCTCTGTAGTGAGGTTCTTTTGGGACTTTGTCACCAAGCCCAAAGAAATGGAGAGCTAGATGGTATACAAATTTTGATAAGAGGACATTGGGTTAACAACATCCTATTCTCTGATGACACAATGTTCATCACGAAAACTGACCAAAAAAGTTGTAATCACCTAAAGAGGATTCTTCTAGAGTATGAGAAGGCTTCGGGGCAGGCTATAAATAAGGTGAAATCAGTAATAACCTTCTCTGCGAAGACACCTGAAAAAATAAGGGTAAGAGTGAAAGCGGCTTTAGAGATTGACAAGGAAGGAGCTGGTAAGTACTTGGGCTTACCAGAACTGTTCGAGAGGAAGAAGAAAGACCTCTTTACTTTGATCGTAGACAAAATTAAACAAAGAGGAGTAAGCTGGTAATCAAAGAGATTATCAAGTGCTGGTAAACTAACTCTACTAAAATTTGTGCTTATGGCCATCCCAACTTATACCTTGGCAAGCTTCAAAATCCCAATAAGCCTTTGCAAAAGAATTTAATCAGCTTTAACTAGGTTTTGGTGGGATTCCAATCCGGAAAAGAGAAGCATGTGTTGGGTGGCTTGGGAGAAGATGGTTAAATTTAAGCATGACGGAGACTTGGATTTTAGAGATGTTGAAGCCTTTAGCGATGCATTGCTAGCAAAAACAATCGGGAAAATCATTTCAAAACCCAACAGCTTATTGTCGAGAATGGTGTTGGGTAAATATTGCAGCAAAGAGAGCTTCCTGGATGTCAATGAAAAAACTAACATCTCTCATGGATGGCGAGGCGTTTTGATTGGGAGAGACTTGATAAAATATGGATTAGGATATGTCATAGGAGACGGGGAAGATGCAAAAATCTGGGACGACTCGTGGATTTCTTTGGACTGCCAAGAGGTAATAACTGGACCGAAAACAAAGCAAACAAAGGAGCGGAAAGTGCCGGCTCTGTTTAAAACAGGGACAAGAGAATGGGATGTGGAAAAATCAGGTCGCTGATACCGGAGAGAAAGGTAGACATATTGAAAATCCAACCAAGGGAGACGGGAGCTACAAACAAACTCTTATGCTCTATGACAAATGCATTATCTACTCGACAAAGGAGGCTATTATTCAAGCACTGAAATGCTCAGAACAACTCGCAAATGCAGAGGACCAGTACCAAAATTTCAATTGGGTAAAGAACATTTGAGAAAGAGAAACATCACCCAAGCTGAAGATGTTTATGTGGAAGGCAAAAAGGAAAGCACAACCAGTGGCGGTCAATTTAGAAAAGAGAAACATCATCCAAGACTCAAATTGCCTTAGATGTGGAGAAGATGAAGATGTTGCTCATACTCTATTCCACTGTGCGTATGCAGTTGAAGTGTGAAAAAATCAGCCTTTTAAAGCCACGGTTAACTCGACGGCGTGGACTAATTTCGACGATGGACTGCTGAATGCACAAAGATTACAAGTTCTTCCACCAATATGACTTAATTGGGATACTCTATTGTTTTGGACCTGCTGGAGTTTATGGACAAGCATGCATAAGCTGACCTCTGAGAGAAAAACCATCGACGTAGCAGAGATTTGTTTGAAGGCGATAAATGAGGCGAGAGAATGAACAGAAGCACAACGGGAAGACAAGAAGGAGAGCAATGAGTCAGAGAATGTTTGCGTGGAGAGACTACAAAACAGGGACGATTGGAATGAAGCCATGAACTTAGTGAAGACGGATGCGGCTTGGAAATCTGTGATAGGTAATGCGGGCCTAAGATAGATATGCAAAAATAGAGAAAATTAAGAGCAATGGAGAGGCTTGACTAGAAAAACATATGTAAGGTCACCATTGGTGCTAAAGGATTAGCATGCTTGGAAGGTTTAAGACACCTACAAGTACTAACCCAAAGCAAGGTATCGATTTCCTCGGACAATCTTAACATGATTCGCGCTCTATCCAAGAAAAACTACCCATTGGAGATATATGGAGTTCTCAGTGACATTGAGAAAATATCTCTAGAATTTGATTTTGTTTGTTTCTCTTATATACCAAGGAAATACAATGATGAGGCTGATTCTTTGGCAAAGAAAGCCCTTCAATATGAACTCTTTGATGTTTTGTAAGGTCTTTTGACTAATTTTGAATGAAATTAATCATTGGTTTTAAAAAAAAAGTCTAACATGCACCAAATATATCAAAGCACATGTAGTATTATATAGCAATAGTATTCTTAAACGTAATAGACCGTTGATTGACGTGTATTTTTTGTCATGGTCCATTAGTTGGGGCCCAAGTAAATATTTAAATGGGCTTAAATCCCAAAGCCCACTTCAGAAACCTAGGTCCCCAAGCCTCATTCCCTATATAAGGACGTGCACCCTCCTTATTTTCACAGAATTTGGAAGAGTGAAGCATGCTCGTGACTGAAGACAGTAGCAAGACGCCGGAGACCAACCAGCCGATGTCGACTAGCCGCCGCATTCGACCGCCGGAGATGACCACCTAAGCAGCCGAACGCAAGAGATCGTCGAGGCCTGCTGCTGCCGATTGCCGCCGTTCGCTGCCAACAGAAAAGTTCACCGGAAAGTCGCTGGTCGCATGAATCTTCTCCCCATGTCCGTTTTCAATCCCAAACCCCGAGCCATCGCCTTATAGACTCGTTTGAGTGTCGTTATCTCCGTTCTTCGCGTTTTAATGTTAGATCTCTAGATCTCAGATCTATTCCCGATCTTTGATTCTAACGTTTGTAGATCCGTTCTGTGATTTCGTTCCGGTTTCTCTCTCTCTCTCTCTCTCTCTCTCTCTCTCTCTCTCTCTCTCTCTCTCTCTCGTCAGATATGCCATCTAATATCCGATTTAAGCTAAGGTGAGGACCGGTCATGATTCTCCCTTACTCTATCTCAATACCGAGACATGGGTCCTTTGTTAATATCGTCTTTCCTAGGTAGTTTAGATCTAGTTGTTAATTTTTGGTGATGTGATTGAAAGAACATAGAATCATATGTTATCATCTAAAACTGAAAACGTTGTTTGTGATTGATGGCTATGTGTGAAATATGTGTAGTAGGTTACCATGAGGGATATTGTTTGCAGAACACGAAATGATGTGGGATGCCGTACGTGTTCTTTCGTCGATGGGGGTGTGACAAGCCCTCTGAATGGTATCATGAGTTGCATCGAGTGTGGGGGCAGTGAGGCCCGGGACAAAGTGGCCGTGTAGGTCCATGAGTGTGGGAGCATGAGGGCTCGTTAAGCACGAACCGACGAGTTAGTTATTCAGGTTGATTGAGTGCCTTCGGTCGATTGATTGCAAGGTGTTATAAGCCTATGACTTGTTTTTTTGTTATTGTGCTGATTTAAGATGAGATCGTGGGTACCTAGGACATGCACTCACTGGGTAATTCAAATTACTCAGCCCTCTTTCTGATTTTCAGGTAATCTCGGAGAGCTGCATGAGTAGACGATCGGGTGTGGTGCAAGGTTTCGGGATGTGGAGTCTTTTCTTTGTTTCATTTTTGTTATTTAAGACTTATGCGTTCTATGTTTAAGATAATTCGGTTTTGGTTCCAATTTTGTAAGACTTGGGTTTTAATAAAGTAAACCGTTTGTGGATTTAAAGTTGGATTGTGTGATTTGTGACTGAGGTTCACAAGTATGTGGACAAGGGCTTTGGAAGCCGAGAGGTCATTTACAGGATCTGAAGGGACGGGTGTTACAATTTGGTATCAGAGCGGGGGTTAAGTCTAACCGGTCATATCCGGGTAGACGGGGTAGTGGAAGGGTATTTATATTCGGATTTAAAATTGGATTTTGGTTAATGACGACATCTTTTCTTTTCTTAGAGTCAATTGATTCGTTTTATTGTGTCAACCCCTTGTGTAGGAGACTATTATTTTTTGAGGAAACCACCACATTTGCAGGAACTTAAGTGACAACTGGACGAGTCTGTATTGATATATGACTGTTTGAAAACCCCCAAACAAATCAACTTACCAAGGACACCCATATCTTCTCAGGTATTCAGAGGATCCATTACTGACTTTGCTTGTAACTTGACTTATGTTTCCTCTCTCTCTTCTTTTCAAGCTTAAAAAAGAGAATAAATCTGCGGATAAGCTAGTAGCTTCGAAGTGACCACGGAAGTGGTAAAGACCCCTATTACCTTATGTGTTTCATGGAAACATGTCCAAAGTAACATCCCAAATAAAAAGGGAAGATCAGCTGATAAAAAAAAATTAAAACTCAGTGGAAAAATTTAGTTGCTGAAGTGAGAAAAGGGAGAGGAAAGGAACCAAAAGTATGATAGTCTGTGTGATCAGGTATTGACTGAGTGAGAGGCCATGTGTCCTCTGATCGATACTCAATCGGTGAGACCACACCTAGTTATTTATAGAGGTCAGTATTGTGAGTTTTGATGTCTTGATTTTATTGTGGAGTTTACTTGGGACAGTTGCTAAGTGTGGGGGGGAGTACATTGTGGTCTCGATTTCTGTAGGTTTGTTTTCATATGGCTTACTAAGGAAATGTGAGTGTGGTGCTCCGAGGATGAAATGAGTTTCTGAGTTTTTCATACTTCTTTTCATGTTCTTGGTTTTCTATTTGCTTGAGGGCAAACAAATGCTAAGTGTGGGGGAGTTGATAGTCTGTGTGATCAGGTATTGACTGAGTGAGAGGCCATGTGTCCTCTGAACGATACTCAATCGGTGAGACCACACCTACTTATTTATAGAGGTCAGTATTGTGAGTTTTGATGTCTTGATTTAATTGTGGAGTTTACTTGGGACAGTTGCTAAGTGTGGGGGGGAGTACATTGTGGTCTCGATTTCTGTAGGTTTGTTTTCATATGGCTTACTAAGGAAATGTGAGTGTGGTGCTCCGAGGATGAAATGAGTTTCTGAGTTTTTCATACTTCTTTTCATGTTCTTGGTTTTCTATTTGCTTGAGGGCAAACAAATGCTAAGTGTGGGGGAGTTGATAGTCTGTGTGATCAGGTATTGACTGAGTGAGAGGCCATGTGTCCTCTGAACGATACTCAATTGGTGAGACCACACCTAGTTATTTATAGAGGTCAGTATTGTGAGTTTTGATGTCTTGATTTTATTGTGGAGTTTACTTGGGACAGTTGCTAAGTGTGGGGGGAGTACATTGTGGTCTCGATTTCTGTAGGTTTGTTTTCATATGGCTTACTAAGGAAATGTGAGTGTGGTGCTCCGAGGATGAAATGAGTTTCTGAGTTTTTCATACTTCTTTTCATGTTCTTGGTTTTCTATTTGCTTGAGGGCAAACAAATGCTAAGTGTGGGGGAGTTGATATATCATGGGGTTAATGGGTTTTAAGCCATGATATATGTACATAATCGAGTCATTTTAAGTGTATATCAAGTCTCTGTGAGTCGTTTACAGGTTTGCACACGTTTGGAGGCATTCTGGAGATATGGGAGCATTTTAAGAAATTTTGGAGTTGAAGACCGAGTTGATCAAAGTCTCCATCGATCTTGGGACTGAACATCGAACAATGCACACCTTGCGTCGGTCGACACAGAATGCCAACCATGACTTTACGCCAAGTCATGAAGACTTTTGAGGATTTACAAGTTGGTCCAGAAGTTTTGTTATTTACATAAGAGACTCAAAACGTGTATTAGCCTTTTAATTAGGTTTTTAGAGTTTTTATCATTCATACTTTTCATACTTTGTGTTTTCAGATAGATTAGAGCTTGGGGCTAATCCGATACTTTATACTGCTTTTGAGAGAAGATTTTGTACCTCTTTTCTTATTTCTCTTCTGATTATACGATATCTATTCTTCATGTCGTGTGTTTCATTCGATATGTGTGAGTATATATCTAGTTAGGTTTAGAGATTCTCATTAGGGATTTCATGGAATGCTAGATAGATTTATTTGTTAGGATTCATATTATGATTAGTTCTTCACCTAGAAGTTGTTCTTAAAGCTAATTCTAGATTGATCACCTAGAATCTAGATCATAGGTTGCTAAGATGACATGAAAGTGTAATTTGTAATCTATACAGAACTTAGGGTGAGAAAATTAGATAATTGCAAATAATTTTGGATTAAATATTTTGTGAACAAATCGACATGCCCTTAATGCTAGTTTAATCTCTAGAAATCGCAAAAACATTTGGGTTTTTAGGGTTTGAACTTAGTTAATTCTCGCAAAGAAAGTTGGTTTATTTAACTATTTGATTTGAGTTCTAGAACCGTGCTTAATTTGATCCTAACTGATAATTGATTTGCATTACTTGATTTCCCGAGAAATTCCCAAAACCTTACGCTTTCCCATTCTCGATAATAAACCAATTTAATTGTTTCTGCATTGGTTTTATATTTACATCATTTTTACTTAGCTTTATTCGACACCGAAAAACTAACGTGAGAGTATTGATTCTCTATGGATTCGACCCCTATATACTACAATTGCATATCTGTGCACTTGCGGTGTAGCTCTAGGGATATTGAAACTTTTAGCATATCAACTTTCAGCAGGTCGCGAGAGGAAGAACACTCGGTGATTACAACATACCTGATGAGTTTTATACGAACAAGTCTGCAATTGGACCTCTCCCTATCAGAGAAATGATTTTGAGATCAAAACATCTTACCATACTTTGGTTGGATAGAATCCTTTCTGTGGATTGTCCCACGAGCACCCCATGGATCACATTGAGCGATTTGAGGATCTGGTGATGAGCATGAAGTAAAATGGAGTAAATTATGACTTCCTCTTTTGAAAACTCTTCCCTCACTCCCTAGCTGGGAAAAGAGCTTGTTGGCTGAAGCAATTACCACTAGGATCATTGACTACTTGGGATGCCACCAAAAGGCTTTTCTGCGGAAATTTTATGATGTTGGGAGGTCAGCAGAATTAAGAAACAAAATTACTCAGTTCACTAAGGGACCTACTGAGGCATTCAAGGCTGTTTATGTGCGTTTCAGGGCGTACTAGAGGGATTGTACACATCATGGTTTCTCAGAGGTTCAGTTGCTGGGTACTTTCTTCAGTGGTGTAGACTGGAGGTACTAGATGGCTCTTGATGCTGTGAGCATTGAAAACTTCAACACGAGGTCTCCAGAGGAAGCTTACATGCTGATTGAAAACTTGGAGTGTGACAATAGCACCAAGAACGCAGACTTTGAAAGGGTGAGACAAGATGGGAGTGCAGATGGAAAGCAAATTGCTGAGCTGAACAAGAAGATTGACTCAATTCACAACATCCTGGTGACAATAAGAAAATCTAATTTGCTGCTGAGGTTGAGACATTTGAAGTGGGGGATTACTGCGATAAATAGGATGTGAATATCATTTGTGGGACTGGTTTTCAAGGCCAAAGGTTTGGAAATCAACAAGGCAGAGGTGACTTCAATGGGACTGGTCAGAAGAGTACCTTCACAGGTAATCAAAACTCATATGGATACGTCTCCAAACCTCAGTACCAAAAACCTTTCCAGAGCAACAACAACAAAACCTTGAGCAACAACAGTTTCAACAGAAATTATGGTTCTTCATCCTACCAGACGCCTTCTCCACCGAATGAGCATACTGAGATGAAATCAATGCTGGAGCAGATTCTAGAGGGTCATCAGAAGACTGTTGTGGACTTTAATGGGAAGATCGATGCTTTGTACCTTTATTTGAATGGAAAGTTCAAAGCTCTGAACACCCATGTCAAACAGCTGAATATTCAGGTTGCACAGATTGCTGGGTCTGTGAAGAGGCAAGATGGAACTCTTCTTGGAAATACATATGCTAATCCGAAGTATCAGTGTAATGCTATTACGCTAAGAAGTTGTAAGGAGGTCAATCTTGTGCTGAAAAAGGGTTTGAGTGTTGATGAACTCGTCCAGCTAGAGGAAATCGAAGAAGAAGTTACGAATTGGGACCCTGTGTCGACTGACGCACCTCATCATCAGACGATGCAAAGCGATGTTGAGGATTCTTCGAGTTTTGACAGAGCAAAGAAGGATAGAATGACGACCTCGCCCGATGCAGAGAAGAAGGACGAGATACCAGAATCACGCATCGATCAACGCACCACTGTTGTTGTTCAATGCAAGACTCATCATAAGCAGGTTTCAAGTTCTGACGGAGCGTATGCTGATCCTCTCTCGACCTCGATTGACGCATATAAGGTCAACACAGCTGATAAGGCGATGAAGAATCCAAGTAAAGCACCCTGTGTCGATCAACACACCCCCCATGTCGATCAACGCAAGGGTCAGACGCTAATACCAAACGCAGAGAAGCTGAAAGATGATGATGATCGGGTTTATAAAACGAAGGTTCCTTTTCTAAAGAACCACATGAAGTCAAAGTACGAGCTTCAGATGGCTAAATTGAAATCTATGATGAACAAGGTACTTATTGAGGTTCCTCTGATCGATGTCATCAGGACTACTCCAATGATGAAGCGACGTTTGAAAGACATGCTTTCGAGAAACATGACTGAAGATGAGGGTGTTATGATGATCTCTGAGTATACAATGATGTAATTCAAGGCAGGATTTCTGAGAAACTTAAGGATTCAAGGAGTTTTGTTTTGGATTGTTCTATCTACAAAAACACATTCAAGAGGTCATTGTGCAATCTTGGTTGAAGTGTGAACCTCATGCCTTTTCAGTTTCTCAGAAGCTCGGAATGATTGATTTCTTGCCTACTAGGATCTCAATTGTTCTAGTTGATCAGAGTGTCCCAATTCCAAAGGGTGTTTTGGAGGATGTGCCAATCAAAATTGGCAACTGCATGATCCCGACAGACTTTGTGGTTCTGCAATATGGAGAAGAGACAAGGGATCCACTTATCTTGGGTAGACCCTTCTTGGCTACTGTTGGAGCAATGATCGATTGTAAGACAAGAACGATAGATATGAATGTTAGGGATCTGCAGATGAGTTTCGACATGGAAAAACTGGTAAAGCGGCCTACCATTGACGAACAGACATTCAACGTGGACACACTCAGCGATTTAGAAGAGGAATTCTTCCACATGACACATGCTGCGGATCTTTGGAGAGAGCTTTGATTAGTTCTGCGCAGGATATTGAGCATTTAGATGAAACTGTTCTTGGGTACGTGAAGATGTTGGATGCTTGTGAGCATGTGATGCAACTGGTGGCGCAGGAAGAGCTCGTTGGTACCTCTAAGTAAGCTGCAAAATTCAATGACTGGAGTGAGGAAAAGGTTCCAATAATTAAGCTTAAACAGCTCCATGCAGGGCTAAGGTACACATTTCTTGGACCTAATTCCACATATCATGTCATTGTTAGTGCTTTCTTGCACAATGCAGAGATCACCTTAATGCTGAGCAAGCTGCACAAGTATCACAAAGCTCTTGGCTATTATCTTGATAACATTCCAGGTCTCTTTGGATTTGTACATGCATATGATTCATCTTTAAGATGAAATGAAGTCATCATTTGAGCATCAAAGGAGGCTGAATCCGAATCTGAAGGAGGTCGTCAAGAAGGATATTCTGAAACTCCTGAAAGTTGGGTTCATTTTTCCTATCTCGACAGTGATTGAGTCAGTCCAGTGCATGTGGTGCCTAAGAAAGGAGGTGTCAAAGTGAACAAAAACGAGAAGATTGAGCTGATTCCTACACGAACTGTGACTGGACACATGATGTGTATTGACTACAGGAAGCTGATTGCAGCGAAACAGAAAGACACTTTCCCGCTGCCATTCATTTATCAGATGCTTAAGAGGTTGGCTATTCACCCCTACTATTGCTTCCTAGATGGATACTCGGGATTCTTTCAGATTCCCATCCATCCCAGTGATAAGAGGAATACCACATTTACTTGTCCCAATGGTACGTTTGCATATCGCAGAATACCATTTAGACTTTGTAATGCTACTACTACATTCCAAAGATGTGTGATGTCCATCTTCACGGACATGATTGAGGATTACATGTAGGTGTTCATGGATGACTTCTCTGTCTATGGACCATCATACCATGAGTGTTTGGAAAATCTGTGCAAAGTGCTTGCTAGATGTGAAGAGAAGCATATGGTTCTGTATTGGGAGAAATGCTACTTTATGGTCCGAGATTGTATTGTTCTTGGGCACAACGTTTCAGAGGGAGGGATCGAGATGGATCGCACAAAGATCGAGGTCATGAGCAGTCTTTAGGCACCGTATTTTGTGAGGAGTTTTCTGGGACATGTTGGTTTCTACAGGAGATTCATCAAGGATTTCAGTAAGATTGTTAGACCAGTTACTACTTTGATGTGTAAGGATGTGAAATTTGAGTTCACTGCAGATTGTCAAGCTGCATTTGAACAAATCAAACAAACGTTAGTGAGTGCTCCTATAGTGCAACCACCAGACTGGGATTTGCCCTTCGAGGTAATGTGTGATGCTAGTGATTTTTCAGTTGGAGCTGTTTTGGGGCATAAGAAGGATAAGAAGATCCATGCCATATATTATGCCAGCAGAACATTAGATGATGCGAAGCACTATGCCACTACAAAGAAGGAATTGTTGGTTGTAGTCTTCACATTTGAGAAGTTTTGCCCATAATTGGTTGGCTCAAAGGTGATAGTACATACAAACCACTCAGCTCTGAAGTACTTGATGCAGAAGAAGGATGCAAAACCGAGGTTATTGAGATGAATTCTTCTTCTCCAGGAGTTTGACATTCAGGTCAAATATAAGAAGGGAGTTGAGAATGGTGTTTCTGATCACCTTTCCAGGATCATGGTTGAGGAAGACGTTCTAATTTATGATTTCTTTCCCGAGGAGAACGTCTATATGAATGAATCAGTGCTGAATTCAGACTTAGGCGGAAATTTTCAAAACTGTCGATTTTCCGAGTTTTCGTCGATCAACGCACCCCTTGTGTCGATCGATGCAAGTCTTGAAAGGAAAAGGATTGGGTCGATTCAAGGAAGTCAGTGCAAGGCTAAGGCGTCTGTTTCGATCGACACATCTCTTGATGTTGGTCGTTGTAGAACGTCTACGAACCCAGAACCTTTTACAGTTCAAATTGGTCACTACAACTTGGAAATATGCGTCGTGACTACACCCGATCTACCATGGTTTGCAGACATTGCAAATTATCTTGCTATAGAGGCTGAGCCAGAGGACTTCAAGGGATATGCTAAGAAGAAATTATAGTGAGAGCTGATATATCATGGTTCTTACCGGTTTTATGCCATGATATAAGTCTGCTTTAGTGTCTTTTGGTGTTCTTTTAGAGTCCTTTGCAGGTTTTATTAGGTACACGTACATTTGGAGCAAAAGTGGAGATTATGGAGCTAATTGGATCACTTTGGAGATTTGACCCGAGAGGTTGTGTTCACTGTCCAGATTTGATGACTGCGTCGATCGTTGCACACCTGCATCGATCGATGCATAGCGTGTTGGGCCAGACTCTCGGCGGTTTAATGAAGTATGCCAATATTGCAGAAGATGCCCAAAAGTTCCAGATATTTACACAGAAGCCCCAAGTCGTGTTTTAGCTATTTAATTAGGTTTTTAGCTTCAGTTTTAATAACGCTTTCATTCTTAAGTTTTATTTTCAGAGAGAGTTGAGGGGCTGATCCTGTTCTCGAAAGAGACTGGATTTCGAACCCCAGTTCTTTATTTGATTTTATGAGATTTGGTTTTCTATTCATGATGTTTTCTGTTTCGATGATTATGTCTGAGTAGATTACCTGTTAGGTTTAGGGATTCTCATTTGGGATTTCATGGAATTATAGGTTAATCAATCTGTTAGGGATTCATACTTTCTAGTTCTTCGTCTAGGATTATTCTTAATGCTTAATCTGAACTGGCCACTTAGATTTATGATGTTAGGTTGATTGATGCAACGACAGTTGGTTAATTAGCTAGAAAGAACCTAGATGAGCAATTTAATTACTCGCAAAGGAATTTGGTTTAATTAGATTGTGAACATATCGAACTTGGAATTAAAGCTGGTTTAATCTGTTAGTAATTGCAAAGGAATTTGGATTGCTGCACTTAGACTTAGAGAATTCTCGCAACGACAGTTGGTTAATTCTACATATGTGTTTGAGTTCTAGAATAGTTGTTAATTAGATCCCGATTGATTGATTAGCTTATGTTCCTGATTTCCTGAGAACTCCCTAGACTTAACGTTCGCTTCCTTGCTCACAAACTCGCTATTTACTTTCTGTTTGCTTTTTAGTTTCTAATCATATTTGCTTTTTCCTAGTTTAATCTCTTCTGTTTTATAATCTATCATTGACCGGAGTCCCTGTGGATTCGATACCCTAAGTACTACAACTACATCACGGTGCACTTGCAGTTAGTATAGGGTTAAAACTCGACCTATCAAGAGCTAAGGAGGTTCTGCTGGGACGAACCGTACTTGTACAAGCACTACTTAGATGGGATATACAGGAGATGCATTGTTGAGTCTGAGGTCCCGAATGTGTTGTTTCGCGACGTTCAAGGCGGTGTCTAAGGTTCTTCAAGCAAGCTTTCGGTGGCCTACCATGTTCAGAGATGCTCAGTTGTTTGTGTCTCAGTGCGACGCTTGTCAGAGAAGAGGCAAAATCAGCAAAAAGCATGAGATGCCACAAAACTTCATCATGGAAGTTGAGGTGTTTGACTGCTGGGGCATCGATTTCAAGATGAGAATGGGAATTTATGAGATGAAGAAACATCGACTTAGGTAGATGCGCACAGGTGGATGCAGTTTTGCAAAACCTGCATCAATCGATGCACACTGGCGTCGGTCGATTCAGGTCCCCGACAGGTAAGTGCTTTAAATTCTTCTTCTTCTTCTCTCTTACGCGAAAACCATAACCTCTCTCCCAAAATCACCATTTTCTCGTTTCTTAACCGTTTTTGGTGATTCAAAAACCTAAAACACTTGTATTTTCGCCCTCATTCCACTTTTATCGACCATTCACTCGATCTCCAGTGTATGTGTTTCAAATCTCCACTTTTTCGATTTTGGCCCTTAAGTATAAAAACTTGAAATTCACCATGTTCTTGATGGTTTTATTCTTGGAATCATGCATTTTCAGGGTTTGTGGTAGGATTTCGTGTTTTTCCATGTGGTTTCATGAAAAAATTTGCAAGTTTTGCGAAAATCCCTAATTTGACGACGAAACCTTGCGATTTGCGATTTTGCTGAAATTAGGACAAATTTGAGATGGGCTATTGATGATTTTGGTGCTGTAGATTGTTTCTTGTGATGATTAGCATGATTTGGTACCATTTGTTGATCTTTGCGCTTTGGCTTAATTTGCAAGAATGCTCGTTCTTGTGTCTTTGATCGCAGATGGCTCCTCCAGCTAAGAGATCGAAAAAGCAGACAACAAAGGCGTCGAGCTCTAACCCACCTCCAGACTTTGGTTCACTTGAATCATCCCCTCCTCTTCTGTCATTGATGCATATTGGGCAGAATATGCCTCCTTGTCCTACGATTGAGAAAAATAGGATCCCGATGCGTTGTAATTGGGAGGATGTTCCCAAGACTGAGACAGAGAAAAGGGTGTGCATGCACATACTGGTCTCTGAGTAGTGAGACTAGTATGACACGATATTCTACAATGTGTGGCAGGAAGTAAAGTTCAAGCTCACACGGATGATTGGTTATCGGATGATTCAAAACATGGGTATCAAAGAGGATGTGGAGAAGATCCTGAAGACGATTGGTTTAGGCACCATACCTATGACGCAATATGATCTTTTCCCCGATCTGGTCCGACAGTTCTTGGCTACTTGGTGTGTCTATTACATGAATGATCCGGTGAAGAGAGCACAAGAAGGGGTCCTGATTTTCATGTGCAAGGGAGTAAGACATTGCATCTCCATCACTGATCTTTGCGGTATCTACGGGTTCAGGAAGAGTCCCATTCACTGCGTTTTATCCTCCCATTGGTCAGATGAACACGTGCAGACATTCTGGTTACACTTTGGGAATGGGATCTAATACTACCGCACCATGACATAGACGACAGTGAGGCATCTGGTCCTGAGGTATATCTTACGTGTCATGGAGAACACGATTTTGTGCAAGGCGGACCCGAGCAAGATGAGGAAGTCCGAGCTTATGTTGCTCTATCTTGGGATTGGCCACATCTTCCCTGATGATATCTGGACATAGATTGAGCCTTGCACCAACCTCAACATGGGTGCAGTCCTCGCAAATCATCTTCACTTTGAAGACTAAGGTATTTGCTGGGAAGAAGCTTGAGACAGTGGGTAGCGTGTTGACTCCGATCTTCAGGAATTTTGGCATTGGCACGAGCAGCTACACCATATGTACGGATCGCTTGTGGATGGACGAGGATCACTTGAAGAGTGTGACTTGGATGATACCAAGTCGCAACTGGATTTTCACTGATGAATGTGATTAAGGGCTCGACTGGTTCAAACGCGACAGTTGCGGTTGCGGTTGCGAGAGTTTGCGGAAGCGGGCGGTTGTGGTTAGTAGCGTTTGTAAACGTTTTGTACGACTGGTCTAACAATTGGAAGCGGCTGTGTTTGCGGAATATTCTTGACTGGTGGACAAGTGGTTGCGGTTAATAGCGGTTGAATGAAAATACTAAAGTAAAAATAATATGTTAAATCAAATCAAGCTTGGGATGCTTCTCGTGAAAAAATGAATCAATTCTATTTCTCAAGAAAGTTTGATCTCAGATTCTACGTTGCCACTACAATAGAGCTGAAGTTGGGCGAGGAGTTGCAGGACAACTGTAGAGGACAAGCATATTATTTCGACCAAAAGGAGCCACGTGAATTAACTTTCCCAAAGACTTGTTACTGTATCAAGCACCCTCTAAACGTGTTGGAGAACAAGAAACAGAGATCGAAAAAGTAAAATTAAAACTGATTCCCAAAGAAAAAGCCCAAAATAGATTTTCTAAGAACTAAATTAAAAATTCCAAAACACTAACATAGCTTCTTGTTAGAAAAACACCAAAAGAAAAACGTGAGAAAAAGATCCAGCCATGTCTTCATATACGATTCTTCTTTAACGAGCATTCATATCTCTCGCGCTATACCATTTCTAACGATTCTTCCTTTTTAAAGCTTTAAGCTTGTTCTCTAGCGTTATTAGTTCTAGTAAGAAACGGGTCATCTCGTTTGACCAATTGATTTTCTGTTCAAAAAATAAGTAAACACACAAGTACTAAACATAAGCATGAAACATAAACTGTATAACTCACGTAGAAAAGCATAACAAAAATCAACATCAAAAGAAAACAATAATTTAACTACTAATAAAACAAAAAAAATTACGTTTGATTCTTGACCATCTTCTGGTTGTGTAGAGGCCATAATTTCACTGCTTTAGCGTCGTCTGTGGCCGTAGAAATCTTAGGACTATTCTTCTGTGGCTGCAAAAATCTTAGGGTTAATTATATAAAGAATAGGTAGAATATAATGATATATATATATATATATATATAATAAGATATTACGGGTGATTTGATATGATATGTATGTTATGTGATTTAAAATATATAGTGTTAAAGAATAAGATACATACGGAATGTGATAGTTATAGATAATGATATTAGTAGTTATACATACGTGATATGATGATAATAGTTATAGGTAATAATTTAAATAGAAAATTTTATATTTATACGTATTTTTAATTTTTTTTTTGTAAACGCAACCGCCCGCAACCGCAAACGCTTGCGGGAAGGAGCTTTTGATTTCTAGCGGTAAAGAGCGATTCCAAACGGTACAAAGCGGTTGTAATGATTGTTTCTAAACGCTATCAACCGCAACCGCCCGCAAACGTAGCGTTTGCGGGTGGCAGCGGAGAACCAATCAAGCTCTAAGAGTGGTGCATTAAGCTCCCAATGCCAGAGCTCACGAAGATTACTGATGATGTTCTGAGGCTGATTTTTCAGCGTATGGAGAACTTTCTGAAGCCTGTACCACGAGCCAAGCTCCGCAAGGAAGCGTCTTCTTCAGCCGCACCTACTACTGCATAGGACAACTTCGTACCTGCTGTGTATCCCGAGCCTACGATCCCGCCTGTTGAGATGGCTTCTCCTGTGATCCAGACGTTCGTCAACGACGCATTGCGACAAATGTGGAACATGGTTGTTGGCTGTTCTTGCCGACGCACTCTACGAGTTAGCATCCCACGACCCGATCCTCACCGGTGTCAGTGCTCTCCTACGCCTGACACCTAAGTTTCTGCTAATGTTGAGGATTCTGAGGCCTCTGACCCGATGACTGGGATTGATGATGAGAGCTCTGAGGATTTCTAGTTTGATGTTCCTCGACTATCCGGTTTTGTAGTTTCTTTTCTTTTTCTTTTATTTTTTTGTTTCCTTGAGTCATTTTCATGTTTTTCTTGAGTCGTACGTCAGTCCATTGTGTCAGGAACTTGTGAACCTTATGCTTTATGATATAACGTTTGCTTATGATCTGTGTGTTGCATGTTCTTTATAGCTAACTGATAGGGCTCAGAGTTAAAATCCTATTCTACTGCAAGTGCACAGTTATGCAATGTAGTACGTAGGGTATTGAATCCACAAGGACTCACGGCTCACACGATAGATTGTATGTTCTCAAGTTAAGCTAAATCAATCAAAATAAAGCAGTAAACTAAAGCAAGTAAACAGGGAAGTGTTTTCAATAAGAGAAAGCCGCTAGACTTAGGAAGTTCTCGGAAATTATGCGATGTCAAACACTTAACTAACCGGATTCAGATTAAACACAGGTTCAAGAACCAGAAACACAATGCTAAACAATCCAACTCTTGTTTAGATTATTTCTATATCTAGCAACCTAGTGATCCAAATCTCTTTGCGATCCTAGAGTTCTAAACAAGCATTAAGAACAGGTTCTATCGGTTCACAATTCTCCTAACGAAATCTCTTTGTATCTAGTCAAATTGCTCACACTAAGTTTATTCAGATTATAACTCACACTCTCGTGCTATTGTCAATTATCTCAGATCTAAACCCTAGGTGATCAGTCAAGAATTCAGTATTAAGCACAACTTAGGTGATGAACAAATAGATTGTGAATCCTAATAAATCAGTTATCTAAACATGCATAAAACCTTATTGAGAATCCCTAAATCTAACTAGGTTACTACTCAGACATATTATCAATCAACCAACACATCATGAATAGAAAACCAAAAGACTGAATAGATAAGATAAAGAGGTTCGAAATTTTTCTCTCAAGGTTACAAGTAGCAAGAATCAGCCTCTTAGCAAATCTCCCAATCTCCAAAATCAAGAACAAAGTAAGAACAAGATAAACTGAATAATGAGTCTGAAAACCTATTTAAAAACTCCTAAACTCATTTTGGGGTCAGATTAGAATTAGGGAAAACTTTGGGGTCTTTATGCAATTCTTCAAAACTTGTCTCAACTCGGCGTATAAATTCTCTCGCGCTCAGTGTCGACCGACATCAAAGTCAGTGTCGGTCGACATCCAGTCGTGGCCGAGACACCAACTTCAGCTCCTTGCACAAATCACCAGAAACGTCCTATAATCCCGCTCTTTGCTCCAAACGAATGCCTACATGTAGAAGACTCAATAGACTCGAAAAGCCAGGTTAAAGACTCAATATACACAACTATATCATGGTTGAAAACCTAGAAAAACCATGATATATCAACTCCCCCACACTTAGCTCTTGCTTGCCCTCAAGCAAGTGAAAGAACTGAAGCATAAGAAAGAGGTTTGAAAACTCAGAAACTCATTTCGTCCTAGGAACTTTCGCATTCATATTTACTTAGTAAACCACTGAAAACTTTCCTGCAGATGTCAAGACCACAATATACTTCCCCCACACTTAGAAACTGTCCCAAGTAAACTCCACAATCAAGTTAGGATATTCAAGTTCACCACACTAACCTCTGTACATAATTAAGTGCGATCTAACAAAGGGAGTATAGATCAGAGAACACATGGACTCAACTCATTCAGTATTGACCACCAAACAGTCGGTTTCTAATTTCTTTCTTTTCCCTTTCTCCCTTAGCAATTGATTTTTCCCCACTGGGTATCATTTTTTTTTATCAGTGCTCTTCCCTTTTTATTCGGGGTGTACTTTGGATCTTTCCATGGATACACAGGAGGTAATAGGGGTCTCTACCACTCCCGTGACCACTTCGAAGCTACAAGCTTATCCTCGGTTTTAATCTCCCTTATTTTTTTTTACTTTCAAAGAAGGGGAAAATCAAGAACCATACTCAAACAGGATCATAGGTTGTGTCAGCACATCAGAGGAATCCGATCCAGAGATCTCAAGCCCCTAAGTAAGAAATTAGAGTCAAGATTAGAGATGAGGCTAGTGATGGATCCTCTGAATACCTGGTTAGATATGGGTGTCCTCGATAAGTTGATCCATTTGTGGTTTTGTAATAGTCATAGAGATCCTGCAGGTCTGTCCAATGGTCACTTAGTTCCTGTTCAAGCGAAAAAATTCCTCGAAAAATCATAGTTTCATACTGATTTTGACTCAATAAAACAATTTTGAAAACAACTGAAAACAAGGGACTGACTCTAACAAAATAAAACACACTTAGACTGCACTGTCCCCAGTGCAACCGTAGTATGAGATCGGGTGAAATAAGGTATAAGTAACCGAGAACTTACAAATCTTACCTTCTGTCGCAGTCGATGTCGACCGATACATAGGCTACGTCGGGCGACATTAGCCGTTGGTCAACATCGATTTACTCGTAATCAAGCGTGGTCGATTTCCATCCGTGTTTCGAGTTTGGTGTCGACCGACATCAATGGTGATGTCGACCGACACTGATGTCTGCAAACCTGTTCCTTACGGCTCTGACATACAAAAACCAGAAAAATCAAAAGACTCAAGGACAAAGACTCAAAAAGAAACGAAAACTAACCTACAGTGGGTTGCCTCCCACTCAGCGCTCGTTTAACGTCAATAACTTGACCGTAATGCGATCAGGCATGGGGTGGATTATCCAGATGGACAATGTTGCCTTCTGGAATCTCAGCATTCGCCCAGTAATGTTTTACCCTTTGCCCATTGACTGTGAACTCCTCGCCTTTGGAATTCATCAAGATAACAGCTCTGTGGGGTCTAGCCTCCTTAACGGTGAATGGACCTGACCAACGAGAACGCAACTTCCCAGGAAACAATGTTAGACGAGATTTGTAGAGAAGTACCTGATCATTGGGTTCAAACTTGCGTGAGATGATCTTCTTATCATGGTATGCCTTTGTACGCTCCTTGTACAGCTTTGAGTTCTCATAGGCACGGTGGCGAATTTCGTCTAACTCATTGAGTTGTACCAGACGTCTCTCAACTGTAGGCTTGAGGTCATAGTTCATTTGTTTGACAGCCCATCTAGCCTTGTGCTCAAGCTCAACTGGAAGGTGACAGGCTTTCCCATAGAGGAGATGGAACGGTGTAGTCCCTAGTTGTGTCTTAAACGCAGTCCTGTAGGCCCACAACGCATCATCCACACTGTCTTTTCCAGAATCTCCTTGATCTGCCGGTTTGAAACCTCAACCCATCCACTAGTCTGACGGTGATATGGAGTAGCTACACGATGATTAACACCATGCTTCTTAAGCAACTTCTCAAAGACCTTGTTGATGAAGTGAGAGCCACCATCACTTATCACAATCTTAGGCACTCCAAATCTGGGGAAGATGATAGTCTTAAACAGCTTAAGAACTATCGAAGAGTCATTGGTTGGACTTGGAATCACTTCAACCCACTTGGACACATAGTCCACATCAACCAATATGTACATGTTCCCATAGGAAGATGGGAATGGACCCATGAAATCGATGCCCCAGCAGTCAAAGACTTCAACCTCGAGGATGAAGTTTTGTGGCATCTCATGTCGCTGCTGATCTTCCCCCTCCTCTGACACACATCACACTGAGAGATGAATAACTGAGCATCCTTGAACTTTGTAGGCCACCAGAAGCCTGCTTGAAGAACCTTAAACATTGTCGTGAATGTAGCAAAGTATCCAGCATACTCAGAACCATGGCAGTGGTATAACACATCATCAAATTCACACTCAGCAATGCAACGTCTGTAGATACCATCAGAGCAGTGTTTGTACAAGTAAGGCTCATCCCAGTAATAGCGCCTGATTTCCCTAAGGAACTTCTTCTTAGCATAGCCTTTAAACACTTCAGGCTCATCATCTGCAGCAAGTTAGTTGGCTATTTCAGAGTACCAAGGTCTAGTGGAGAGAGAACCTTGGGCGACTGCAGCTATGAACGCGTCAGCTTTGTCGTCGAGAATTGCAGCCTGCGATCGCAGATGGTGTCGACCGACATCAGTGTTGATGTCGACCGACATTGTTCCTAATCGGCCAATTGGTGTCGAGGTTGATCGATTATCGTTCGCTTTTTCGAGTCGGATGTCGACCGACATGAAGTGGGTGTCGACCGACACCTTCTCTGCAACCCGTGTAGAAGGCAGTGAACTCGCAGAAACTGCCTGAAATCCTGTCTCAACCTTGTAGATGTTCTCCTCTGGTAGAAAATCATCTATATGAACGTCCTCATCAATCCTAATCCTTGATAAATGGTCAGCAACACCATTCTCTACTCCTTTCTTGTCCCTCACCTCTATGTCAAACTCTTGGAGCAACAAAATCCATCTTAGTGGCCTTGGCTTAGCATCTTTCTTCTGCATCAGATACTTAAGCGTGGAATGGTCAGTATGCACAACTACCTTGGATCCAATTAGATAGGAGCGGAATTTCTCGAATGCAAACACAACTGCCAACAATTCCTTCTCAGTGGTTGCATAATTCCTTTGAGCTTCATCGAGGGTTCTATAAATAGCATGGAGTTTCATGTCCTTCTTCTGCCCAGGCACAGCTCCTACAGCATAGTCACTGGCATCACACATTACCTCAAAAGGAAGACTTCAGTCCGGTGATTGCACAATTGGAGCCGAGATCAAGGCTTATTTCAGCTCCTTGACTGCAGCATGACACTCATGTGTGAACTCAAACTTCACATCCTTGCAGAGCAGTGCGGTGAGTGGTCTAGCTATCTTGCTGAAGTCTTTAATGAATCTCCTGTAAAAACCAGCATGCCCAAGAAAACTCCTTATTCCCTTGACTGAATCTTGAGCTTGCAGTCCTGTCATCACTTCAATTTTAGCTCTGTCCACCTCAATTCCTGCCTAAGAAACTCTATGCCCAAGTACAATGCCATTGTTGACCATAAAATGGCATTTCTCCCAATTCAAAACCAGGTGCTTTTCCTCACAGCGAGTTAGGACCTTGCATAGATTATCCAGACAAGCATGGTAAGATGGTCCGTAGACAGAGAAATCATCCATGAAAACCTCCATAAAATCCTCTATCATGTCTGTGAAGATAGACATCATACATCTCTGAAATGTCGCAGGAGCATTACACAGTCCGAAAGGCATTCTGCGGTATGCAAAAGTGCCATAGGGACAGGTAAATGTAGTCTATGCACATCCTGTGACCAGTGATTGTCCTTGTAGGAATCATATCATTCTTTTCATTCTTCACCACTGTGACTCCTCCCTTCTTAGGAACCACATGAACCGGGATGACCTAATCACTGTCTAAAATAGGATAGATGATCCCAGCTTGCAGCAGCTTCATGATTTCCTTCTTCACAACCTCTTTTAGGTTAGGATTCAAACGCCTCTGATTCTCAATTGACGACATGCTCTCATCCTCAAGGTGTATCCTATGCATGCACAAATCCGGAGAGATACCTGAAATATCATCAAGAGAATAGCCAAGAGCCTTGCGATGCTTGCTAAGCTTGCTTAGCAGTAAAGTGAGTTCTGTGTTATTCAAATCAGCATTGAGAATGACAGGATAAGTGGAGTTCTTACCTAAGAATGCATATTTTAGGCCTGCAGGTAGCTGCTTCAACTCGATCTTTGGAGCTTTTTCCTCGCTCCAATCCTGCGCAACTGGTGTCGACCGATTATCTTGTGGTGTCGGTCGACACTGGATGTCATCGGCTACTTCCAAGTTCATAACTTTCACAGTAGCGTCCATTAGCCTCAAATATCCAGTAGCATATTCATCTTCCAACTCCAACTCATGCTTAGAACTCATTAGAGCTCTCTCAAAACGGTCGACATAATGCATTCGATTTAAGAATTTTGCAGCCAGATTCTCAATCGTATCAACATAGAAGGTCTGTCCATCAATGGTGGGATGTCTCATCAAGTTGTCCATATCAAAATTCATCACCAGATCACCCACATTCAGTCCAATCTTTCCTCTCTTCACATCAATGACTGCACCAACTGTAGCAAAAAAATGGTCTGCCTAGGATAACAGGGTCCTTAGGCTCATCATTGTACTGCAGGACTACGAAATCAGTTGGGATAACACATTCACCAATCTTCACTGGTACATCTTCTAAGAGACCTTCAGGAATTCTCATGGAGCGATCAGCTAGAATCAAAGAAATCCTAGTAGGTGTGAAGTCTGTCATTCTCATCTGCTTGGCGACTGAATATGGCATTAGATTGACACTTGAACCCAAATCACACAGTGACCTCTCAAATCTGTCTCTGAAGATGGTACAATCCAAGACAACGCTTCCTGGATCCTTTTGCTTCTCGAGAACTCTGTTTAAAATTAAGCACTACAGACTTCAGTGATCATCATCAAACTCTCTTCATCTCCCATGTCAGAAGTCAACATCTGCTTCAAACATCGTTTCAAAACTGGGTTGTTGTTGATAGCATCCATCAATGGCATTGGGAGAGTTAGCTTGCTCAGCATATCCATGTATTTGGCCTTGAACCGTTCAAACTTAGACTGCTTCGGGTTTCTCGGAAAAGGTACCTTGGGTTTATACACTTTCCCACCAGCTATAGGGGCTTTCTGCGTAACATCAGTGTTTGTACGCTGCTAATGTCGACCGACATCCGCTTGGTGTCCGTCGACATTGGTCGATTTCGGTCTGTCATCGACCTCACAATCGATCTCGGTCGATTTCCGTTCGTCACGAGAACTCGAAATCTTTGTTGAAAGTGGATGTCGACCGACGTCAATGGCAGTGTCGGTCGACGCTCGTTTCGCAGCTTCATACTCTTCTTCAAATTCTTCTTTCTCTTCAATCTCCTTATCACTGATCTGCCTATTGATAGGGTCAGGTTTTAATCCTATTTTAACTGCAAGTGCACAGATATGCAATCGTAGTATATAGGGTATCGACATCCACAGAGACTATGGTCTCGATAGATCAAGAACTGTCAAGATTTAAACTAGGAGAAAGCAATGTGAATAGAAACTAAAAAACAATGCGAGAAAGTAAACAAGTAGCAGGTTCGGTTTGTAAGCAATAAACTAAGGGCGCTAAGTTTAAGGCGTTCTCAGGAAATCAGACAAGCAGATAAATCATTCAGTCAGGATTTAACTAAGCTCAGTTCTAGAACTCAAACACAAATATAGAATTAACCAACTGTCGTTGCGAGAATTCTCTAAGTCTAAGTGCAGCAATCCAAATTCCTTTGTAATTACTAACAGATTAAACCAGCTTTAATTCCAAGTTCGATATGTTCACAATCTAATTAAACCAAATTCCTTTGCGAGTAATTAAATTGCTCAACCTAAATAGTTCAGATTCTAAACCACACTGTCGTGTCAATTTAGCAACCTAAGATCTAGATTCTAAGTGATCAGGTTAGAACTAGCATTAAACACAATTTAGTTTGAAGAACATCTATTGATGTGAATCCTTAACTGAATTAATTATATCTAGCAAGTCATGAAATCCCTATGAGAAACCCTAAACCTAACTATGAATCTACTCATACATTGAATATGAAGACATAATCAATGAAATAATAGATATCATAAAAGAGATTAGAATAAGAAAAAGGGGTCGAAATCTTCTCCAAGAACAAAGTGTAGTACATGATCAGATCAACCCCAAAAGCTCTAAAAACTCTCTGCTCTAAGTTATGATAGCGTATCTAAAACAAAACTAAAAAAACCTAATTAAATAGCTAAATCACGTATTGGGGCTTCTGTGTAAATATCTGGAACTTCTGGGCAACTTTGCAATATCATCATTCTTCATTAAACCGCCGAGATCTGGCCCAACTCGCTGTGCATCGGTCGATGCTGATGTGCGTCGATCGACACACTCCTCTGTTTCGGACAGTGAGCACAAACTCTCGGGTCAAAACTCCAATATGCTCCATTTAGCTCCATAATCTCCAAATCCGCTCCAAACGTGTGTGTACCTAATAACACCTGTAAAAGACTCTAAAAGAACACCAAAAGACTCTAAAGCATACTTATATCATGGCAAAAAACCGGTAAAAACCATGATATATCAACTCCCCCACACTTAGATTTTTCTTGCCCTCAAGAAAAACAGAGAACTAAAACATGGTGAAGAGGTTTGAAAACTTTCAGAAACTCTTTTTGTCAAAGAAGTAACAACACTCAGATTCCCCTTAGTAAACAACTGAAAGAATCAACTGCAAGATATCAAGACCAATATGTACTTCCCCCACACTTAGCAACTGTCCTAAGTAAACTCCACAATCAATCCAAGCAGTTCAAATTCACCCTACTGACTTCTTAAGCATATTAAGTGCGGTTTCACCTAAGGATTATCGATCAAAGGGCACATGGATTCTTACTTTGCCAGCTCTAGACCACCATACTATCTTTTTCTGGTTCATTTTCTTCTCTTCTCCCTTCCTTAGCATTCTGATTTTTCTCCATTGGGTATCATTTTATTTTTTTATCAGTGCTCTTCCCGTTAAGGGGTGTACTTTGGACACATTCCATAGATAGCACATGAGGTAATAGTTGTAGCTACCACTCCCAGAGACCACTTCGGAGTTACTAACTCATCCTCAGTTTATTACTTTTTTTATTTTATGGAAGGGGAGAAGGGAACCATACTCGGACATGTTTACAAGCTGTGTCAGAACTAACAAAGGAGTCCGACTCAAAGTATACCAAGCCCTTAGATGAGAAAATTAAAGTCAGGATTAAAGGTGAAGCCAGTAAAAGGATTCTCTGAATACTTGAATTGATATGAGTGTCCTCAGTAGGTTGGTCCGTGTTGGGTTTTCTAATAGTCATAGATTGATCTTTCGGATTCATCCCAATGGTTACTTATGTTCATGCAAGATATTGTTAACTTCTCCAAAATTCATTGTTTCTTACTTAAACTGGTTTTGACTCAATAAAACAATTTTTTTTTTTGAAAAACTGGACTGACTCTTAAGAAAACAGCAAGATAAAGTCAGTAGCTAGCTCCCCCACACTTGAAACACACTGTCCCCTGTAGTGTTAAGCTAAGGGTTAGTAAAAAGAAAGCAAAAATGTTATGTATGTGTTGAGTTCTGTCTGATTTTTACCTCTGTCGTGCATGCATCGATCGTTACATAAATGTAAACGATCGTTGCTAGGTGATTTTTCGTCATGTGTCAATCGTTGTTCAGGACCGCAACGATCGCTGCAATGCGATTACTCGTGTTGTGACGATCGACACAAGTTGTGTCGATCGATGCATTGCGAAATCCGAGAACAGTCAGCAAGTTAGCAGGTTAGTCCGTGAGAAATCATGAAATTTCAAACCTGCAAGCTGAAAATCACTGAAAACAGATAAAATCAAAGCAACTAATAGTCTCAAACCAATCACATCATCCAAACATAAGTATCCTAAGAAATCAAAAGAAAAAATGCAAAAGAAAAGTGAAAAAGAAATACAAAGAACCGTAGTGTAGAGATGTCAATACTCAATCACTCGTCATCCATGTCAGCTATGCGATCAGTACCACTCGAAGAACCAGGAGTCGGAGATCGCTGTCTACGTCGAGAAGGTGCTGGATGGTGTATCTGCGGCTGTCTCTTGCAAATGCAGGTACGCATGAAGTTCCAAATGCCCCGTAGAATACCATCCTCATGCTCTCTCCACTCTGCCTCAGACATATCACCAAAAGGCATCGTAGGCTCGGGATAAGGTCCAACATCATCGACAGGGGCAGCAGGTGCAGGCGCAGAGGAAGTAGAAGCTCGTGTAGAAGGCTCTCCCAGCGGATTAGCCATAGAAGGAACTCTGCGCTGATCTCTCGTAGGAGGCTGGAATCTCAAGGCATCCAGCGTATCGATCTGTGTCAAACCAGCAGCAGGAAGATCCACGCCATGCTTCTCAGTGGCAGGGTCATAATAGACCCATACACGTCCCTCCTTCAGCCATGTAGCACTCTGCAGATGGCTAAAATCAAGGAACTCCATGCTGTCATTACACTCCGTACCCTCTAAGGGAATCCTGCAATGCCTGAAAATGGGAGTAAGAAGACTCCCTACTGTCTCAGTGCCCTTACCATCAAATGGCTTCTTCTGCAGCTCGCATAAATGATGAGCAAAAACAGCTCCCAAGTTGAGTCCTCGAGTGGTATCTCTCAGAACAATATCCTCAAACTGGTCCCTCAGCCCAATGAACAGCATCTTCATCTCGTTCTTACGCATCTTGTTGGCTTCATATTTGCACAACAAAGTACATCCCAAGATACGCAAGACGTATCTAAGAACGAGATGCCTAACCTGAATCACCGGCGTGGTCCTCGAGTTATACCGACCATTGCCGATACAGTCCCAGAAATACTGAGCTTCCTCCACATCCCACTCAAGAGACATACCAATGCGCGTCGGCTCAGTGCTGAATCCATAAATCCTACAGATATCGAGAAGGGGAATCCGATACCTGGCTCCTAAGCACATGAAGGTAAAGAAACCTCCTGAAGCCTTCCTGCTATCTGGGTTAGGGTATATCACTCTGCAAGTGGCTAGCAGCTGTCTCACCAACTCAGGGTACATCTCGTAAAGCTGCATTGGCATTGTCCCCAGACCAATGCCCTTACACAACGTCAGAACCTGCTCATCGATTTCCAGACTCCTGCAAGTTGAGAAATCCGCAAACTTGGTCGGCTTAAGCGTCATGCCACACCAACCATTGTAGAGCAATGTGTCATACTCATCCCAATGGTCAAGCAATGGCCTCTCTGTGAACGTGTCAGTCTTGAGAAACTCATCTATCTCCATACCCCAGACGTTGTCTATCGGAATCAGCTGCTTATCTGCTCTAGGCCAAGGTAGCTGTATCGCTTCCTGATATCTCTGATAGTCCTCAGGATGTGGTGATTCTCGATGGAACCACTCAACCGGTGGAGCATGATGCGATGTAGCTGCTGCTGCGGTGGCTCTACGTTTGCGAGCTTGTCGAGGAGGCATCTGCAACAAATTAAAACATGTAAGTCTCAGCAGAAACTCCCTGTGAAATCGCAGAGCAACGACCGTTGCACAAGTGCAACGATCGATGCAGGGCGATTTCACAGCCGACCGCTAATTTTCAATTCGTGCCTAAATTCGTCCAATCAATCCCAAAAACATCATGCATTCATCACTAATCATCCTAAATCAAGTCTATAGCAGCATGGAATCATCATTTTCAACCCAAAATTCTCTAATCCTAAAACCCTAAAATCGAATCCGAAAATGAAGAAATTGAGATGCATTACCTCGGATTTTCTTCGAATGGGTTAGAGATATAGATAAAGTGTGTAAAAACAAGCAGAATAGCACTTTGAATCAACAAAAACGATGAAGAATTGAGCGACTTAGGGAGATGGAGTTTCGTGTGTATGGACGGCGAAGTGGAGAAGAAGAGAAGAGAAAAGGGTTTAAGGCACTTACCTGGGTCGTGGGAGCAACGATCGATGTAAGGGTGCAACGATCGACGCTGTTGAACCAAATCGGTTCTGGTTTAGCACGCGTACCTTAATTTTGCAATTAAACCATTTGCAACGGCCGTTGCACAGGACCGCAACGATCGTCACAAGGCGATCCCATCTCTTCGTCAAATCTCCCTGCAACGACCGTTGCACATATAGTAACGATCGTCACAAATCTCCAGACAGTGTTCTGTATCTAAAACTTAGCAAAAACAAATAAAAACGTGAAATCCTAAGAAAAACACCAAAAATAAGGGAAAAAAAACACTAAAACCTATCAGTGGGTTGCCTCCCACTCAGCGCTTGTTTAAGGTCATTAGCTTGACCGGACGAACAAGATCAGTTTGCTGGAGATCCTGACAGAGACTGTGATTGCCTCTGTGCAAGTCTCCTCATCCAAGGCGGAGAGTAAGCATCATCAGTGTAAACGTGTCCAAGAAAATAAGGAGTGAAATGCTCCCCAGGATCCAAAACCGTAGTGTGACTTGGCTGCTCTTTGTTTCCATCCATAATGGTGAAGGTATGCCCATCAATCAATGGCTTGCGCAGCATGTTCATCTCAAAGTGTAGCGGCTCATCTCCCAGATGGAGATCTATCAAACTGTGCCTCACATCTATCACTGCTCCAGCTGTGGCTAAAAATGGCATGCCGAGAATCAAAGCATCATCCTGCTCACTATCATACTTAAGTATCAAGAAGTCTGTTGAAACCAAGTAGTTTCCAACTCTCACTGGGACGTCCTCAAGAACTCCTTCAGGAATCCTTATTGACTGATCAGCTAGGGCAAGAGAGGTCCTAGTGGGTGAAAATTCATCATACCCAGCTTCTCTGCCACAGAGTATGGCATGAGACTTCCAGCAACTCCTAAACCACACAGAGAGCGCTTGAAACCATCCTCAAATATAGAACAACTCAGCACAAAAATCCCAGGATCAGGTAGCTTCTTAGGAATCTTAGTTAGCAATACCTCACTGATATGTCCAGGAACCACTATTACCCAATCTTTCAGCACTTCATCCAAAGGCAACATCTTACCCAAGTATCTCTGCACACAAGGGTGATAAGGTGGATCATCAGATGGTGGAATTTCTTCCAACTCTTCACCAACCTTTTCCAACTGTTTAAGCTCATCAATCTCTTGTTGAATCACCTCAGACACTTTAAGATATAATCGAATAGATTTTGAATAAATCTCCTGTTGAGTTATCTCAGACACTCCAGGGAATAAACGATTAAGCTCTGAATCTGCATCTGCATCAATGCCATAAGAATCCTGTGAATCTGTCTGTCCACGCCATGCAACGATCGACGCTAAGGGTGCATCGATCGATGCAACTGAATTTTCACAGATTCCACCCGAGAGATTTTCCTCAAAATCAAAAATTTCAGCTTCTTCAACCAGTTCAGCTGTATTAAGCTCAAATCTTTCACCTAGGTGTGATCCATCATCAATGTACACTGGCCAGACCTTAATATGGGTGTCTACAACACTCTTTCCCTTGACAGAGTTCAAAATTTGGCTCACCTGAGTGTCCAACTACTTCACATGAGTACTTAGAGACTCAAACTTCCCATTGAGATCCTCATAAACAGCATCCAACTTCTTGTTGCAGTCCACATCAATCTTAGTCTATCCTTCCAGCAGTTGTTCCATCATAGCCTCCATCTTGCTCTCATGAGTAGTAGCTACAGGAGGTGCTTGGTAAGAAGAAGATCCATAAGTCCTCTGATTACCTTGTTGATAAGGTTTCTGAAAACCAGCATTCTGTCCAAAGCCAGAAGAGTTTTGATTGCTTGTGAAAGCACTCTTCTGACCACTGAAGAATCTATTACCTTGCTGATTACCAAACCTATTACCTTGGAATCCAGATCTTCCGATGTAGTTCACATCCTCTTCCTGACCATCTTCTTCAGCATTGATCACCTCAACATCTTGAGCAAAGTGGACAGCTTTCTTCCCAGCTAGAAGATTGTAAACAGTGTCACACTTAGATCTAATATCAGCTATCTCCGAATTCTCCATCTTCCCACCGGACTTCTTCCTTCTCTCATCAGTAGTCTTGCAGCTATTACTGCTTACTAAATTATCTATCAACTGCTTAGCTTGAGCAGGAGTCCTAGTGTTAAAGTTGGCATTGCTGGAATTGTCTAACGCAGTCTGATATGGAAGATCTATTCCTCTAAAGAAGATACCTAATAGTGTTACCTCAGTGAATCCATGATGCGGGCAGTCACGTTGGTATTTCTTAAACCTCATCCAGGCTGTCTTAAGAGGCTCTGTCGGACCTTGGGTGAAGGTGAGAATGTCCTGTCTGGACTGATCAGAGCGAGCATCATCATAGAAATGTCGCAGAAACTCACTCTTCAGAGCGGCCCAAGTATCAAACGTTCCAGGTGGAAGTTGTTTCAGCCAGGCTGCAGCATCTCCAGCGAGAGAGTAGGGGAAAAGATTGAGGAACATATAGTCCTGGCACACTCCATCATACTTTATTCCGGTGACTATGTCCTCAAACTCATCTATGTGATCCATCGGCTGCTCACTTGGAGAGCCATGGAAGGCTTTATGCCTTAGGAGAGAGTAGTAGATGGTCTTGATCTCAAAATCATTCCTCTCAAAATCAGGAGGTAAAAGAGCTGACCGGTTAGCATGAAACTCATCCGGACGGTTATAGTCAGCTAAAGTCCTCTCATGAACAACCATCTGTCTACCTTGGGCATGTCCTTGGCTTGGTTCTGCTCCTGTTGTGGTTGCTCAGGAGGATCAGGGATAACATTCCCTTCAGCATCAATCGGTTCTCCAGCAGCATTGTACGGATTGTTGTGTCGGTCCCTCAGGGTACCTTGAGCATCAGGCCTTATGATCACACGTTCAACAACCATCCTTGCTCTTTGAACTCTTCTGTTAGTCCTCTCTAGTCTAGCAAGTTCTTCAAGTTGGAGGTTTACAAGATTAGTGTTCGGATTACTTATGGTATCACGCGTCTGCATAAATAGTCTGTAATCGCCAAACAACGATCGATGCTAGCAGTGCAACGATCGATTCAACTCCAATCGCCTAGTAACGATCGACACAGAAGGTGCAACGGTCGATGCTATGCTATTATTGTTGGATCTCCTAGGATCTAGGGTTCGTTATATTGAATTTACCAACCTCGTTCTTACCTTGAACTGGCAGCGGAATGAATTGATGAACGAGATCAGTGAGCAATGCAGACGCCTTGCCTCTACCAGATACACACGAACACAAGCTGGAAAACGGGATGCTAGTGCCGGATCTATAGGATTTGATAGTTTCTGGTGTTTCTACTTCTTCTATCAAGAAAAAGTCGACGGCTTCTGTTCTAGGTCGAAACCATCAGGTTTTATTCGACCTAGAATCACACTTAACGGACCAGACTCGCTTGAGTCATAAAATCGAAAAGCCCTTTCGAAACCCGAACTGTGTCGACCGACACACATTCTGTGTCGATCGACACAACACCATTTTCTCGATATTAATGTGTATCCAATACACATTAACATGATCATTACCATAATGATCGCTCCCATATTATAGCTTCCAGTTTGCTTAGGTGTGTGACCCTATAGGATCATATAATACTGGCAGTAAGTCTACAACTTACAGATTACAAGAGGCTTCTAGCAAAACATTGCAACCGCTCAGTATTATACGAATGTCTGATCTCGACACACAACTATCATCAGGAGTGAGTACAAGTGTGATTTCAGGACACTATCCCAACAATCTCCCACTTGTACTGGAATCATCAATTCTTATAATCCTTTTGTCTCTATATCTCGATTTGGCATAAGGCAAGATTGGTGTCATCCTTATTAAGCCAACATCGTGTTTATCGAACTCCTGATCTTATACTGAACAATACAAACAACTGAACTACAGTTCGTTTGAGTGCGGCCACACATTCTCTCAGTATTAGATCTTCGATAGGCCCTGAGATATTTATCTCCCGTTATTCAGGAGGAGGGACAAATTCCATCTCGTTCCATCCCTATTTCAACGCACACTTCATGATATACCTGAACAGTGCCGTTATAGCCGCTAGTTACGAATCGACGTTTGACAAAGTCAAAGTGTACCAATTCATATGCAAGAAAGCATGATGAACTCAAGTCTAAGGACTATACTCCATAGTCGTAATGAGAACCTCTCATGACACAGATATAACTATCCTGGAGACTTCTCATTAGCGGGTCACGTCCGATCATATGTTCACCAACATATATCTATGTGACTGACTGTGATACACATATCATTGACTACATGAAACTTAGTCAACAGTCACCTCACAATCTAGTCTCTCGCGGTTGTTATTGTCCCACTTTAACAACCTCGACTAGGGACACATCATAATTTATGTCATTTGTTACTTATAGGGTTTCATGATCAAGTCCTCAACTTGATGACCTATAATATGACATAAACTTATCTTGGGACCATTATTTAATTATCCAATAGTCAAATAATGTCGATGTCAGGTTTTTTTCATAAACATGACCACGTATATCTGAACATCATAACTAAACTAACTCCCACTAGAATCAAGATCAAGTCTTCAGATATCTAGTACCAACAAACCACACCGCTATTCTTTAATAAGCACTATTCTTTGGTCCTCTGCTTGGAAACCTTTCCAACAGACAGTACCGTTACACAGGCAAAATGACATAACCAGGTGACAACTGGGAGTCATCTTTGTCTGTCTAACCACTCATAACTGATTCGTCTTTTTCTCAGTTGTACAAGAACCTATCCTTAGTGTTTCTCAAACAATTGGGGATATTCCTTACAACTGTCCAGTGACTCTTACCGGAACAAATTGGTATCTTCTCGTCGTGCTTTATGCGTCAGCTGCATTTAGACGAGCGCAAAATATGGCATTCATGATGGACTCCAATCCTATCTTGGAGAGCTTTCTCAAGGACATAGTCCTTACTCTCCTGCTTGAGTATTAATCTCAAATTTCGATACCAATCCAGGAAATTTGATCCATTTAACTTGTCCTTCTCAAGGACGGATCGCAACGAGAAGGTAGTTTTAGACATAGGCTGAAAATTTTAATCAAAGAAAATTCTAGTTATGATTTCAGGAAATGAGGAATCTTATCCAATAAGAAAACTCGCATTATATTCAAACAATGTTTCCTCAATGAATATAATGATCCAAGATCCATACATCACTAAGATCTGAGTGAACGACTCGTCATCACCCAGAGTTTAGTAATCTAGGTAAGCAAACCATTGCTAATTGTACTTAGTACAACTCTTGGTCGTAGATGAGACAATCCATGTCTCATCCACTCTGACGTCTCTGGGCCCAGAACTTCTGATAGCCCAGTCAAGTAAACCAATCTCTTATGTCTTGTGATCATTGACAGTCGCACTGCAAGTCTATCAATGATCACCTGCATTACTCATGTCATTGTGGATACCAAGGACTCCAAGACTATCCAACAATGAAATGAGTCTTCACAGTAGACAAGATTGGGCAAGACATTAAGGTCACTTGATATTTTGTTGAGGAAATGGAACTCTAAAAGTTTAGTAACTCAATCTCTTAGGTCATGCAATAGTTGATGTCAAGCATTGCAAGACCATCAACACTACTACCTGCCTTTCTCATGTAATTGTGGACACCAAGCTCTTGGCAAGACTATCACAACAACGAAATGAGTCTTGACAGTTGACCTTATTGAAACTAAGCTTTGATCTAACACACATCCAATGTGTATTAGACAGGTTTAGAACATTTTACTTCTAATTTTAATTAAGTTTTAATCGTTCTAATTTCAGTGGGTTAGGTCATTCGGTTCGGTTTCTTAATCATTTGGTTCAAAACAAAACGATTACGGTTCGCATCGTCACCATATGTGTCGACTGACACACTTTGTCGACTTTTGATATGCAACCTTCAGATCATTCGAGATAACCGATCAAATCCAATTTAACCAGTCCATCTAATTGAACCGATTCAACCAGTTTTAACTAATCGCGATAACCGGTCCAATCCAATTGAACCGACTTATCCAATCAAACTGATCTTAACCAATTAAATCGGTTTATTCTAATTGTGATAACCAGTTCAATTCAATTGAACCAATTCATCCAATTTAAACCGATCTTATCTTCCTTAACCAAGCATGATAACCAGTTCAATCCAATTGAACCGATTCAACCAATCGTAAGGCTTGTGTCGACCGACATTAAACATGTGTCGATCGACACAGTAGAGTATTAGGGATTTTGAATTAAACCGACATAACCATGCGAGATAACCAGTTCAATCCAATTGAACCGATCTATCCATACGCATAGTCTGTGTCGACCGATGCACCCAGTGTGTCGATCGACACAGTGCGATTTCAAATATTTCGCATTTTCGCGGTGCATCGACCGACACACCCAGTGCGTCGACCGATGCTGTGCGAAAACCCTAATATCTTTTACGAGTTTTCGCGATGTGTCGACCGACACAAGATTAGTGTCGATCGACACCATGCGACATACCCTAAATTTTATTATGCGTTTCGCGGCGTGTCGACCGACACAAGCTTAGTGTCGATCGACACAGTGCGATAACAACAGTTCGTCGTTTTCAACATAGATTTAATCCGAGATTAATTTCTTGAAAACACGATTTAACAGGCAATTAACTAATCAAATTCATCAGTATTCGATTTAAATGCCTTAGATTCAATAGACTAAACCCTACCATGCTCTGATACCACTGTTGGATCTCCTAGGATCTAGGGTTCGTTATATTGAATTTACCAACCTCGTTCTTACCTTGAACTGGCAGCGGAATGAATTGGTGAACGAGATCAGTGAGCAACGCAGACGCCTTGCCTCTACCAGATACACACGCACACAAGCTGGAAAACAGGATGCTAGTGCCGGATCTATAGGATTTGAGAGTTTCTGGTGTTTCTACTTCTTCTGTCAAGAAAAATTCGACGGCTTCTGTTCTAGGTCGAAACCATCAGGTTTTATTCGACCTAGAATCACACTTAACGGGCCAGACTCGCTTGAGTCATAAAATCGAAAAGCCCTTTCGAAACCCGAACTGTGTCGACCGACACACATTATGTGTCGATCGACACAACACCATTTTCTCGATATTAATGTGTATCCAATACACATTAACATGATCATTACCATAATGATCGCTCCCATATTATAGCTTCCAGTTTGCTTAGGTGTGTGACCCTATAGGATCATATAATACTGGCAGTAAGTCTACAACTTACAGATTACAAGAGGCTTCTAGCAAAACATTGCAACCGCCCAGTATTATACGCATGTCTGATCTCGACACACAACTATCATCAGGAGTGAGTACAAGTGTGATTTCAGGACACTATCCCAACAATTATGAAACCTGCGACAGAGAGAAAACAGAGAAAAATCAGTAACCAAAAACAAAAATAAAAATCCTAGTAAAAACCCTAAGTTCGAATCTATCGAAGACTCCAAAGAGTCCCCGGCAACGGCGCCAAAAACTTGATAGGGTCAGGTTTTAATCCTATTTTAACTGCAAGTGCAAAGATATGCAATCGTAGTATATAGGGTATTGAAATCCACAGAGACTCTGGTCTCGATAGATCAAGAATTGTCAAGATTTAAACTAGGAGAAAGCGATGTGAATAGAAACTAAAAAAACAATGCGAGAAAGTAAACAAGTAGCAGGTTCGGTTTGTAAGCAATAATCTAAGGGCGCTAAGTCTAGGGCGTTCTCAGGAAATCGGACAAGCAGTTAAATCATTCAGTCAGGATCTAACTAAGCTCAGTTCTAGAACTCAAACACAAATATAGAATTAACCAACTGTCGTTGCGAGAATTCTCTAAGTCTAAGTGCAGCAATCCAAATTCCTTTGTAATTACTAACAGATGAAACCAGCTTTAATTCCAAGTTCGATATGTTCACAATCTAATTAAACCAAATTCCTTTGCGAGTAATTAAATTGCTCAACCTAAATAGTTCAGATTCTAAACCACACTGTCGTTTCAATTTAGCAACCTAAGATCTAGATTCTAAGTGATCAGGTTAGAACTAGCATTAAACACAATTTAGTTTGAAGAACATCTATTGATGTGAATCCTTAACTGAATTAGTTATATTTAGCAAGTCATGAAATCCCTATGAGAAGCCCTAAACCTAACTATGAATCTACTCAGACATGGAATATGAAGACATAATCAATGAAATAATAGATATCATTAAAGAGATTAGAATAAGAAAAAGGGTTCGAAATCTTCTCCAAGAACAAAGTGTAGTACAGGATCAGATCAACCCCAAAAGCTCTAAAAACTCTTTGCTCTAAGTTATGATAGCGTATCTAAAACAAAACTCAAAAAACCTCATTAAATAGCTAAATCACGTCTTGGGGCTTCTGTGTAAATATCTGGAACTTCTGGGAAACTTTGCAATATCATCATTCTTCATTAAACCGCCGAGATCTGGCCCAACTCGCTGTGCATCGATCGATGCTGATGTGCGTCGATCGACACACTCCTCTGTTTCGGACAGTGAGCACAAACTCTCGGGTCAAAACTCCAAAATGCTCCATTTAGCTCCATAATCTCCAAATCCGCTCCAAACGTGTGTGTACCTAATAACACCTGTAAAAGACTCTAAAAGAACACCAAAAGACTCTAAAGCATACTAATATCATGGCATAAAACCGGTAAAAACCATGATATATCACCTATTAGGGATGGCGTGCAGCTCCTTCCCACTCCTCAGTGATATGGCATTGCATTGATGCTTGGGATTGGTGTATGTGCTTCCAGGAAGGAATCCGGCTTGCCTCTTAACAGCTCCAGCAGTTTGAGCAACTTGAGAATCCAATTGATTCATATGTGTACTCAAGGATTCAAACTTCTCATTCAAATCAGCATAGACAGCGTCTATCTTCTTGTTGAAATCCACAGCAGTCTTTGTCTGACCTTCCAGCAATTGCTCCATCATAGCTTCCAGCTTGCTCTCACGAGCATTGGTAGCAGGAGGTGTCTGATAGGAGGATGATCCATATGTCCCTTGGTAAGAACTATTCTGCTGAAAAGGCTTCTGGTAACCAGCATTCTGACCATATCCAGAAGAGTTTTGATTGCTTGTGAAAGCACTCTTCTGTCCACCATTAAAGAACTTGTTGTTCTGCTGGTTTCCAAACCTGTATCCTTGAAATCCAGAACCACTAATGTAGTTCACATCTTCTTCGGTGCAGCCTTCTTCAGGTCCAAACTCTTCAACATCCTGAGCAAAGTGGACTTGTTTCTTACTAGTCAGCAAGTTGTGAACAGAATCCAACTTGTTCTGCATCTCAGCCATCTGTAGATGATCCAACTTTCCACCAGACTCTTTCCTTCTTTGATCCGCAGTCTCAGCACTATTGCTGCTCACCAGATTCTCAATCAACATTCTAGCTTGTTCAGGGGTCTTTGTGTTGAAGTTCCCATTGTTGGCAGCATCTAACGCAGACTGGTACCAGAGATCCACACCTCTGAAGAAAATTCCCAGCAGCTGAACTTCAAAGAATCCATGATGAGGACAATCTTGTTGGTACCTCTTAAACCTCACCCAAGCAGACTTAAATGGCTCTGTAGGTCCCTGAGTGAATGTCAGAAGATCCTGTCTGAGCTGATCCGAGCGAGCATCATCATAAAATGTTGCAGGAACTCTCTCTTCACTGCATCCCAAGTAGTTAACTTCCCAGGTGGAAGTTGCTTAAGCCAAGCTGCAGCTTCTCCAGCAAGAGAGTATGGAAAATCATAACCCACTCCATTGTGCTTCATCCCAGTGACAAAGGCTTCAAAATCCTCAATGTGGTCCATGGGTTGCTCATTGGGAAGACCATGGAAAGGATTTTTCCTCAGGAGTGTATAGTAGACAGTCTTGACCTCAAAGTCATTCCTCTCAAAAGGAGGAGGTACAATTGCTGACCGGTTAGCATAAAACTCATATGGTCGGTTGTAATCAACAAGAGTCCTCTCAGCAGCAGGAGGAATAGGTTGTTGTCCATTACCTCCAGCATTGACCATCTGCCCCTCACCTTGAGGCTGTTCAGGTTCAGGGATTACTCGTCCCTCAGCATCAATCCTTTGGCCCTGATCATTGTAGGGGTTGTTCTGTTGGTCTCTCAGAACTCCTTCAGCATCTGGTCTCAAAATCAAACGACTGTTCATTATTCTTGTTCTTTGACCCTTTCTGTTCGTTCTCTCAAGTTTAGCAAGCTCCTCAAGTCTGAGGTTCAAAAGTTCTTCGCTCTGGTTTCTTCGGTTATGTCGACTTGGCATACACTGATTTCAAGTCTCAAACCGTGAGCAATGTCGGGCGACACTGAGAAGGGTGTCGGTCGACGTCGAGAGCCTATGTCGATTCATGCAGCAACAAAACAAGCCAAACTGAGAAAAATCAGTAACAAAAGAAATAAAAAAAACTTAGACTAAACTCTAAAACAAAATCTATCGGCGAACTCAGTTGAGTCCCTGGCAACGGCGCCAAAAACTTGATAGGGCTCAGAGTTTTAATCCTATTCTACTGCAAGTGCACAGTTATGCAATGTAGTACTTAGGGTATCGAATCCACAAGGACTCATGGCTCACACGATAGATTGTATGTTCTCAAGTTAAGCTAAATCAATCAGAAGAAAGCAGTAAACTAAAGCAAGTAAACAGGGATGTGTTTTCAATAAGAGAAAGGCGCTAGACTTAGGAAGTTCTCGGGAATTATGCGATGTCAGACATTTAACTAACCGGATTCAGATTAAACACATGTTCAAGAACTAGAAACACAATGCTAAACAATCCAACTCTCACTGAGATCATTTCTATATCTAGCAACCTAGTGATCCAAATCTCTTTGCGATCCTAGAGTTCTAAACAAGCATTAAGAACAGGTTTTATCGGTTCACAATTCTCCTAAACCAAATCCTTTGTATCTAGTCAAATTGCTCACACTAAGTTTATTCAGATTATAACTCACACTCTCGTGCTATTGTCAATTATCTCAGATCTAAACCCTAAGTGATCAGTCAAGAATTCAGTATTAAGCACAACTTAGGTGATGAACAAACAGATTGTGAATTCTAATAAATCAGTTATCTAAACATGCATAAAACCTTATTGAGAATCCCTATATCTAACTAGGTTACTACTAAGACATATTATCAATCAACCAACACATCATGAATAGAAAACCAAAAGACTGAATAGATAAGATAAAGAGGTTCGAAATTCTTCTCTCAAAGTTACAAGTAGCAAGAATCAACCTCTTAGCAAATCTCTCAATCTCCAAAAGCAAGAACAAAGTAAGAACAAGATAAACTGAATAATGAGTCTGAAAAACTAATTAAAAACACCTAAACTCGTTTTGGGGTCAGATTAGAATTAGGGGAAACTTCGGGGTCTTTATGCAATTCTTCAAAACTTGTCTCAACTCGGCGTATAACTTCTCTCGCGCTCAATGTCAACCGACATCAAAGTCAATGTCGGTCGGCATCCAGTCGTGGCCGAGACACCAACTTCAGCTCCTTGCACAAATCACCAAAAACGTCCTATAATCCCGCTCTTTGCTCCAAACGAATGCCTACCTGTAGAAGACTCAATAGACTCGAAAATCCAGGTTAAAGACTCAATATACACAACTATATCATGGTTGAAAACCTAGAAAAACCATGATATATCACTAACAGGTCAGAAAATTGTGTGAAAACATGAGCTGACTATGTCTGCAAATACCAGTATTCACGACCACACTTTGTGTCGATCGTTTCACCTAGTGAGTCGGTCGATGCAGCCTTCGAACAACAATTCTGCATTGATCAAAACGTGATGTCGATTGACACCATGTTGTGTGTCGGTCGATGCAGGTTGTCGGGTCAGGTAATTCATGATATCACATGTTCACTTCGTTCCTTATCACTTTTTGCCGAGCCTAAGCTTCGATACCACTGGGGACAATGTGTTTCAAGTGTGGGGGAGGTGGTTACTGAGAACATCTTTTTTTCCTTAGAATCAATTGAGTCGTTTTATTGAGTCAAACCCTTGTGAAGGAGACTATTATTTTTCGAGGAAACCACCACATTTGCATGAACTTAAGTGACCATTGGACGAGTCTGTGGTGATATATGACTGTTAGAAAACCCCCAAACAAATCAACTTACCAAGGACACCCATATCTTCTCAGGTATTCATAGGATTCAATACTGGCTTCGCCCCTAACCTGGCTTGATTTTTCTCACCCAGGGGCTTGGTATACGTTGGATCGGATTCTTCGTCATGAAAGACTTGTCTGTGTGAGTACGGTTCCCCTCTCTCTTCCCTTCAAGCTAAAAAAAAGAGAATAAATCTTCGGAAAAGCTAGTAGCTTCAAAGTGAACATAGAAGTGGTAGAGACCCCTATTACCTTATGTGTTTCATGGAATTATGTCCAAAGTAACACCCTGAATAAAAAGGAAGAGCAGCTGATAAAATAAAATAAAATGATACCCAATGGTAAAAAATCAGCTGCTGAAGTGAGAAAAGGGAGAGCAAAAAAACAAGAAGTATGACAGTTTGTGTGATCAGGTACTGACGGAGTGAGAGTCCATGTATCCTCTGATCGATACTCCCTCGGTGAGACCGCACCTAATTGTTTATAGAGGTCAGTATGGTGAGTTTAGATGACTTGATTTGATTGTAGAGTTTACTTAGGACAGTTGCTAAGTATAAGGGAAGTACATTATGGTCTTGATTTCTGCAGGTTCGTTTTTATGTGGCTTACTAAGGGGAATGTGAGTGTGGTGCTCCGATGATGAAATGAGTTTCTGAGTTTTTCAAACTTCTTTTCTTGTTCTTGGTTTTATGTTTGCTTGAGGGTAAGCAAAGGATAAGTGTGGGGGAGTTGATATATCATGGTTTTTATGGGTTTTAAGCCATGATATATGTACATAATCGATTCATTTTTAGTGTTTATCGAGTCTCTATGAGTCCTTTACAAATTTAAACATGTTTGAAGACATTCTGGAGATATGAGAGAATTTAGGGACATTTTGGAGTTGAAGATCGAATTGATCAACGTCACCATCGATCTTTGGACTGAGCATCGTCCTATGCACACCTTGCGTCGGACGACACGGAATGCTAACCACAATTTTACGCCAAGTCATGATTTACAAGATTGCCCAGAAGTTTTGTTATTTATGGAAGAGATCTAAAACGTGTATTAGCCTTTAAATTAGGTTTTAGAGTTTTTATCATTCATATTTTTCATAATTTGTGTTTTGAGAAAGATTACAGCTTGGGGTTGCTCGGATACTTTGTTCTGCTTTTGAGAGAAGATTTCGAACTCTTTTTCTTATTTCTCTTTTGATTTATATGATTATATTCATGTCTTGTATTTCATTCGATATGTCTGAGTAAATCTCTAGTTAGGTTTAGGGATTCTCGTTAGGGATTTAATGGAATGCTAGATTGATTTATCAGTTAGGATTCATAATCTGATTAGTTCTTCACCTAAAAGTTGTTCCAAAAGCTAAATCTAGATTGATCAACTAGAATCTAGATCATAAGTTGCTAAGTTGACACGAAAGTGTAATTTGTAATCTGAACAGAACTTAGGGTGAGCAAATTAGATAATTACATAGAAATTTAGATTAGATAATTGGTAAACAAATCGAACATGCATTTATCCTTGCGCTTGTGCAGCAGCTGCGCCAGCAGCGTGTGCAACAACACCAGCCTTTTCTGCGCCCGCAGCAACGACTGGCACGATGGGACGTCCTTTCCCATCTAGTTTATGACCCTGATAATTGTATGCATGACCCTCGAGGTCTCTTAGAACACCAGCTTCATCCCGTTCTAGTATCACACCATTAGGATTCAACATCTCAGCTGGTTTCTTTGCTTTTATGTTTGTTCATTCCAACTTTGCAAGCTCCTGATTTCGAAGAAACAAAAGCTCTTTGTCTGTATTGCTTCTGTTGCATGATTAGGCATACACTGTCTGATTACAAAATTCTATGTCAACCGATGCAGTGTTTTTGTCGATCGATGAAGATGTTCTTCACGCAACTTGAAACACACAAAACTCTAAAGCAAGGAACTATGTGAGTAAAACTGGAAAAAACGCTTAATATAAACTCTAAACTTAAATCTATCGGAGACTCAAAAGTGTACCAGCAACGGCGCCAAAAACTTCATATGCTCTAAGTTTTAATATATATATATATATAGAGCTATACTGCAAGTTCACAGATATGCAATTGTAGTATATATATAGGGGTCAAATCCACAGAGACTCAAGACTCCCATGATAGATTTTCAGTGTCGAATAAAGCTAAGTAAAAGTTATGTAAATGTAAAAGCAGTGCAGAAACAATTAAATTGGTTTGTTATCAAGAATGAGAAAGCATCAGGTTTCGGGAATTTCTCAAGAAATCAAGTAATGAAGATAAATTATCAGTCAAGATCGAATTATGCACGGTTATAGAACTCAAATCACAAAGATAAAAAAAAAAAAAAAAACAACTTTCATTGCGAGAATTAACTAAGTTCAAACCCTAAAAGCCCAAATATCTTTGCGATTTCTAGAGATTAACTAGCATTAACCGCAGGTTCGATTTGTTCACAAATTATCTTATCCAAATCTCTTTATAATTATCTAATTTGCTCACCCTAAGTTATGTTCAGATTAAAAATTACACTTTCGTGTCAACTTAGTAACCTACAATCTAGATTTTGATCAATCTAGAACTAGCTTTAAGAACAACTTTTAGGTGAAGAACTAATTAGATTATGAATCCTAATTGATGAATCAATCTAGCATTCCATGAAATCCCTAACGAGAATCCCTAAACCTAACTAGAGATCTACTCAAACATATCGAATGAAACACAGAACATGAATAAAATATATATCATATAAATCATAAAAGAAATAAGAAAAAGGGTTCGAAATCTTCTCTTAAAAGCAGTACATAGTATCGGATCAGCCCCAAGCTCTAATCTCACTCAAAACACAAAGTATGAAAGACAAAAACTCTAAAAACCTAATTAAAAGACGAATACATATTTTTCGTATCTTCTGTAAATAACAAAACTTCTGGGCTATCTTGTAAATCCTTAAAAGTCTTCATGACTTGGCGTAAAATCGTGGCTGGCATTCTGTGTCAACGGGCGCAAGGTGTGCATCGGTCGATGCTGAGTCCCAAGATCGATGGTGACTTTAATCAACTCGGTCTTCAACTCCAAAATGTCTCAAAATGCTTCCATATCTCCAGAATGTTTACAAACGTGTGCAAAACTGTAAAGAACTCACTAAGACTCGATAGACACTTAAAATGACTAGATTATGTACATATATCATGGCTTAAAACCCATAAAAACCATGATATATCAGATTTCAAAGCGGATTTTAATGCTTTTTCTAAATAGGGTTTTTCTAAAAGTTAGATTCTAGAGAACCACCTAGATCGACCTCCTTATATACTCGCCAGTAAGTGAGTTCAGTTTCAACCGCAGTCTGACTCACTCGTTTCTCTTCTGTAACAGGATACCGCCAAGGAAAAGTGGAGTTTCGCCATTCCGCTGTGACACCAGGGTTGCGTCTCGAACCACTTCGATAGGCAGTGCCACCAGTGTGAATGGTACTCATGTGAGTCATAAGGAAGCTGCAGGGAATCCAGTAGGAGCGGTTTTGGGTGCTGGTTAGGTAGCTGTGGATGCCGCTCTTTTGAGAGAGTTGTTAGCCTTCCGTGAGGTGAATGCCGGAGTTGTCGGAGCTGCAGGAGGTGCTGCAGAAGCTGCAGGAGCAGCATTTGGTGTTAAAGAAGCAACAAGAGCTGCAGGAGGAGCTGTAGGAGAAGCAGTATTAGCTGCAGGAGGTGTTGTATGAGATGCAGGAGCTGAAGGAGCTCCCGGAGTTGTGTTGGGAAACAATTTTGTAGGTCATGCCGCAAGAGGAGCCGAAAATGCAGCAGGTGGAGGAGGTCATGCTGCAGAGGGAGCAGAATTTTTTCCGGCAGGATTTGGAGTTGCTCGGCCTCCACCTGTAGTGGTTCAGCGGCCACCACCACCGCCTCATGTGCATGGTATCGTGCACGGTATATCCTATTGGAGCATGATGAAGAATTTGTGGGATATGCATATGGAGCACTTTGCCGGAGGAATAAATGCCATTGCTGCAAACAACTGGAGGAAGAAGTTGGAGAGGAACATTAATGCAGCCAGTGGATTTTCTAATGGAGCTGGCGGTCCACTACCTGAAGGATGACGCGTTGGTTTGGTGGGACGGAGTAGTGGAGAAAGCGCAAGGGCGCCAAGAACTGACTTAGGAAGATTTCCGAGAAGCTTTCACCATAAAGTACTTTCCACATGAGGCTATGGACAAGTTGGAAGGAGAGTTTCAGAACCCTCCCCAGAAAAGCAAGGGTGTGCGGGAATATGGAGAAGAGTTCAATCGTCTCAGAAGGTTCGCAGGTAGGTACTTTAGTGATCGCGAGCTGATCTGCCGATTTCTTAGTGGAATGAGAATTGAGCTCAAGAATCGTTATATGATGCGGAATAATTTTGATAGCCATGATCTGATCGAGAAGGCAGCAGAGGCAGAGATTAGACTGGAAGAGGATCAGAGACAGTTCAAGAATGCACATAATAAGGGAACTAAGAGGAATTGGGAGACCTTGAACGCTATTCCAGCGGTTCCGTTGCAGCAAGTGTGCGGTAGGTGTGGGGTGAGTCACATCGGAGCGTGTAGAACCGGGGTATGCTACAAGTGCAAGCAGCCGGGTCATGTCCAGAGGTTTTGCCCGCTTAACCAGAACAGTCAGGCAGCGCCTAATTACCAGGGAGTAGTCACGTGCTTCCGGTGTGGGCGATCAGGACACATGTCAAGGGAGTGCCCGAACCCAGCGGTAGGAGGAGAAGCCGGGGCACTGTCATTAACGCCACCTCCACCGAGGGGTCAAGCAGGAGGACCTCAGGTGTATGTCGCGGAAGATCATGAGAGAGCCGAACCGATCACTGGTATGTGTTTTTGCCTTTTGTGTGATTTCTTGTGAAGTAGTTGGTCAAATTTTGGTAGCTTAGTCTTAGCAAAACGTGTAGGATCGGTTGTGGTTGGGGGCTACGCATACATTTGTGAGCCCAAAGCTATCGAGCTGCTGGACCTTTAGAGGCGCGTTCGTAGCAGGAGCCACCCGAGTCGAGACCGCCGGATGAGTGAATGGCAATTTTTGGGGTCTTAAGGAGGTTCCAGTAACGTTGGCTGGAGTGGACTTACTCGGAGACCTGACAAAGATGGAGTTAGGCCGTTATGAAGTCATCTTGGGAATGGATTGGTTGGTTCGGCACCGAGCTGTAATTGACTGCGCCAAGGCAACCGTCTTTATTCTTTGCGGAGAGGGGAAGATTGTTTTTAGAGTAATGAAAAATCAGACGGGTATATCGATCATATCCATTTTGCAAGCATAAGAGTTTATCAGTAAGTGAAACGATGTTTTTTTAGCAGCCGTCTTGATATCCAAGGAAGAGAAACACCAAGCTTGGATACTAATATGGTAGTTGCAGAGTACAAGGACGTATTCACACCATTGAAAGAACCGCCATCGGCAAAAAACGATGCTTTTACGATAGAACTGGAATACGATAGCACCCGTGTTGAAAGCACCATATCATTTGGCACCAGTAGAGATGGCTGAGTTGAAGAAGTATCTGGAGAATCTTGTGAAGAAGAGATTCATCCGACCGAATAGCTCGCCTTGGGGAGCGCATGTCATGTTTTTCAAGAAGAATGACATAAGTTTCAGGCTTTGTATCGATTACCAAGGCCTGAATAAGGTGACCATCAAGAACAAGTATCTGTTACCAATGATCAATGAGTTGTTGGACCAACTTCAAGCGCTTTGTTGTTCTCCAAGATTGATCTTGCTTCGGGGTATCATCAGATTCCGATAGCAGATGAAGATATTCGGATAACGGCACTCCAGACCCGTTATGGACATTACGAGTTCGTGGTTATGCCGTTCGGACTGACCAATGCGCCAGCAGCCTTCATGAAGATGATGAATGATGTTTTCTGGGAGTACTTGGATAAGTGCGTTGTCGTTTTTATTGACAATATTCTGGGCTCCTCGAGGAGTAAAGGGGAACATGAGTGGCATCTCCAGATTGTTTTGGGTATGCTCAGAAAGCAGAAGTTATTCGCTAAGCTCAGTAAGTGCATTTTTGGCAAAGGAAGATTCGATTCTGATATTCATACATTTTGATGCATTTAGGATAGTGTTTAGCTCATTTTTTTAATCTCATCTTGCATTCATTCATGTTCCTTTCCTTATTTTTATTGCATTTAGAGTCTATGAGCATTAAGGATTAGGATTTAGCATTTTAGGTTGTTTTTGGAGTGTTTCTTGTGTTTTTGTAGGTTCTTGGAGGTTCATGGAGGTTTTGGTGAGCCAAGGGAGCAAGAGAGGAGCTCAAAGAGTGAAGAAGGAGAGTCATGAAGTCGAACAGGAGATCCATCAGTTGAACACATCAGCCAGATGATTTCGTTGCTTTCTCACTCGTTCCATCGGCCAAGCACATCAGCCAAACGCAGCCGATGGAAACACACTACGAAGATCACATTTTGGCCAGGGAAACCATCGGCCTACCACACCGACCAAACGGGGCTGATGGAAATCTCTACGAGTTTCTTTCATATCGACCAGTGATTCTATCGACCTCGTGCATCAGCCAAATGAGCCCGATGGATCCTTGTGATTCCCATCGGCCCAAACACATCATGCAAAGCACGCCGATGGATCCTTAGCGCAATTTCCACATATTCGGCAGGGAAACTATCGGTGTCCCATATCGACGAGAAGCAGCCGATGGTTCCGTGACAAACATATCGACGTCTCACATCAGCCAAATGAGGCCGATGGTTTTCTCTGCGAACCATAAATGATCCATTTGAACTGGGTCAACACCCGGTTTGTCCCGGGTTGACCCGGTTCGCTACTGTTCACTATTTAAAGCCAAAAACCTAGTTTTTTATTCTCTCTTAAGCTTGTTTTGTTTATAAAACTCTTTTATAAGACAAGTTTGAATCTTTGGTTAATCTAAGAGTTATTTTGAGTTGATTTCTTCTCTTCTTCTTTTCATCTTTTGCTAATCATCATGTTTAACACTATTCTCATGGATTTTGGTGAACATAACATGATTAGTGAGTAGTTTCATCCAAGGTTTATGGGTTAGGTAGGATTTGGATGATTTGGGATGATTGATGAATTCTTAGGGTTTATTTATCTATAATCTCTTTTATCTTAGTGTTCTTAATGCTTAATTAGCCTTGATCATGTTGATTATGATGTTATTGTTTTCTTGCACACCATGTGTTCGATGAAATGCCTGTTTTAGCTTTGATAGGATTTTCACATCTTAGCCTAAGAGATTAGATGTCTAAGGTGATTATTAGCAATGAGAACTTAAAATGAATGCTTGTTTATCTCTTAATCACAAATGGGAATTTGTTCTTGATTAGGGATTAGACAAAAGGATTAGTGCCAAGAGATTGGCTTAATCTATTGATTTTTGTTCTTGCTTAGAGATTAGCTTCTTTGATGTGTGTTTAGCATTCTTGGTTGTTCCAAATCATCCTATCCATTGACCTTAGCCCATGGCCTTGCTTATTATTATTGATTGCCTTTTACTTAGTCTCTTTCCTTGCTTAGTTATTGTAACATACTGGGCCCAGCCCATTTTAGAAAGGCTTAAATGAATTAATTTGGCTACCTATATCACCAAGTGCACTTACCTTTTCCGATCACGTGCCTGAAAGAACTTCAGAGCTAAGCGTGCTTAGGCTGGAGTAGTCCCAGGATGGGTGACCTTCTGGGAAGTGATTCGTGGTAGCATGTGTGTGAGGACAAAATACATGGGAAAAGGTCACGTGGTGATTGTAGGGTCAGTAAATTACTCGGTCGGGCCTACGAAAGATAACGCACCAACTGTCGGATAGGGGTGGGGCCTACGAGCCCGATAGAGGGATGGGTGACTCAACGGTAGGGGCGGACGGGGCGTTACAAGTGGTATCAGAGCTCAGGGAAGTCAAAGTTCTGTCTCGGAAGACAATCCTGGGGTTTGAGGGTTATGGTTCCCGGAAGTGGGGGAGAATTGTAACATACTGGGCCCAGCCCATTTGAGAAAGGCTTAAATGAATTAATTTGGCTACCTATATCACCAAGTGCACTTACCTTTTCCGATCACTTTCCTGAAAGAACTCCAGAGTTAAGCGTGCTTAAGCTGGAGTAGTCCCGGGATGGGTGACCTTCCGGGAAGTGATTCGTGGTAGCATGTGTGTGAGGACAAAACACATGGGAAAAGGTCACGTGGTGATTGTAGGGTCAGTAAATTTCTCGGTCGGGCCTACGAAAAATAACGCACCGACCGTCGGACAGGGGTGGGGCCCACGAGCCCGATAAAGGGATGGGTGACTCACCGGTAGGGGCGGACGGGGCGTTACAGTTATCTTGATCACTTACTTGTTCATTTGTTTTGATTAACTTGCTTTATAGGTTGTTAGTTATCAAAAAATGGTTAAGTAACTTGTCTTAAGTGGTTTAATGTATTCATTTTGGTCAATCTCCTTTCCAAAAATGGATTGATCCCTCATGCTACACGATCGACATTGAGGAATTGATACCTCATAAAGGATTAAAGTTCTTGTTATCAATTTGGCACTGTTGCCATTTTGGGATTAAGGTTTGATCAATTAGATTTTTATTCCTCTTTAGTTCAAGTTTTTAGTTTCTAATCTTGCTTCTTCCTTTTTCTTTGATGATAGGTGCATGAACCTACGCAGCCGAGGCCCTATGAACCTAGTTGCACGGGTAGAAGACATCAAAGCTCACGAACGAAGGTTAGCAAGAGAACGAAGAGCATTAGAGCGGGTTGTACACTTGGAATGACTTGGGTTGGAACAGGAAACCGTGGTTTAGCCTCAGTTGGAGAATTTTGAGCAGTCGGGTATGGATCAACAGGATCAAGGAGGTGGCCAACAGGGCCACCAAGAGCAGCTGAATCTTCAGGGCGAAGATGCTAGGGATGGACAGGGAAACAGGATCCCAAACCATCCTGAGAGGCCAGCTAGCGCCATTGGAGATGGGGATGCTCCAGATACAATTGTAAACCGACAGGGCATTATCCCTCCTCCGGTTAACAACAACAATTTCGAAATCCGGGCTATTCTGATCAATATGGTGCAGAACAACCAGTTCCACGGACTGCCTTCTGAGGACCCTTTGCAGCATCTAGACACTTTTGCTAAGATTTGTGCCATTACTCGACTTAATGGTGTCACAGATGACAGCCTGAAGATGTGCCTCTTCTTCTTCTCATTGGCCGATAGAGATCAAGAGTGGAAGAATAACATCCCTCGGTTTCTATTACAACTTGGGCTCAGCTGAAGAAAGCCTTCCTTAAGAAATTCTTCTCCTCTACCCGGACAGCTAGATTCCGGAATGAACTGTCAGGATTTATTCAGAGGAACAACGAAAGCTTTTCTGAAGCTTGGGCGCTTGAATAGGCTCACCAATCAATGTCATCATCATGGCTTCTCAAAGAAGACACTTCTCAGTAATCTCTACAGAGGTGTGCTCCCTAAAATGAGAGCTATGCTTGACTCATCCAGTAATGGTCACTTCCTAGGAAAAGGGATTGATGAAGCCATGAAACTCATTGAAAACCTAGCCACCAGTGATGGCAATTACAATGAAGACTACGACAGAACGAATAGGGGATCATCATCAATTGAAGAGAAATATGAGAAAGAGAGCAAGTCCTTACATGAGAAGTTGGACAAGATGATCAACTCTATCCAAAAACAAGTCCACTTTGTAGGAAACCATGATGAGACACAACCCTTTCTCCTTAGTGAGGAGGATGACATGACTCAGAAGGAGATGAATTTCATAGATGGCCAAGGAGGACTCAACAAGGGATTAAATCACAACTATAGGAATCATCCCAACTTCTCTTACAGAAACCCCAACATTGCCAATCCTCAAGATCAAGTTTATCCTCAATAACAAGGTCAAGGGCAACAACAAGGCTTTACCCAAGCTACTCAACAAAAACAATATGTTCCCTTCAACAACCAACAAGGGTTTTCCTCTAAACCTCAATTTCAGGGACAACAAGGATATGCACCCAAGAAACAGTTTCCTCCACCCGTTTTTGCAGCACAACAGCAACAAGCTTCTACATCTTCTAGATTGGATAATGATCTTAGAGGTATGATGCAGCAACTACTTCAAGGACAAGATTCATGAGCTATGGAAGTAAGGAACTTGAAGAGTGAGTTGCAGAATTTGACATCAAGAGTAACCAACATGGAGAACAAGAATGCTTCTACATCTAGGCCTCATGGCACTTTACCCGGTAAATCTGAGCAAAACCCCAAGGGGTATATCAATGCTATTATCTTGAGAAGTGGTAAAGATCTGCAGCCAAGACAACTTCCCACACCCATTGTATCTTCTACTCTCAATGAGGACATTGAGAAACAAGGTGGGGAGGTGAATTTGGATAATTCTGTTTTTGCCAAGGAAGATGATAGTAAAGTTGCCAAGATAAAGAGAAAGGCTATAGCTGAGGAAAGAGTTGAGGATGCACCTAATAAGAAGGATTGTGTGTTTGTGCCACCACCTTATGAACCCAAGCTACCTTTTCCGGGCAGATTCAAGAAGCAACTCTTTGAGAAGTATAAAGCTCTATTTGAGAAGCAAATGAAGAATCTGGAGTTAACCATGCCCTTGATTGATGATTTCTTGTTAGTTTCACAATATAGCAAGTTTCTCAAAGATGCAATCAAGGAAAGAACCAAGGAGGTACAAGGTATGGTTGTGCTTTCTCATGAATGCAGTGCAATCATTCAAAGGAGGATTATGCCCAAGAAACTAGAAGATCCGGGCAATTTACTCTACCTTGCGCCATTGGGCCTCTCCGGTTTGACAGTTGTCTATGTGATCTCGGGGCTATGTGAGTTTGATGCCCTTTTCAATAGCTAAAAGGCTGGGTTTCTCTACCTACAAGACTTGTAGGATTTCTTTGGTACTTGCGGATAGATCGGTTAGATTCCCCATTGGTCTCCTATAAGATCTACCAGTCAATATTGGAGGGTTTGAAGTACCAACTGACTTCATTGTGATTGAAATGGATGAAGAGCCTAAGGATCCTTTGATATTTGGTAGGCCTTTCCTTGCTACAGCAGGAGCTATCATTGATGTAAGGAAGGGAAAGATAGATCTCCACCTTGGGAAGGATATCGTTCTGAATTTTGATATCAACAAGGTGATGAAGAAGCCTACTATCCAAGGACAAGTCTTCTATATAGAGACTATGGAGGAGCTAGCTGATGAGTTTCTATAAGAGCTAAACATGGCTGATCCCTTGCAAGTGGACTTGACTAAAGAATGTGGAGAGTATGTATATCTACAAGAAGAGAGTTGGACATACAAGAAGGCACTTGATTCACATAAGCCTTTGCTAGGAGTTTTTGAGTACGTTGAGTTGGGATTGGATCTTGATGATAAGGAGCAAGAGGTCTTCGCTTTGGGTAATGAGGCTATTGGAGCTGAGCCTAGCAAGGAGCAGCTTGTGGATGTGGATTGGAGCGAGCTCAAGGCTCCTAAGATCGAGTTAAATCCCCTTCCGCGGGGGCTTCGGTATGCATTCCTTGGTCCTAACTCTACTTATCCCGTCATAGTTGAATTGCTGAATGAGGATGAATTTCATGCATTGACAAATGAGTTGAAAAAGTTTAGAAGAGCTATAGGATACTCTTTATATGACATTAAAGGATTGTCTGCTATTTTGTGCACCCATGATTCATCTTGAAAACGAAACTATGACTTCAATTGAACATAAAAGGAGGTTGAATCCTAATCTTAAAGAAATTTTCAAGAAGTAAATTCTTAAGCTATTAGATGCAGGCATAATCTACCCTATCTCGGACAGCACCTGAGTTTCTCCCGTGCATTGCGTTCCGAAGAAGGGGGGATCACAATTGTTAAAAACGATAACAATGAGTTGATTTCCACTAGAACCATAACAGGACATAGAATGTGCATAGTCTATAGAAAACTTAATGCTGCATCTAGGAAAGATCACTTCCCTTTGCCATTTATTGATCAAATGCTTGAAAGATTAGCTAACCACCCTTTTTATTGCTTCCTTGATGGGTATAGTGGATTCTTCCAAAATCCAATACACCCAAATAATCAGGAGAAGACGACTTTTACATGTCCTTATGGCACCTTCGCTTATCGAAGGATGCCGTTTGGATTGTGTAATGCTCCCACAACTTTTCAGCGGTGCATGATGTCCATCTTCTCCGATCTCATCGAGGATATTGTTGAAGTATTTATGGATGATTTTTCAGTGCATGGCTCCTCTTTTGCTTCTTGTCTTGTCAACTTGTGCAGGGTATTAAAGAGGTGTGAGGAGACCAACTTTGTGCTTAACTAGGAAAATTGTTATTTCATGGTAAAGGAAGGGATAATGCTTGGACACAAGATATCTGAGAGTGGCATTGAGGTAGACAAAGAAAAGATCGAGGTTATGATGAGTCTACAACCACCAAACTCGGTTAAGGGGATTCAAAGCTTTTTGGGTCATGCAGGGTTTTATATGAGGTTCATCAAGGACTTCTCTAAGATAGCTAGACCTCTCACCCGTCTTCTATGCAAAGAGACTGAGTTTGTGTTCGATGATGAGTGTCTTTCAGCTTTCACTTAGATTAAGGAGGCTTTGATTAGTGCTCCCATTGTGCAAGCACCGGATTGGAAATTTTCCTTCGAAATCATGTGTGATGCAAGTGACTACGCAGTTGGAGCAGCCCTTGGGCAGAGGAAAGACAAGAAGCTTCATGTTATATACTATGCTAGTAGGACATTGGATGATGCTCAGGTGAAGTATGGAACAACTGAGAAGGAGCTTCTTGGTGGGATCATACTTGGTGGGATCTAAGGTTATAATCTACACGGACCATGCTGCATTGAGATATCTCTTAGCCAAGAAAGATGCTAAGCCAAGGCTTCTAAGGTGGATCTTGCTCTTACAGGAATTTTATTTGGAGATAAAGGATAAGAAGGGGATCAAAAATGGAGTAGCTGGCCACTTATCGAAGACAGTGTTCCTCTAGATGACTCTCTTCCTTAGGAACAACTCATGGATGTCAAGGCTGTTAGGGAAGCTCATGATACAAGCATAAGGTTAGAGGAGGTTGGTTCTATTGAGGACAAAGAGCCATGGTATGCTGATCTAGATAACTACTTAGTTGCCGGAAGAGAGCCACCAAGTCTTGATAGCTACCAAAGGAAGAAGTTCTTCAGAGATGTCAACAGATTTTATTGGGATGAACCTTACCTCTACACTTTGTGCAAGGATCAACTCTACAGGAGGTGCATAGCTGATGAAGAAGTAGGAGGGTTTCTTCTACACTGTCATGGATCAGCTTATGGTGGTCATTTTGCTACATTCAAGACGGTTCAGAAGGTTTTACAAGCTGGATTTTGGTGGCCTACCATGTTCAAGGATGCTCAAGAATTCATATCGAAATGTGATCCTTGGCAAAGTAAAGGAAACATCAGTAGAAGGAACGAAATGCCTCCCTATCCTTGAAGTTGAAGTTTTCGATGTATGGGGAATTGACTTTATGGGTCCCTTCCCCTCTTCTTATGGGAACAACTACATCCTAGTAGCAGTTGATTATGTGTCAAAATGGGTTGAAGTTGTGGCAAGTCCAACAAACGACGCTAAGGTAATCATCAAGCTATTCAAGAGTGTCATTTTCCCAAGGTTTGGGATTCGAAGGATTGTGATAAGTGATGGGGGATCCCACTTCATCAACAAATTTTTCGAAGACCTAATGAAGAATTACGGGGTGAAGCATAAGGTGGCTACACCTTATCATGCTCAGACAAGCGGGCAAGTAGAGGTATCTAATAGGCAGATAAAGGCCATTCTTGAAAAGACTGTTGGAGCTTCGAGGTAAGATTGGTCCAAGAAACTTGATGATGCATAGTGGGCATATAGAACAACTTTCAAGACTCATCTTGGCATCACACCGTTCACTATGCTATATGGGAAATCATGTCATTTACCGGTAGAGGTAGAGTACAAGGCTTTGTGGGCTGTCAAGTTACTTAACTTCGACATCAAGACTGCTACAGAAAACAGATTGATCCAGTTGAACGAGCTTGACGAGATAAGGCTTGAGGCGTTTGAGAGCTCAAAGATATACAAGGAGAGAACGAGGCTGTTCCATGACAAGCTGATCTTTAAGAGAGAGTTCAGAGAGGGAGATCTTGTGTTGCTTTTCAACTCTCGGTTGAAGCATTTTCCCGGGAAGCTCAAGTCTAGATGGTCAGGTCCGTCCAAAGTGAAAGAAGTAAGGCCCTATGGTGCTGTAGTACTTTGGGGAAAGTTTGATGAAGAGTTCACGATCAACGGACAACGGCTCAAACACTATTCAGCCTCATAAGCTATTGAAGAAGAAACTTTGGTTCCTCTCTCTAGCCCATCTTCAGCCTAAGAACCGGGTTTGCAAAGTCGAGCTTAACGACTCTAAACAAAAGCGCACTTAGGAGACATTCCCATGCCTATCATTGTACATAGTTTGTTTTGCTTAATACTTTTGATCTTTTTATTTGAGTTTGTCAGGTTTTTGGTTATTAGGTGAAGTTGTGGATCATTAGAATTGAGCCAAAGTCATGTAAAAAATGAAGCAAAATAGGCAGGAATTCCATTGGCCAAGCGCATCAAGCAAATGCAGCCGATGGAAAAATCGAGGATCCATCGACGTTCCAAATCGGGCAAATGAGGCTGATGCAAATTTTCGAGACTTTGTTCGAAACTGGGCAGAGATTTTATCGGCATGCGGCATCAGGCAAACGTGGCCGATGGGAAAATGCTCGACCCATCGACGTGTGGAATCGGCCAGAGGAGCCCGATGTAAACCTTCGTGTTTTGTTCGAAATTTTGACAGAGAAACTATCGGTCACTCAAATCGAGCAAACGCGGCCGATGAAAAAAATCACATCCCATCGACTTGCCAAATCGGGCAAACGAGGCCGATGGAATCCAATGAGTTTTAGTCGAAACTGGGCAGGGATTCTATCGGCGTGAGACATCGACGAAACGAAGCCGATGCTTCTACAACGCTTCTATCGGGCAACGACTTCGGGCAAACGACGCCGATGGCAGGTAAGTCTCTTGAACCGAACTCGGTCTTAAACCGGTCCTAACCGAATTCTGACCAAAAAGAGCAATTTTAACCGGTGTGGGACCCGTTTTCACCTTGTTTTCTCCTCCCCTCGCGCTTAATGTCGTCTTTCTCTCTCCTCTTTTTGCGGTTTTACCTGCACAAGAAGCATAATTCTTTACAAGGATTTTCCAAGCTTTCAAAACCTCCGTCTCCCTCATTTCTCAACCATTTTTAGTGTTCTTGAGCTCTAAATTCGCGATTTTAAGGGCTATAGTGCATAATCTCTTCGTCATTACCACTCGCTCATCTCCCAAGCAAGGTATGCCCCTTCTCTCTTCCAATTCGTGGATTAATTGAAAATTTTTGGAAATTTTTGAACTCGAAATTGTTGCTTGGTGATTGATGTTTAGGATTAGATACTCTTGCTAGGTTGCTTCTAGATGAAAACTCAATCCAATTTTGCCCTTGAATTGCATGAATTGAATTTTTTGATATTAGAGTCCTTGAGGAATTTGAATTTCGAAAAATTTTGGGGGAAAGTTAAATTGATGGTTTCTAATGATGCATTGGGTTGTTGACAGCTTATGTTTGTGAGACTACTTGATTTGATTGAGTATGGTTTCATAAAAAATTTCAAAATGCGTTTCAAAAGTCTTTATCTTGAGAAAGTGAGTTCAATTGCGAAATGGAGCTAAACTAATGATGAGTTGCTAACTTAGAAGCTTGAAAATGAGTTTGTTTATGATGTCTTAGCTTGCTTGATCACTTAGCAATGAAATTTTTTGGAAAAAGGATAAGCATCTAATCTCTTGCTCATCGGTTTGAATTGTTTAACTGCTATTGTTTGATCATTGCAATGCTTTGTGGGGGTGCTTAACTTCTTGTTTCTTATGTCGTTGAATTGTACATTAGGCTTATTCTCTCCTTGAGAATTTTCTTGTAGGAAATGGGTCGAAAGAAAGCTAATGTTCCGAGTGATGATGAGGGCGCTTCTGACCCGAAAGGATCGGAAAAAGGTCTAGCTATGGAGGAAGCAGAAACAGTAGCCCCAAAGAAGAAGGAACCAAAGCCTAAGAAGAAAGTTCCTTCGGGTGCCGAATATTATTCCAAGCTCAAGGCTATTGAATTTTCTCCAACCAAGTATCTGCACATTACTTCCTTGGGCGACTTGGGAATATTGGACGATGTGAAGGCAATCTTCGAGAATATGGGACTGTGGAAGTTCTTTTCCTTGGCTAGTGCTGGCTACCAAGGCTCAACCTGTAAATTTCTTGCCCACTTGAAGGTCGTTCATTACTCGGAGAGAGAAGCATTCAGCCTCTGAAGAAGGTGTTGGGTACATTGAGTTCAAGATTGGGCAGCAGGGCTACCATGTGGGTTTCAAAGACATCAATGCCATTTATGGGTTTGATAAGGAAGGAGCATGGCTAGGTGATCGCTTCGTTATCAGCAAGGACGAGCTTAAGAAGTTGTGGCATACAATCTTCTCAGGAGACTATTAATCAGGGGTGATGAAGTCAACTCGAATCCGCAACCCCGCCATCCGATATGCACACAAGGCCTTAGCCCATACGATCTTCGCACGAAAGGAAATAGGACATGTGACCTCAGCAGAGATGAAGTTCCTATACCTTGGTCTACAGCCTTTATTACGCACCTTCTATAATGGTGAAGAGATGCTACCGGTCAGGTTTAGACCAACTATGGCAGCGGTCTTGGTGCGTGAGTTCATGGAGCATAAGGAGTACGCGTTCACCCATAGAGCTTCTAAACCCAAGTTCACTATGGGAGGTTTAGTTACCCCATTTCTCCGAGCTGTGGGCATCAAGTTAGAAGGATGTCTTGCCTGCTAGACACTCGGCGAGCAATTGATTGGTTGGATCTTGCTCAGCTGGTCGAGGACTGATTTCTGTGTGGAGGAACACCGGGAAAATTTGCTTATGTGATGGGGTACGGCGAGAACGAGGCGAAGATCTTGCTACCAAACACCGAGATCACATCGTTCAGGAACGTTGACAACATTAGGTTCCACCCGGGGAGTGAGCAGTTCTATGATCCTATCTCTGAACCGAGTCTTGACCCGCTTTCCCCTAAAAGGAAGTTGAGGAGGGGTGAGATATTCCCTAACGTGCCTGGTAGTGAGGGTGCAGCTGCTTATGAATCGACGGAAGCTCCTGCTGGGGAGAAGGTGTATGGACTGCACCGCTACTACTTCCGCCCATTCGCTGACCCAATCGCAAACAAAGCTTTCAGAGCCCTGCGAGATCAAAACCGGGACCTTCAAAAGCAGAGTAAGTGGCTCGGAAAGAACATCAAGAAGTTGGCCAGTTTCTTGAAGAAGGTGACTAAAGTGCTGAAGCTCATTACTGGCAAGAAGGATAAAGGCAGCACTTTGGGGCAGGCGGAAGCAGCAAGAGAGGTTCCGACAGAGCTGGATGAAGAGATTCGGGCTGCCACTGAGGAAGTTATTGAAGAAGCCGATCGGTTGGTGGAGGCAACAGAAATAGAGGCAGCACGTTTCTCCATTGCTGGACACGAGTTGGGGATGATTCCGAGCATGGCTGGTGAGTCCTATTACGATCCCCACAGACACTCAAGCCACGAGGTGAAGCGGAGGAAGAGGAGAGCTATGAAGACTCCATTCTGCTCATCGTCAAACCTGTCCTACTCCATGGGAGATTCCTCCTCTCCATCCCACCACAACTGAACCAAGTAACACTCCATCCTTGTACATATTTGTTTCTTTTCTTGCATTTGTTTGTTTTTCTTGGTCTTTCTTTCTTTCTTGGCTCACACAAGAGACTGTGTGATTTAAGTTTAGGGGAAGGACCAGTTGCTAATCTTGATTTTCTTTGATCTTATTTTTCCTTCTTGCATTTTGAGTCTCACGCATTCACTTATGGCATAGAAAACCCACAAAAATCAAAAAAATTTCACAAAAAGAAAGCATTTAGTTGCATTTGCATTCTAGGACTGAGTCCAGATAAACATGTAGGGTGCATGCATAGGGGACGATGGTGATTTTTCCTTGTAGAGGCTCACCAATTAAGTTACTCGTTGCTTTAGTTAGTTTTCAAAACAAAGGAAAACCCATTACTCGAGCTTTAGATCCTGAAATTCCCTATCTTTTTGAAGCTTTCATGAACTTAGCTCAATTCCGTGATAATGGACCTAACATTGACTTTGAAATATCTTGCTTAGGGGCTTGAAATGAAATCCCATGATCCTTGCCCGGGTTATATCATCCTTTTGCCACTCTTTTGACTAACCCGGGCAGCCATCGATCTCATGATCATGGTTCCCCTTCCCAATGACCCAAGCCTTTTTATTAAAGCCTAAATGAATTTGTTGAGTGAGTCATGTTCTTGATAGCATTGGCATGTGCAAAAACTTGAGAGTATCGTGAACGACAAAGGTCTTTTCTCATTTTAGCTAGCTCTAGTGCCACAAGAGTCTAGCATTAGGATGGGAAACAAGTTTGGGGGAGAGGTTAAAGATGTCTTGGGACCAAAAGGATCAATATAAAGAGGTTATAAAGTGTTCAAAGAGAAAAACAAAGTCTCTAGGAAATCAAGTCAAAGAGAGCAAAGAATAAAAAGAGAATAAGTAAGTCTCCTAAGAGTTTATCAAAAGAAACAAAAAAGGAAAAGATCAAGTACGAAAAGGGGGGTAAAATAAATGAAAGGTATGCTCAAGTGTAAATTCAGTTAACGTTTCCTAGTTTACATCAAGTAAGAAAGAAAAGCTATTTGGGTGAGTGTTTTTGTTGAAAAGAATGATCATGGGTTGGGGTTGGTGAGTGATTGTTTGTAAAAATGGGATTGTGTAGAGGAAATCATCTAGGGAATGGGTAGAACAATGAGAACTGAACTTTGTATGCATCAATTGTTCCATTTCTTAGATAGATTTTGTGTGATGCCAATTGCTCATATTCTTGAGAGTTAATCACCCCTAAAAGAAACTCTACTTCTTGAACCTTGCCAATTGGGATTGATTGATTACCCCTTTGTGAGATTGCACTTCACCTTTTAGTGAATGTAAGGAATTGAGTTGATAATTGCTTGTGTTCTATAGGATCACGGGAGTTAGATTAGGGATTGAGAGAGACGGTAATGTGGAAGTACATGATTAGACAATGTGATTAGAGCAACTTGTAACTTCTTTGAAAGACCTTGTGTCTTGTTGTGAGCTTTGTGGTTTTGAGTCCCCATTTTCAAACTCTTCTTGCAAACTTACTCTTGAGTGTCTTATGCTTGCTTGTGGACAAGCAAGGTTTAAGTTTGGGGGAATTGATATTCATACATTTTGATGCATTTAGGATAGTGTTTAGCTCATGTTTTGATCTCATTATGCATTCATTCATGTTCCTTTCCTTATTTTTATTGCATTTAGAGTCTAGGAGCATTAAGGATTAGGATTTAGCATTTTAGGTTGTGTTTGGAGTGTTTCTTGTGTTTTTGTAGGTTCTTGGAGGTTCATGGAGGTTTTGGTGAGCCAAGGAAGCAAGAGAGGAGCTCAAAGAGTGAAGAAGGAGAGTCATGAAGTCGGAAAGGAGATCCATCGGTTGAACACATCGGCCAGATAACGTCGTTGCTTTCTCACTCGTTCCATCGGCCAAGCGCATCAGCCAAACACAGCCGATGGAAACACTCTACGAAGATCACATTTTGGCCAGGGAATCCATCGGCCTACCACACCGACCAAACGGGGCCGATGGAAATCTCTACGAGTTTCTTTCATATCGGCCAGTGATTCTATCGACCTCGTGCATCAGCCAAATGAGCCCGATGGATCCTTGTGATTCCCATCGGCCCAAACACATCGAGCAAAGCACGCCGATGGATCCTTAGCGTAATTTCCACATATTCGGCAAGGAAACTATCGGCGTCCCATATCGACGAGAAGCAGACGATGGTTCTGTGTCAAACAAATTGACGCCTCACATCGTCCAAATGAGGCCGATGGTTTTCTCTGCGAACCAAAAATGATCCATTTGAACTGGGTCAACACTCGGTTTGTCCCGGGTTGACCCGGTTCGCTACTGTTCACTATTTAAAGCCAAAAACCTAGTTTTTTATTCTCTCTTAAGCTTGTTTTGTTTCAAAAACCTTTTGTAAGACAAGTTTGAATCTTTGGTTAATCTAAGAGTTATTTTGTGTTGATTTCTTTACTTCTTCTTTTCATCTTTTGCTAATCATCATGTTTAACACTATTCTCATGGATTTTGTTGAACATAACATGATTAGTAAGTAGTTTCATCCAAGGTTTATGGGTTAGGTAGGATTTGGGTGATTTGGGATGATTGATGAATGCTTAGGGTTTATTTATCTATAATCTCTTCTATCTTAGTGTTCTTAATGCTTAATTGGCCTTGATCAGGTTGATTATGATGTTATGGTTTTCTTGCACACCATGTGTTCGATGAAATGCTTGTTTTAGCTTTGATAGGATTTTCACATCTTAGCCTAAGTGATTAGATGTCTAAGGTGATTATTAGCATTGAGAACTTGAAATGAAGGTTTGTTTATCTCTTAATCACAAATGGGAATTTGTTCTTGATTAGGGATTAGACAAAGGGATTAGTACCAAGAGATTGGCTTAGTCTATTGATTTGTGTTCTTGCTTAGAGATTAGCTTCTTTGATGTGTGTTTAGCATTCTTGGTTGTTCCAAATCATCATATCCATTGACCTTAGCCCATGGCATTGCTTCTTATTATTGATTGCCTTTTACTTAGTCTCTTTCCTTTCTTAGTTATCTTGATCACTTACTTGTTCATTTGTTTTGATTAAATTGCTTTCTAGGTTGTTAGTTATCAAAAAATGGTTAAGTAACTTGTCTTAAGTGGTTTAGTGTATTCATTTTGGTCAATCTCCTTCCCAAAAATGGATTGATCCCTCATGCTACACGATAGGAATTGAGGAATTGATACCTCATAAAGGATTAGAATTCTTGTTATCAGATTCCTAGGCATGTTATTTCTGAAATTGGAGTAGCAATGCATCCAAAAAAGATCGCTTCTATCACCAGTTTGCCGGAACCGAAGAGCGCGACCGAGATTCGTAGTTTCCTTGGGTTGGCAGGATACTAAAGGAAGTTCGTGAAGGGATTCACAAATATAGCTAAGCCATTAACAACCTTGACCGGAAAGGACGTTAAGTTCGTGTGGTCGAGAAGTGTGCCAAGAATTTTGAGCGACTAAAAGAACAGTTCACTCAAACTCTAGTGTTAGTGCTACCCCGGTCGGGAATACCGTTTGTATTCTACCCAGACGCTTCAGGAGTTGTATTGGGATTTTTTTTGATGAATGAAGATAATTTTGTAGCTTATGCATCAAGGAAGTTGAGGAAGCATGAGGTTAATTACCCCACCCCTGATTTGGAATTGGCAGCAGTGGTCTTTGCGTTGAAGATATGGCGTGCTTATCTGTACGGAGAGAAGGTACATATATTCACGGACCATAAGAGTTTGAAGTACATCTTCACTCAAAGGGATCTGAATTTAAGGCAACGCAGGTGGGTAGAAATTTTGGCGGATTACGATCTTGAGATCGAATATCACCTTGGGAAGGCTAACCAGGTGGTTGATGCTTTAAGCAGAAGAAGGATCGTCGTGTCCGAGAATAAGGTTATGCAGGAGTTATCGGCGATTCTAATGAGATTGCAGTTATGTGCCACCATCGTAGAAGAAGGTGCATCGGGCTAAAAGCATTGGACCAAGCCGACATTTTGGGAAGGATCAGGGAATCGCAGCCGCGGGATAGACCCTGTGAGCCCTGTTTGAGAGAGAAGTGGTTGGGTACCGCACTGCGGCCAATGGTACGTTCTTATTCAAGAACCGAATCTGCGTGCCGAACGTTAAGGTGCTAAGGGACGAGATTCTAAAGCAAGCTCATCAGTCGCAGTTTTTTATTCACCCGGGCAACCACAAAATGTATCAAGATTTGAAGCGATACCACCATTGGGATGGAATGAAAATGGATGTGGCAGCTTGAGTTTCGCAGTGTTAGACTTGTCAGCTAGTGAAGGCATAAAAAAAGTTCTCATTGGATTAATGCAAGGGTTTCCCTTACCATAATGGAAATGTGAGAGGGTAACAATTAGACTTCGTTACCAGGCTACCAAGGACGACAAGAAGGAAGGATGCAATTTGGGTAATCATGGACCGACTTACCAAATATGTCCATTTTCGAGCGATTAAGAAAACGGATGGAACCGAGGTTCTCGCCTAGAAGTATGTGGATTGTATCGTGAAGTTGCACAGGACGCCAGTCAGTATCATGTTAGGCATAGATCCGAAGTTCACTTCTATCTTCTAGCAAGCGTTTCAGAAAGCGATGGGGATGAAAGTGCATCTCACACAGCATATCATCCGCAGACTAATGGACAGTCTTAGCGGACCATTCATACTTTAGAGGATATGCTTAGATCTTATGTGCTGGATTGGGAAGGCAACTGAATCAAGTATCTACTGTTATTTGAGTTCTCCTACAACACAACAGTTATCACTCGAGCATAGGGATATCTCCATACGAGGCTCTGTATAGTAGACCTTGTAGGACCCCCTTATGTTGGACCGAGGCAGGGAGAGACATGACCTAGAGCCGAAAATGATCCAAGAGACGGTCAAGCAAGTGGAATTGCTCAAGGAAAGGCTGAAGAAGGACTATGATCGTCAAAAGAGTTTTGCGGATAAGCGTCGTAAGGATTTGGAATTCGCAGTGGGTGATTCGGTGTATCTTAAGATGAGAACATTCTGGGGAAACCATCCGAACTGCAAGTTGAAAAGTTGAGGCCGAGGTATATGGGGCCCTTTGTGATAATCGAGAGGATTGGTGCGGTAGCGTATAAGTTGGAGTTGCCGCAAGAGTTTTCGGATTTTCACAATGTGTTTCATGTGTCTGTTTTGCGGAAAGTTGTTCAAGAACCGGAACTGATCTTGCCTGAGCCACCGTCAGATGTTAACCATAATTTGTATGTGCTCAGTAAGCCGGTCAGAATTATGGATCATCAGGAGTCAGAGTTCAATGGAAAGATAACCAAAATGGTACTAGTTCACTGGGAGAGAGACAAAATCCAAGATGAGGTTTGGGACCATGAGTTGAAATTGAATTTGAGTCATCCAGAGCTTTTTCGGAATCCAGCATGGGAATGAATTCGGAGGCGAAATCCCGATTGGTGGGGGAGAATTGTCAAGGCCCATTACTTGGGGCCCAAAGAAATCTCGAAATGGGCTTAAAGTCCAAGACCCACTCCAGAAACCCTAGGTCCCCAAGCCTCATTCCCTATAAAAGGAGGTGCACCCCTCCTAATTTTCATAGAATTTGGAGGAGGGAAGCCCTGCTCATGACCGGAGACAACAACCACCAGAGACCAGCCAACCGCCGCCGACCAGCCACCGGAGATGACCGCCGACCGCAGGAGCAGCCAACCTGAGATCACCAGAGCCCGATGTTGCCATCCCCCGTCTCCGGATCTCCACCGCTGTTGCCGGAAAACCGCAGGTCGCCAGAATCTTCTTCACGTATCCGTTTTTGATCCCCAACCCCAAGATGCCGCCTTCTAGACTCGTTTTAGTGTCGTTATCTCCGTTCTTCGCGTTTTAAGGTTAGATCTCTTGATCTCGGATCTATTCTCGTTATTCGATTCTAGATCTGATCTAATCTAGTAAATGTTTGTAGATCGTTCCGTGATTTCGTTCCCGTCTCTCTTTATCTATCTCGTCAGATCTGCCGTCTAATCTACGATCTAAGCTAAGGTGAGGACCGGTCATGATCTCTACCTTACTCTATCTCAATACCGGGACATGAGTACTTTGTTAATATCGTCTTTCTTTGGTAGTTTAGATCTAGTTGGTTATTTGTGGTGAAGCGACTGAAAGAACATAGAATCATAGGTTATCATCTAAAACCGAAAACGTTGGTTGTGATTGATGGCTATGTGTGAAATAGATGTAGTAGGTTCCCGTGAGGGATATTGTTTGCAGAACACGAAACAATGTGGGATGTCGTACGTGTTCTTTCGTCGAGGGAGTGTGACGAGCCCTCCGAATGGTGGCATGAGTTGCATTGAGTGTGGGGTAGTGAGGCTCGGGCCGTAGTAGCCGTGTAGGTCCATGAGTGTGGGAGCATAGTGGCTCGTTAAGCATGAATGGACGAGTTAGTTGTTCAGGTTGATTGAGTGCCTTCGGGCGATTGATTGCAAGATGTTATTAGTATAAGACTTGTTTCTTGTTATTGTGCTGGTTTAAGATATGATTGTGGGTCCCAAGGACCTTCACTCATTGGGTAATTCAAATTACTCATCCCTTTTTCTGCTTTTCAAGTAATCCTGTAGAGTTGTAGGAGTAGAAGATCGGGTGTGGTGCAATGTTTGGGGAAGCGGAGTCATTTCTTAGTTTCATTTCGTTATTTAAGACTTATGCGTTCTATGTTTAAGATGATTCGGTTTTAATTCCGGTTTTGTAAGATTTGAGTTTTAATAAAATAAACCATTTATGGATTTAAAGATGAATTGTATGGTTTGTGACTGTGGTTCACGAGTATGTGGATGATGACTCTGGAATCCGAGAAGTTATTTAAAGAAACCGGTATTACATTTTCCATTCACTTTATTTGTCTTCACCAATAATTGAAAACAAGAAAAAACGAAAATAAATTAAGAGGCTACAAAATGAACCACATAAGAGTTTGAGATCTGCGATGACGAGACGACCAAATTAATCGTTCAGAGAGGCTTCAAATTCTGAGGTTCATATCCAACCAACGCTAACGTAAAGCTAATCTCGTCTTTTCGTTTCTTCCTTCTTTAATGCGATTTCCTGGGTGCACCCACAAATATAAATAGAATTGGCTCCTTTTATTATTTTTGTTAAGGAAAAAAATAATAATGCAATTTGATAGTACTTCACATACCTTATCCCGTTGCTCTTACATAAGGAATTATCGAGATTAACTCATGATAAAAGTGTTTACTCTAAAGCAATATTATAAATACTTAATCGGTACTACGATAATCAATGATCATGCATGGTTCGAGCGGTTGTTCTTTTTTTTTTTTTTTTGCTTGGTGTTAAAATTAAATAGAGTAGTTTTTGGATTAAAATATAAAGTAAATGCAGATAATTTGCAGATATCCCCATGTAATTATCATAAATAATATCCTAGTTGGACCACCCAAAGAACAACAAGTACCAATGACGTGAATCATGAAATGCATTTCTCTTTTAAAAGCACACAGAAACCGTTCTATATATCTATCATGAATTTAGCAAACTCTGTCTATTTGATTTTTGGCTTAATCAAAATCTAGATAGCATAGAAGCTTTGTCGGATGTCTGTTCCCACTTTGAAATTAGAATCGGAAGTTTGTGAATTTTTTTGTGAAATCTGCTTCTTGGACTCTTAATTTTTTTTTTAATTCGTTGGAAACTTGTGTTTCTATTTTTTTTTTTATAAAAACCTAAATTTCATAAATAAATAGAAAATGTAGATTTATTTTTAATTTCTTATTTATAAAAATAATCAATAGCTAATAGTAGTAAAATAGATGAAAATTATATATAAGATGTTGAAAGTAATAGTAAAAACTGATATTTGCACAATAATTTTTTTTACTTTTTACAAAGAATTTGGTGAGATAGATTGTATTAATTATTTTTTAGATATTGGCTGTAATTAATTTGATTAGTTATCCTTGTAAACTTCAATTTATTTGTATTTTCATAATATAATTTGAGGTCGTTTTATTTGATATAACTAATTTAGAATGAATATTTTGATTTTGATTATATATTTTTAATTATGAATTTGGTAAAATTAATGCATTAGATTTTCAATATATATATATATATATATATATATATATATATATATATATATTAATGTGTATATGTTTCTAACATGTTTCCATTTTTTTAATTCGATGCAACTTAGATCAAAATACTATAGTACTATATGATTTCTTCTTCCTAGCTATGTATATGTATATATATATACCACTCTTTCCAGCAAATAATTAAAACCCCACTTCATAGCTTTTATATATATATATTTATACACACAAGTCACAACACATGTACGTGATGTATGTATATGTCAAATAGTTTCGTGTGGACCTAACTTAAACGAGTCGTAACTCATTCATGGAGGCGTTGCTGTGCTCCGAGATACCCACCAACAATATCAGAAGATCCTCCATTAACGATCTCTCTTCTTCTTCTTCATATACATGGCCAATAATCATGACCTCCTCCTCTTCATCTCCCACAATCATGGACAAAGACAACATACCTAGATTCGACTGGGATCTCTCTCTCTCCGCCGTCGTTTCCTCCGCTCCCACCGGATCCGACGCTATCGGAGCGATTGAGTTCGACCCGAGTGGAGAAATCTTAGCCACGGGAGGAATCGCAAGAAAAATCAGATCGTATCGTTTAACCTCTTTGTTAGGGTCGTCACGTGAGAATGATCACGTGGAGAGCTGTATATGCACGCCGGCAAAGCTAAGCAGTCTCAAATGGAGACCAGATTTGTCCGGTCGGGTTATCGGGTCGGGAGATTACGACGGAGTTGTCACCGAGTACGACTTGGAGAAAGGAGTGCCTATTTTCGAAAGAGACGAGCATGGAGGGAGAAAGATTTGGAGCTTGGATTACACGCTCCATAACGGTTCCGTTTTAGGCGCGTCGGGTTCCGACGACGGAACAGTTCAAATGTGGGACCCACGAAACGGAGGGTTGGAGGAAACAGTTAGGCCTGGACGTGGAGCGGCGGCGATCTGTTCGGTAGAATTTGAACCGGTCGGTGGACATTCCTTAGCCGTCGGATGTGCTGACCGGAATGCTTACGTGTACGACGTCAGAAGACTCGTTGACCCTATTTTTATGTTGGACGGTCATACCAAAACGGTGACGTATGCCAGTTTCATGGATCAACACACGATCGTCACGGGTTCGACCGACGGGAGCCTGAAGCTGTGGGATGTAGCTAACGGACGGCGCGTGGTTCGCACGTACCGAGGGCATGTTAATAGCCGGAACTTTGTCGGGTTGTCCGTTTGGAGACATGGTGGTTTGGTTGTGTCTGGGTCGGAGAATAATGAAGTGTTTGTGTACGATAAGAGGTGGGGAGAACCGGTTTGGGTGCATGGGTTGGGTGGACGTCAAGCGGGCCGGTTTGGATCTGACGGGCGGTTTGCGAGTAGTGTGTGTTGGAGACAAGTGGAGGAAGATTGGTGCACGCTTGTGGCTGGAGGATCCGATGGGGTTTTAGAGATTTTCTCGGGCAAACGAAGCTAATCAATACATTACAAACTGTTTTTCAGTTGGTTTTATAAGTGTAATGTTTTACTACTTTTTAACAGAATAAGTTTGTCACTGATATTGAGAACTTCTTCAATCATTGCAATTCATAAGGCCATGTACATTGAGGTGTCTTGGCACAATATCTTAGGTAACTGATAACAGAGATTTTAGGATCTTTTGAGGTACCAATTCCTCAAGCTTATCGATGTAGCTTTGAGGTATCGAACTTTTTTGGGGTGGATAAAACCAATAATCACTCACTAATCCTCTAGAGTCAAATCACTCAATTAAGTTTTTGTTTCTAACAATCCTAACGAAGATAATTCAAATAGAAGTAAACAAAAAGCAGATAAACGAAGTGAATTCAATCAATGACAATGATAAGGCCTAAAGGTTAAGGTCAAACGGATAGGTGACTCGGGATGATCAAGTATCGTAATTCAAACTTCAAACAAGCTAACCTCCTAGTAAGGAACACAACGATACGATCAGTTTAATCTCTTAATACTAATCTCTTTGCTTAATCCTAATCCAAGAACAAATTCTCATTTGTGAATTAGAATCAAGCAAGCAATCAAACAAGTTCCAAACAACTAACAATCACTCTAAACATACATTCTCATGCGCTAGAATGTGAAAGTTCTATCAAAGCTATGAACAGGAATTTCATCGAACACATGGTGGGCAAGAAATCCTAAACATCCTAATCAACGTGATCAAGGCTAATTATGCACTAAACACACTTTGATAGACGAGATTTAAAGACAACAAACATTAGAAATCCATTGATCACCCCTAATCAACCTAATCCTACCTAACCCATAAGCCCTATGAAGAACTACTCACTAATCATCATATGAACAACAAAATCCATAGAAATAATGTTGATCATAGGAGACTAGAGATAGATTGAAAGATTTGATGAAGGAATCACAAAAGAAGTACTAGATTAATCCAAGAAATCAATCTTGTTCTTACAAAAGGTTTAGAACATAAGAAAAAAGCTTAAGAAACAAATAGAGATAGGTTTTTGGCTTAAATAGTCATTAGGATGCGAGCCGGGTCAACCCGGGACAAACCGGGTGTTGACCCAGATCCAAGTCAATTTCTGGGATCTGTATTGGCCAGGCTGGTCAATATGGTGGCCGATATGAACTTTTCTGCTGTGTCGTATTGTCCAGGCTGGTCAATATGGTGGCCGATATGAACTTTTTGCTGGATCTTCCTTAGTCCTTTGAGCTCTAGACTCCACTTCCAAGCTCACCAATACTCCTTGCACCTGCAACACACCAAAAACACTCCAAATGCAAGCCTAGAATGCCTAAACCTAGCTATAGATGATCCTATACTCTAAACACACCAATGAGTAAAGAAATGAAGCTAAAGGAAGCTAAAAAGGAGTAAAACATGATCCTAACAATAGCCTAAATGCATGAAAATACAAGTATATCAGTAACATTAATAAAAATATATTATTTTTAAGAGACTCACTCTAAGAGAGGTTCTTAAATAAGCACTTCTAGATACCGTTTCTTCAGTGTGCGTGATGATCTGTCAGATGCTGATTGTTTTTTTTTTTTTTGCTTTTTGATTTTTTTTTTGCTTTTGGTAAAATATATATATATATATATTAAAAAATGATTAAGAACCTCAAGAGGGGGTTCACTGATGTTGATGCTCTAATGGGTAGCGACTTTTTTTTCTAAAGAGCATTATATATTTTGTAATTTCTATGGATAAGTTATGAGTATAAAATTTCCTCAAACTTAAAAGGATTTTGATTAATGCCACTCCTAACTTAATTAACGTGATTTACAACATCAAGCAAAAATGACGTGCACGATAGCTATTGTTAAGAGTATTCTGTGAAGTATATGTTGAAGTGAGTTTAGCATCCCTTCTTTAATTAGGCCAAAACTTAAGTTAGCCCAATTTGCATACAATCTACAATAACGTTGACAGCCCAGAACATCCAAAAGCAGATACAATGGAGCATCTTAGCACGATTTCTTAAACAAAAAATAATAAAATATAATGTGGGTTCTACATCTACAGCTAACATATGATCCGTAAAATCCCTAAATAAGAAACCGTATCTACCCTGTAGCGTTGACGTGGCGCTACAGAATTGATTTTATTTTATTTATTTTTATTTTTATTTTTTTTGCCTGTTAAAAAACAATTTTTATTTAGAAACTATGTCGAGAACGCCGTTGGAGATGCTCTAAGAAAATCACGATGGTCTCTTAAAAGTAAGGTCGATCCCGGAAAATAAGAACGTCGTCCTAATGAATTTAGAGAAAAATGAAGGATTTTACTGGCATAGTACTTTATAAATACTTAAACCCATGCGAGAGAAAACACAGAATTCATTTACAAGAACTTTGGAGATTAGTTATAAGATAACTAATTTACTCGTCTCAATTAGTTATAAGATTAGTTAGTTTTCTATCTCAAGTATTATGTTACTATTTTAACTCGTCTCCTCAACGAACTACTCGATAAAACACGACGACATGCTTTCAGTTTTCTATTATTTACCGAACTTAGCTATGTTTTGTACAAATTTTTTTAATAATTTATATTGTGAGTTTATACCTAAATATCATAGATTTGTGGAATAACATATGATTTCGACCTTAAAATCTACAAAACGATGATTTTTATTTTTCTGACGATGCCAAATCGTCTCTTTATTGCTAGACGATTTTCCGACAATTTTTTGGCTGCGGAGTGCGCGTTATGGAACATGGGTCTTTTATAAAAGTAGACATTGAACACTGCATCTCCTAAAGTGACATAATTGTATTAACTTTACTGACAACAATAAACTACATTTAGTTAGGTTGGATGTGTATCAAATGTATGTAGTTAGTCAATACCGGTTTATTTGGTTTACTTATGTAGTATTTTATGTCGGGTTTACTTATGTCGTTATATAAATAAAGGGCTTAATTTCATGGTCCATCATTATATCATCATCATCTCTCTAGCTAGTCTACAACGTAGGAAGTCTTACTTCAGGCAAATGTAGATAAACAACCGTAACTGAAAAGAAAACGTAAGGTCAGAACAAATATGGAAGCGTTTCAATATGAAAGCGCCAGCAAACCCATTTCGGTCGTCACACATACAAATTCATAATATACTTTTTCTAATCGGTAAAATCAAAAAATTTAATAATAATTAAAAGTATATACTTGTATTATACTTCTATTAAATAATGTAAATTTGTAGTGTCTTGCATACTTGTATACTGCTATTAAAAAGTTTTGTTGCAGCAAATACGAGGAAAGTGTTGACTCAACTACCAAGATTAATTACATAAATATCCTAACAAACAAAACAAAATTTTATATTTGATTTTAGGGTTGGCTGGTTTTTCCCACCCCTATAGTTGAGCTTCTGTATTTTTCCCCCCAATCTCTCAAATTCATGAAATTCTCCCCCCCAAAATATTACATTGGTGTGTAATTCCATCCAAATTTATTTTCTATGCATAATTAAACCCAATTAATTAGAATCTGTAATTACGTTTAGAAATTATAAAACGCGATTAATCTTTAATTGCGTTTAGTTGTAAATTAGACACAAACCATTTAAATCAAACCCACCAGACCAAACCTGATAACTAAACCTGACCAAACCCATCCTAAAACCTAAACTAGCGACGTTTATGAACAATCCACGATATCTGAAAAATCAGGTTCTCTTCTTCACACAAATAGCTATAATCTTAGAGAGAGACGATTTTGGAATGGAACAAAAGACCTTAATATATTTATAATTTGGGCTACTATAGCATACTTTCACAGTGTTTCAATTACGTGGTATCAAGTTTCTGTATGAAAATCTTAATGAAGGTTTTGTTACAGATGACGAAGAGTGCAGCTTTCCAAGCGCCAGTTCGAGCCCGAAGAGGAACGCGTCCTCTGCTGTCAAGAGAAGAATCAAGAACCCATTTATGTTGATAGTCATACGAACCTTGAAGTTCTGAGCCAATCTTTTTATGCTCCATCTGTTCAAAGTTAACAAGAAAAAAAATAACTACACGAGAGAGTTGACTCTTGAGTGTGAAGTGATCGGTTTAATGCAAACTTGGTCCTCTTTATATAGGCTTAAGTTGGCTGTGTTGACTCATAATTCCACTACATTGTTTTCTAGATTCTGTGGCCACATTCTCTTATTATAAGCCTCAAATAGTTTTCATCAATTTCTATTTTGTTCCACATTCAAGTTGACAGGTATGATCACCATCAGTCTTTGAAAATCAAACATTACATTCTCTCATTCCAAACCAGTTCAATACACAAGTTTTGAATTTTGCTATGTCCTCCTCTTCCTTTAGATTCTCCTCTGGTTCCTCTTCTTCCTCCACATTCTCCTCTGGTCCATCAATTTCCCTAAATGATCACAAATATTTCATTAATTCAGATTGCATTGCACAATACCAGAAATCACAAAGGAATTTCAGACTCTCTCTAACCTGAGAACAATGGAGTTGGCGTCTCTCTCCAAATCGTCTTCTCTCTCTTATTCGTCTTCTCTCTCCATTCCAAAATCGTCTCCTCTCTCTAATCCGTCTTCTCTCTCCATTCCAAAATCGTCTTCTCTCTAAGATTATAGCGATTTGTGTGAAGAAGAGAACCTGATTTTTCAGATATCGTGGATTGTTTATAAACATCGCTAGTTTAGGTTTTAGGATGGGTTTGGTCAGGTTTAGTTATCAGGTTTGGTCTGGTGGGTTTGATTTAAATGGTTTGTGTCTGGTTTACAACTAAACGCAATTAGAGATTAATCGCGTTTTATAATTTCTAAACGCAATTACAGATTCTAATTAATTGGGTTTAATTATGCAGAGAAAATAAATTTGGGTGGAATTACACACCAATGTAATATTTGGGGGGGGGGATTTCATGAGTTTGAGAGATTGGGGGGGGGGGGAATGCAGAAGCTCAACTATAGGGGTGGGAAAATCCAGCCAACCCTTGATTTTACAATAGTAATGTTTTTTGCCGACCGTTAATGACGGCGGTTAACGGCAATGACAGATTGTTGTTCATTTATCTATTGTAACCACAACTGCTAACTGCAATTTTTTTGTGTATGATGCTTCTTTTAATCAACGATCAAAAATTTAAACCGTAGAAATGTAGGACTGAATGCTAACGGCTGTCATTGACAGCTACAAACAATAAACGAACAATAACATTGTTGTTATCATCAACTATTACTGCTAGCTACTGAAGAATCAAGGTCAGCTGAGCCATACGAGGAATGGTTCGAATGACACAGGAGATATGATGTGGATGCCAAGTCAGCAGATCGGAGTTGAGGAAAGTGAAGATAGGAAAGCTGCGAAAAAGGAAACTATATATTTGGAAGTAATAAGAGTATATAAGATGGAGACACCTTGAAGATTAGGGTTAGACGTTTTTACAAGAAGCACCTAGAAGTGCGTAACACAGAGCGTGTGTGTAGAACTCAGAAAACTCGGTGAGTGTTTGAGAGATAAGTGACTAGTGTTGCTTGGTGAGGTTTTGGGTAGCTTTAGGAATTGGTCAGTCTTGATTCACTGGTGTGAAGTCAAGTAAAACTGATTGAACAAGATTCGTTGTAATTTGTTCAAGAGATTTCTAAATAAGAAGTGTGTTTGCTTCGAAGGATTCCGTTAGTGTGTTCTCTGCGTTTTCATTTGGTATCAGAGCGATCAACCCTTGGATTTCTTTCATAAATCAATCAGGTTGAGATCTTGGTGAGAACATGGATACTAAGGAATTCATTGCAATTCAAAAACCTATCATGCTCGATGAAGGTAATGATAGGTCTAGTTTTAATCCATATACTAACTGCAAGTGCACAGTAATGTCAATGTAGTATATAGGGTATCGAATCCACAGAGACTCTGGTCTCGATAGATCAGAACCGTAGAGATTAATACTAAGAAGAAAGCAAATGGTGAATGAAATAAAAGCAAGGCAATAAAGTAAATCAGTAGCAGGAATTTGTTGTGAAAGCAATAAACTAAAAGCGCTAAGTCTAGGGAATTCTCAGGAAATCAGACAAGCAGACAAGTTAATCAGTCAGGATCAAATTAAACTCAGTTCTAGAACTCAAATCACAGAATTAGAATTAACCAAATCTCTTTGCGAAAATCCTCTAAGTCTAAGTGCAGTAATCCAAATCTCTTTGAAATTACTAACAGATTAAACCAGCATTAATTTCAAGTTCGATATGTTCACAATTAAACTAAACCAAATCTCTTTGCGAATAATTTAATTGCTCAACCTAAATAGTTCAGATTCTAAACCACACTCTCGTGTTAGAACTAGCATTAAGCACAATTTAGTTTGAATAACATTCTAATTATGTGAATCCTTAACTGAATTAAACAAGTCTAGCAAGTCATCAAATCCTTAATGAGAAACCCTAAACCTAACTATGAATCTACTCAGTCATGATTAATGAAACAGAAATCATAGAATTAATAGATTGCATATCAGAAATTAAATAGATAAAGGGGGTTCGAAATCTTCTCCAAAATAGATGAAGTACATGATTAGATCAGCCCCAAAATCTCTAAAAATCTCTTAGCTCTAAGTATGAAAGCGTATCTAAAATAAACACCAAAATCCTAAATATATAGGCATAATCTCGGCTGGGGCTTCTGTGTAAATACTGGAACTTTTCTGGGCTTTTCTGCAAATCTTCACAACTTCATTAACCGTCGTATTTTGGCCCATCTCGCTAGTGTGTCGATCGACACCAAAGGTGTGTCGATCGATGCATGATCATCAAATCGGACAGTGAGTTAAACTCTCGGCCAAAATGCTCCAAAACTCCCAAAATACTCCAAAATCTCCATATTAGCTCCAAACCTGATTAAACCTGTAAAAGACTCTAAAAGAACACAAAAGACACTAAAAACACAACTATATCATGGCATAAAACCGGTAAAAACCATGATATATCAACTCCCCCACACTTAGCCTTTGCTTGCCCTCAAGCAAAACAGAGAACTAAAATGCAGTGAAGAGGTTTGAAAACTCTTCAGAAACTCTTTTCATCCTAGAAGCAGTAACACTCAAATTCCCCTTAGTAATCCACATGAAAGAATCAACCTGCAGACATCAAGACCAACATATACTTCCCCCACACTTAGCAACTGTCCTAAGTAAACTCCACAATCACATTCAAGCATTCAAATTCTCCCTACTGACTTCTGCAAGTATTTAAGTGCGGTCTCACCTAAGGAGTATCGATCAAAGGCACATGGACTCTTACCTTATCAGCTCTAGACCACCATACTATCTTTCTCTAGTCCCTTTCTTCTCTTTCCCTTCCTTAGCATTCTGATTTTTCCCCATTGGGTATCATTTTTTTTTTTATCAGTGCTCTTCCCGTTAAGGGGTGTACTTTGGACACATTCCATGGATGCACAGGATATGAGAGTTTAGCTACCATTCCCATGACCACTTCGGAGTTACTAACTCATCCTCAGTTTATTATCCTTTTTTTTTATGGAAGGGGAGAAGGGAACTAGATAGGACAGGTTTACAGGCTGTGTCAGAACTAACAAGGGAATCCGACACAAAGTATACCAAGCCCTTAGGTGAGAAAATCTAAGTCAGTATTAGGGTGAAGTCAGTAAAAGATCCTCTGATACCTGAAGTGATGTGGGTGTCCTCAGTAGGTTGATCCATGTCTGGGTTTTCTAATAGTCAGAGATAATCTGCAGCTTCATCCCAATGGTTACTTAAGTTCCTGCAAGTGCTACTAATCTTCTCAAAAAATCATTGTTTCTTACTTAAACAAATTTTGACTCAATAAAACAAAATTTTTTAAAAAATTTTAAATGACTCTAAGAAAACAAAAGAAAGAAGTTAGTAGAACCTCCCCCACACTTAAGACACACTGTCCCCAGTAGTGTCAAGCGAAGGATTGGCAAAAAGAAAATAAAAATTTGTTTAAGGAATGGTTAAGTTCTCTCGGGTTTTACCTTTGTCGCAGTCAAGCATCGATCGTTGCACTAAGTGCATCGACCGTTGGTAGGCGATTTTTAATTGTAACGATCGACACAATCGTGTGTCGATCGACGCACTACGTCTGTCGGATCAGTGAGCAAGTTAGCAGGTTAGTCCGTCGGTTTTTGTCAATTTCGAATCCTGCAAGCTGAAAACACTAGAAACAGAGTAAAACCGAAGCAACAAATGTATCTAATCAAGCATAACCATCCAAACATAGTAGCAAAATAAAGAAAAAGTGCAAAAGAAAAGAAAAAGAAAATCAGAGTACAGAACCGATAATCAAGAGATGACAGCTATGCTCACTCGCTATCATCAATCCCCTCATATCTCTCAGTGCTACTGGCATCCTCAGGAGAACGCTGTCGACGACGTCTGTGAGGTACGGGCTGCTGAATCTGTGGCTGCCTCCTGCAGCTGCAAGTGCGCATGAAGTTCCAAACAGCTCCTAGAATACCATCTGATCTCTCTCTCCACTCGGCCTCAGAATATGCACCGTAAGGCATCGTAGGCTCGGGAAAGGGACCCACATCGTCAACGGGGGCAGGCGCAGGCGCCGGGGCAGCAGAGGTCGAAGCTCGTGTGGAAGGCTCTCCCAGCGGATGAGCCATAGAAGGAATCCCACGCTGCTCAGTCTCAGGAGGCTGAAATCTCAGAGCCTCCAATGAATCAATCCGTGTCCACCTAGCAGCAGGAAGCTCTATACCACACCTCCCAGTGGTCGGGTCCTGATATACCCAAATGCGCCCCTCCTTGAGCCAGGTAGCGCTCTGCAAATGGCTGAAGTCCAGGAACTCCTTGTCTGTATCACGCTCTGTGCCCTGTAGAGGAATCCCGCAATGCATAAAAATGGGAGTAAGCAAGCTCCCTACCGTCTCAGTACTGACTCCATCAAAAGGTTTCGTCTGTAAATCACACAAATGCAAAGCGAAGACAGCTCCCAAGTTGATACCCCTAGTAGGATCTCTCACACCGGACTCTGCAAACTGGTCTCTCAGCCCCATAAACAGCATCTCCATCTCATACTTGCGCATCTTGTTGGACTCAAACTTGCATAGCAAGCTCCAACACAAGATACGCGAGACATATCTCAGCACAGGATGCCTCATCATCTTCACCGGTGTGGTCCTGGAGTTGTATCGACCACTGCCAATACACTCCCAGAATGACCGAGCCTCATCTGGATCCCACTCAAGTGGCATAGCAATGCGCCTTGGCTCAGTACTGAACCCGTAGATCCTGCATATATCTAATAGAGGAATCCGATACCTGACTCCCCAACTCATGAAGGTAAAGATACCTCCTGTAGCACTCCTGCTATCGGGATCTGGGTAAACCACTCTGCAAGTGGCTAGCAACTGCCTGACCAGCTCAGGATAGAGATCATAAGGGCGCATTGGCATTGTCCCTAGACCAATGCCTCTGCACACAGCAAGTACCTGCTCATCAATCCCCAGACTCTTGCAGGTAGAGTAGTCAGCGAACTTGGTTGGCTTGATGGTCATACCACACCAACCACTGTAGAGAAGCGAATCATACTCATCCCACTGGTTAAGCAGTGGTCGCTCTGTGAAGTCTGCAGTCTTGAAGAACGTGCGAATGTCCCTTGGCCACTGTCTGGCTGTCGGGATCTCTGTAGCGTCTGCTCGGGGCCAAGGCAGTGCTACTGCTGGACCCACTCTAACATATGGCTCAGGTGGCTGAGAGTCTCTGTGAAACCGCTCTGGTGGTGGGATGTACTGTCGTGTGGCTGTTGTTGCTCGTTTCTTGCAGGGTTGCCTGTGAGATGCCATCTGTTTTGAAAAAAAATTTAAACAATTAGTCTCGGCAGATTCTCTGTGAAATCGCGAAGCAACGACCGTTGCATCTAAGGCATCGATCGTTGCAAGGCGATTTCATTCATCGAACATTTCCCAAAATCGCAAAGCAACGACCGTTGCATAAATGCAACGACCGTTGCAAGGCGATTTCGCCGCAAACAATCAACAAAAATCATTCCAAATTCGTGCCACATTACCGCAAATCAGTCTATAATCATAACCCACATCCTAAAATAAGTCTAATTACATATGCAAGCAACAAATTTCGATTCAAAAATCTCAAACCCTAAAATTGAATCCGAAAATTGAAAAATAGAGGTACATTACCTTGGATTCTTGAGATATGAGCTATAGAAACGGATTTAGAGTGTAAAATCGAAAGTATTAGTGATTGAATCGAAGAAAATGATGAAGAATTGCGATTTTCGGGTGTGGAGTTCTCGGTGTATGGACGGCGGAAATGAGGAAGAAAAGAGAAGAGAAGGGTTTAAGGCTTCTAACCTTGGTCGTGGGTGCAACGATCGTTGCTTAGGGGCAACGACCGATGCTGGTCAAATCGAAATCGATTTCCGGTTTAGCGCATACCTTAATTTTGTAATTGAACCAATTGCAACGACCGTTACATACGAGCAACGATCGTCACAATGCGATCACCCCTCTTCGTCTAATCTCCTTGCAACGACCGGTGCACAAGTGCATCGATCGTCACACATCTCCAGACTCGAGTTCTGTATCTGAAACTTAAAAACCAATAAAAACGTGAAATCCTAAGAAAAACACCAAAAATGAAAAGGAAAAACAACTAAACCTAACAGTGGGTTGCCTCCCACTTAGCGCTTGTTTAAGGTCATTAGCTTGACCGGACGAACAAGATCTTTCAAGCACCACGAGATCTTGACAGAGACTTTTTCTGTCTCTGTTCAAGTCTCCTCATCCAAGGTGGCGAGTAGGCTGTTGCAGAATGCTCATGTCCAAGAAAAGAAGGAGTAAAATGTGCTCCAGGATCTAGAATCACGGTATCATCCGGCTGCTCATCATCTGCATCCATAATGGTGAAGGTCTGCCCATCTATCAGTGGCTTGCGCAGCTTATCCATCTCAAAATGCAGCGGCTCATCCCCCAGATGGAGGTCTATCAGACTGTGTCTCACATCTATCACTGCCCCCGCTATAGCCAAGAATGGTCTTCCAAGTAGCAACGCTTCATCCGGATCACAGTCATATTTCAGCACTAGGAAATCTGTTGGAACTAAATAGTTTCCAACTCTCTCCGGGATGTCCTCAAGGAGTCCTTCTGGAACTCGTATAGACTGATCAGCTAGGACAAGAGAGGTCCTAGTAGGAGTAAAATCCAACATACCCAGCTTCTCTGCCACAGAATATGGCATAAGACTTCCAGCAGCTCCCAGATCACAAAGAGAACGCCTAAAACTATCCTCAAAAATAGAACAACTTAGCACAAAAATCCCAGGATCAGGCAGCTTCTTTGGAACCTTGGTTAACAGCACATCACTTATCTGTTGAGGGACTATAATTACCCAATCTTTCAGCTCTTTATCCAAAGGCAACATCTTGTTCAAATACCTCTGCACACATGGGTGATATGGTGGATCATCAGATGATGGAATTTCTTCCAATTCTTCACCAATCTCCTCTAGCTTCTTAAGCTCTTCAATCTCCTGCTTAATCACTTCAGATACTGAGGGATATTGTCTAATTAATTGTCCATAAATCTCCTCCTGAGTAATCTCAGACACTTCAGGGAACAAGCGGGCAAGCTCTAAATCAGCATCAACATTGTTATCATCCGGCGAGTCTGTCTGTTCACGACCTGCATCGACCGACACTAGATGTGTGTCGATCGATGCAACACTGTTTTCACAGTTTTCACCCGAGAGATTTTCTCCAAAATCCGAGATTTCTTCTTCTTTCACCAATTCAGCTGTACTTAGCTTCATTCCTTCACATAGGTGAGATCCATCATCAATGTACACAGACCAGGCTTTAATATGAGTGTCTGCTACTCCTTTTCCCTTCATAGAGCTGGAAATCTAATTCACCTGAGTATCCAACTGCTTCATGTGAGTGTTCAGGGACTCAAACTTCCCTCTGAGGTCCTCATAGACAGCATCCAACTTCTTATTGCAGTCCACAGTACTCTTGGTCTGACTCTCAATTAGCTGTTCCATCATTGCTTCCATTCTACTCTCATGAGCTGTAGGTGCTGGAGGAGTCTGATAAGATGAAGATCCATAGGTTCTCTGAGTACCTTGTCCAAAAGGCTTCTGAAAACCACTAGTCTGTCCAAAAGAGTTCTGATTGCCTGTGAAGGCACTCTTTTGTCCTCCATTGAAGAACATGTTACCCTGCTGATTACCAAATCTGTTACCTTGGAAACCAGATCCTCCAATGTAATTCACATCTTCTTCCTGAGTGTCCTCCTCAGTCTGAATTACCTCAACATCTTGAGCAAAGTGGACAGCCTTCTTATTAGCTAGGAGATTGCAGATTGTGTCCATCCTAGATCTCAATTCAGCCATCTATGAATTCTCTACACTTCCACCAGATTTCTTCCTCTTCTCATCCATAGTCTTGCAACTGTTGCTGCTCACTAAGTTCTCAATCAACTGCTTAGCTTGTGCAGGAGTCCTGGTGTTGAAGTTTTCATTACTGGAGTTATCCAGCGCAGACTGATATGGCAGATCTATGCCTCTGAAAAAGATACCAAGCAATTGGACTTCAGTGAATCCATGGTGTGGGCAGTCACGCTGGTACTTCTTGAATCTCATCCAGGCAGCTTTTAAAGGCTCCACAGCTCCTTGGGAGAATGTGAGTATGTCCTGTCTGGACTGATCTGAACGCGCATCATCATAGAAATGACGCAGGAACTCACTCTTCAGGGCTGCCCAAGTATCAAACTGCCCAGGTGGCAGTTGCTTCAGCCATGCACCAGCGTCTCCAGCGAGACTGTGCGGAAAGAGTTTAAGGAACAGATAATCCTGGCAAACTCCATCATACTTCATGCCAGTGACTATGTCCTCAAGCGAATCAATGTGATCCATAGGCTGCTCTGTTGGGTGACCATGGAATGCATTCTGTCTCATCAGCGAGTAGTAGATAGTCTTGATCTCAAAATCATTCCTCTCAAAGCCAGGAATCACCAAAGCTGACCGGTTTGCATGAAAATCATCCGGTCTGTTGTAGTCAGCTAAGGTCCTCTCATGTACAACCATCTCTCTACCTCGGGCCTGTCCTTGACCCTGGTTCTGCTCCTGTTGCGGTGGCTCAGGGGGATCAGGAATGACATTCCCTTCAGCATCAACCCTTTGCCAAGCAGCATTGTACGGGTTGTTATCTTTGTCCCTCAGAGTACCTTGAGCATCGCGTACTAGAATTAGCTTATGTACTACCATTCTTTCTCTTCTTTCTCTTCTGTTAGTCCTCTCTAGACGTCCAAGTTCTTCAAGATCGAGATTGATTGGGTTCGAGTTCGGATTACTTCGAGTTTCACGCTTCTGCATAAACTGTCTGTAATCGTCAAGCAACGACCGATGCTAACAGTGCAACGATCGATTCAATCTCAAATCGCTTAGTGACGATCGACACAAGAGGTGCAACGATCGACGCAAGGCGAAATAGGTACCTGCGACAGAGAGAAAACAGAGAAAAAGTTTAGTAAAATAAAAATAAAAACGAAAACAAAAACAAAAAAGAAAAATTCCTAGTAAAAAACCTAAGTTTGGTCCTATCGAAGACTCTAAGAGTCCCCGGCAACGGCGCCAAAAACTTGATATGTCTAGTTTTAATCCCTATACTAACTGCAAGTGCACAGTAATGTCAATGTAGTATATAGGGTATCGAATCCACAGAGACTCTGGTCTCGATAGATCAGAACCATAGAGATTAATACTAAGAAGAAAGCAGATGGTGAATGAAATAAAAGCAAGGCAATAAAATAAATCAGTAGCAGGAATTTGTTGTGAAAGCAATAAACTAAAAGCGCTAAGTCTAGGGAATTCTCAGGAAATCAGACAAGCAGACAAGTTAATCAGTCAGGATCAAATTAAACTCAGTTCTAGAACTCAAATCACGGAGTTAGAATTAACTAAATCTCTTTGCGAAAATCCTCTAAGTCTAAGTGCAGTAATCCAAATCTCTTTGCAATTACTAACAGATTAAACCATCATTAATTTCAAGTTCGATATGTTCACAATTAAACTAAACCAAATCTCTTTGCGAATAATTTAATTGCTCAACCTAAATAGTTCAGATTCTAAACCACACTCTCGTGTTGTATTTAGCAACCTAAGATCTAGATTCTAATTGATCAGGTTAGAACTAGCATTAAGCACAATTTAGTTTGAAGAACATTCTAATTATGTGAATCCTTAACTGAATTAAACAAGTCTAGCAAGTCATCAAATCCTTAATGAGAAACCGTAAACCTAACTATGAATCTACTCAGACATGATTAATGAACTAGAAATCATAGAATTAATAGATTGCATATAAGAAATTAAATAGATAAAGGGGGTTCGAAATCTTCTCCAAAATAGATGAAGTACAGGATTAGATCAGCCCCAAAAGCTCTAAAAATCTCTTAGCTCTAAGTATGAAAGCGTATCTAAAATAAACACCAAAATCCTAAATATATAGGCATAATCTCGGCTGGGGATTCTGTGTAAATACTGGAACTTTTCTGGGCTTTTCTGCAAATCTTCACAACTTCATTAACCGTCGTATTTTGGCCCATCTCGCTAGTGTGTCGATCGACACCAAAGGTGTGTCGATCGATGCATGATCATCAAATCGGACAGTGAGTTAAACTCTCAGCCGAAATGCTCCAAAACTCCCAAAATACTCCAAAATCTCCATATTAGCTCCAAACCTGATTAAACCTGTAAAAGACTCTAAAAGAACACAAAAGACACTAAAAACACAACTATATCATGGCATAAAACTGGTAAAAACCATGATATATCAGGTAACTTTGGGCACTGGAAGGTACGAATGAGACACGTGATTCGTGCTATAGATGAATTGGCATGGGATGCAGTGTTGAACGGCTGGACTGGACATCAAGAGATTTTGGAAGACAAAAACAGAGTCAAGAAAACCTTGGATAAGTGGACTAATGAAGAAAAGAGTGCATCAAAGTTTAATTCTAGGGCGATATCCACCATCATGTCGAGTGTTAGTATCGAGCAGTTCAAAATCATTCAAGGATGTGAATCTGCAAAGGATGCTTGGGATGCACTGACAAATCACTTTGAAGGAGATGAAAGTGTGAAAAGGACCCGTCTTGATCATCTAGCATCAACCTTCGAAAATCTGCGTATGGAGGAAGATGAGACTGTTGGCAGCTTCTCAGCTAAGTTGAGCACCATAGTTAACGAGGCATCTGTACTTGGGAAAAGGTATCATGAGAAGAAACTAGTGAAGAAATTAATAAGATGCTTGCCCGCAAAGTTCTCGGCACAAAAGGCGATCCTCCAATGCTCTATGAATACTGATGACATGAAATTCGATAAGTTAGTAGGTATGCTGAAATCACAAGAGATGGAGGTAACAGGTCAGCAACAGAAGCCAACGGGGTGGTATTGCATTCACTGTGGATCAGGAAAGTGATAGAGTTAAGAAGCTCGAAGACAACTTAAGTCTAATGGCGAGAAATTTCAATAAAAGGCTCAAGAGAGTAGAGAGGGGACAAAATAAGGCGTCTGGGAGAATCTCGAGAGGAGAATCTTCAAGGCCATCTCAAGCTGAAGGATACAGAACCTCCAAGAAAAAGGACATGCAGTGTCACGAGTGTGATGGCTTTGGACACTTTAAGCACGAGTGTCCACTGGTTAAGAGGAAGGAACTGAAGTGTTCTGAATGTCGCGGATTTGGACATACTAGAACCGAATGTCCAACTGCTATGAAGGATAAAGAAAAGTCGTATGTGTGCTTCAGCGACACTGGATCAGACAATGACAGTGGAGATGATGAACTGCTATTAAACTTTGTGGCCCTTGTTACTCAGGATGAAGAAGTAACGGTCGAGGATGCTGGTCTAGACTCTGACTCGGACGGAGAAGAAGTCGATGTTAAGCAAGAATTCAGCAGTCTGTACGATAACTGGGTGAAGCTCAGCCATGAGAACTTGCAACTGCTGAAAGATACTGCAATGCTGAAAGCACAAGTAAACATTCTTGAGATTGAACATACATCACAGCCTGAAGCATCAAATGGTTGCGATGAGAAATCAAGACAAGAATTAGCAAAACTGAGGGAGGAGAACAAAATTTTGGAAGGAAAATTCTCAAAGGTCAGAGAAGCCTTTAATGAGGAACAACAGAAGAATAAGTGTTTGAAGCAAGACTTAACCGATAATCATAAGAAGATCCATATGTTGAAAAACGGAAAAATAAGCTTGGATCAGATGTTGGCAATGGGAAAATCTACCGAGGATAGACAAGGGGTTGGATATTCAGGAGGAGCTGGTTCCAACATTGCTGAAAGCCGTGTAACTCACGTCAAATGTGCAAGAAAGAGTGATACGTTTAGCACCAAGAGACTGATGAAGAACAGAACTCAACACAAGAAAGATATAGGATGTTTTGGATGTGGCAAGAGAGGGCACAAGAAGGCTAAATGCTGGACACTGTGGAGCAAAATCCGTAAAGCATGGAGCCTAAACAAGTGTTTCATTGAGCCAACTTGTTTTGGGAAGGTGTGGATAGCCAAAAAGGAGTTATATGGAGATACTCAAGTTACCCAGCCATCAAAAGGAATATCAGACGGACGGAAAGCCAAATCTTGTGAACGTATATCTTGTGAAGGGACTAAAGGCAAATCTGGTTAGCATCAGCCAACTATGTGATGAAGGACTCAAGGTAATATTTACCAAAGTAGACTGTCAGGCAATAGATGAGGCTGGTCAAGTGATGTTAGTCGGTATAAAGTCTGGAAACAACTGTTATATGTGGGAACTATGAAGAACTGCCTCACATCGGTGGAATCACAGCTTGATATCTGGCACAAGAAGTTAGGACACATGAGTATACACGGTATCAGTAGGATTGTAAGCGCAGAGGTCGTCAGAGGTATTCCTAAGTTAGAAAGCTCAACTGAAACAGTGTGTAAAGCTTGTTGTCAGGGAAAACAAGTCAAGGTTCAACACAAACAACTGAATGAGATTCGCTCCAAAAGGGTGCTGGTACTGATTCACATTGACCTTATGGGACCCGTGAATCCTGAGAGTATCACTGGGAAACGATACATTTTTGTCCTGGTTGACGATTTTTCAAGGTATACTTGGATTCGATTCTTGAGAGAAAAGTCGGAAGCAGCAGAAAGCTTTAAGATTCTAGCATTAGAACTCGCAAATGGTAGAACTAGCATTGGTCAAGTTAGAAGCGTTCATGGTGGCGAATTTCAGAACGAAACGTTCGATAGATTTTGTCAGAGCCAAGGCATTCGACATCAGTATTCTGCACCTCGAACGCCTCAGATGAACGGTGTTGTGGAACGAAAAAATAGAACGCTTCAAGAAATGGCCAGAGCAATGCTTCATGGTAATCAAGTTGCACCACGGTTCTGGGCAGAAGCAATAAACACTGCATGTTATATCATCAACAAGGTCTATGTGAAACCAGGTACTTAAATGACCCCTTATGAGATCTGGAAGGGAAAGACTCCTAATCTTAGTTACTTTCATGTCTTCGGATGTGTATGCTATATTCTGAACGACAAGGATCAGCTTGGCAAGTTTGAAGCTAAGAGTGATGAAGGAATTTTTCTAGGGTATTCTCCAAATAGTACAGCATACCGGGTGTACAATAAGAGGACAAGATCCATTTGTGAATCAGTCAATGTCGTCTTTGATGATCGTAATAGTTACACCTTGGAAGAGGTGACACAGGAACCAGTCTGTGCGACACAGCCACAAAGTCAGTCGGATGATACAAGCTTTCGTCTGGAGGGAACAGACAAAGCTACACCGGATGAAAATTTGCAACGAATAGGATTCGGTCAGGTAAGTCGTGATCACTCAATCTCTGATGTGATAGGGGACATTCATGTTGAACATAAGACGAAGAATAGACAGATTGACTTTAAGGAAATGGTTAAACTCGCGTGTTTTGTCTCGTTCATTGAGCCAAAAACTATTGACGAAGCTCTGGACCGATGCAATGCATCAGGAACTGGACCAGTTTAATCGGTTGGATGTGTGGACCTTGGTTCCATGCCCACGTGACATCAATGTCGTAGGGACGAAGTGGGTCTATAAGAATAAGATTGGTGAAGATGGAAATGTGATTAGGAATAAAGCGAGGTTGGTGGCTCAAGGGTACTCCCAGATTGAAGGAATAGATTTTGATGAAACCTTTGCACCTGTTGCCCGGCTTGAATCCATCAGATTATTATTTGGGATAACATGCAAGCTCAAAATCAAACTCTACCAAATGGATGTAAAAAATGCCTTTTTGAATGGAGTATTGCAAGAGGAAGTCTATGTTGCTCAACCAAAGGGGTTTGAAGATCCTAAGTACCATGATCATGTCTTCAAACTCAAAAGAGCTCTCTATGGATTAAAACAGGCACCTCGAGCTTGGTACGAAAGGCTGACGCAATTTTTTTTAGGTCAAGAATTCAAAAGAGGAGGAGTAGATAAGACTTTATTCATCCTTGGAGATGACCGCAGTATACTCATTGTTCAGATATATGTGGATGATATAATCTTTGGAGCTACTCAGGAAAAGCTAATTCAAGAGTTCGTGAAAACCATGACAAGGGAGTTTGAGATGAGTATGGTGGGTGAGCTCAACTACTTTCTTGGACTTCAAGTGAAGCAAACAGAAGAGGGGATCACAGTGACGCAGAGCACCTATGCTCGTAACTTGGTAAAAAGATTTGATATGGAGATGTGTAAGGCTGCCAAGACACCAATGAGCACAACCAACAAACTATCCAAAGATCAAGAGGGACAAAGAGTGGATGAACGTCTGTACAGCTCCATCATAGGAAGTCTTCTGTATCTGACGGCCAGTGGACCGGATATTTGTCTGAGTGTCGGATTGTGTGCAAGATATCAGGCGAACCCTAAGCAGTCGCATCTGATGGCTGTGAAGCGTATAATCAGATATGAGAAAGGTACAATTAATTATGGTCTGAAATATACAACTGACACGAATTCAAATCTTGCAGGTTTTTGTGATGCGGATTGGGCAGGGTGTTTGGATGATCGGAAAAGTACCTCCGGAGGTTGCTTCGTTCTAGGTAACAATCTTGTATCATGGCATAGCAAGAAACAAAACTGTGTGGCACTATCAACAGCTGAAGCTGAATACATCGCCTTGGGTAGCTGCTGCACACAACTCCTATGGATGAAGCAAATGCTGAGCGACTACGGTATTAACACAGATTCCTTTCTAGTACATTGTGACAACAAGAGTGCAATTGATTTAACTAAGAATCCTGTGCAACACTCAAGAACTAAACATGTTGATATTCGACATCACTTTGTTAGAGGATTGGTTGAGGAGAAACTAGCTATAGTGAAACATGTTGCATCTGAACAGCAACTTGCTGATATTTTTACTAAACCTCTCGATTTCAACAGCTTTTTGTACTTACGAAAGGCTCTTGGAGTTTGTGATTCTTAATCCATTAGGCTTATCGGAGGAGTGTGGTACGACTGAGATAGACTGGGTCACACAAGATGAGACACAACAACCCGACAAGAGACAACCAAACCAAAGGTACTATTTTCATGACCAAAGCTAACCAAGTTGAGCATAAGAAGATGAGCACTCAGTTCGGACTAGGCTGCCAAAACAGTTTAAGTTTGAATCTGATCACTGCTTTGATTATGAGTTTGTATTGATTAAATCATATCTAAGCATGGGGATGTAAACTCGTGAGAGTAAGTAGACATGAAGAGGTACATTGACAGTTCAAGCGAAAGGGTGCCAAAGTATAAGTATGTTATAGTAAAGAAAGTGGAAGATCTGAATAAGTGTGCATCTAGGATGAAAGCATCTCGGCTGAGAAAAGCTGTCCAATCAAATCCACTAAAAAAAAAAGGAAGGATAATATGGTTTACTTCGGATGAAAGCATCTCGGCTGAGAAAAGCTGTCCAAATATTAAATCAGATTGGCACCCCGCTTAGCTGCTGTAATTCTCTTCCGTTGTCAAACCATGTGCATGATTCTAAGCAACGCAAACACTCAGCTGGGCCACGCAGCCTGTCTGTGATATGAGAATCCTTGGTTGGACAGAGACGTCAGCACCTTGGCTAAGGAAGGCTATCTATGTGGTCTTAAAAGGGGAGGAAGGGTTCATTTTTGTGGGTACATTGTCTAACTCAGCTAAATCACTCCCTCCATACACGTATGTAAGTAAGGTTAATTTTCGTGTTTGCATTCATTTTTTTTTGGAGACAATCTTTCGTGTTAATTTTTTTTCTTCGAATAGTTTGGGTCCCTCACCTCTCCTCTAATAAGTGATCACTTGGATACATTACGCCTGAAAGTCTTTCTCCTCACGTTGATTCTTGGGCCTAAGCCCGTTCATGTATTACTAATATTCTCATTACGTGTTGAGCCTATTAGGTATAATGTCTGCCTATATTACAGAGCTGCAATAAGTATATGTCTCGGCAATTACAAAAGTTCATCTTCTCACAATGGCTTCGCCTCCTCCACATGCTACTCGCTATCAGACTAGGAAGATGATGCTTGCTGCTCGTGATGCTAGAACACCCATTCGAGGGCTTCCGTGGGATGATGAAGTACCACCAGTTGCTGATCATCCATACGATACAACCGATGAATACGAAGCGCCAATTCTGGATCATACCTATGTTCCGTTTGAAGAACATTACGCTGAAAGCACAAAACTGTTTGCTGATCGGAATGCAATTTACCCAGAGTTGGTGGAGGTTACCAAAGCGCCGGTTGACTCGAAGCATCTATCTCAAGTGGCACAAGGTCGCCTTAGATGTCTGATACACAAGAACTTTCTTAATCAGAAGATACTGGCTATGAAGGATGATACGTTGAGTGAAGTTCGCCGATTTATAGAGAGAGTGGGTCTGATCTACACAGTTCTTCACGTGTCGTGATACTTCCCGCGACCAGTCAAGGAGTTTGTGGCGAATCTTTGTGACTGGTAGGATCGAGAAGGGCTTAACTTGGTGCTTGTTCGGGGACATATGTACGATTTCTCACCCTATCTGATCAACCGGATGTTCATGACACCAGACATAGCGAATCCATGTGACTGGAATGATGAGAACATTGATCAAGCCGTCACAGTGCTGACTGGTGGAAGCAGAACTAAGTGGGAAGACGTCAAATTATATCACCTCCTTCCCATGTTTCAGGTGCTGTACAAGGTCTGTTGTACTAACTGGATTCCAACGCCAGATAAGACCATCCTTGTTCGAGAGCGTCTCCAGTTTCTCTTTATGTTACACAAAGGAAGGAGCTTTAATTTTGGGCGACTGGTACACAAACAGATTCTACAACTGGCACAGACACCGGTGGTGGAGCGCAAGCTTCTCTTTCCCAACCTGATTTTTCAAATCATGGCGTTTCAGTTTGATGTTCCGATCTATCGTGTGGATGGTGCCCCTCTTGGTCATCCGACTTACGTTTCCAACTGTGTGGAAGAAGAACCGGACTTATTAACAGATGTCAACAATGCCCTAACAAGTCTGCTCTCTATCAAGAGGCGTCTTGCTCGTAAGCTTGTTCCGACTTCATTATTGATTTCTCACATATACATGCTCATTTTTTTGTCTCGATATGATAATCGATTCAGGGGGAGAATACAACAGGCAAGCTAAGCAAGAAGAGGATAGTGGAACTAGTGATGAGGCTCGGACTGAATATGATAGGGATGATTGATACCGTATTAGACTTATGATCTTATGCTATTATTATTACAAAAACTACTTCCTGTTTTTGCTTTCCTGTTTTTGTGTTTATCTAGTATGAAGTTGAACTATTACTTTGAAGAATGGAAATGTCTTTAAACATGTCTAAGACTATTTAGATAGTCTAAATGCTGTGACTGTAAACATGTACATTGTTTAGTTATGATCTTGCAGAATGAACCGGTTATCACATTGAGACAAAAAGGGGGAGAATGAAGAATCAAGGTCAGCTGAGCCATACGAGGAATGGTTCGAATGACACAGGAGATATGACGTGGATGCCAAGTCAGCAGATCGGAGTTGAGGAAAGCGAAAATAGGAAAGCTGCGAAAAAGGAAATTATATATTTGGAAGTAATAAGAGTATATAAGATGAAGACACCTTGAAGATTAGGGTTAGCCGTTTTTACAAGAAGCACCTAGAAGTGCGTAACACAGAGCGTGTGTGTAGAACTCAGAAAACTCGGTGAGTGTTTGAGAGATAAGTGACTAGTGTTGCTTGGTGAGGTTTTGGGTAGCTTTAGGAATTGTTCAGTCTTGATTCACTGGTGTGAAGTCAAGTAAAACTGATTGAACAAGATTCGTTGTAATTTGTTCAAGAGATTTCTAAATAAGAAGTGTGTTTGCTTCGAAGGATTCCGTTAGTGTGTTCTCTGCATTTTCAGCTACAGCCGCCAAACATACAAACAGACAGGCCCGACCCAGAAGACAAGCCAGCAAAGCGGTCGCTTGGGGCTACTAATTTTTTTTCCAAATTTAGACGCTAGCAATTTATAATTTTATGATAATAATTATGTATTTAGGGCCACAAAAATTGTTTTTTCACATAAAAATAAAATTTAAAAATGTTACATATAATTTTACAGATATTTTAAAGCTAAATTAACTTGAAATTTTGGATAACAAATATTAAAAAGACTATAGATTTTTTTTTTTTTGGGCCACTATACTCGTTAGGTCAGCCTTGCAAACAGACATGATTTCGCAAACGGCAAATTCAATCTGTCTGTGCTCGCGTTTGATAAGCTTACCGAAGATGTTCCTTTTAACAGATTGAATGATTCTTTTACATTCTTTAATTCAATTGTTTCGTTTAGTTTCATAATCATTGATTCGAATCAGACAAAAATTGCTTGTTAGCGTTTCTGGACCAGTTGACTCGATTATATAATTGGTCAAATTACATTATTTTCACTTTTACATAGCCAACGGCTTGATCAAATTTTTTACTACAATATATATTCGGAATCAAATAACTTATAGTCAAAATTTGACACTAATCAATTTGACATTGCTAGTATTTTTGAGTTTGCTTTTTTCTAAAGAGATTGAGACAAGTGATATCATCGTACTTTTTTTGTTTCCTTAAACTTGGTCCGCTAGGCAGAATTCATGTAACTTTTGAAACCGTCATGCGAATTACATTATTCTGAATAAAATGTACCATGAAAGAGTGAATGTAGAGGAGCTGAAGTAAAGACAAAACTGTTGAAAAGGCAATTCTGCTACACACAAGTAAGACAAAATCAAGCGTTCGGTTACCTATTAAAGATCATTTGCAATGATTTCTGAAAACTATTAGGTGTTTTAGTCTCAAGCAATTTCGATTTAAAAGTTCTTTCAAAGATGGCCTTAAGATATATTTTTTGTGTGACATATTGGAATAGTTACGTTACTAAACTTCAATTAAATCGTGATCTGAAAACAATCCAAGCAATAATTGGTTCCAAAATGGTCAAACCGACGAAAACCACTTGGTTAAATCATATATATTATATAGTAGTATAATGCTGGGGTGAATTTGTAGTGGGTGTATCTTTTTATATTTTTGTTCCAATCTTGTATCTTTCAAAAAGACTTTGCATTTGTGTTTGTTTTTTGTAGGCCACACATGTAAAAAGACAATTTTATCCTCAGACTTTCTTTTCCTCACATTTTTCTTTTTCTTTTCAACCGAAATTCAACTCATTCCTTTTTCTTTTCTTTTTCTTTTTTCTTTTCTTTTCCTTTCCCTTCTCTTTCTTACTTTTGCATTTATTTTCACCCCTTGTTTTTTGAACGGTGGATAGGTTCCGATATAAGATATTTTTGGCCATTTAGATCAGCGGAGTAGAGAGAGAATTTAACGATCTACCACATACAAATATTGTCCATCATAAGTGTTTAGCATGTGATATAAGTCATTGTAGTGTCCACGAATAATCGAACCAAAATATTTTGTGTCTACGGATCACAATAATGTGATCTCTTGACCATCCTATTGTCCATCATAAGCGTTTAGCACATATTGTGGACATCTTGTCCATCATCATTCATGTTAAACCATCTTGTTAAGCGTCTTGTCCACGAATAATCATATGTTAAACGTTTACCCATGGTAAACATGGTCTACACGTACTCTATGTCTACAAATTCACAATCATATGAACTCTTAACCAACTTTTGTCCGTTAGATCCGTACTTTGTGTCCACGGATCATAAGCGTTTACCCCTGGTAAGCATCTTGTTAAGCATTTTGTCCATCATATGTTAAACCATCTTGTTAAGCATGAGATGTGATAATGTTCCAATATTCTTGTTGAGCATCTTGTCCACGAATAATCATATGTTAAACATTTACCCATGGTAAACATATTTTTGGATTCATCATTCATGTGATCGTCTAACATCATATGTTAAATCATCATGTTAAGCATCTTGTCCATCATAAGTATCCACGTGGATGGATAAACTATCCATTCACAATTTTTTTTTAAGTCCAATTTTTTTTTTTTTGATTTCCGATAGATCGATCGATTCTCTCTCCATTCCGATGATCTATAAGTCCGAAAACCTCACCCAATTCATCCTATCCACAGTCAAAAAAATGTGGGGTAAAAATTAATGCATAAAGTAAGAAAGAGAGTGTAAGAGAAAAGAAAAGAATTAAAAAAAAAAACAAAATCGGATGGATAGAAGATGAATTGTGGATAGCTTTGTATAATTAACTATCTATAACTAAAAGACAAAAAAACAAGGTTAAATGGTCATTAACCACCAATAAAAGACAAAAAAGATACACAATTGCAAAAAGAATTTAAAAGATACATCTTTGCTATTACTTTCCAAAAATGATATAGTGGGTGCAATTAACTATATAATGCTGACATATTATCAGGGTGGCTTAATGTATCTTTTTGTTTTTTCCTTGCAATTCGGTATCTTTTGAATTTTTTTTGTTGCAAATGTGTATTTTTTTCACTCAATTTGCATGTTAAAAAGACCAAAATATCCCCAGCCATTTTATCCATCTTTTTTCTATTTTGTTTTTTTTTTTATTTTCTTTATTTTCCTATTTTCTCTTTCTTCCTTTATGTTTCTTTTTACCCTTCATGTGTTTGACGGTGGATAGCATTGCGGAGGTGAGATTTCCGGCAATATAAACCACCGGAATGAAGATATAATCGGTCGATATACCGGAATTCAAAAAAAAAAACGGAGTTAATTCAGAAGTTTCGAGTATGGTCTAGACTAGCTGTCCACAATATTCATCCACGAGGACAATGCGACGATCATATTACATACTAGGCGCTTCTCGTGGATAAAAATCTGACAATGTAAATATTAGTTTTGCGGTGGATAGTGGGTGAAACAAACCCTTGTATCCACGGATTCACAATCATATGAATTATTGAACCAATTACGTTATCCACTAGAAACAAAGTTTTTTATGATTCCACAATTATTGAATTGTTGAATTATTGAATTATTGAACCAAGTACGTTATCCGTGGACACAAAAAGTATGTTGGTTTTATTATCCATCGAAAAAGCAACATTTTATGGACACTATTTATCCAAAAAGTTCACATTATTGTGATCCGTGGACACAAAAAATATGTTAGAACAGCTGTCCATCGAAAAAGCAGCATTTATTGTGATTCGTGGACACAAAAAGTATGTTGGTTCTATTATCCATCAAAAAAGCAACATTTTATGAACACTATTTATCCAAAAAGTTCACATTATTGTGATATGTGGACACAAAAAGTATGTTAGAGCAGCTGTCTATCGAAAAAGCAGTATTTTATGGACACTGTTAATCCAAAAAATCACATTATTGTGATCTATGGACACAAAAAGTATATTATTTCCACTATCCATCCAAAAACCAATTTGTTATCGACACTATTCATCCGTGTGTACTGTTCATGTGTGGGATTTAAAAAAAAAATATATATATATATATATGAGGCATGGTGAGACCTGCAATCAATCAAGATAATACTTTTGTCATAAAGGCCTTTTAGTCTTTTTAACACTGAAATTAACCCAAAAAAATATATAATTTCAAGAAGTTTTGGAAAAAGAACTTTACTATTAATGTTTCAAAAAAAATACACTGAGTGCAATTAACTCCATATTATCATCGTAACAAAAGTTTCCTTGTGATTGCAATTTTTTTCAATAACTATATTTTATTAGGTGTTATAGACTTTATTTATAGAAAAAACAAGAAGAAGAGAACAAAAGACATTTGAAGGCAAGGTAGCAAAGATTCCTTCTTTTCTCTTTTTTTTTCCCGGAAATCTTAATTAATACTATAGTTTAAACCAAGTGACTTGAGTTTACAACTAATCCTTGTTTACATATTCCTTTAGACTTTTCTCATTGCTTTTTTAGGGATAAACGTTTGGATATCCATTCAAATTCAAAATTTTTGATTTTTTTAGTTTTTGGTACTAAAGTCATAAGTTCCATTTGGATTTTATTTATTTTTAGGTCTGGTTTAGTACATATCAAATTCGTTTGGTTAGTAATTTGATTGGGATCCAATATTTATCTGAATATCTTTTGGACTCTGTTTGGATCCGAAGTACTCATTAACCCAAAATTATACATCTCTCAATTTTATTTTCATCTTAAACATTATCAATATTTGTGAATTTGTAAACACTTTTGATTCACATCGAATGTCACTAGTAAAAATATACCGTATAGCCACATTTTAGTCACGACCAAATCGTGGCTATTTTACAATTAGTCACGATTAAAAGCGTGACAAACAATCGTGGCTAAATCATATCCAAAACGTGGCAAAAAGTCACGTTTTAGTCACGATAAAAAACGTGACTACTTATAGCCACGTTTTGTCACGAACTAATCGTGGCAAACCTATCCACGTAAGAAAACGTGGCTAAATCATGTCTATATAGTCACGGTTTAGCCACGTTTATTTCGTGGCTAGGGTCTGTCAAATCAAATTATTGATAACTTTAGTCAAATCACCTTTATTCAGAAATGCAGACCGTGTATTCAGAGCGAATATATTCGAATAATAAGCCACAATTTTAATTGTGACAAAAATCGTGTCTATATATAACCACGTTTAAAAAGCGTGTCTAAAACGTGGCTAATATTTGTTAGCCACGATAAAAACCGTGTCTAAAACGTGGTTATTTTAAATAGCCACTATAAAATCGTGACTAAAATGTGGCTAATAATTTGTCCTATAAAAACAACCGAGCTCACGCTATATTTTCATAACACAAACAATCACAAACATCTTGAAATCATTTATATATCAAACATAATCTTTCGTGTTTTTCTTTCTTTAGACAAAATGTCCCACTATTTTCATTCAAGAACGTGGATGGATCGACATTATGATCATGACAAAAATTCTGCTTCGAGAGAGTTTTTGGGAGGGATTCAAGTATTTATTCAGTTTGCTTGTAATCAAGCATTGTACCACGAGCGAAACACTCTATTGTGTCCTTGTTCCCGATGTAAAAACCGAAAACAGCGTGATGCAAGAACTGTTTTTAATCATCTAAAAAGAGTTGGATTCAAGGAAAATTACTATGTTTGGTCAAGCCATGGCGAACATTATGCTGATGTTGGTGAATCTTTCGGAACAAGTCATTTCAATACCGAAGAATCTACTTGGGAAGAACAAGCTACGTATAATCAATTTCCCCCGGATAAATACGAGAATTTGCCATACGCAAATATAGCAGCAGATGAAGAGCCAGCACAAAATTTTATGGAAGCAACATATGAAGAGCCATATCATGACAGTGTTTTTCGAGCTTTTGAAGCCGCGAATCAACCTCTTTACGACGGATGCGTTAAAGAAATTTCTCAACTATATGTGGCTTCGCGTATGATGAAGGCGAAAACCGACTACAATTTGGCTGAGGCGTGTGTGGATGAGATGTCACAGACTATGAAAAATGTTCTGCCGAAGCCAAATAAAGCACCAGCATCTTATTACGAGGCCAAGAAGCTGAAAAAATCTCTCGGGCTTCCAGTTATTAATATCGATGTATGCGAGGACAATTGCATGCTCTTTTGGAAGGAAGATCAAGATCTCTTGGTGTGTCGGTTTTGTACGAAGTACCGATACTATCCGAACAATGGGATGGGTAAAAATCGACCAAAACAAAGGATGTTCTATATGCCAATTATGGAGCGGTTGAAGCGTTTATACCAGTTAGAGAAGACTGCTTCACATATGCGATAGCACGCTGAACATTTATCACCAGAAGGAGAAATGCATCACTCTTTAGATGGAGCAGCGTGGAAGCATTTCAATGAGGTATATCCTAATTTTGCCGCTGAAAGTCAAAATATCTATCTATGCCTATCTACAGATGGATTTAATCCCATTGGTATGAATGGTGAGGAACACTCTGTTTGGCTTGTGATCGTAACTCCGTACAACTTACCTCCCGGTATGTGTATGAAAAGGGAGTTTTTCTTTCTGTCAGTACTAGTTCCTGGGCCAAAACACCCGAAGAAAAGTCTAGACATTTATCTCCAGCCGTTGATCGAGGAAATAAAATCTTTATGGAGTGACGGGGCGGAAGCATATGATATATCGAGGAAACAAAAATTCACGATGCGAGCTGCGTTGATGTGGACAATCAGCGACTTTCCAGCGTATGGCATGCTATCTGGTTGGATGACACATGGGCGTTTAGCATGCCCATATTGTCTAGATGAGACGAAGTCGTTCTGGTTACAACATGGGAGGAAACATAGTTGGTTCGATTGTCACATGATGTTTTTGCCTCACAACCATCCTTATCGGCGAAATGTTCAAGCGTTTCGACGGGGCAAGACAATACAAGACGTGCCTCCACCTTGGTTAACTGGAGAAGAAATTCTATACGAAAGAATAAACACCATTGGCGGATTGTCAAAAACCGTTGATTGTGGAGGAAACGGGCACGAGAAGCCAGCCCGCACTATATCCAGCTATGGGAAAGATCATAATTGGGTGAAGAAAAGTATCTTTTGGGAGTTTCCGTATTGGGAAAATCATCTTCTCCGACACAACCTCGACTTCATGCACGTTGAGAAGAACTTTTTTGACAATCTCATCAACACGGTGTTAAATGTTCCAGGAAAGATGAAAGACAATGCTAAATCGAGAATGGATCTCCCAACCTTATGTAGAAGACAATCTTTACACATTAATCAAGATGGAACGCTTCCTGTGCCGATTTTTAGATTGTCTAATGAAAGAAAAAGACAATTCCTTGAATGGCTGAAGGATGATATCAAATTTCCGGATCAGTATTCTTCTAAATTTAGTCGTTGCGTTGACGAAACGAATTTGAAGCTTTCAGGACTGAAAAGTCATGATTGTCACGTCATAATGCAACGACTTCTTCCATTTGCCTTTCGCGAGCTTCTACCCAAAACCGCTCACACAGCAATATCAGGTGATTAGATTCATATTGTTTACCATTTTAAAAATAATATTTACATATTTATAACTACTAACTATTATTATTGTAGATATTGCACTTTTTCAGGGATATTTCAGAAAAGATGTTACATGAGAAAGATGTTGCTATTCTGAAAGAAAATATCGCAGTGAAGCTTTGTAATTTGGAGAAGATATTTCTGCCATCGTTCTTTGATGTCATGGAACACCTTCCCGTGCACCTCCCGGATGAAGCTGCTTTAGGTGGTCCTGTCCAATATAGGTGGATGTATCCGTTCGAAAGATACATGTACCATCTCAAGAGGAAAGTGAAAAACAAAGCACGCATTGGAGGATCTATTGTTGCACAATGTTTGAACGAGGAAATCTCAAATGCATCTTCTAACTACTTTGGAAATTCGGAAGTTGTTAATGAAGCTGCACTTCCTGGAGAAATTCGATTTACAAATTCGGTGTAGACCCATCTGTCCACGCATTTATCAGAACAACGTGGCAGGCATACTACATGGGACCATGGTCAAGCTGGAAGTTTGTTCCAGACGAGAGACGTGATAAGTGGTGCAACACTTTCATTGTAAGGTTTTTTTCCCTTTATCTAATCATCGTGTAATGTGTACATTTTAAAGCATTCTTTTCTATACCTTTACTGATACCTTTATTGTTTTTTTGTAGCAAAATTACTATTGGGAGGATAAGCATCATGAGGAGGTCTACTTCAGATGGAAGCTTCACACACAGACTACAATATGTCAACGAATCAGCAAGAAGAAGAGGGAGGGAAAGAAACCAAAATATATAAATGCAGAGGATTGGGCCTTCCTGCTAGAGAATTGGGGAATAGAGGGAGCAATAAAAAAGAGCAAGTCAGCTGCTAAATCTCGAACCTCTGCACCGACTGGCAAGCAGATGCACAAGCACAGTGCAGGTCCAGTCAACTTCTTGCAGATCGAGCATGGTATGGTAAGTAGATCCATCTTTTTTTCCTTCAACACATTATACTTTATTTATTACTTTACATTAGATAGATACTAATAATTTCTTTCTGTGTAGATGGTCGAGTCTGGTTTGACTGAAAAACCTCCTTACACAGAGCTTGTGAAGAAGACTCACATACGCAAAGATGGGACCTATGTTGATGAACGAGCTAAGGAGCTTGCCGAAGAAGTAGAGCAGGCTGTTGCTGAGTTTCTCCATGATGATGGATCTCCCAATGGCGTCAGCCAAACTGGATCAACAGCTACACAATGCATCTTACTGGACCAGGAGAATATCAAGGTAACAATATTGATATAGTTTGGTTTTGTTTATTGTCATTACCCTTTAGATGGTCTGTTTTATTAAGCTTAGTTATCTACCAATGGCTTGACTTGTTTTTATCCATGTTCAGAGTGGTCAGTCAACCAAAGGCCAAATATATGGTATTGGGAGTGTTCAGCTCAGAGATTTGAATCCAACTGAGTCTGTCGCAACATCCCTGAAGCGCAATCTGGACATGGAGATGCGCATATCCGGGTTGGAGGCGAGTAATGAAGCAATCAAAGAGGATATGATGGATTTGAAGAAAGAGCTCAAGGAAGGGATGGCTGCAACAAATACTTCCCTCAGTATGATTCTTCAGCATCTTGGTGTCACTCCTGCAACTAACAAACATGCAACTACTGCTCAAGCTCCTGCATCAAACCAACAGGCTCCTCCTGCTCAAGCTCCTGATGCTGCTGATCAGCCTACTGCTATTGCTCCAGGTCCTCCTACTCCTACTCAATCTTCCCTTGCTCCTGCTCAAGCTCTTCTTGCTCTTGGTAAAGCTCAACATGCACCTGCTAAAGCTCCTCGATCTTCCAAATCAGGTAATCACTCACATGCTAAATTGAGTCAAGCTCAACAGACTGATTTGGATAGGTGGTGTAGTCAACTTCTCTAGACTTCAGTTTGTGTAAACATGGTGGATGTTTGTCTTAGTTGTATGTGTGTATGTTGTATTGTGTTTTGTGTTTGCAATGCTCAAACAATGAATTCCAAACATTTGTATTTTGTTTCGGTGGTTTGTAATATTTGGAAGATTCAATGTGTGTATATTTTTGTTCAAACATTTTATTTCAATTATCAATTTTTTTTAAAAAAAAAATGATTTGAAATCAGCCACGTTTAAAACTTGACTAAACGTGACAAATTAACATTAAGCTACGAAATTTTTCGTGACACAAAACGTGTTTAAGTCACGAAAAGAAGTGTGACATAATTGTGGCAAAATATAACCATGATATAAACCGTGACAAAAAACATGACTAATTTTGTCATGAAATATTCGTGACAAAACGTGGCTAATATTGTCACGAATATTTCGTGACAAAAACGTGACTTTTTGTCACGATTTAGACACAATAAAATATAGTCACGATCGTATAGCCACATTTTTTTTTTCCGTGACTAAACGTGGCTAAAACCAAATATAGCCACGAAAAAATAGCCATAGCCACGAAAAAAACGTGGCTATACGATATATTTTTACTAGTGTGTCTTGTTTCATTCACTGCTATATACACACATCAAAACTTTAACGATGGGTCTATGATCCTACCATAATACTATAAGCACTTTCAAATACAACATAAAACATCTGCATTGCAAATACATCTGAGAAATCTCTGAAAATTGGATATTTGGAACTGTTTCACTTCCACCACCAAAGTACATTGTATTCCACTCCCATCATCAAATCAATATTTTCAACACTTTCCTTCATATATATTTCCAACTCATCCCATTTTTATTTAACTCACATCTCATTTAGCATTTCCTTGTACCTAAAATCAACCCTCTTATCACCCAAACAATCATCCACCAAATTCATTCTTTCAGTTCAGTTGATTGCTCTCGAGTAGACTGAAATACTTGTGTTTGAGTATGAGACAACTGCACATTTGAACCACTACCATATTTTCTACTGTATTCTTTAAGAAACGCAAACAATTAATCACCGAATCATACATCTCCTTAGTTTCTAAAGTAGATTTTGCCATCTAGCTCCTCAGGACACATGTTTGCAAGTTTTAGCTTCTTCATAAGATCATACATTATCGCTACAATCAACATCGTGTGGATGTTTTTTCAAGCCATTCCAATACTTATCAAACTTCTTAAACATTTCAGCAGCCTTTGACTTTAATTCAAAATCTATTCTATGGTTACACTGCAAGAAAACAGCCGGGAACCGATGGACATAACCGTCGGTATACCGTCGGAAAAGGCGTTTTCTGATGGTATTCCGACAGGACAAATCCGTCGGTTCCACGGCGTCGGAAAAAACAATCTGTCGAAAATTCGTCAATATTTTCCGACAGTTTTCCGACAGGCCAATTTTCGACAGATTATCGACGACTTACCGACAACACAAAAACCGACGGCGAACCGACAATATACCGATAAGAATAAAACCGACGTCAAACCGATGGTAATTTACCGACGGTTTACCAACGGTTGTTTACCGACGGTTTACCGACGGTTGTTTACCGATGGTTTACCGACGGTTGCTAACCGACGGTTTACCGACGGTTGCTAACCGACGGTTGTTTACCGACGGTTTACCGACGGTTTTTAACCGACGGTAAACCGACGGTTCTTAACCGACGGTAGATTACCGAGAGTATTCCGACAGGTAGGACCGACGGCTTAACCGACGGTTTACCGACGGATTGTTTCCGACGGTTTTTTCCGACGGGTATGAAATTAATATTTTTTTTAAATAATATATTTAATATATATTATTTTATAATCAATTATTTTTTAAAAAATTTTATATACGAAATATTTTAAAAATTTTGTATTAATTTTATAAAATAAAAGTGTTTTTAAAATTTACATAACATTGGGATCCGGAACGTTTCCGGATCCGAATCCCGTTCCCAACCCCTGAACAGAACCCGTAGCTGAAGCTCCCGTTCCCGTTCCCGCTCCTGGTCCCGCTGCACGCTCAGTCCCGCCCAATTCTTGTCCTGGAGGAGGTCCGCCAAACTGGATATAGTTCAAGATCCGTGCTTGCATCTCCGCCATCTTTCTTTCATTCTCGACCCTTTCCTCTCGTATCCGAGCTTCAAAGGTGTCCTTGAGAGCTGCAAATTCAGCATCTTTCTCGCGCAGAGCCTCGGCGAAGACGTCGCTCTCAGGTCGGAAGCGTGAATGCGGAGTGGAGGCTTCCCCCATGTTTCCTAAACCGAAAACACGGCCCTTCCTGCGTTGCGTTTCCTGCAAAGTATAGTAACAAATATTACTGAAACAATTAAAATAAACAAAACATCTATTTAAATTTTGAGTAAACAAACGAATTTACCTCAAGAAAGATCTCGTTGATCCTTTGTGACGGTACGACCTCCTCCGTCGAACCGACCTCCTCGGATAACTGAGTCTGGACCTCGTCAACCCGCCTCTTTGCTGATTCGACGATTCTCCGAGCGAGCGGATCCTGGATCTGACCGGTGAACTTGTTCGTGTGGACCTCCTGGGTAAGTTCAAGAAAATTTGGATCCTTCCCTATTTTTTCTTTCTGCACATTACAAAAACGGTTAGTCAAATCCAATAAATAACACTATTAAATAAAGCAATACTTACAAATTCAATTTTTCGTTGTGCGGTGCTCTTAGCTCCCGCGTTATGAGTCGCCATTCCCAGACCGGCCCTCTCGCTCTTGCGGTTCTGGGAATGCATCGCCGAATCTGCTGCAGTAGTGGGGTTGATCCAGTGGCGGCTGAACCCTTCAATCAACGATGGGTTGACTCCCTTCGGGTCTTCCTTTAGGACCCACTTCTGCTTCCACTCGTTGATGACGTGAGTGTAATGGGACCGTACGTCCCAAGTGTATTCTTGCTTTAAAAAAAAAATATTAACGCTAGCATGGATTAAAAAAATAAAACTTTGATAAAAACTGAATATAATTGTACGTACCGCAAATGCCCGGAACCAGTTATGCGGCTCGGACCTTGGCATTTTCGCGTATTGTGGGTACGGATGACGGAGCATGCTACACATCATTGCTAAAATAGACTTGGTGATCTTGGAGGACGTGATATTGAACCTGTAAAAGTTCATAAAAAATTGGTCAATTACACAAACGGTTTAGATAATATTAAAAAGAAAAAAATTTAATTGTTAAAGTTAAAAACTACTCACAAGTCGTCCCGGGGTTGTTAAACGGATCCGGATGGAGCCATTTCAACGTCTCCCGCCCTGGCTGTTCCACCAGCAACTCTATCTCCGGTGCAATCGTCGCTGGCGCATCGTCGTCCGGGGTTGCTTGGACGTTAGACATAGAGTCGCTGCCAGCATGGGTAGACTGCTGTGGCCCGGACTGCGTCGGTCTAACCTGAGTCGACCGAGAGCGGCGTTGCGGTGGCAATCTCGTCGGAGCAGTCTGAGGTGGAGGATGCGATGTGGTCGCGACAGGAGTCTGAGAAGTGCTCCCCGGCAACAACCCATCGGTCTGGCTCAAAAAAGCCTCGAAGTCCTCGTACAACCTACAATACACAAAATAAACTTTTCATTTCTTCCAAAAAAATTAAAAACACTAATATATCATTTAAAAAAAATTAAATAGTTTTCATAATTAGTTAATAATACTTATATATTGTTAAAAAAATTTAGAAATCTATATATTAAATGTTTATAAATCTGCAATTTTTTAAAAACCCAAAATTTTTTTTTCATAATTACAATTCTTATCTTAAAAATCAGAAAAAGTTTTTAAAATATACAATTATAGTTTTCAATTTAAAAAATTGTAAAATATTTGCTTAACATATCTAAAATTTGAAAAACATTTTTCATAATTAGGATTAAATCTATAAAAATTTAAAAATGTTATATAATTTTAAAATAAAAACTTACAAAAAATAAAAACGTTTTCAATAATATAAAAAACGTTTTTAATATTGTGAAAAACCATAAAAAAAAATTTTAGGTTCAAATTAAACAAAAAAAAAATTTCATTACTTATACATGAAATTAAGGAGTTGTAAACCACAATAATTCTACAAATCTAACTACACAAACCATAATCTAAGATCTAACACACCTTAATCACTACATGCATCCTAAATCCAAACATCTAACATCCTAAAAATCATGTAATTTCCGTTTTTGATCGGTTAGAAAGGGAACTTACATGTTAATATAGCGTTGGGCGGTGGGGATTGCAAGTCGGTGGCCGGAATCGTTGAGAAAAGGCAGAGAGAAGTCGGAGATTCGCGGTGGAGAGAGAGAGAGAGAAATCGCAGAGAAAATGAGGAAGAAAAAGTTTAATCGATATTATCTTTTTATAAACCGACGGATTTCCGACGGCAATTAAAGTTCTGTCGGAAATCCGTCGGTTCCGAGTCGGTCCAATTATTTGGCGGTTAAATGAAAACGGTTCGGCGCAAAAACGAAAAATTTTGTAAAAATTTATATTCCGACGGATTTACGACGGACACATAATTACCGTCGGAAATCCGTCGGTTATTAAAAATGCGCTAGCAGGATTCGAACCTGCGCCCTTTTGATGTTTATGTCGTACCTTAACCAGTGTGCCGATGTTACTAATTGTAATGTTTATACAGCGTTAATAATATGAGGACATTCACTATTTTGAAAATGAACTTTCATTAATTCATCATTAAAAACAACGCAATACATTTCAGTTACAAGCATTGTTGTTTTAATTAAAGGTTACACTTAGATAGTCCGGTTATTATAATTCGGAAATTGGTTCTCGAACCAATTCTCTGCGTCAGTTTGTCTCCACTTGCGGATCATACGGTTCCATGACCTTGCAGGGATCCACTCCGGTTTTTCTCCGCCATTTTCCGCAAGTGACTTCAAACGGCGCATTTTTGTTTGGAAAACACGTCTTGCGGTCTTATGGAATTCCCGCCAGACGTTTAAGAGGTTTTCAGGAGTGAAATTATAGTCATCCTGTTATGGTAAATAAAATAACAAAAAATCAATAATGACTTATCAACAATTCAATACGAAGAATAATTAGTTACCAGAAAATGTTTGAACCATGCAGCTTTAAGGTCGTCAGGGATTGTGTAATACACGACGTTGCTCCCCGACCAATGATTCTCGATGATTCTACTGATGGCGCCCAAAATGCTTGCATGGTATCCAAACCAAAGAGAACGGTTTTCTCTAGAGGGGTTAAGAACAGGAAGATGTCCCCGACCACGTTTACGGATTTCCCGCATATAAGAATCGCGGTTCTCAGGAGACATATAGACAAAATCCATTTGAGTGTTTGTGAAGTTGTAGGGTGTGGAGTAAATTGAAACATTGAGTGCATATTTATGCAAAATTTTCCGACGGATTTTCCGACGGCTGCCGTCGGAAATTAATTAATTTAATACATGAAGAGACGTTGCAATGAAACGGGCAGGAAAGATTCGGGTTTAACAGGCCTGCGTTATTGCAGCCTTTGACTGATTTTCGACGGATTTTCGACAGATCATTTAATCTCCGTCGGAAATCCGTCGGAAATTTCCGACGGAATTCCGACAGGTTATGTTTAGGGTATGTTTAGGGGTTAGGGTTTGTAGATTATTGAACACTTATACTAAAATTAGATGTGGTATTCATCACATTTATGATAAATTTACTTATGCAATAATGTATAGATATTATCTAAATCGGTGATAAGAACGGTTGAATCTTTCTATAAACGGCATTGTACGTTAAGAAGTTATTTCGTCCGATGCATTTCGTATTTTATTTATGACGCATAATGTTAGTTTTCCGTAGATGAAGTATTTCAATGTTTATAGAGACAATAAACATTAGTAGAAGAGGGCTCTAAATTTTTTTCTGTCGGTATTCTGTCGGAATTTTCCGACGGATTTATGACGGAAATAGGCTATCCGTCGGAAATCCGTCGGTAATTAAAAACATGGGCTAAAATTTTCCTCCGCGTGGATTCTAACCCACGCTCAAGTAGTGACACAAGGATAGTTAGAACCAATTCGGCTGTCTGCCAAGTTAGCATTTTATTGTAACGTTTTATTATTATAGAGAAGATCTTAACTGCTACAAAAAATAAAATGTTTTATAAGTACTTCCCTAATTATTAAAGTAAAGATTAAAAATGACAAACACATTGACTACAAGTAAAAAATTCTTTAGTTGCATTTTACAAAATATTATTACAACAATATTAATCCGCATCATTTCCTGAATCGTAGTCCGTTGAAATAGAATCCGTGTCGTCGTCGAATTCCCCCCTCTCTTCTTCGGAATCCGAATGGAGAACAATGTTCCCAAAATGAGTAAAATCAACGACGAGATTAACTTCAAGAGATTCTTCAACCGGAGCTATGTAATCACTTTGCCTTGCTTGAAGTGGTTCTTGTTCTTCGACTCCTTGAACTCTTCCTCGTGGATAAATTTTGGTAATTGTAACCCATGGATCGTTCTTGTATGTTACTCGAGGATAAGGGATGTAACTAACCTATATTAGCTAGGAGAAATTAGCATACGATGCTCTATATAATCACGTTATATCGATGATCGAAAAATAAAACTAGGCCAAAACATTCGTGTTTATTTACCTGGTCTGCTTGAGATGCAATAATGAAGGGGTCGAATTTTTGAAGCTTCCTATTCGAATGTATAGACGTTACGCCAAACTCATCTATTGATACACCTCTCCCGATAATAGGGTTGTACCAATCGCACAAAAAAACCACGCATCTCATGCCTAGCTTTCCGATGTATTTGACTTCAAGTATTTCTTTGAGCACACCGTAGTACACAACTTCGCCGGATGTAGATGAGACTCTGTGTTCGGCCGTCGTTCTAGAGGACCCTTCTTTATACACTTTAAAGGAATATCCCCTCGTGCAATATCCCGGATAAGACTTTGTGTTGTAGTGGAGGCCGTTGACTATGTCTACTAACCAATCTGCCGGTTGGCGCCCACATTTGACTTCTGTTTCCACCTAAAAAATAGCATGTAAAACGTTTTTGTATATTGTCTTTGAGGTTAAATGAAAATGCAAAACTCACATAAAACTTCAACCAAGCGCAGAAGTATGTGTCTTTCCACTCTTCACGGTCATTCTCGTTCAACTCTGGATGCCGATGTTGTAGTGACTCCATGTATAACCTATAAAAATCAACCCAGGGGTAAAAAAATGCATGTGATCCTGAAGTTTAAATGCAATGATCCAAACGAAGTAAACTACACATACCTTTCGTACTCAAATACTTCCTCGCAGTTGTTTAGAATATAATTCTGAAGGTGGGCGTGTTCTTGGGTCGTTAATTGTCGCTTTATTTCTTTACCGCTTAACCGCCCAACTTGTTGAAAAATACTGGGAACCGATGAAGGATAAAATGGTCTTTCACCTCTGTCATCGTTTCTTGCCGGGCGCCGACTCTTTGTGCGTACTTGTGAAGGGAAATAATAACCGGCAAATGTCGCCGCTTCCTCGTTGTGGTACTGAGCAACAACTGAACCCTCAACTTTAGCTGGGTTCTTAACCTTTTTCTTAAGGTGGAACATATAGCGTTCGAAGGGATACATCCACCGATATTGTACCGGACCACCTAGTCGAGCTTCTCCGGGTAGGTGAATGGGTAAATGCTCCATAACATCAAAAAATGACGGTGGGAATATCTTCTCAAGATTGCAAAGGATTTTAGGAATGTTATCCTCCAAAGTTCGAATGCCATCAGCCGTCAAGGACCTCGTGCTTATGTCCCTGAAAAAGGAACCTACCGCGGCAATTGCTTTGTGAACATCTTTGGGGAGGAGATGAGCAAACGCAAATGGCAGTAGTCGTTGCATCACCACATGACAATCATAACTCTTCATCCCGATGAACTTGTCCCCCTCAGTGTCAACACAATTACGCAAATTTGAAGCGTAACCGTCAAGGAATCGTACGCGGCGCGTAATCCACTCGAAGAACTCTTCCTTTGATTTCTGATCTACCCAGTACGCTGGAATTGGAGGTTTACCGTTCTTTTGAAGATGAAGTTCAGGCCGTTGACAAATTTCAGGCAAATCAAGCCTAGACTTAACATTATCTTTCGTATTTCCTTGGACGTTCAGAACGGTATTCATGATGTTATCAAAGAAATTTTTCTCAATGTGCATCACATCAAGATTATGCCTTAGTAGCTGGTCCTTCCAATACGGTAAATCCCAGAAGATGCTCAGCTTGTGCCAGTTATGGACTACACCAGCTCCATATACATTCTCATGACTGTTACCACCACATTCACGAGTTCTTAATGCACCAAAACCCTCTAAGAAAACCAAAGTAGACGACCCACTGTCTTGCAGAATAGGATCATCAAACACTTTCTTCTTCGTAAAAAGTTTAGTGTTTTTCCGGTATGGATGATCATGCGGTATAAATCTCCTACGACAGTCAAACCAAGACGATTTGCGTCCGTTCTTAAGCTGAAATGCATCGGTCTTTTCCTGAAAATACGGACATGCTAACCTTCCATGCGTAGTCCATCCTGATAACATACCATAAGCTGGAAAGTCGCTGATGGTCCACATTAATGCAGCCCTCATCAAAAAAATTTCCTTACATGAGACATCATATGCTACAATACCAGGCAGCCATAACATTTGCAGCTCGTGTATCAATGGCTGCAAGAATACATCAAGTGATCTTCTAAGATGCTCTGGACCGGGAACAAGTACGGAGAGGAAAAGAAACTCTCGGCGCATACACATAGATGGCGGTAGGTTATACGGAGTTAAAATAACTGGCCACAAAGAATATGGTCTCCCATGCCTTCCGAACGGGTTAAAACCATCTGTGCATAATCCGAGGTACACATTACGTGGCTCGTATGAAAAATCTGGATATACACTCTGAAAATGTCGCCACGCTTCAGCTTCAGACGGATGCGCAATTTCTGGTCCTCTTCTATGCTCAGCATGCCATCTCATTTCCCCTGCAGTTCGCTCCGATTGGTATAAGCGCCTCAGCCTATCGGTTAACGGCATATACCACATTCTCTTATAAGGAACCTTAGCTCTTCCCCTTGTATCCTCATAACGCGGCTTCTTACAGAACTTACATTCCAAACGGTATTCATCTTCTCGCCAATATATCATACAATTGTCGATGCAAATATCTATCATCTGATACGGTAAACCAATCCCTTTAACCAGTTTCTCAACCTCGTTGTATGAACCTGGCGCAAGATTATCTTCAGGAAGAACATCTTTCAGGTATTCGCAAAAAGCATCCACACATTGCTCCGCCAGATTATAGTCTGTCTTTATTCCCATTAGTCTGGTTGCAGATGATAATGGCGAATGTCCGTCTTTGCAACCAGCATAAAGCGGACGCTTCGCTGCATCTAACATATCAAAAAATCTCCTAGACTCTACATTAGGTTCCTCCTCTGCCCTAGGGATTTGATATTCACCTACTTCCTGTATATTTTCTCTAAATGCATCATTAACCATCTGAACAGTTGCTACACCAACATCTTCATCCACGATATTATGATGTTCGCTAGTACTACCAATAGGTTCCCGCGTACTAGCACTACCAAAATGATCTCTACTACTACTTGCGCCATCAAATGTTTCCCCGTGAAGATACCAAATCTTATAACCAGCCATAAACCCAACTGAGTAAAGGTGATGCCATACTTCGCCAATTGTAGGATTTCTAACATTTCGACACTGACTACATGGGCATTTCATCTTACCGGTTTTCTGCGTATGAGGTTGATTGCAAGCCATCGTCATGAATTCCACAATACCGAGTGCATATGGTTTATACACTAAATATGTCGTCTCATCTACCCTCGGTCCGTCCATCCACGATCTGAAATAATTAGAAGAAGTCATTTTGATCTCGGAAGAAAGTGAGAGAACAAGAGAGAGAGAGAGAGAGGGAGAGAGAGAGTGAGAGAGAATGGTGAAGAGAAGAAGGGAGAGATGTTTGATTATATTGAAAATTAACCGACGGAAAACCGACGGACTAGCGGTTACCGTCGGTTTTCCCTCGGAAAATATGTCAGCCCAACAGTGCAACACAACGGTTATGTCGGCCCAACGGTCTTATTCATGATTTCCGACAGAATACCGACGGTAAGGATTCCGACGGAAAACCGACGGATTGTATTATCCGTCGATAATCTGTCGGAAATTTGGTAAACGGTCAAAAAAGAGAATTAACTCTCTTCTCTGACCGAGGCATCGAGTCGGTAATTGTCCCTTCGGAAATAAATCCGAATTCCGACGGTTTGGCCGTCGGTAATTTTTCTTTATATATCCACCGAGTTTCTTCCTATTTGGCATCAACAAAAAAAACAAAACAAAACAAAAGAAAAAAATGAATTACGTTTTTCTTTCTGCCGAAGCCCGCACGACGATTCTGCAAATGATCGCGGAACCAGGTCGGGAGGCATTGCCAAACCTCGACCCAACTCGGCCACCACATCAGGCGGTTTGGTTTGGATCCAATGCAGTCATTCCCTCCGTGATCAACGACATAATCCAGAATCGCTGGTCTGGAAGATACCTGACGTACTACAACGTCCTGGCTACCCTGAAAACTTCATGGTTTATTGATTTTCTGGTAAGTTATATATTTATGTTTTTGTACTTATATTTTAATTTTAAATTTTATTTAACCCAATTTTTTTTATTAATTTTAGGAATTATTTACATTCTCTCCGGATAATCTTTTTATTGTTTGGCGGGAGTTCCACCGGGCCGCAAGGAAAGTTTTCCAAACAAAGATGCGGCGGATGAAGCTCCGGTGGCAACGGGGTGAAGGAAGACCGGCTTGGATTCCGGCGGGAGAGTGGAACATCATGGTCAACCAATGGAGGGAGACGAACGACGGGAATTGGTTCGGGAACCAAACACAAAATAATAACAATTAAAAATTTGTTGTAATTTTTATTTAAAATAACAATGAATTTATAAATAAAATTGTTTTTTTTTAATGTTATATACGAATAACAGAATATATTATTAATTTTGAATTAGATAAACGAATAACTCAGCGTATCACAGTGGTTCGGGAACAAGGTATAACTATGCAAAGGTCTCGTGTTCGAGACCGCCCTTCTACCAGTTTTTTATTAACCGACGGCCTACCGACGGATTATCGACAGAATATACATCCTGTCAGGAATCTGTCGAAAATATTCCGACAGAATGTGTTTCTGTCGGAATTTACCGACGGATATCCGACAACTCAGAAACCGTCGATTCAACGTCGGGAAGCTGTCGGAATCTGGCTGAATTTCCGACGGGAAATTTTCTATCGGAAAATCCGTCGGTTTTGGCATTGTTTTCTTGCAGTGTTAAGTGATATCAGATATGTCGCTATGGTGTCACCATAAATTTTTTTTTTTTGCCCACCGGTAGCTCCTTCCTATAACTAACTATCTTCTATATTGTTGTTACGGAAATTTGACCTAGTCAATATTACGGGCTACGATCTGAAATGTCCGAACTACGAAGTGAGATATGAATTAAAAGTGAGGTCGGAACCGTTATTTATTGATCTTAAGGCCGGAGCCGAGCTATGAACAGGATGGTACGAGGTGTGAGTCCGTCAAATGACGTGCTGACTAAAAAATTCTTTGAGGTCGGAGCTTTATAGAAGTAGCTCGGCCTCTTGCAAGTTACAATCTCTCTAAAACGAAGGGCAAAGGGTCCTATTTATAGCGCTTGGATGCTGACTTCTCTTCGGGCCGTTGACTCCTTAGCGGGCTTGTCTTCTTGGACCGACATTGAATGTGATTGATTTAGACAAGATTTCCAATGGGCTTTGGATGGGTGCTAAGCCCATATCAAACAATTAGTCCTCCCCCCACAGTTCGTCGAGCCATGATGCTGAGGTCGGCGAATTTCTCCGAGAATTTAAGTCAAGCGGAAATCTTGTCGGGTCGTTTCTCATTGGTTTCATAAGTTCTTTTCTCTTGGTTTCCTCTGTGTTTTTTAAGGGAACGAAAGGGGGCGAACCGCTTTCGTCGCGATTTTTGTGTCTCGTGAAAAATTCTTCTTTCTTCTTACGAGGCTTCATCTTTTTGGATTCCACCTCTTTTTCCAGGTAATTATCATTCTCTCGCAGTCTTTGCTCAATGCTTGTTCTTGCCCTTTCTCGGTGATTGTACCTAGGTTGTCTTTAGTTTTACAATTATGCGAGTAGATTATAGCGAGCATTCCTCTACTGGTAGCGATGATTCCAGGTTTTCCGAGTCATCCGGAGATAATCCTGTTGAATCTGGGCAGATTGAGAATGATGAAGAGTTTTTGGTGTCTCGATCTGGGCAAAAACCTCGTCGATTTCTTGGTGGTCGAGTTGCGATGGAATTGCCTGAGGGTCGTGCCCTTGCTGACGAGGGGGGCGACCTTCTGGTGACGGTGACGGGACGAGTCGCCGGAAAAGCGATGTTAGGGTTGATGGTTTGGAAAATCGTTCAGGAATCATCGCGGCCGTCTCTGGTCATCGTTCTCGGCCGATTTCTTCAAAGGAGGCGAGAGAGGTTAAGGCTGTTATTCCCAGAGTAATCCGCTCATCCGTTTGCGAGCAGACGGATCTAGATGGTGTTTGTGGACGATGTTCTCGCATTTCCGGTCTCGAGCTTCGATTACCGACCTTACACGAGCGACCCTGGGATGCTCCTCCTGGTTGGGTCTATTTATATGCGTGCTGGTTTACTGAGTGTTACTTACTTTTCCCTCTTCCTAGAGTTTTGGTTGAGTATTGCGAGGACAGGGAGATGGCCCTTTCTCAGCTCTGTCCGTCTGCTATTTGCAATATATTAGGTGTTTTAATCATGGCGGTTGATAGCGAGGTTGAGATGTCTACTCGGTTTTTCAAAGAGCTGACGTCGATCTCGGTTAACCAGGGGACCTCTGGTACTTTTTATGTGAGATTCAGGCCTGGTCGTCGCTTGAGGGTAGTGTCCGATTCTCCGGACAAGACTTCTGATTAGCAGGATAGCTACTTTTTTGCACGTGTTAACGGCGCGCTGACTTTTGATACGAGCAGGGTTTTCCGATCAGCCTGGAACTATAATCCTGGTAGCTTTCCTTATTCTGTGTTTGCCCGTTGATGTCATCAGCTTCATGGGCGTGTTGTTATTTTTTGTTTTGCAGTTCGCTCCACTTCGGGTTGCTGGTCCGCGGCGTTTTCAAGGGATTTGGAGGAGTTAAGAGCTCACAGCGGTGTGAGCTGGCCTTAATCGATGGACGAAGGGGGCAAGAGACTGTTTGATCAAAGGGTCTGTGATTGTCTAGGGAAGGTTGATTCGGGTATGCATACTCTTCTCCTCTCCCTCCCTTTTTTTTTGAAAAAGGAAAATTTGTAATGCTGACGTTGTCTCTCTGTTGTGTCAGTGGTTTTGGAGATGGATCATGTTTCTGAAAGCGATCCGCCATCTCCCTGGCTGTCCAGGAAGAGGCAAAGGATGTCCGAAGTACCTACGGCGGTAATAAATTCGCCGGTGGTTACGATTTACGAAGTCTTTGACGTCCATGAAGATAAGACTGGTTAATTGCAGGAGACGCCTGAGGGTGGCGTGAATCAGGGCGTTTCGCCCGCTGGGGCCCCTAGCGCGGAGAGGAGGGAATCGGATCCTGAGGGTGGTGTCGAGCGTTCTGGGGAAGTTCGACCCTCTTCCTCTTCTGCTCGAGCTGCTGATCTGACGACTGGGTCAGAAGATGCTGGGTTTGGTTCGAGCGAGCCGTCTTGGTCGTATGTACACAAGGGGAAGACGCCTTTGATAAATGATATGCTGTCGTGTGCTAATCTTTTCCAGAGGCTCACGGCCGGTCCGGCAAAGGATCTCATGCCCGTTTCGGACATGCACAAACCGCGTCTGCAGAAGGAGTTGAGTCATCATCTGGTTAAGGTGTGCGTTATCTTGAATTAACTTCGGGACTCTTATGAATTCGAGAGACGTCAAGCTAAGTCGACAGAAGGCATCCTTAGGGAACAGATTGATGTGCTGCGGCATTTTGCTCGTGAGTTGAAGCGGGTTCGTAAGGAGCTTGACGAGGCGAAGGGGGCTTCTGTTGCTCTGTCTTTGGAGAAGGAGAAGGTTGCGGGCTTAGAGAAGCGGTTGGCCGAGCTTGAAGATGAGAAACATAGTCTTTTGTTTGAGGTTGGCTCTCTCAGGTCTAAAGTTTTCCCTTGCTGCTGAGTGTAACGGACTTCGAGAATCCTTTGATGAGCGTCTTCGTTCTGAGCGGGAGTCCGCGTACAAGAAAGCTTCTGAGCGTTTGGAAAAGCTGAGGGCGGAGAGGGAACAGGGGGATCGTTATATTCCCAAGCTCTTGGAGTTCAACCAGGTTACAGGTGTTCATAGTGCGTATCATTTGCTCGCGGATAGTGGTGTCGCAGTTCCCTCTGCATTGATTGCTAAGCTCGAAGAGGTTAAGCCTTGCTTAGAGCGGGAAGTTGATGAGGTGCGACCTGACCCCTTGGATTCTGATGTCTTTTGCATGTCGCCGCTGCGAGGTGACGTTCTGGGTAGAGGAGGGGAAGGTATGGCGTCTCTAGCTGCGCAGGACGGGGTTACTTCTGACGTGCCCAATCTCCCGACGTGACTTGCTTGTTTTTCTTTTTTCTTCCCCCCCCCCCTCCTTTTTTTGTATTTTGGACCTTTGTACGAACATAATTCGCACTTGTAGTTTATTCTTTTGCTTTCATTCTGTTTGACGAATTCGGCGCTGGATTTTTGTTTGTGTGCGCGAGCTGGTTCTATTTTGTTTCAAGCCCGCGAGTAGTTGTCCGAACGTCTTCTTTTTTGGTAGACGTGTCGCTCCGATTTTCGAGGCATGGTCCACATGATATATCATGGTTTTTAGATGTTTTGAGCCATGATATATGTACATAATCAAGTCTTTTATAGAGTCTTTCGAGTCCTTTAGGTGTTTTACAGGTTTTAGCACGTTTGGAGCTTATCTGGAGATTCTGGGAGCTTTTAGAGTGATTTGGCAGCATACATGGATTTCATAGAGTTCATTGGGTGCGTCTGCACTTGGTGTCGGTCGACACCACTTTGGTGTCGGTCGACACCACTAAAGAACGAAATTCCTGCGCATCAAAAATACAGCTTTTGGAGATTTGCAAGATTTACCCAGAAGTTTCCCATATTTACAAGAAAGCCCAAATCGTGTTTTAGCTATTAATTAGGTTTTACAGCCACTTGTGAGGCTAAGTTTTATTCTGGAGATTATTCGATTAGATTAGGAGATTTAGGGGCTTGTCTTGTTCTCGAGAGAGAGGGGATTTCAAACCCATGTTCTTACTCTTTTGGTTTTATATATGATATCTATTTCGACTATGTCTTTTGTGATGATTGATATGTCTGAGTAGATATCCTGTTAGGTTAGGGATTCTCGTTAAGGATTTCAAGGAATGTTAGTGTAATTGATTAATTTGGATTCATCATCTAGTTCTTCATCTAAATCGTTCTTAACGCTTAAATCTGAACTGGCCATTTAGATTACTGATATTAGGTTGATTTTCACAACGAGAGTTGGTTAATTAGCTAGAAAGGATTTAGGTGATCAATTTATCTATTCGCAAAGATATTTGGTTTAGAGGAATTGTGAACGAACGAACTTGGAACTAATGCATGTTTAGAACTCTAGGATTCGCAACGAGAGTTGGCTTGCTAGGTTGTTAGACATAGATAATTATCGCAGCCAGAGCTGGTTAGTTTTACTTCTGTGATTCTAGTTCAAGAACGCTAATAGATTGAATCCTGATTGTTTGTTATCTGATATCCTGATTTCCTGAGAACTTTCTGAAACCCGACGCTTCGCTAATTGCCTACACTCGCCTCATCGCACTCATTTACTTGCTCCTTGTTTATTGCCTTACAATTTGTTTTGCTTAGCTTAATTCGACTACTCATAATCTATCGCGTGAAACTTGAGTCCTTGTGGATACGATACCCTGAAATACTACATTCGCTTAACTGTGCACTTGCAGTAAAATAGGGATATTTCTTGACCTATCAAGTGTTTGGCGCCGTTGCCGGGGACTCTTTGAGTTCGCCGATAGATTTTGTACTAGAATTTAGTCTAAGTGTTTTTCTTTTCTTGTTTACTGATCTCTTTTTCGCATTTTTCTTGTTTCTGCAGGGAAAAAGCGAGCCAGAGAACTTAGTGTAGATCGACATCGCCTTAGCGTCGGTCGACACTCTTCACGAATGCAGTCTGATTTTTAGTGGATGCCCAATCGTCACACCTGAAGCAACCCAGACGAAGAGCTTTTGAACCTCAGACTTGAGGAGCTTGCTAGGCTTGAGAGGACAAACAGAAAGGTTCAGAGATCTTCAAGGATGATGAATCAATTGATTTTGATTCAAGATGCAGAAGGTGTTCTTAGAGATCTGCAAAACAATCCGAACAACAATCAGGGACAGATGATTGATGCTGATGGGAATGTAATTGTCCAAGAGATTGTCCAGCAGCCACAAGGTGAAGCACCTAGAGCACCAGATCCTCCAGCTGAGAGGACTCTTGCTGACTACAACAGGCCTGATGAGTTCTATGCCAACAGGTATGCGATTGTGCCTCCTCCTTTTGAAAGGAACGACTTCGAGCTTAAGACTGAGTATTATGCACTTCTGAGGCAGCACCCTTTTCATGGACTTCCACATGAGCAGCTTATGGATCACATAGAAGATTTTGAGTCATTCCTCACTCGGATGAAGTACAATGGAGTGAGTTATGACTTTCTACACCTCAAACTCTTCCCATATTCTCTCGCTGGAGAGGCTGCAGCTTGGCTCAAGCAGCTTCCACCTGGGAAGCTAACCACTTGGGAAGCAGTGAAGAGAGAGTTCTTGAGGCATTTATATGATGATACTCGTTCCGATCAGCTCAGACATGATCTTCTGACATTCACTCAGGGACCTACAGAGCCTCTTAAGACTGTGTGGGTGAGATTTAAGATGTACCAACGAGACTGCCCTCATCACGGATTCTCTGAAGTTCAGTTGCTAGGCTTTTTCTTCAGAGGTGTCGATCTTTGGTACCAATCAGCGTTGGATGCTGCCAGCAATGGCAACTTCAACACAAGGACTCCAGAGCAGGCCAAGGCATTTATTGAGAACTTGGTGAGCAGCAATAGCGCTAAGAATGTTGATCTGTAGAGGCAAAAATCTGGTGGGAAAGCTGATAGTTCACAAATAGCTGAGTTGAATAACAAGATTGATTCTGTCTACAACATTTTGCTTGGGAAGAAGCAGCCCCATGAGGCATCTGAAGCTGAGGAGTGTGCACAAGAAGCTGTGAATTACATTGGAGGGTTTGGATTTCAGAAGTATGGTACTCAAAATCCTGCTTTTTCACTCAGAAGTCTGCATTCCAGAAGCTTTTCCAGCAGCAGAACAATTCCTTCTCAAGGAACTATGGAGCTTCTTCTTATCAGGCAGCTCCTGTTACTAATGCTCATGAGAGTAGACTAGAAGCTATGATGGAGCAGTTACTTGAGGGGCAGACAAAGACCACTGTGGACTTCAACAAGAAGCTTGATGATGTGTATGAAGATCTAAATAGGAAGTTTGAGTCTTTCAACAATCATGTAAAGCAGCTAGATACACAGGTGGCTCAGATTTCAAGTTCTGTCAAATGGAAGAATGCTCAGAATGCTCATGTCAACGCCATCTCAGTTCAGGTTGAAGATAGACTGGATCAGGAAGAAGGATTTGAAGTTAAGGCTGTGAAAATCATGGAAAACAGAGAAGAATCCGAGCTTTCAGACTCAACGTCGATCGACACTGATCATGAGTGTCGGTCGACACTCCTTGAAAACCCCGAGTTCGAGAGTTTCGACGGACCGAAATCGACCGAGATCGACATTGATCTTTTGACTATAGCTCTCGGTGTCGATCGACACCCACTTTGTGTCGGTCGATACCAAGTTTTGACGGCAATTTCGAGTTCGCATAATGAACAGAAATCGACCATGCCCGACATTGAAGGGTCGACACCACTTCAGCGTTGGTCGAAGCTACGGTCGGGAAGACTCAATTTCATCCAAATCTGATGTTTTTGCTAAGGAAAAGGTCTACAAACCTCCTATATCGTTCCCCAGAGTTCCTATGAGGTCTAAACATGAGCAGAATGTGGTCAAATGCATGGTGGTGATGGATAAGAAGCTAAAGGAAACTCCACCAGCTGATGCTTCGCGATTTCATCCTTGTGTGGAGAGTGCAAATAAGATGATCTACTGATGGATATTTGAAAGAAGGGATGATGATTGTATCTAAGAGAGTCAATTCTGTGCTGCTGAATCATATTCAGGAGAATCTTACAGATCCATGAGTCTTTGTGCTAGACTGCTCATTCTTCGAGGACAACTTCAAACACTCTCTGTGTGATTTGGGATCTGGTGTGATTCTCATGCCATACTCTGTGGCTGTGAGGTTGGGGTTGCTGGACTTCAAACAAACTAGGATCTCTCTAATCCTAGTTGATCGATCAAAGAGGATCCCAGAAGGAGTTCTTGAGGACATCCCTATCAGAGTTGGAAACTACTTGATCCCAACAGACATTGTGGTGCTAAAATATGATATGGAACCGGATGATCCTTTGCTACTTGGCAGACCCTTCTTAGCTACGGTTGGAGCAGTGATTGATGTGAGGCATGGTCTTATTGATCTCCACCTGGAGATGAGCCTCTACATTTCAAGATGGATAAGCTGCGAAAACCCACAATTGATGGTCAAGCCTTCAGTGTTCAGCTAGAACAAGAAGCTCAGATTTGTGAGGCTACAATGTCTGATATTGAAGAAGAGAAGATGGTGGTTCCTCATGAATCTACTCTAACATCTCCAGAACCTGCAACTGCTCATAAGCAGAAATCTCCAAACAGCAGACATCCACCAAAGCGAAGGTATGCATCCTCTAAACTCAATCCTCCTAACTTCATTGCTGTGAATATAGGGAAACGCTCTATCCCACCCAAGCTTCGCTCCCGCCCTGGATCTATTCCCTCTTTCCTTGGACAAGCTCATGCGGATACTGCTTACAAACCTCCATGGATGAGGAGACTTTCGCAGAGGCACTCACACCCTCTGTTGAGACCCCCATGAGCCTGATCTCCTACCTATAGTCAAACTAATGACTAAAAACAAGTGCTGAGTGGGAGGCAACCCACTGTTGGGTCAGTTTTACTTTTCTTTTTGATTTTTGATTTTGTTTCTTTGATTTTTCTGGTTTTTGGTGTTTCAGAATGTGATGAACAGGATTGCAGACAACAGTGTCGATCGACACGCCTTTAGTGTCGGTCGACACCAAACTCGAAAACACGGACCATAATCGAGGACGCTCGATTCAGATCAGATTTGTGTCGACCTAAGCCTTGTGTCGTTCGACACTGGCTGTGTGTCGGTCGACACCAACTGCGACTGCAGGTAAGGTTTCTGATTTTCCGAATTTTTGCCGGATTTATACCTTGTTCTCCCGAACCCAAGCTGCGATAACACTGGGGACAGTGTTGTTTAAGTGTGGGGGAGGTAGTTACTGACCACCGTTTGTTTTTTTTTCTTAGTGCCAGTCCTTTGTTTTCAAAATTGTTTTATTGAGTCAAAATTGGTATGAAACCATGATTTTCCGAGGAGATTTTTCGCTAGAACAGGAACTAAGTGACCATTGGACGAACTTGCATTAGCTCTATGACTGTTAGAAAACCACACAAGGATCAACCTACCAAGGACACCCATATCTTCTCAGGTATTCTGAGGATCCACTATTAACTTCACCTCTAATCATGACTTAATCTTCTCACTCAGGGGCTTGGTATCTCTGGATCGGATTCCTCTGATGTGCCTGACACAGCCTATAATCCTGTTTGAGTATGGTTCCCTTCTCCCCTCCTTTAAAAGTAAAAAGAAGCAAACTGCGGATAAGCTTGTAGCTTCGAGTGGTCACAGGAGTGGTAGAGACCCCTATTACTAGGCCTGGGACTTCGGTTCGGTTACCGTTCGGTATTTCGATTTGGTTTTATATCTCAGGGCTACATATATATATATATATATATATATATATATATATATATATCAAACTCACAAACAAAAACTGACAAAAGTATATATATATATAGTGGAAGATTGAAACTTTTATGAAAATCAAAATCGATCGACAACTTCGGTTCTTTGGTTCGGTTACTCGGTTTTTCGATTTTTTTGGTTTTTAAAAAAACTACCGATCGGTTTTTTTCTTCGGTTCGGTTTCGGTTCGGTTCATTAAAACTACGGTTCGGTTCGGTTCGATAATTTCGGTTCGGTTTTATATCCAAGGGCTACCTATTACCTCCTGTGTATCCATGAAAACATGCCCAAAGTAACACCCCGAATAAAAAGGGAAGAGCACTGATAGAAAAAATAAAATGATACCCAGTGGGGAAAAATCAGTTCCTAAGGGAGAAAGGGAGAAGAAAGGAACCAGAAACCGATAGTTTGGTGGTCAGGTACTGACTGGGTTGAGTCCATGTGTCCTCTGATCGATATTCCCTCTGTGAGACCGCACTTAAATATATACAGAGGTTAGTGTGGTGAATTTGGATGCTCTGTCTTCATTGTGGAGTTTACTTGGGGACAGTTGCTAAGTGTGGGGGGAAGTACTTTGTGGTCTTGATCTCTGCAAGGATGTTTTCAGTGGCTCACTAAGTGAATGTGAATGCGAATGTTCCTAAGACTAAATGAGTTTCTGTGTTTTCAAACCTCTTTCTCATTGCTTTGGTTCTTTATTTGCTTGAGGGCAAGCAAAGGCTAAGTGTGGGGGAGTTGATATATCATTGTTTTTAGATGTTTTGAGCCATGATATATGTACATAATCGAGTCTTTTATAGAGTCTTTCGAATCCTTTAGGTGTTTTACATGTTTTAGTACTTTTGGAGCTTATCTGGAGATTCTGGGAGCTTTTGGAGTGATTTGGCAGCATACATGGATTTCATAGACTTCAATGGGTGCGTCTGCACTTGGTGTCGGTCGACACCACTTTTGTGTCAGTCGACACCACTAAAGGACGAAATTCTTGCGCATCAAAAATACATCTTTTGGAGATTTGCAAGATTTACCCAGAAGTTTCCCATATTTACAACAAGGCCCAAATTGTGTTTTAGCTATTAATTAGGTTTTACAGCCACTTGTGAGGCTAAGTTTTATTCTGGAGATTATTCGATTAGATTAGGAGATTTAGGGGCTTGTCTTGTTCTCGAGAGAGAGGAGATTTCGAACCCCTGCTCTTACTCTTTTGGTTTTATATATGATATCTATTTCGACTATGTCTTTTGTGATGATTGATATGTCTGAGTAGATCTCATGTTAGGTTAGGGATTCTCGTTAAGGATTTCAAGGAATGTTAGAGTAATTGATTAATTTGGATTCATCATCTAGTTCTTCATCTGAATCGTTCTTAACGCTTAATCTGAACTGGCCATTTAGATTACTGATATTAGGTTGATTTTCACAACGAGAGTTGGTTAATTAGCTAGAAAGGATTTAGGTGAGCAATTTATCTATTCGCAAAGATATTTGGTTTAGAGGAATTGTGAACGAACGAACTTGGAACTAATGCATGTTTAGAACTCTAGGATTCGCAACGAGAGTTGGCTTGCTAGGTTGTTAGACATAGATAATTATCGCAGCCAGAGCTGGTTAGTTTTACTTCTGTGATTCTATTTAAAGAACGCTAATAGATTGAATCCTGATTGTTTGTTATCGGATATCCTTATTTCCTGAGAACTTCCTGAAACCTGACGCTTCGCTAATTGCCTACACTCGCCTCATTGCACTCATTTACTTGCTCCTTGTTTATTGCCTTACAATTTGTTTCGCTTAGCTTAATTCGACTACTCATAATCTATCGCGTGAAACTTGAGTCCTTGTGGATACGATACCCTGAAATACTACATTCGCTTAACTGTGCACTTGCAGTAGAATAAGGATATTTCTTGACCTATCACCACGCGCCATTATTGTTCTTTGAAGGAGTTACTTTGCGTGTTTATGGGGAAATGAACCGCCGTTTTGTATTGAAAGCATGCATTGGTAACTGACGCATCGTTTGAATGCGTCGTTTGTTGCCCTTGTTGCCTTTGGTGGTTATAAATACTCCTCCTTTTCCTTCGATTTTTCATAGCTTGTTCTTCTTCATGTTTCTTTTCTCTCTTTGTTTTTTCTTGAGTGTGTTTTAGTCTTTTCCTTCGGGTTCGATTGTAGGGTTGGGTCCTAGTGTGTTGTGGCAGCAAGGCCGCTCTGCCAATGGGATTCTCGTCAGTGCTCATCGTTGGGCGGCTCCGGCCGCCGGAATTTCTATTTTCCTTTTCACCAATCGGACTCGTGTTTTTTATGCTAAATGGGGGCTTGTTGGTATGTGAAAACGTACCCATAACCGCCCTTGCTTGTCGCTTTTGCGAACGTAAGGGCGACGCGCAGTCCCTCCTGTTGGGTGGATCTGATGCGTCGCTGATTTTAGTAAGGTGTCGGAGGCTGTCCTTTCTTGAACTTGTCCCTTTTGACGTAAGTATGAAGTTTCGCTTATTGTGATGTGTATTTTACTTTTCTTTCTGCTGAGTCGTCCTCGTTTTTTTTTTTTTGCAGGGCAGCGGGCTCGATATCAAGCTGACTCATTTTCCTCCGAATAAGGGGAGGATTCCTTTGGGGAGAGCGGCTGATGTAAGAGTGGCCAGGGGAACCGTGGGGTCGGGCTTCGGGGTCCGGCCATCCTTTTTGGTGTGCTGAGGTCTGCTTGCCCGAGCTCTCCTACCCCACGATGATCCTCCTCGGTTTGGTTTCGTCGTACTACACTGCTGGACCTCTGCCTTTGAGGTTGTGCCGGGAGCAGACGACGAAATCGTCTTTCAAGAAAGAAGTTCGACTCCTTCTCGGATGGAATCGGGCTCATAACACGAGCTCCAGTCCGGAAGAAATCGTCTTTCAAGAAATTAGGTTTGTTTTGTAGCTTGTTGTTTTGTTGTTGTTTTTTTGTTGTTGTTGTATGTTTCTTTTGTAATTTCGAAGAGAATGAAATAAGAGAAAGAAGAGTTTTATTCTTGCCTCCTTCCTCGTTGTTTTTTATTTATTTGTTGTTTGCGAGTCGTTTCTCGGCTTTAGGACGAGATCAAATTTTAGGTGCGAGTATGTGCCCGGCTTATCCTATCTTTGATTTTCTAGGATCGAAACAAAGCTTGCCCATTTATATACAGAAGTTTGTGAGCGCGAGCTTTGGCTCGGCTTTCCTCGTCATCTGCTAGGTTATCTAGGCGCGAGTACGTGCTCGGCTTATCCTGTGGAGCCCTTGAACATAGTTATGCGGTGGAGGTGATAAATAGATTTTTAAGATCTTGCTATCAATCCCTCAAAAATACCAATGTGTCATTGTAGTACTTGAGGTTGTCAATCCTAATTGGGTGTGAGTCTAGCCAAAAGGAATACATAAAACTAAATGATCTAAGCCAATTAAAAGAGATTCTAGAGAAGCAATCTAGGTGATTAAGAAGCAAAAGCAAACAAAGCAATAAGATAAAGAGAGTCCTAGAGATGAGGTCAATGAGTTAAAGCTATCAAGGGATGATCTTATATAAGTGCCAATCAATCACACAAGCAATGATCCTATAAGTAGCTAATTACACTTTCATGCAACTAACTCTATGCTAAACAAGAAATAATCATCTCTCAATATAAAATCACAAGAAAGCAAGCATTCAATCACAATCATTAACCACTAAAGCAAGTCTTTAATCCTTAGTCTAGAACTCAAAATACTAAATCAATCTTATCTCTAAGCAAAGATTCTTTTAACCAACTCTTAATCAAGATCAATCTATCAATTGTGATCAAGAATCAATTAAGCATGTAAAACAAGTTCATTTGACTATTAAACACCTTAGACATCAATTCTCATTGGCTAAGCATGCAAAATCTCTAATTAGGTTCTATCAAGCATTTTATCAAACACCTTGTGGGCATGAAAAAGACTTAAGATCTAAATCAACAATTTCTTGTAAATATAGCATAGAGAACAACCTAATAAGGAAAGATTAACATAAATAAAGTCCTAAACACCTTAGATCATCCCTAATCAAGCCCTAATCTACCTCATCTCAAAGACCCAAAATGACTACTCACTAATCAATATTTTCCCAACTAAACCCATAAAGATTAAGTGAGAAAATATGATTAGAGAGATGAAATTAAAAAGATAACAATACTTGACTAAGACTTAAAATAAAAATTTACAAATTGTTTAATATTCAAAAGGGGTGAAAGAAGTTTATGAAATAGAAGATACTCCCAAAATTATGTCAAAAAACATGTTTATAGCCTTTTTAGCCCGTAGTGGCAAGTTGTAATTAAAGGCAATTGGGGAGGTCTTGCATCGGGAGAGCTTGCCCGATATACTGAACCGATGGATTCTCTGTGCGAGTGGGAGTGAAGTTCGGATGTAAACATCGACTGCACTAACCCGATGGGTGAAACCGATATAATCACTGTCCTAAGTAGGCCTGGGCATTTGAACCGGAACCGATTACCCGAACCGGAACCGACCCGAAATTACCCGACCCGAAACCGATTTGGTTATATAGCATTTATCCGATGGGTAATTTATTTTGGACCCGTGGGTAACGGGTAATACCCGGAACCGAACCGATACCCGAACAGGTATCCGAATGACCCGAAAATATTAAATATATTAGTTATTTTTCGGATATTATAGATATAATTTTGGTATTATGGGTATTTTTAAAGTTTTATTTTCAGTTTTTGAATATATTTTTAACATTTCATATAATTTTTTCTGTTTTTCTTTGTTTTCGGTTATTTTTTTATAGTTTTCGGAAAAAAATTTCCAGATTTTTGGGTTTAATTCAGATATTTTTAAAAATTTTGGGTAAAATTCGGTTCTGAAATTTTAGACCCGAACCGACCCGAAACCGATTGGACCCGAACCGATACCCGACTCGAAATTGCATAGGTACCTATTGGGTAAATTTTTTCTCAACCCGAAAGAACCGAAACCGAATGGATCCTACCCGGAACCGACCCGAATACCCGAATGCCTAGTCCTAAGCATGACGTGAAGGAGGAAAATGGGCTTCATCAAAAGTGGGCTTGTCATGCAAAGGTGGGTTGGGTCCAAGACTATTTTGTCTTCTAGTTAGCCGATGTTGCATCCATGCTCTTGATCACGTAACTCATCTCTTCACATCTTCGCTTAACTCATGCTCTTCACGTAACAACAAACGGCCAAAGACATTTCCATTTTCCTCTTTTCTCATTGTTCTCCCAAGCCATCCAAACCTTATAAGAAACTCCAAAACACCTAGGCCAAAACACACTACAAAGGATATTAAAGCATACTAGTCCTAGCTTTATGCTATCTAAACTCCTAAATGCAAAAAAAAAAAAAAATACATATAAGAAATCAAAGTCAAACAATGTAAAAGTTGCTGAAAACATGCATTAAAACAAAGTTTAAATGTCTTAAAATATGAATACATCAGGAGGTCCGGCTTACACAACTTTTTCTAAGGACTCGTGCGGATCTGGCCCCGGCTTACATATCGTTAAAACGACGACGTGACGCAATGTTACTGTGTATGGGACACATGTTTATTGGATCGAACATTTGGCCAGAATGTCGATTGTTAGTTGTTAAGTGGTTAAGTCGTACGAAAATGCATGAATATATCTCTAAAAGTTTGAAAAATATAGAGGTGGCTGCACCTTTCATAGGTTTCCTACATACTCTCCGAGGAGAGATCAAGCCAAGCGTAGTTCTTTCTTTTACATATTTTGAGCCGCAGCTCGATTACTAGTATATATATATGGTTTGGGAAGAGTTAGGACGTTTTACTTGCATGCATGATGCTTGTCTTACTTTGTTCGAGGTGCGAGTCTTGACTGTTTTCTTCTGGGTGCGAGGTGGCGGTCACCTGCTCGGATACAAAGCATGACGTTTGTCGCACTCTCCGCTCCACTGTAAAACAATACCTTGAGATTCTCTGGCTGCCGCGGAGCGTAAAAAATTCCTCGGTCGGGAATTTTATGCATTGGTGGTACAATGAAGGTACTGCTTTCATGGCGTGGATCGAAGGGGTTCCCAAGATCACATTGTAGATTGTGGGACGGTTTATCATGACGAACTTGACGAACTTGGTCATGCGCCCAATGTGCACTGGTAGCTTGATCGTCCCGATTGTCGTGGTCGTGTCTCCGGCGAATCCAGTGAGAGGTTTCTCCGAACACTTCATTCTGTAATCGCGGAGTTCCATCCTTTGCAGAGTTTCTTCGAATATGAGGTCGACAGAACTTCCCGTGTCGATTAGGATTTTGGTGACTTCACAATCTCCGATTTGGAGTTCGACGACGAGTGGGTCGTTGTGTGGTTTTTCCAGGTCCTCTTCGTCCTCCGAGTTGAAGGTGATCTGGGTGCCTGGTTTCAGTTCTTCGGGCACATTCATGTTCCATTGTTGGCTTGCATCGGCTTTTTGGCTGTAGGCCGTTATCGATTTTACCGAGTCGTTGCAAGTGGGAAGTCCTCCCATGATCATGTTGATCTGCTTCCTAGGTGTCGGTGTGTATTCTTCCTCGTCGTCACTGGCTCGCTTTGGTAGTTCTGTGTCGATGTCACTCTGCTCTGTTTTCTGCTGGCTCATTTACCTTGCTTTTTCTTCCTGTATGAGCTTGAACCGTTCTCCCTCGTTCTTAGGCTGTCGCGGTGTTTCTTCATTTCCGGGGGACGTCGTCGGGGGGGGGGGGGTTGCGGTTTGTTATGTTCGTTACTCCTTTTTGATATTCGCTAAATAGGAGGTTTTGGAGATGTCGACATTCCGCGGTGATGTGTCCGGAGCGCTGGTGGAAGTTGCAGAAGGTCTTTTCTTGATCATCGGACCGTATGTATTTGTACCACGGTCGGCCTTGCTGGTGGTTCATCTGATTGCGTCATGGCTGTTGAAACGTTTGTTGGTTTGTCTGCTGCTGCTGCTCGCCAACTTAGCATGTTGTGGCTTTCTTTCCCTTGTCGTCAGAATTATCAGGAGCTGTGTCTTTGCTCTTCTTGCTTGAGGCGAATTTCTTGGCGAGTAGATACTTCTCTTCTTCTATCTCAACGAAAACGGCCGCTCGGTGGAGGGCGTCCTCGAGGGTCTGCGGCTTGTTTATGGCCAGCTCGTCGCGAAATGGTGATTCGTACCAAAGCCCGTTTCGTAATGCTGGGAGCCACTCGTTATCCGTTACTATGATCTTTGAGACGATGACTTTGAACCTGTCGATGTAGTATCTGAGGGGTTCTTTTGGCCCTTGGCTTACAGCCCAGAGGTCGGCGCTCGAGGCCCCTTCCTGGATGAACATGGAGTAATGCTTCATGAAAGTACTCGTCAATTGATGGTAACTATCGATGGAGTGAGCTTCTAGCCGCGAGAACCAGTTGAGGGCGGCGCCGCTCAGGTTTTTGACAAACAACTAGCAGAGGCCGGCATCGCGTTCTTCTGGCGAGAACTGGGTTCGCCCCATCGTGATACTAAAGGCCGTCATGTGTTGCCCCGGATCAGAGCTGCCGTCGTAGGTAGTCAACTTGATCTTCCCAGGGTGTTTGACTGGCGTTCCTGTTATCTTACTCGTGAATGGCGTGTTTTGGGTTTCCTTCAAGACTCTATCTATTTCGAGGGATGAGCTAGTCGCTTTGTGAACTTTCGACGTCATGTGATCCGGTTGGATCTTGAGTGATTCGAGTTCGCTGTTCCTGCTACCCCCGGCCTGACTTTGGGTGTACCCGGCTGGTGGTAGTTCCAAGTGAATGGTTGGTCGCCTGCTTGACTCGGTATTTAAAGGTGGTGTTTCCCCGAACAAGACCCTTGGGAGCCGCGGGGTATTGTTTTCAGTTGCTTGAGATGTTTGGAAACCGGTAGCCTGTAGATAGTTGATTCGTTCCCTGCATGAGTCTTGATTGCTTGTGAGCACGTCGAGACGAGCGTTGTTGTCTCTGGTCAGCTCGTCGACCTGTGCCATCAAGGTTCTTATGAGAGAGGAGACGTCCTGATTTTGATCGCCTGATCGTGCTTCGTCCCGACGTGTGCCGGCTACCCTGGTTTGATCGGTCCGAGTGTTAACTGGTGAAATCGGTGACTCCAAGCTCGGGCGAGCGGGCTTCGGGTTTGCTCGGGCGACTTTGGGTCATTATCTGTTAACGATGGTCCTGTCATCCCGGCTTCGTCTTAGAGTGAAAAGAAGTTTATAACGATCCCCACAGACGGCGCCAATTGTTGTTACCGAAATTCGACCTAGTCAATATTACGGGCTACGATATGAAATGTCCGAACTACAAGGTGAGATATGAATTAAAAGTGAGGTCGGAACCGTTCTTTATTGATCTTAAGGCCGGAGCCGAGCTATGAAAAGGATGGTACGAGGTGTGAGTCCGTGAAATGACATGCTCACTAAACAATGCTTTGAGGTCGGAGCTTTATAGAAGTAGCTCGGCCTCTCGCAAGTTACAATCTCTCTAAAATGAAGGGCAAAGGGTCCTATTTATAGCGCTTTGATGCTGATTTCTCTTCGGGCCGTTGACTCCTTAGCGGGCTTGTCTTCTTGGGCCGTCATTGAATGTGATTGATTTAGACAAGATTTCCAAGGGGCTTTGGATGGGTGCTAAACCCATATCCAACATATACTTACACATATGCACACACCACATACATATATACACGTGTGTACATCCAATTTCATTTGATTCTCCATATGCATAAATATATGGAAGTCCTGTGTCTTTATTATACGACGCAGCCCCATTTAACCATTTCCTAAAAGTCTATAGTCTGGTTTTTCTGGTTTAATTAAAATGTTATTTCTGCGTTGGCGTTCAAATAAAAAAAAACAAACAATGGTCTCTCATCTGTGCTTATCAAATAATTTTCTATTTAACAAATACAAATCTATGCTTAATTACGCTCATATATATATATTCTCTCTGTATGTCTCTATCTCTTTCTCTCTCATTCATCATATTTACACAAGTTTTCTCTTAACTAGGACATCTTGAGAGAGAAATTAAGATATGGGGAAGGTAACCAAATCTGGAGAGAGACCAAAGCATAGACATAGGAAAGGTTTATGGTCACCTGAAGAAGACCAGAAGCTCAAGAGTTTCATCCTCTCTCAAGGACACACTTGCTGGACCACTGTTCCCATCCCAGCTGGTCTTTTTCTTCTTTAATCTCTACAATCTTTAATTAGACTCTTAATCCTCATCATTATTGTAATCACTAATCACATCCCTAACTAAGTGAAATTACTGTGGCAGGATTGGAAAGGAATGGGAAAAGCTGCCGATTAAGGTGGATTAACTACCTAAGACCAGGATTAAAGAGAGGGACGTTTAGTGCAGATGAAGAAGAGACCATCTCGACTTTACATTCATCCTTGGGTAACAAGTAAGAAAAAAAACCTAATGATTTTTTTTTTCCTTTTCTTCTACAACTCAAACATGAACACTCATGAATCTGAATCCGGGTTATGATATAATTCGACGGTAATATTAGTATAAATAACTAGGCTATAAGTTTCAATCGTAAAGAAGAGCAAAATTAGCAGTTTTTTTTTTTTATAATAATTTGGGTCTAATTAGGTGGTCAAGGATTGCGAAATACTTACCGGGAAGAACAAACAATGAGATCAAGAACTATTGGCATTCCTATCCGAAGAAGAGTGTGGATCCTAAAACCCACACTCAATTTTTAGAGTGTATGAACGAGCTGATTTGTAAAGTAGGTGGGCTAGATTCTTGATTAAATGTAATCAACGAGCTAACAACAGTGAAAAAGTGGATTTGTATTGATTTGGAATGTGTGAACAATAAGAACTCGAACTACAGACTGATTGTGAGTCTTAATGTTAGATTAAAGTTTTCTCTCCCAAGTCGGATCCCCCTTTCTGTTGTCGAAGCCCTCCTTTATAGCCCTTAGCTTCACAACTATCTTCCTTGACCTTCGGAGCCAGCTCCAACAACTCGCGGGATCCTCGGGATTACGTGCTCAGTCCATCTCCTCCTTTGTAGCCGGTTGGTTGTTTAACGGTTTGAGTGGCGTCCACCGAGTTGCTCTACGAAGTCGGAGCCTCCTACTGGACTAGGCTTCGGTATAAATGTAATCGGGCCTAGCTGCTGAGACTGAATCATGCCTTATTCAACTGATTTAGCTTGAGAGTGAAATCTGGCCCAAACATTTGCCCCCCAGCCTTTTAAGCGAGTTCCCGAGCTTGAAAGGCGAAATCTTCTCGGGTAAGGCCCACAGTTTCCTTGGATAAGGCCGGATCTAGCAGTTCAGATCGCGCCAGAGATTTTTGGACGATTCAACTTCCCACATGCACCGTCGGATGGCACGCAAAGGGAAATCCCGCCAAAACGAGTGGATGGGATGAGCGCGTGGCGCCAGCTGTGCGCGTCTGTGGCGCGTAGAAAGATGCTCGCGTGATTTGACGGTTGCGATATGCGAGATTTGAAAAGATTTACGGAGTCCCGAGATTGCGTAATTATGACGTCTTTATAATCCACCTCCTCGTAAACCCACTCTCCAACACACAACCGCCGTCTACGAGGTAACTTCTCCACTTCTTCTTTATAGCGCTTGTTCCCCCTTTTTTATCTTTACGCTTTTATCTCTCTTTCTTTTGCGGTTTTCTCTTACCTGTTTGCGAAAAGGAAAACTGCTTTTTTGAGATCTTTAGACGATGTCGAAATCGAATCTAGCTGTAGTCAAAAAGGAAAAGCAGATGGTTGAAGAAGAGGAGTACGAGCACCCCATTCCGACTACGAAGGCGGAGGATATTGAGGGTTTGTACTCGTCGTGCGGTGTACCGAGGTCGGTAAAACTGAAGCTTCTTGATCCCGGAGAAACACCGGAATCGGTTAGACCGGGTTATTGCTGTGCCTATAAGGTTTACTTCGAAAAATGCAATCTGGTCTTTCCGATTCCTCGTCTTCTGTTGGACGTACTGGGCGAACTCGGGATGGCGCTTCCGCAGCTAACCCCAAACTTCATCCGCTATCTCATCGGCCTATTGGTTAGGGCCCGAGAGGAGGGAGTTCCGTTCGATTTGTCTGTTCTTCACGATTTGTGCTCGATCAAACATAACTTGGCGACGGGACTCTTCTACCTTTCTCCTCGGAGAAGTTTGGCGGTCTTGGTGGCGGTGCCGAACCGGGAGGATCGTTGGAGAGAGCGGCCCCTCAAGTTCAAGCTCGATCGTCATTCGATCGGAGATTACGATCCCTCTAAAATCGCGACCGCGTGGTCGAAGTCTGTTGGTTAGAGATAATGTTTAGCTAGGGTTTCTTCTATTGCATGTCGGTTTTGGCCTTATCCTAAGATATCTGAGCGTTTATTTTTCGATGTTTGCAGAGATCCCAGAGAGGTTTGGAATAACTCCCGCGATCAGGAGATTAGCAGGCATTCTTGGCTCCAGGGACGTGCTTTGGACTTCTTTTAATTTCGACAGAGTAAAACGCGCACTCGAACTTCCGGAGGCAATAGAGCCGTTGGAGACTCGTCCTGCTTTGATCCTTATCGGTGAGTGTATGGCCGTTCTTTTTTATATATATAGTTCGGGTGCGAGTCTCGACTCCTTTTCCTTGTTCTATAGCTTCCCGAGAGCACTCGCTTTCTGAAGCTGCTTCGTCAAGTACAACCCAGACAAAGAAAAAGATGAGGAGACGTCCCACCGTTCGTGAGTCATCCAAGAGGCCTTCTGAGAAGGCGACGTCTGGCGGTTACGCGCCCATCCGTGCTGGTCAGCTGAGTGATGCTCTGGCTGGCGCGATTAACGATGGGAGGTCTGGAGGCGTTCCCCCACCGCATCCGCGTCGGGACACGGAGTCTGGGAAGGGACCGGAGGCTGTACGCCCCGACCAAGTGATTCATCTGAGTTCCAGGGCTACCGGGAGTGATTCCTCGGTGCAGCCCTTGAACAAGAAGCCTCAACATGAAAAGGAGGCAGCTGCTGGGTCAGGCTCGTCGCATGCTCCGGGGTCCAAACCGTTTCACTGGAAGTTTGAACACACGAAGGATTTCCCGATCACGGATGATCCCGATGGACTCGCTCATTTGCTCCGTCATTGTAAAGCGGCTGGGTGCTCTCTGCCTTCGGTGAAGAACCTGATTGGCCGGGAGCTGCGAGTACCGGAGCGAACAAGGCGGCAGAGATCGGAGTCCAGGAGAAGCTAGGCGGTGAAGGCGAGAAGGCTGGTGGTGAGGAGCAGGGCTGATGGCTGCTCCTTTTTAATTTCTATTTTTTTTTTTTTTGGAATCCCCTAAAGCCCCCTTTTGGGCTAAAGTTGAACTCTCTTTAATTTTGCTTTCGGTGTTGCCCGGGAGGGCTTTTATCCATAACTCTTTTTGGCTAGGGTGAGCCTTTTAATGCACGCTTTTATGTTTATGTTTTCGTTCGAGTTTGGACCTTTCAGTTTAGCAAAATATCGAGGTTCGCTTATGCGTTGTCAGTTTGCAAGTTGAACCTTCGAGTCGTGAAGTAGAACTCTTGATTTTTGTTATTTAGTCTGGCCAGACGTTCCTTGCATTCTGGAGTTCGTTTCGCGACTTAGAGCCCTTTTTGGTTCGCTATGGTTTGGATACCTGTTTAACCCGTGCAAAGTTTGTTTAGGGTTTACTTCCGAGTTTTTTTTCGAGTTGCGGGCTTTGGAAGATTACTCCGGAGGAATCTTCTGGAGTTGTTGTTCGCGAAACACTTAAGGTTTTAAGACTTGGCGTATTTGCGATTTGTGTATGTAGCCCGCGTCTGCTGTAAAGAGGTTTGGTGTGGACTCGGAGCGACGCGTAGAGTTGAGTTTATACGAAGTAAAACTTGTGTAAAGTAAGACTTTATTTAATGTAAACTTTCATGTTTGCTATTGCCAAGGTTTTAAGACTTGGTGAATTCGCAATAGCACGTGTTGCTTATCACGAAACTTGATAGGAATACGAAGAGATATGTAAAAAAATTCATTAATGTATTCTCCAGAGTTTACATTGATGTATTGGGTGATAACCTTGTACTCCCCCCCGAAAAACGAAAAGGTGGAATGAAAGAATTTCTAAGTTTTTGGGTGGAGTGGCTGCACTCGAAGTTCGAGCTGCCTACGTACCCCGCCAAGGGATCAAGCCTAACGTAGTTCGATTATTGTGAGTACTCACGGGTGGTATAGTGTGAGGTTCGCGGCATTCCACGGCCTCTTCACGGGTACTCCGTTTTTGTGTTTCGTGAGCTTGTAGACGCCGTCTCGGACGATCTCGGTGATTCGGTAGGGGCCTTCCCAGTTCGTCCCGAGTTTACCGGCGCATGGCTCTCTAGTGTTTGAATAGACCTTTTGCAGTACTAAGTCTCCCACGCTAAACCTCCGGAGTCGGACTCTGGAGTTGTAGTAGCGGGAGGTTGCTTGCTGGTAGTTTTGCATTCGTATCAGTGCTCGGTCAAGTTGTTCCTCGATCATATCTAGACGATCTCGGAGCATCTGTTCGTTTAGTTCCTCGTGTCTGGGGCTTAGGGCCCTCCTGATAGTCGGAACTGATACCTCCGCAGGGACCACCACCTCCATTCCGTAAGCCAACGAAAATGGAGTCTCGCCGGTCGCGCTGTGAGGTGTAGTGCGGGAAGCCCATAGGACTCCCGGTAGTTCCTCAGACCATGCGGACTTTTTGGAGTCGAGTCTTTTCTTGAGGCTACTTAGCAGTGTCTTGTTCGCAGCTTATGCCTGACCGTTCCCTTGGGGGTATCTCGAGGTGGTCAGGCGTATCTTCCAAGTTTTACAGAAATTTCTGAAAGCTCTGGAGATGAACTGTGAACCGTTATCTGTTACTATTTCGTAGGGGAGTCCGTGTCTGCAGACTATGTGTTCCCAGATGAAGTGTCGTACTTCGATTTCCGTGGTTTGCTGATAGGCTTTAGCCTCTATCCACTTGGTGAAATAATCGGTCAATACCAGCAGGTATTTTAGTTGCTTCGGCCCTGAAGAAACGAGTTGAACCACTATATCCATTGACCACCTCATGAAGGGGTAAGGTGCGGAGATGGAGGATAATTTTTCTGCAGGCTGATGGATGATTGGGGCGTGCCTTTGGCATTTATCGCATTGCTTTGTGTAGTTTTCGCAATCGGCGATCATGGTTAGCCAGAAAAACCCTTGTCTTTTGATGCGGATGGCTAGGGCCCATCCTCCGGAGTGATTTCTGTTGGAATTGTGTCCAGTAATCTCGGTACTGTCTCTAGAAAGTAAGAGTATGTCAATGATCAGACATAAGTCATATAATACTGGGGGTCATGATGGCTTGCTAGAGTCCGCTCATGATCTATAAGTCTTGGACTTATTGCCTTTATTATATGATCCCATATGGGTCACACGCCTAAGCTAACAGGAAAATGTGTAGGAACGGTGTAGCAGAAGTACGGTAAAAGTGCTAGGCATTTACTGTACTTAGAGAGAATAATTGGGTTTGGCCACTATGTGTCGATCGATACACAAGGAGTATCGATCGACACAGTGCGCGAACGCCTCGGAGTTAATTGGCCTTTGGGCCAAATGGCCCAAAACGAACTGAACGAGTTTTATAAACTCAAGACGAGTTCAGGTCGAGTATAAGCCCTAGCCGCGAGTCTCCTCTCTCTCTCTGCGCCGATTTCCTCCTGGTCTAGCAGCCTCTTCCTGCTCGGTGTGCGTGTGTGAACCTCTGGAGGAGTTACCTCTCGGTGGCTCTCTGATCTCTGATATACCATCCCTTTCCGCTGCAATAAACAGGTATAAGGTGAGATCATCAATTGTTTCTATTCGAGAAGAACCTAGATCAGCATGTTTAGGATGATCTGAATCTGGAATTGAATCAGGATTGACTAAACATTCCTTCAGTGGTATCAGAGCTTTAGGTTCTGGTTTTTCTTGTTTAGATTCAAGTTTAGGATTGTTTTTCTTGTTTAAAAGTGTTTTGAATCAACTACTGATAAGAGAAATCACTTAAGTAACAAGAATTGAACCCTAAACACATGAAAAATCGCATGATCAAGCTATATGATTTGATGTGCGATCTGATCCGAGAGAATGAGAATCGGCCAGAATCGCATGGATCGATCGATACGATCGCATGGATCGGTCGATACAATCGGAGATCGCATGGATCGATCGATACGATCGCATGGATCGGTCGATACAGACTCTCGGCAAAACCTGTTAACGCGTGAAAGCATCGATCGATGCAGGATCGATGCAGGTTCGATATTGGTGCATCGACCGATGCGGTTGGTGCACATCGATCGACACGGTTAGGGTTTTGGCTCGTTTCCGTGCATGCGTGAGAGCATCGATCGATACAGGATCGATGCACGATCGATGCAGGATCGATGCTAAGAGCATCGACCGATGCGGTTGATGGATCGATCGACACGGTTGGTTCATCGATCGACATGGTTGGTTTAAGTCTCGGTTTAATATTTTGATTAAAATTAATTCGTCCTGGTTTAATAAACAGATTTAATAATTTTATTAAGTCTGGTTAAACCGGGATAAGAAATCCAAAGTCGAAAAATTGGATTTTGTGCCTAAACCAGGATTTTCTAATTTGATTTGGTTGGACCAAATAAATTGAGAAAATCCGGTTTAGTAAATAACCGGTTGACAATTGTGGTCATCGTAGTAATTAAAATTTGGTTAGACCAATTTTAATGAACCAGACCGGTTATGTCATTTAATTGGATAATTGGGTCATGTCTTGGACATGGACCAATTCTTGGGCCTCGGGCCAAGAAGTTAAAACAATTGGGCCAATTATTTGAGTCTTTCTTCAGATTAATTTAAAATTTATTTTATAAAGAATATAAATCGATTTTAAATTAAAGTTTCCGATATTTTGAAATTAGAAAGTTTCTTATGTTATAGAAGTTTCTAGATTTGCATGATTCGGATTTTAAGAAATTTCTAAAGTTAGAAAGTTTCCGGTTTTAGAAAGTTTCCAATTTTAGAAAGTTTCCAAAAATAGTAGGTTTCCAAAAATGGAAAGTTTCCCGAAATAGTAATCTTCTATTTTGGGAATGAATTTTTAAATGAACCTACGAACCTCAAATAATATCAAGCGTTGGATGTCTTGTCCATTCTATGTCAGCTGTCGAAGCCCATTCAATTGTATTCATGGCCTTACAGTGTGAGGGTGTCTGCTTTTGCGTGGATAAGACGGTTTGTGATTCATAAATGTCATTGGGAGTCCCAGACATTAATGATTACATGACTGTATAGTCTGGTTTTCTTGACTGGGCCATCGGGAGTCCCGGGCCTTGAGACATCAGAGTGGATTGGGCCTCGGGCCCAGATTCACAACCAAGAGTTATATCACGGATATAATTAGCCGATATAGGGCTTACCGATATAAGCTAAGGTTGGGTGACGGCCAGTGGCCCACTTTGATCTTAGTTATATGTGGATCTTGGAATCATTATATTCTATTGAGGGTAACTTATGTTATTGAATATAATGCATGATTAATCATATTAAATTTAATACGAGATTAATCATATTGAACATATTAACTAAAATCCTTTTATCTTAATTTTCAGTTATGACTAGCACAAACAATCAAAACACTTTCTCGATCCGGTCTGTCCTTAAGATGGACAAGCTGAACGGATCAAATTTCTTGACTTGGTCGCGGAACCTGAGGCTAGTCCTCAGACAGGAGAGAAAGGACTATGTCCTTGAGAGAGCTCTCCCCGTGAGGATCGGGTCCAATGCTTCTCATGCAGTATATGATGCTTGGAATAAGCATTATAATGATGCGGTAGATGTGCGTGGTCTGATATTGGCTACCATGGACTCAGACTTGCGGAAGCAATATGAGAACATGGAGTCGCCAATAGAGATGATCAGCAGCCTGAAATTGAAATTTCAGGAGCAGTTAAGAGTGGAGAGATACCGGTTGGTTAAGTCTCTCACTAGCTGCAAGCTACCAAATGATAATCCAGTGAGTCCTCATGTCAGTAAAATGATGGGTTACATTGATAACCTGAGGAAACTGGATTATCCAGTTAGCCAAGAATTGGCAACTGAGATCATTCTGCAGTCACTGCCGTCAAGCTATGATAAGTTCAGAAGGAACTATATCAAGAAAGGCTTAACGAAGACGCTGACTGAACTGCATGATATGCTCAAGACAGTTGAGCCAAACGTGAAGAGTACCCTGTACAATCTCATGAACGAGAAGGGTAGGTTTACTAAACCTAATGCTGACAAGGGTGAAGACAAAGTTGTCCAGATTTTGAATCATGGCAAGCGTGTGTCTTCTGAGCCCGAGTCAGATACCTCTTACGTTGGTAAGTGCTGCTACTGTAAGGAGACAGGGCATTGGAAGAGAAATTGCAATAAATTCATGGAAGATGATGAGGAGTTAAAGTCGATGTATGCGACTACTTCCTCAGGTATTCATGTTATTACTTCAAGTTCTACCTTAAAGGTATTAGATACTGGTTGTGGCACTGATATTTGTTATAATATGCAGAGCCTAAGCAACAGTAGAACGTTGAAGGAAGGGCAAGTGAAACTACATGTCTGGAAGGAGCTTGGGATGCTGCCTCAGCCGTAGGGTTTTTCACTTATAGATCCCTTTGAGGCTTGGTTTTGTATTAAGTAATTGCTACAATGTACCTGCTTTAAGCAGAGTTGTCTTTCATTTTCTTGTAAGAATTTGAATGTTTTTCATTTTGATAAAAGACAAGTTTTGTTCTTTTGATCTTAATGAAATATTAATTGTAGCACCCTATTCATGGAATGGGTTTTATATCTTAAACCAAAGAGTGCCTAAATGTAACATAAATACCAAATTGGTTTAAATCTGATGAATTAAACCTGATTTTTCTTGGCATAAAGTCTTGGTCACATAGAGTAAGTCGGATTCAGAAATCCCATAGTCATGGACTGTTGGGCTCATTTGATAAGATATCTTATGAGACTTGAATTCTGTTTACTGGACCAAAAGGAAAAGGGCCTATCTTAGCCGAGCTAGAGAAAGGCCCAAAGGCTTATTGGACCTGGAACATACTGATGTATGTGGCCCAATGAGCAGTAATGCCAGAGAAAATTTCCTGTACTTCATTGTCTCTACTGATTACTTCAGTGAGTGTGACTGTGTTCATTTGATGAAACATAAGTCGGAATTCTTTGACATGGTCGAAAGAGTTCCAGAATGAAGTATAGGATCTGAATGACAAAAGTATTTAGACTCTGGATTAAATCACGAGTGAGAATACTTAAGTCATTGATTGTGTGATCATCTGAATGAGTGTGAAATCGTTTCACAGCTCATTTCTCCTGAAAACCTGAAGGTTTTTCTGTGAGAAAGAATCAGATCTTATTAGAAATGATTAAAGATGAGTCACACGAATCTTCCATGATATTATTTAAGAATAACGCTCTAAAATATCTAAGTTTACGCTGAAATAGTTCCACCAATATCAGTTGAAAGACACCACGTAAATGTGGATTGGAATCGATCCAAATTCGTCTTTACTGAGTATTTGTAGTTGTGCTACTTCGCTGGTTGTCCTAGGGAAACCAAGGCTTGTTACTTTTACGTCCATTCTGTTTTCTAAGAAGGGAAGTTAATTTCCAAGAAGAACAGTGGGAGTAAAAGTATAACTCGAAGAAATTCGAGAAATACAGGAGGCTGCTTAACCTGTTGAGGGAGAGCAGCGGAAGGATTTACAGATTTCTGTAGAATCTACACCTGTGGATTATGGAGTTCGCAGATATGAATGAATCAGTTACTGATCCGAGAGTGATTTCTCGTCATTAGTTGAACCTGATAATCATTGAAATCTGCACCTCTGGAGCCTGAAGTTCGCAGATATGAATGAATCAGTTACTAATCCGAGAGTGATTTCTCGTCATTAGTTGAACCTGATAATCATTGAAAGTTCGCATGATCTGATGATCATTGAAAGCGACGAATCTGCGAAATTCAAAGAAGCGAAAGTGAGCCCGGACTCCGAAAAATTACATTTTATGTAAGTTAGCTTCATTGATCCATTCATGGATGGAAGCAAACATATCGGAGTTGGAATCTTCGTTCTGTTGAAGTAGTCAAGGTTTTGACTTGAACAGGAACGAAGCGGAACTGTGTGTTTACTAATAGATTAGTGGGAGCGACATTGCATTTCTCATATTGTATGTCGATGACATACTGATTCTCGGATATAACGTCCCAACGCTGTAGTCGGTGAAGGACTAGCTTGGGAGTTGGTTTAATGATTGACATGGGTAAAGCCACGTAGTTCTTGGATTTTGGATCTAAAGATAGAGATCCAAAAGAGCTGATAGGACAAAGTCAGATTCTTAAATTGACAAAGTCCTACACGTTTTGAGCAATCCAAGAAGGGTTTTATGCCAATGTCACATGGCATTAAGTTAAGCAAGATACAGTATCCTACGATAACTGCTGAGCTTAAATGCATGGATGAGATTCCATATGCGTCGGCAATTGGATCTATCATGTATGCCATGAAACATACTTGTTTGATGTTGCTTTAATGTTAAGCAAGACAAATAAAGACCAGTCAAATCCAGCAAAGAATCAAGTTTCCTAAAGTATGTCCTAAAGTATTTGAGGAATACTAAGGATAAGTTCTTGATTTACGGAGAAAGTGAGGTGCTATAAGTCGATAGAGTCTGAAAGGCAAGTTTCCAATAGACAAAGATGATTTCCGATCACAGTCCGGTTATATCTTGTGTCTATCTGGCGGTGCAAGGCACTGTTGCTGACTCAATGACTTAAGCTGAACATTTCGCAGCTTGGGAAGTGGCGAAAGAGGTTGTTTGGAAAGAAGAGTTCGTCACTGAACTTGATGTGATTCCCAGCATAGATGAGACTAGCTGCACATCAGAGGTCCAAACACCTTGAGGATAGGTATAACCTATTCCGTAAGATAAATGACAGAGATGTTAAGTAGATCAGCAAGTTTCAACGAATGAGAACGTTGCTAATCTATTAACGAAGCCACTCCTTAGGCCTAAGCACGAGTCGCGGACTGTTGCTGTAGGATAAGTGAAATTAAGATGTAGTCTTAATTTCAGTGGGAGTTATTAAAGGGCTTTATTTAGTTATTGGATATGTTCTTGAAACAACATTTAAGATGTTTAATGAAATTATTATTTCAAGATTATTTTAACTGTGATGAAATAATCGTTCCAAAGTGATATAAACCATTTTATAGGTCATCGAAGTAAATGACTTGATCTTGAGTCATCGAAGTCATTTAGCTTGATCATGAGACCCTATATTTGATAAATGTTTTATATCATCCTGTCCCTAGTCGAAGGTTGTTGAAATTGGAACACCAACAACCGTGTGAGACTGGATTGGTACGTGACTTATGACAAAGTCTCAGTATGTCATAGATGCGCGGCATCAAAGTCAGTACATAGGTGTATGTTTGGGAACATACGACCGGACAAGACCCGCTTATAAGAACTCTTCAGGATATTTATATCTGTGTCATAAGAGATTCTTACTACGACTATAGAGTATAGTCCTTAGACCTGAGTTCGCATGCATGTGACTGCACATGGACTGATGTACTTTGATCATTGTCTAACGCTATCGTTCTGCGATAGTTATAAGGACCTTGTTTGGGTACATTGTGAAATGAGTAGTTTACAGTGATGGAACAAGACGGGATTTGTCCCTCCAATATAAATGGAGTGAATATCTCTAGGCCAATCGGAGATTTGAATACTGGAAAATGCATGGCCATGCTCAAACGGACTGTCCCGAGTCGTTTGGATTGTCAGTATCGAATCAGAGTCCGATGAACAAGATTAGGCTTTATAAGGATGACACCAATCTTGCCTTATGACTAATCGAGATATTGTGACAAAAGGATTATGAATACAGAGATTCCAGTACAAGTGGGAGATTGTTGGAATTGTGTCCAGTAATCTCGGTACTGTCTCTAGAAAGTAAGAGTATGTCAATGATCAGACATAAGTCATATAATACTGGGGGTCATGATGGCTTTCTAGAGTCCGCTCATGATCTATAAGTCTTGGACTTATTGCCTTTATTATATGATCCCATATGGGTCACACGCCTAAGCTAACAGGAAAATGTGTAGGAACGGTGTAGCAGAAGTACGGTAAAAGTGCTAGGCATTTACTGTACTTAGAGAGAATAATTGGGTTTGGCCACTGTGTGTCGATCGATACACAAGGAGTATCGATCGACACAGTGCGCGAACGCCTCGGAGTTAATTGGCCTTTGGGCCAAATGGCCCAAAACGAACTGAACGAGTTTTATAAACTCAAGACGAGTTCAGGTCGAGTATAAGCCCTAGCCGCGAGTCTCCTCTCTCTCTCTGCGCCGATTTCCTCCTGGTCTAGCAGCCTCTTCCTGCTCGGTGTGCGTGTGTGAACCTCTGGAGGAGTTACCTCTCGGTGGCTCTCTGATCTCTGATATACCATCCCTTTCCGCTGCAATAAACAGGTATAAGGTGAGATCATCAATTGTTTCTATTCGAGAAGAACCTAGATCAGCATGTTTAGGATGATCTGAATCTGGAATTGAATCAGGATTGACTAAACATTCCTTCAATTTCCGCAGGTGCCTTCGTGGGTGTTTCCCATTACGGCGAGAGCTTCTTGAGCATGCACACATCGTAAATAAGGCTATGCGGTACTTCGCTTGAACAGATGATTGTTGATTACGCAATACCGAGCGCTTCGCGCTTTTATCTTTCTGGCTTGCCACTTGTCGTCGGGGACCAGACCGAGTCGGAAGTAGTCCAGGATCGGTTCCCACCAATCTGGCCTGTTCACGAACTCCGCGTCCGGTTCCTCGGCCTCCGGCTCAGACTCTTCCTCGGCCGGGGGCTCTGGAATCTGTCGACCGCTACGAAGACACACCTTGTGCATCGGTCGACACACTACCGAGATGGGCCGTACGCGTCGGTTTAATGAAGATATGAAGATTTGCAAAGAAGCCCAAGATAGTTCCAGTATTTACACAGAAGCCCCATCCGAGATTATGCCTATATATACTAGTTTTTGGTGTTTAATTTAGATACGCTTTCATACTTAGAGCTAAGAGATTTCTAGAGTTTTTGGGGCTGATCTATTTCCTGTATTCACTTATTTTGGAGAAGATTTCGAACCCCTTTATCTATTTAATTTCTTATATGCAATCTATTATTTCTTTGATTATGTTTTCATTAATCATGTCTGAGTAGATCCATAGTTGAGTTTAGGGTTTCTCATTAGGGTTTGATGACTTGCTAGACTTGTTTAATTCAGTTAGGATTCATATGATTAGAATGTTCTTCAAACTAAATTGTGCTTAATGCTAGTTCTAACCTGATCAATTAGAATCTAGATCTTAGGTTTCTAAATACGTCACGAGAGTGGGGTTTAGGAATCTGAACTATTTAGGTTGAGCAATTAAATTATTCGCAAAGAGATTTGGTTTAGTTTAATTGTGAACATATCGAACTTGAACTTAATGCTAGTTTAATCTGTTAGTAATTGCAAAGAGATTTGGGTTACTGCACTTAAGCTTAGAGAGTTTTCGCAAAGAGATTTGGTTAATTCTATTTCCGTGATTTGAGTTCTAGAACTGAGTTTAATTTGATCCTGACTGATTAGCTTGTCTGCTTGTCTGATTTCCTGAGAACACCCTAGGCTTGACGCTTTTAGTTTATTGCTTACAAAACAAATTCCTGCTACTGTTTACTTTCTTGTTTCGCAATTTATTTACTTCACCATCTGCTTATTTCTAGTATTAGTCTCTACTGTTCTGATCTATCGAGACCTAGTGTCCATGTGGATTCGATAACCCTATATACTACTTTGACATTGCTGTTCACTTGCAGTTTAGAATAGGGTAAAACTTAGAAACCTATCAAGTTTTTGGCGCCGTCGCCGGGGAATCAGTCAGGTAAAAACCATGATATATCAACTCCCCCACACTTAGCCTTTGCTTGCCCTCAAGCAAAACAGAGAACTAAAATGTAGTGAAGAGGTTTGAAAACTCTTCAGAAACTCATTTTGTCCTAGAAGCAGCAGCATTCAGATTCCCCTTAGTAATCCACATGAAAGAATCAATCTACAGACAATCAAGACCAACATATACTTCCCCCACACTTAGCAACTGTCCTAAGTAAACTCCACAATCACATTCAAGCATTCAAATTCTCCCTACTGACTTCTGCAAGTATTGAAGTGCGGTCTCACCTAAGGAGTATCGATCAAAGGGCACATGGGTTCTTACTTTGCCAGCTCTAGACCACCATACTATCTTTCTCTAGTCCCTTTCTTCTCTTTCCCTTCCTTAACAACTGTTTTTTCCCCACTGGGTATCATTTTATTTTTTTTATCAGTGTTCTTCCCGTTATGGGGTGTACTTTGGACACATTCCATGGATACACAGGATATGAGAGTTTTAGCTACCATTCCCATGACCACTTCGGAGTTACTAACTCATCCTCAGTTTATTATCTTTTTTTTTTACTTTATGGAAGGGGAGAAGGGAACTAGATAGGACAGGTTTACAAGCTGTGTCAGAACTAGCAAAGGAACCCGACACAAAGTATACCAAGCCCTTAGGTGAGAAAATCTAAGTCAGTATTAGGGGTGAAGTCAGTAAAAGGATCCTCTGATACCTGAAGTGATGTGGGTGTCCTCAGTAGGTTGATCCGTGATGGGGTTTTCTAATAGTCATAGATTAATCTGCAGCTTCATCTCAATGGTCACTTAAGTTCCTGCAAATGCTGCTAATCTTCTCAAAAAATCATTGTTTCCTACTTAAACAAATTTTGACTCGAAAAACAAAATTTTTTTAAAATTTAACTGACTCTTAAGAAAACAAAAGAAAGTAATTAGTAGAACCTCCCCCACACTTAAGACACACTGTCCCCAGTAGTGTCAAGCAAGGGATTGGTTAAAAGAAAGAAAACAAAAATTAGTGAATTGAATGGTTAGTTTTCTCGGGTTTTACCTCTGTCGCAGTCAGGCATCGATCGTTGCACTAGGTGCACCGACCGTTGCTGTGCGATTTTCGTTGTAGCGATCGACACAATGGTGTGTCGATCGACGCACTGCGTTTTTCACGAAACCTGCAACCAAAAACTCACCAAAACAGAAACAAAAACGTAAAATCTAGAAAAACACTAAAATCAAAAATGCAAAGACCAAAACAGTGGGTTGCCTCCCACTCAGCGCTTGTTTAAGGTCATTAGCTTGACCGGACGCACAAGATCTTTCAGGCACTAAGAGATCCTGACAGAGACTTTTTCTGTCTCTGTTCAAGTCTCCTCATCCATGGTGGAGAATAGGCTGTTGCAGAATGCTTCAGTCCAAGAAAGGTGGGAGTAAAATGTGCTCCAGGGTCTAGAATCACTGTATCATCCGGCTGCCCATCATCTGCTTCCATGATTGTGAACGTCTGCCCATCTATCAGTGGTTTTCGCAGCTTCTCCATCTCATATCGCAGCGGCTCATCTCCCAGGTGGAGGTCTATTAAACTCTGTCTAACATCAATCACAGCTCCCGCTGTAGCCAAGAATGGTCTTCCAAGCAGCAACGCTTCATCAGGATCGCAATCATATTTCAGCACAAGGAAGTCTGTCGGAACCAAGTAGTTTCCAACTCTCACTGGTATGTCTTTTAAAAGTCCCTCCGGAACTCGTATAGACTGATCTGCTAGGACAAGACGGGTCCCAGTAGGAGAAAAATCCAGCAATCCCAGCTGTTCTGCTACAGAATAAGGCATCATGCTTCCAACAGCTCCTAAATCACACAGAGAGCGTCTAAAACTGTCTTCGAAGATAGAGCAATCTAGTATAAAGACTCCGGGATCAGGTAACTTCTTTGGAATCTTGTTCAGCAGAACATCACTGATATGTTGGGGAACTATAATCACCCATTCTCGCAGCTCATCATCCAAAGGCAGCATCTTGTTCAAGTACCTCTGTACACAGGGATGATAAGGTGGATCATCAGACGGTGGAATTTCTTCCAAGTCTTCACCACTTTCTTCTAGCTTCTTCAGCTCTTCAATCTCCTGTTTAATTACCTCAGACACCTTGGGATATTGCCTACTGGCTTGTGCATAAATCTCCTCCTGAGTGATTTCAGACACATCAGGGAATAAGCGGGCCAGTTCTGCATCAGTCTCATTATCATCCGACAATACTGTCTGTTCACGACCTGCATCGACCGACACAAGGTGTGTGTCGATCGTTGCAATGCGATTTTCACAATTTCCACCCGAGAGTTTTTCACTCAAATCCGAAAATTCTGCTTCATCCACCAACTCAGCTGTACTTAGCTCAAATTTCTCACCTAGATGAGATCCATCATTAATGAGTACAGACCAGGCCTTAATATGAGTATCTGTGATTCCTTTTCCCTTCATGGAACCTGAAATCTGATTCACTTGAGTATCCAGTTGCTTCATGTGAGTGTTCATAGACTCAATCTTTCCATTGAGATCCCCATACATAGCATCAATCTTCTTGTTGCAGTCCACAGAAGTCTTGACTTGGCTCTCCAGCAATTGTTCCATCATTGTCTCCATCTTAGTTTCGAAAGCAGTGGGTGTAGGAGGTGTCTGATAAGATGAAGATCCGTAGGTCCTCTGAGCATTTTGTCCATAAGGCTTCTGAGAGTTGCTGGTCTGTCCATAGCTCGAAGAGTTCTGATTGCCCGTGTAGGCGTTTTTCTGTCCTCCACCGGAAAATCTGTTCCCAGATTGATATCCAAATCTGTTTCCTTGGAAACCAGATCCTCCGATGTAATTCACATCTTCTTCCTGAGTGTCCTCCTCAGTCTGAATTACCTCTACTTCTTGAGCAAAGTGGACAGCCTTCTTTTCACCTAGAAGAGTACAGATTTTGTCCATTCTGGATCTCAGTTCAGCCATCTCTGAGTTATCAACACTTCCACTAGGTTTCTTTCTCCTCTCATCCATAGTCTTGCAGCTGTTGCTGCCAATCAGATTCTCAATCAACTGCTTAGCCTGTGTAGGAGTCCTGGTGTTGAAGTTGGCATTACTGGAATTGTCCAGCGCAGACTGATATGGAAGATCTATTCCTCTGAAGAAAATACCAATCAGCTGAACTTCAGTGAATCCATGGTGTGGGCAGTCACGCTGATACTGCTTAAATCTTATCCAGGCAGTCTTTAAAGGCTCCACAGCTCCTTGGGAGAAAGTGAGTATGTCTTGTCTGGACTGGTCTGAACGCGCATCATCGTAGAAGTGACACAGGAACTCACTCTTTAAAGCTGCCCAAGTGGTATATTGGCCAGGTGCCAGCTGCCTCAGCCATACACTAGCGTCTCCAGCAAGACTGTGTGGAAATAACTTAAGGAACAGATAGTCTGGGCACACTCCCTCATACTTCATGCCAGTAACTATGTCCTCAAACCGATCAATGTGATCCATAGGCTGCTCCGCTTGGTGACCATGAAAAGCAATATGTCTCATCAGCTGGTAGTTGATAGGTTGTATAGTTTTCCCTATTCTACTGCAAGTGCACAGTTAATGCAATCGTAGTATATAAGGTATCGAATCCCACGAGGACTCTCAGTCACACAATAGATTAATAGCAGTTCAGATTAAATTAAGCGAAGCAGATGTGAAAACAGTAAGCGAAATAGCAAAGTAAATCAAGTGAGTTTGTGAGCAAGAAGGCGAGGCGTTAGGTTTCAGGAGTTCTCAGGAAATCAGGAACGCAAGCAATCAATCTATCTAGATCCAATCAATAACTATTCTAGAACTCAAACACTGATATAGAATTAACCAAATTCCTTTGCGATAATTCTCTAAGTCTAAGTGCAGCAAACCAAACTTCCGTTTGCGAGAACTAACAGATTAAACTAGCATTAATTCCGAGTTTGATATGTTCACAATTAACCTGAACCAAACTTCCGTTTGCGAACAGTTTAATTGCTTATCTAAGTTCTTTCTAGTTAAATTAACCAACTTCCGCTGCATTAATCAACCTAACATCATAATTCTGATTAGCTACTTCAGATTAGGCATTAAGAACAACTTAGATAAAGAACTAGCAGATATGAATCTCTACAGATTAATTAAACTATAATTCTCTGAAATCCCTAATGAGAATCCTTCAACCTAACAGGTAATCTACTCAGACATGTTCATCGAGACAGAAGATATCATAAGTAGAAAACCAATTATCATAAAATCAGAATAATCAACAGGGGTTCGAAATCAAGTCTCTTTCGAGAACAAGATCAGCCCCTAAGGCTCTCTGAAATAAAATAAAACTTAAGAAAAGCGTATCAAAGCGTAGCCTAAACATTGGCTTGAAAACTTTATTTATAACATAAAACACGTTTTGGGGCTTCTTTGTAAATATTAGGAACCTCTGGGCAGAATTGCAATTTTATCATTCTTCATCAAACCGTCGTTTGGCCCATCTCGCTGGTGCATCGATCATTGCCACAAGTGTGACGATCGTTGCAACTCGGAAATATCAACAGTGAACTCTATCTCTCGGCCAAATACTCCAATTAGCTCCAGAAAGTGCCTAAATCACCAAATATGCTCCAAATGTGCTTGTACCTAATAAACACCTGAAAAGACTCTAAAACATAGTAAAAGACTCGATAAATAACACATATACCATGGTTAAAAGCCCTAAAATCCATGGTATATCAACTCCCCCACACTTAGCTCTTGCTTGTCCTCAAGCAAGACAAAGAACTAAATGCAGATAAGAGGTTTGAAAACTCTTCAGAAACTCTTTTCGTCCTAGAAGCAACAATACTCAGATTCCCCTTAGTAAACCACTGCAAGAATCAATCACAGGATATCAAGACCACAATGTACTTCCCCCACACTTAGCAACTGTCCTAGGTAAACTCCACAATCACATTCAAGCATTCAAATTCTCCCTACTGACTTCTGCAAGTATTTAAGTGCGGTCTCACCTAAGGAGTATCGATCAAAGGGCACATGGATTCTTACCTTATCAGCTCTAGACCACCATACTATCTTTCTCTAGTTCCTTTCTTCTCTTTCCCTTCTTTAACAACTGATTTTTCCCCACTGGGTATCATTTTATTTTTTTTATCAGTGTTCTTCCCGTTATGGGGTGTACTTTGGACACATTCCATGGATCACATGAGAGATAATAGTGTTTGCTACTATTCCCATGACCACTTCGGAGTTACTAACTCATCCTCAGTTTATTATTATTTTTTTTTTACTTTACAGAAGGGGAGAAGGGAACTAAATAGGACAGGTTTACAGGCTGTGTCAGAACTAACAAGGGAATCCGACACAAAGTATACCAAGCCCTTAGGTGAGAAATCTAAGTCAGTATTAGGGGTGAAGTCAGTAAAAGGATCCTCTGATACCTGAAGTGATGTGGGTGTTCCCAGTAGGTTGATCTGTGATGGGGTTTTCTAATAGTCATAGATAGATCCTGCAACTTCATCCCAATGGTTACTTAAGTTCCTGCAAGTCTTGTAAATCTTCTCAGAAAATCATAGTTTCTTACTTAAACAATTTTGACTCAATAAACCAAAAATTTTTGAAAAACGGACTGACTCTTAAGAAAACAGAAAACAAAAGTCAGTAACACCTCCCCCACACTTAAGACACACTGTCCCCAGTAGTGTCCAGCGAAGGATCGGTAAAAAGAAAGAAAAATTGTTAATGGATGTTTCAGTTCTGTCTGGTTTTACCTCTGTCGCACAAGCATCGATCGTTGCACTAAGTGCACCGACCGTTGCTGTGCGATTCTTTCGTATTGTAACGATCGACACAATGGTGTATCGATCGACGCACTGCGCTTTCACGAACAGTCAGCAAGTTAGCAGGTTAATCCGTCTGTTTTTGTCAATTTTTGATCCCTGCAGGCTGAAAACACTAGAAACAGAGTAAAACCGAACCAAAAGATGTATCGAATAGAGTACACATCATCCAAACAAAGTAGAATCCTAAAAATCAAAAGAATAAAAGTGCAAAAGAAAAGAAAAAGTCAGAATACAGAACCGAAAGTATGGAGACTACTCTCACTCGCTCTCATCGTCTATCCCACCATACAGTGCATCGTCATCGGCTGCCTCGGGTGCGGGATCAGTATCAGTAGGAGATCGCTGTCGACGACGTCGGTCAGGTACGGGCTGATGGATCTGTGGTGGCCTCCTGCAGCTGCAAGTACGCACGAAGTTCCAAAGAACTCGAAACATACCATCGGATCTCTCTCTCCACTCTGCCTTAGAATATGCACCATAAGGCATCGCAGGCTCTGGAAAGGGACCCACAATGTCGACTGGGGCAGGCGCGGGCGCAGGAGCAGGGGCAGAAGATGTCGAAGCTCGTGAGGAAGGCTCTCCCAGCGGATGAGCCATGGTCGGAATCCCACGCTGCGCAGACTCAGGAGGCTGAAATCTCAGTGCCTCTAATGTGTCAATCTGTGTCCATCTGGCAGCGGGAAGCTCGATATCAGTCCTCCCAGTGGTCGGATCAGTGTAAACCCAAATGCGCCCCTCCTTGAGCCAGGTAGCGCTCTGCAGATGGCTGAGATCCAGGAACTCTCGAGCCGTATCACGCTCTGTGCCATGAAGAGGAATCCCACAATACTCAAAAATGGGAGTAAGTAGACTCCCTACCGTCTCTGTACCAGCTCCATCAAACGGCTTCAGCTGCAAATCAACCAAATGCTGTGCGAAAATAGCTCCCAAGTTGAGACCCGCAGTCGGATCTCTCACGCCAGAACCTCTAAACTGATCTCTCAGCCCCATAAACAGCAACTCCATCTCAAGTTTGCGCATCTTGTTGGCCTCAAACTTGCAAAGCAAGCTCCAGCACAAGATACGCGAGACATATCGCAGCACCGGATGTCTCATCTGCACTACTGGTGTGGTCCTGGAGTTGTATCGACCGCTGCCAATACTCTCCCAGAATGTGCGAGCCTCCACCGGATCCCACTCGAGTGGCATGGCTATGCGCCTCGGCGCAGTACTGAACCCGTAGATCCTGCAGAGATCAAGTAGAGGAATCCGATACCTGACTCCCCAACTCATGAAGGTGAAAGCACCCACTGTAGCGCTCCTGTGGTCGGGATCCGAGTAAACCACTCTGCAAGTGGCCAATAGCTGCCTGACCAGCTCAGGATAGAGGTCATAGTGTCGCATCGGCATTGTCCCTAGACCAATGCCTCTGCACACAACTAACACCTGCTCATCGATCCCCAGAATCCTGCAGGTGGAGTAGTCCGCGAACTTGGTCGGCTTGATGATCATCCCACACCAACCACTGTAGAGAAGCGAGTCATACTCGTCCCATGAAGAGAGCAATGGCCGCTCTGTGAACTCAGCGGACCTTAAGAAACGTATGAGGTCCTCCGGCCACTGTCTGGTCGTCTGAAATGGTGTGGCGTCCTCCCTGGGCCAAGGTAAAGCAATTGGTGGCCCATATCTGTTGTATGGTGCGGGTGACTCTGATTCCCTGTTAAACCATTGAGGCGGTGGGGTGTGGTGTCTTGTTGCTGTGGACGATGTGGCTCGCTTCTTGCGGTGTTGCCTTTGAGACGCCATCTGCAAAAACAAAGTTCAAATATTTATAAGTCTCGGCAAAATTTCACTGTGAAATCGCGAAGCATCGACCGTTGCATCTTAGGCATCGATCGTTGCAAGGCGATTTCGCGTTATCGAACATTTCCCAAAATCGCAATGCAACGACCGTTGCTCGAGAGCAACGACCGTTGCAGGGCGATTTTGCCGCAAACAAATCATCAAAATCAGTTCAAAATTGTGTTATCAACCACAAAATTAACAACAATCCATCACTAAACAACCTAAAGCATAATCATGTCAACATGCATTCATCAATTCCATCTAAAATCTCCAATTTCTAAAACCCTAAAAGTGAAATCCGAAAAATCGAAAATAGAAGTACATTACCTTGATTTCGTGAGAATTGGGTAGGAGAAACAGATTGGGGATGTAAAAATAAGTGAAATAGTGCTTAGAATCAAAGAAATCGATGAAGAAATGGTGATTTTAGGTTTGGGTTCTCGGTGTGTCGACCGAAAGAAATGGAGAAGAAGGAGAGAAAATAGGGTTTAAGGTAACTTACCTTGGTCGTGGGTGCAACGATCGTTGCTTTAGGGGCAACGATCGATGCTGGTTGAACCAGATTGATTCCGGTTTAGCTCAACGTACCTTAATTTTTGATTTGAACCAATTGCAACGACCGTTGCACATGTGAGCAACGATCGTCACACATCTCCAGACTTGAGTACTGTATCTAATATCTAACAAAAACAACCAAAAACGTGAAATCCTAAGAAAAACACAAAAAAATTGAGAAAGAAAAATAATTAAACCTAACAGTGGGTTGCCTCTCACTCAGCGCTTGTTTTAAGTCATTAGCTTGACTTTTGGAAAGAGGTCAGACTCATGGAGGTTTCAACAGAGACTTTGAGTGTCTCTGTGAATGCCTTATCATCCATGGTGGTGTGTAAGCAGTAGCAGCATGATGTCGTCCAAGAAACGTCGGGATGAATGTAGGGTGAAATTGACACTTGGGTGTTTTAACGCTCTTTCCCGCATTCAAAACAGTGGAGTCAGGAGGTTTAAACTTAGAGGATTTATGCTTCACCTTTGGCAAAGTTTTGATGTTCGGAGCCTTTCGTTTGTGAGTAGCTTTAGGCCTTGAAGATGTTAGAATAGGCTCTTGTGGAACCACCATCTTCTTGTCAACCATCACTGTGCACTGAACCACATCTTTAGACTTAACGGGAGCTTTCGGGAATGGCAATGGAGGTTTATAGGTTCTTTCCTTAGCAGGTCCTTGAGATATGAATGAAACTGGTTCCTCTCGGGGTGCAACGATCGGTGCTTGTGATGCATCGATCGATGCTGTCATCTCCTCTCGTGTTTCAACTATGGTCTCGGGTTTATCCGCCTCTTGATCCATTCCAGCCATCTCAGACTCAAATTTCTCTTCTTGGCTTGGTCCTACTTCAATCTGAACTATCCAAGTCAAAAGATCCATGTCAATCTCTGTTGAGTCGGGTGCATTGAAGCTTTCAAACTCAGGCAATTCAACATCAAATCCCCTTCTGTCTTCCATAAATTCCACAGCCTTAACCGCTAGACATGATCCATGATCCATCTGTGTGTCTAGCTGCTTCATACGAGTGCTCAAGGATTCAAATTTCTCATTCAGATTAGTGTACAGGTTCTCTAGCTTCGAGCTGAAAGAAGCTGTGTTCTGCTGTTGCTTTTCAATCGATTGTTCTATCATCATCTCTAGTTTGCTCCTTTGTGTAGGAGGTGCTAGATAGGAAGTATAGTTCTGGTCTCTTAATCCTTGAGCATGCCTAGAACCTTGTCTGTGCTGATGTCCCAATGTATGTCCATAAGAGTCGGCTCCAGCCATATAATGTACCTCTGTAAATTTATCAGTTTTTGCCTCTGCTCGGAACTGTCTCTCCCTAAGTAAGATGTCATGGATGTCATCTATCTTACTCTGCATCTCAGCTACTTTCCCAACCAATAAATGGTAATCTGGTAAGACGGGATTTCCTTCCCCATCTATTTTCTGACCTTTAGCGTTGCATATGTGACCCTCATGGTCTCGTAGAACGCCGTTTTCACCGCGAATCAGAATCACAGGTTCCATGGCGCGGAACCTATTGAACGTCTCAGATCTCAGCATCGCTGTTCTTGCCTTGTGTCGATCGATGCAAGGTGAGCAACGATCGATGCAGTGCGAATCCCTGCGAATCCAAAAATCAAAAACGTGAGTAAACAAGAAAATTAAAAGGAATGCTTAGTCTAATTCCTAGTACTAAATCTATAGGTGAACTCAAAGAGTCCCCGGCAACGGCGCCAAAAACTTGATAGGTTGTATAGTTTTCCCTATTCTACTGCAAGTGCACAGTTAATGCAATCGTAGTATATAAGGTATCGAATCCCACGAGGACTCTCAGTCACACAATAGATTAATAGCAGTTCAGATTAAATTAAGCGAAGCAGATGTGAAAACAGTAAGCGAAATAGCAAAGTAAATCAAGTGAGTTTGTGAGCAAGAAGGCGAGGCGTTAGGTTTCAGGAGTTCTCAGGAAATCAGGAACGCAAGCAATCAATCTATCTAGATCCAATCAATAACTATTCTAGAACTCAAACACTGATATAGAATTAACCAAATTCCTTTGCGATAATTCTCTAAGTCTAAGTGCAGCAAACCAAACTTCCGTTTGCGAGAACTAACAGATTAAACTAGCATTAATTCCGAGTTTGATATGTTCACAATTAACCTGAACCAAACTTCCGTTTGCGAACAGTTTAATTGCTTATCTAAGTTCTTTCTAGTTAAATTAACCAACTTCCGCTGCATTAATCAACCTAACATCATAATTCTGATTAGCTACTTCAGATTAGGCATTAAGAACAACTTAGATAAAGAACTAGCAGATATGAATCTCTACAGATTAATTAAACTATAATTCTCTGAAATCCCTAATGAGAATCCTTCAACCTAACAGGTAATCTACTCAGACATGTTCATCGAGACAGAAGATATCATAAGTAGAAAACCAATTATCATAAAATCAGAATAATCAACAGGGGTTCGAAATCAAGTCTCTTTCGAGAACAAGATCAGCCCCTAAGGCTCTCTGAAATAAAATAAAACTTAAGAAAAGCGTATCAAAGCGTAGCCTAAGCATTGGCTTGAAAACTTTATTTATAACCTTAAACACGTTTTGGGGCTTCTTTGTAAATATTAGGAACCTCTGGGCAGAATTGCAATTTTATCATTCTTCATCAAACCGTCGTTTGGCCCATCTCGCTGGTGCATCGATCGTTGCCACAAGTGTGACGATCGTTGCAACTCGGAAATATCAACAGTGAACTCTATCTCTCGGCCAAATACTCCAATTAGCTCCAGAAAGTGCCTAAATCACCAAATATGCTCCAAATGTGCTTGTACCTAATAAACACCTGAAAAGACTCTAAAACATAGTAAAAGACTCGATAAATAACACATATACCATGGTTAAAAGCCCTAAAATCTATGGTATATCAGTAGTAGGTGGTCTTGACCTCAAAGGCATTCCTCTCAAAGGCAGGAAGCACTAAAGCTGCTCGGTTTGCATGAAACTCGGCAGGTCTGTTGTAGTCAGCTAGTGTCCTCTCATGAACAACCATCTCTCTACCTTGAGCTCGTCTTTGACCCTGGGTTTGTTCCTGTTGCAGTTGCTCAGGAGGGTCAGGGATGACATTCCCTTCAGCATCAATCCTCTGCCCAGCAGCATTGTAAGGATTGTTCTCCGGATCCCTCAGGGTACCCTCAGCATCTGGTATCAAGATCAAACGTTCTCGTACCATTCTCTCTCTTCTTTCTCTTCTGTTAGCTCTCTCTAAACGTCCCAGTTCCTCTAGATTGAGATTAACTAAGCTCGAGTTCGGATTACTTCGAGTTTTCTGCGTTGGCATAAACTGTCTGTAATCGTCCAGTAACGATCGATGCTATCAGTGCAACGATCGATTCAATCTCAGAATCGCCTAGTGTCGATCGACGCAAGGTGTGCAACGGTCGACGCAAGGCGAAAATCGTACCTGCGACAGAAAGAAACAGAGAAAAAGTTAGCAAAATATCAAAATAAAATGAAAAAGCAAAAACAAAAAGAAAAATTTCTAGTAAAAACCCTAAGTTCGGTCCTATCGAAGACTCAAAGAGTCCCCGGCAACGGCGCCAAAAACTTGATAGGTTTCTAAGTTTTACCCTATTCTAAACTGCAAGTGAACAGCAATGTCAAAGTAGTATATAGGGTTATCGAATCCACAGGGACACTAGGTCTCGATAGATCAGAACAGTAGAGACTAATACTAGAAATAAGCAGATGGTGAAGTAAATAAATTGCGAAACAAGAAAGTAAACAGTAGCAGGAATTTGTTTTGTAAGAAATAAACTAAAAGCGTCAAGCCTAGGGTGTTCTCAGGAAATCAGACAAGCAGACAAGCTAATCAGTCAGGATCAAATTAAACTCAGTTCTAGAACTCAAATCACGGAAATAGAATTAACCAAATCTCTTTGCGAAAACTCTCTAAGCTTAGTGCAGTAACCCAAATCTCTTTGCAATTACTAACAGATTAAACTAGCATTAAGTTCAAGTTCGATATGTTCACAATTAAACTAAACCAAATCTCTTTGCGAATAATTTAATTGCTCAACCTAAATAGTTCAGATTCCTAAACCCCACTCTCGTGACGTATTTAGCAACCTAAGATCTAGATTCTAATTGATCAGGTTAGAACTAGCATTAAGCACAATTTAGTTTGAAGAACATTCTAATCATATGAATCCTAACTGAATTAAACAAGTCTAGCAAGTCATCAAACCCTATTGAGAAACCCTAAACTCAACTATGGATCTACTCAGACATGATTAATGAAAACATAATCAAAGAAATAATAGATTGCATATAAGAAATTAAATAGATAAAGGGGTTCAAAATCTTCTCCAAAATAAGTGAATACAGGAAATAGATCAGCCCCAAAAACTCTAGAAATCTCTTAGCTCTAAGTATGAAAGCGTATCTAAATTAAACACCAAAAACTAGTATATATAGGCATAATCTCGGATGGGGCTTCTGTGTAAATACTGGAACTATCTTGGGCTTCTTTGCAAATCTTCATATCTTTATTAAACCGAAGCGTACGGCCCATCTCGGTAGTGTGTCGACCGATGCACAAGGTGTGTCGGTCGATGCATGATCAACAAATCGGGCAGTGAGTTAAGCTCTCGGCCAAAACGTCCCAAAAGTCCCAAAATGCTCCAAATATCTCCAATTAGCTCCAAACCTGATTAAACCTGTAAAAGACTCTAAACAAAGACAAAAGACACTAAAAACACATCTATATCATGGTCTAAACTGGGTAAAAACCATGATATATAACCTCTTCCTCGGCCGGGGGCTCTAGAATCTGTCGACCGCTACGAAGACCGATGTCATAGACTTCGGAGCATGTCAACACCGTTTCGGAGGGAACTTCGGAGTTCGGTGCTTCAGGCGGAAGTTCGGTTTGATCCGTCTGAGATGGTGCGAGTTTGTATGCACCCTATGCTTTTAGTGCCACGTCTATACTCGGTTTATCTATACCCTCTACGGGTATGATCCTTTTGATCAGAGGGTCCGATGTCGAGGCTAAAGCAGCCAGGGCATCAGCGGAGGAGTTTTCTCCGCGAGGTATTCTCTCGAGCGTAAAGTTTTTCAGTTGGTCGGCGAGCTCGTGAGCTACCTTGACGTATGCTTCCATGCGCTCGTCTTTTGTTTCGTACTCGCCGTGGTATTGGCTCGTAACTAGTTGCGAGTCGCTGAAGGCGCGTACTTCTCGTGCTCCAACTCCGATTGCAAGTCGGAGTCCGGCTATGAGAGCTTCGTACTCGGATTCATTGTTAGAAGCGCTGAAGCCGAGCCTGAATGATTGCTCGATTACCTCTCCAGTGGGGGTTACGAGTTTGATTCCTACCCCGGAGCCGTGTTTGGACGAGGCTCCATCTACATGGAGATTCCAGTATTCGTTATGATTTTCCTGCTCCGGAGCCATGGGCGGGAGCTCGATTATGAAATCCGCCAGGACTTGGGCTTTAGCGCTTGTCCTGGTGCGATACTCGATATCGTATTCGCTCAGCTCGATTGCCCATTTTGCCAGTCTGCCAGATTGGCTTGGGCTGTGGAGTATAGTTCGTATAGGCTGTGATGTCATCACCACTATGGCGTGTGACTGGAAATATGGCCGTAGTTTTCTTGCCGCCATTACCACTGCGAGCGCGAGCTTTTCCATTGTCGGATACCTCGTTTCCGCGTCTATGAGTGTTTTGCTCACGTAGTATATGGGCTTTTGCTCGTTTTGTTCCTCGCGGACCAGGACCGCGCTAATGGCGGCGGGCGAAGTCGCGATGTAGAGATACAACGGCTCGCCCTCCACAGGTTTAGCTAGTATCGGAGGTTCGCTGAGGTACTTTTTGAGCTCGTTCAGGGCGTTTTCACAGCCCTCGTCCCATTGGAACTTTCGGTTTCCTTTGAGGAGGTTGTAGAATGGTAGGCATTTGTCCGTAGACCGAGAGATGAAACGGTTCAGAGCTGCTATCCGTCCTGTCAGCCTTTGTGCTTCCCTCGTGTTTTTCGGGGAGGGCATCTCCAGGAAGGTTGCTATCTGCTTTGGATTTGCTTCGATCCCTCGTTCTGTTACCAGATACCCGAGGAATTCTCCCGAAGGTACTCCGAAGGAGCACTTGGCGGGGTTGATTTTCATCCCGTATTGGTTTAGGATTTTGAAACACTCCCGGAGCTGTGCTATATGGTCGCTCTCTTTGGAGGACTTCACTAGCATATCGTCAATGTAGACTTCCATTGACTTTCCGAGCTGATTGGCGAACATTTTGTTCACCAATCTCTGGTAGGTAGCTCCGGCGTTCTTCAGCCCGAAAGGCATCACCTTGTAGCAATAGGTTCCGCGATCGGTTATGAAGGCTGTTTTTTCTTGATCCTCTGGGTTCATGAGGATTTGGTTGTACCCAGAGAACGCGTCCATAAAGAACAGTAGTTCGTGTCCGGCGGTGGCTTCCACCAGACGGTCTATATGCGGTAGTGGAAAGCTATCTTTCGGGCATGCCTTATTCAGGTCTGTGAAGTCTATACAGACTCTCCACTTCCCGTTTTTCTTTTTGACGACGACCGGGTTGGCTAACCAGTCGGGGTATTTCACCTCCCTGGTTGACCTGACCTTCAGCAGTCTATCGACTTCGTCGTTAACGGCTTTGGCTCGGTCTGGGCCGAGCTTGCGGCGTTTCTGTTTCACGGGTTTGAAAGTTGGATCTACGTTCAACTCGTGTGAGGTGACGTCGATATCGATCCCTTTCATGTTCTTTGTGGACCATGCGAATGTGTCCACATTCTCTTTGAGGAAGTTAACGAGTTCTTCCCTAGTGGCGTTCAGGAGTTCCGATCCGTTGTTTACACACCTTTCCGGATTCTCGTCGTCAATGCAGACTGAGACGACTAAATCTTTTCGTGGGCCTCGGACTGTTGGATCGTTGTTACATTTCGCAGTCCGAGAAGCGAGCTCTTCCTCTTTCTGTAATTGCTATACGTTCAAGGTCTCTAACTGTTTGAAGAAAGTTACGTAGCACTACCTTGCGGCCTTTTGGTCCCCGTAAATTGTCTTTATCCCCGTAGGGGTCGGGAACTTCACACATTGGTGGTAGGTGGAAGGCACTGCCTTCATGGTATAGATCCACGGTCTACCCAGTATCGCGTTGTACGGGGCCGGTTTGTTTACTACTACAAACTCCAGGATTTCCTGTTGCCCCCCGGCGATGGCCGGGAGCTTTATAGTTCCCATCGAGTAGGTGGTTTCGCCGTCGAATCCGGTTAGGGGGGTTTTCCCTCCGGTCAACATCGAATCTTTGAAGCCCATTTTTCTGAAGGCGTCGTAGAACAAGAGGTCTACCGAGCTTCCGGTATCAATCATGACCCTCGAGAGTTCGAATCCGGCTACGTCGAGTCGGATCACTAGGGCGTCATCATGCGGTTTGTCGAGTTTGAAGGTTTCGCTTTCAGAGAATGTTATATGAGTGTCTGGTCCTTCGATCGGGACCATTTCTCTGACCTCATTCGCAACTCGCCTCTGGTGAGCTTTGATCGAGTTAACCGAATTTCGGCAAAACCTCGAACCTCCCGATATAAAGTTTATCGTTTTGGGGAGGTTCGAATTACACAGTCCGAGCTTAGGCAAGCACTGGCTAGCTGGTTTCTTAGGAGCTGGAGGTGGTGTGATGACAGATTTCATCGATCCCCCGCATCGATCAAAGCTAAAAATCGCGTCTATGCGTTTGCGAGAGAGGACCGGAGAATCTGATCCCTCCTTCTCTGGGGTTCTCTCGCGCTTAGATTGCGAATTCTTTTTGCTTCTCGACTTGCTCTTTCTTTTGTCTTTCTTTTCTGGCTCTTTCTCCTCCGGTTCCGGAGTTTCGTTGATGTCGTTTTTGGCTGCCAGCAGGCGGTCTTTGGACCTGCACTCCTCGGAGGAGTGTCCATTTTTGTCGTGGTATTTACAATACTTGTTTGCATTGTAAAGCTTGCGCCATTGAGGCTTTCCATCTACCGCCAGGCAGTGCTGTCCCTTGCCAGAGGATTCCTTTTTTCTGGTCTTCTTCTGGCTTGATTCTTCTTTTGCTGCAGCTACGGTTTCTTCGTACTTCGCGTAGTAAGTAGCTTTGTGCAGCGCATCGTCTAAAGACGTGCATGGTCGAACCGCTAGCTCTTTTCTGAACTCCGAAATGTACAGGAGTCCGTTTTCTAGAGCTGCGATCGCTATGATTTCTTTTGGGTCAGCTATACGCGATTTGACTTCTCTGAACCTAGCGATGTAGGCTCTGAGAGTTTCGTCTGATCCTTGCTTCAGAGCCCAGAGGTCGGCTTCCGAAGATTTCTCTTCGATGAAGATCGAGTATTGCTTTAGAAAAATCGATATGAGCTGTGTGAAGTTATCAATCGAGTTTCCTTCTAGACTGGCGAACCATTCCAGTGCGGTACCGGTGAGATTTTTGGCGAAAAGTCTGCAGTACCCTGCTTCTTTTTCTTCATTGGTGAGGTGTGCTCGGGAGACCGCGAGCCTGAAATCTCTAACGTGGGCCTTTGGGTCCGTAGTTCCCGCGTATTCCGGGATTTTGATCTTCCCAGTATTTCGGATCCTTGCGCTAGCGATTCTGTCCGTGAATGGGGTTTGATGGGTTTCCTTGATAACCTGATCGATGTCTGGAGCCGCTCTCGTTGCCGAATGGACCGCAGCTTGTAGACGCTGGAGCCTGGCATATATGCCTTCGTCGTTTATATTGGTTCGTTGGTCGAACATGGAGAGCTGCGTGCTCCGCGGACACGTGTTGCTCGGTCCCCTAGCTCCGGCTTGCTGGGCTATCTCGCTCGGGGGAGGCCGAGTGGTGTTAGTCCCTGGTTCTGTTACAGGAGGACGCGTGCTGGAGGCGAAGGCTGATGCTCCCAACACCCGATGCATGTTTGTTTCGTAGCTTGTTGGCATAGGTGGGGGCATCAGGAGTTGCGCTCCGTCGGGGGCTGTAATGCCCGTCGAGGTTGAGGCCATGACGTTAGCGCTGGGAGGTGTAGTTCCCGAGATCGGGCTAAACACCGGAGAGCCGCTGTCTCCTGCCACGGACGTTTGTCTTGGAGCTTCGGGGGTTACGTATTCCTCTTCGAAGTCCAGACGCATGCGGGGCAATGGGCTCCTTGCGGGGCCATCTGCCGCGGCTCCCGCAGTGGGTCGCGGTCTGTTTCCGAGGTTCAACAGACTTCGGTCATGCAGATCTAGTCTAGCTAACACAGTTCGCTGAGTGACTTCTTGATCGTGTGATCTGTCTATCAGGACTGCTAGCATTTTGCGAAGCTCCGCCATACCATCGGTTACAGATCTGGTTAGGCACGGCGAGTCAGGTCGTGTTTGCGGATTGACTCGAGGAATTTGTACGTCCCCTTGGGGGCGGTCCTCGGACCGGATCCAGGTTTGAGAGTTTGTTCTCTCGGTTACTTGCAAAGTTGAGCCCGGCGGCGCAACTCCCAAAGGTTGGGAAACAGGGACACGGTGTTGGGAATGTCCTGAAATCTATTGTACTTGCTCTAAGTGAGAGTTGTATTGTCGAGGTGAGACAGTCATATAATACTATGCAATCATAATGCTTTGCTAGAAGCCACTTATGATCAATGAGTTTAGAACTTATTGCTAGTGTTATATGATCCTACAGGGTCACACACCTAAGAAAACTGGACATAGAATATGAGGTTGATCATTAATGTAATGATCTGATAAATGCATATTTGATATGCATTCAATATCGAGTTTCTGAGGCAGTGTCGATCGACACAGCATGTGCATCGATCGACACAGATCGCGAATGACCCGATTAACTTCGATTTAATCATTGGTTAATCAGGTCGTGGTATAAGTCAACATATAGATATATGGTCGACTTTTACACTTAATCTAACCTAATTCACAGTCACCAAAAGAAACAAAAACCTCTTGAGAGATCTGATCTCTGACGGCACTAGCATCCCAGCTGTTCAGTTTGTGTGCGTGTGGATACCAGTAGAGGCGCAGCATTTGAGGCGCTAAGGATCTCGATTACTTGCAAAACTTCCGCTGCTAATCTCCAGGTAACTTCGAGATCTATAGATTCAATATACTTGAACCCTAGATCTTAGGGAATGGAATTTATACCTAGGGTTGCTAATCTGATTAGAACTGCTAGAAATTCCTACAGTGGTATCAGAGCCTTAGGGTTTCATTGAATCAGTAGCATGTTGATTAGATTAGTTGAATCTAGATCACTGTATAGTTGATACAAGCGTGCTAAAACTCGTTTTAATCAAAGTAATCTAGTTTAGGTTTTTTGCTTGAAAACGATTAGGGTTCATCGCCCTGTGTCGATCGATGCCAATCCGGTATCGATCGACACATAAGGATAACCCGAATAAAACTTGCGTTTAACCTAACTGTGACGATCGACACAAGAGTTGTGTCGGTCGACATAGACCTTATAGCCAGGTTAATTGGTCCAATTGGATTGGACCGGTTATCTAGCTTGGTGAAACCGCAAAACGGTTTATTGCGATTGAGTTGATAAGGTTAGCATCGACCGACACTAATGTAGTGTCGATCGACACAGACCGGTTATCATAAAACCGGATCAATTGGATTGATCGGTCATCGCAAATTGGTTTTGGTTAATCTGCATCGATCGACACTAAAGTAATGTCGGTCGACACAAGATCCGCTGATTTAGGTTATTGAACCTGAAATCACAGAACCAAACCAAGATAAATCAATTTAATTAGAAGAATTAAAACATAATAAAACTGAACGTTTTAAAGGTTCCGTTCCTCAACCAAATATCAAGTAATCCTTGATGTCTTCCCGATCTTGTCAACACTCAAGACTTGTTTCATTGTGCGATAGACTTGAAGTGCAAGGTGTCCACAATTACATAAGTAAGACAGGAAGTAATCGTGTTGATGGACTTGCAGTGCAAGACATCAACAATTACATGACTCAAAAGATTGGTTTACTTGAATGGGCCATCAAAATCGTTTTGGGCTCAGAGACATCAGGTGGTTTGGACATGAGATGTCAATCCACAACCAAGAGTTATATTGGATATAACTAGCAAAGTTGTTGCTTACCTAGATAGCTGAAATTTGGGTGATAGCCAGTGGCTCACCCAAGTTTAGTGAAGTATGGGTCTTGGATCATTATATTCATTTGAGGAAACATTGTTTGAATATAATGCGAGTTTTCTTAATAAGTTAAGATTTCTCATTTCTTGAACATCATAACTAAACCTCCCTTGTTTTCAGCTATGTCTAGCGCAAACTATCATAACAATTTCTCCCTGCGATCCGTCCTTAAGAAGGACAAGTTAAATGGATCCAACTTTCTTGAATGGTATCGGAACTTGAGAATTGTTCTCAAACAGGAGAAAAAGGACTATGTCCTTGAGAAAGTTCTCCCTAAGAAGTACCGAGTCAATGCCTGGCAGACAGAAAAGGATACTTGGGATAAGCATTCTAATGATGTGGTCGATGTGTGTTGTCTCATGTTGGCTACCATGAACTCGGATTTGCAGAAGCAATTCGAGAACATGGAGTCGCCAATAGAGATGATCACTAACCTGAAAAGTATGTTTCAGGAGCAGGCACGAACTCAGAGATACCAGACGGTTAAGTCTCTAATTGAGTGCAAGCTACCAAAGGACGAACCAGTTAGTCCTCATGTCATTAAGATGATGGGTTATATTGATAACCTGGGGAAACTGGATTGTCCTATTAGCCAAGAGTTGGCTACTGACATCATTCTGCAGTCACTGCCGTCGAGCTATGATCATTTTGTACTGAACTACAATATGAATAACTTGACAAAGACTTTGACTAAGTTGCATGGGATGCTCAAAACTGCTGAACCTAACATCAAGAAGGACACCCCAAATGTCCTTATGGTACAAAAGGGTAAAAAGTTTAAGAAACTTGGTAAGAACAAAGGTGATGGGAAGACAAGCTCGATTGTGAATCTAAGCGAGTCTGGCCATGCCCCTAAGGTTAAACCTGGTCCTTCCAAAGATGATAAGTGCCATTATTGTAATGGTTATGGGCATTTGAAGAGAAACTGCAATAAATTCCTGGAAGATTATGAGAAGCTGAAGAAGACGTACGAGACTTCTTCTTCAGGTATTTATGTTATAGAAGTAAAAGTTGCTTCTTATGGTTGCACTTATTGGGTATTGGATACCAGCTGTGGTACTCATATTTTGTGAAAAATATGCAGGGCCTAAGCAAAAGTAGGATTTGAAGAAAGGACAAGTGGACCTGCGCATGGGAAATGGAGCAAGAGTTGATGCATTAGCCGTAGGAACATTTCATTTGTTTTGCCTTCTGGCTTAGTTTTGAACTTAATAACTGCTACTATGTACCTGCTATAAGCAGAAATACTATTTATATTTCTTGTTTGGATATAGAAGGATATCAGTTTTCAAATTAAGAATAAGTATTATTCATTTGATTACAATGATATATTTTATGGTAGCGGTCCATTAGAGAATGGATTTTATGTTCTAAAACAAAACGTGCCTATCTATAACATTAGTACCAAGAGATTCAAGTCAAGTGATACGAATCAAAATCTTTCTCTGGCATTGTCGTTTGGGCCATATAAATGAGAAACAGATTCAGAGGCTCCATAGTGATGGGCTTTTGGGCTCATTTGATTATGAATCATGTGAGAAATGTGAATCTTGTTTATTGGGTAAAATGACGAAGGCTCCTTTCAACAAAAGGTAGTGTCGATCGACACAAAAGGTGCAACGATCGACACAGGTCGCGAACGAACAAAATGAAAGGGCCAGAGACTTATTGGGGTTTATACATACGGATGTGTTGGAATTGTGTCCAGTAATCTCTGTACTGTCTCTAGAAAGTAAGAGTATGTCAATGATCAGACATAAGTCATACAATGCTGGGGGTCATGATGGCTTGCTAGAGTCCGCTCATGATCTATAAGTCTTGGACTTATTGCCTTTATTGTATGATCCCATATGGGTCACACGCCTAAGCTAACGGGAAAATACGAAGGAACGGTTTAGCAGAGGTACGGTAAAAGTGCTAGGCATTTACTGTACTTGGAGAGACTAAAGGGCCTGATTAAATCCAAGGGATTTAATCAGAACAGAGAATTGGGCCCAAAAGCCCATGAGAACTAGAAGGGATTTTAATGAATAAAATCAGACCTAGCTCTCTAATTTCTCAGCCACTTTTGCGCCAGCCTCCTCTCTCTCTGCGCCTCCTCTCCTGCTCGGTCTAGCAGCCATTTCCTTGTGAAGCGTGTGTGAACCTTTGGAGGATTCATCCCTCGGTGCATCTTTCTGATCTCTGACCTGTTCTATTCCTTCCGCTGCAACAAACAGGTAAAAGGTGAGATCATCTAATGATTCTAAATAAGAACACCTAGATCTGATGCATGTTTAGGTTGATATCAATATGAGAATTGAATCAGGATCAACTGAACGATCCAACAGTGGTATCAGAGCCATTGGTTCTTAGGATTTCTTGTTTTAGATTCATGTTTAGGTTGTTTAATCTGTTTAGAAGTGTTTTTGAATCAAGTACTGATAAGAGAATTCACTTAAGAAACCAGAATTGAAATCTAAACACATAAGAAAATCGTAAACCGAGCTATATGACTCGGGATACGTCGGATCATCCGGATCGCAACGGACGCACGAACCGATCGCCGACGATCGTGTTGCGTGGTCGCGTTATGATCGTCGGATGGATCGCTATCGATGGCTGATCGATGGACCGATCGGACGTGACGAACGGATGGATCACGTCGCGTGATCCGATCCGATCCGATCAGACGTGATCGCACGATCGTCAGCCATCCCGGCCAGAACCGTCCCGCTCGCGTGCGTTGCGTCCCGTCCCGCTCGGCGATCGTGGAAGCAACTGACCCGAGCAACCCGTCCGCGAGCCGGACAACGTCCGTCCGTCCCGAGCATACCGAGCGTCTCGATCTCGGATCGTCGCGTGCGGCTTGACGGCTGACGTGATCGCGTGAAACTTACGATTAGGTCGTAATCGGTTCACGTGATCAATCGGTTCGGTTCGGTTAATGGTTCGGTTTAAAACTTGATTAAAATCAACGTCACGGTTTAATAAACAGATTTAATAATTTTATTAAGTCTGGTTAAACCGGGATAAGAAATCCAATGTCGAAAGAATTATTGGATTTAGTGCCTAAACCAGGAATTTCTAATTTGATTTGGTTGGACCAAATAAATTGAGAAAATCCGGTTTAGTAAATAACCGGTTGACAATTGTGGTCATCGTAGTAATTAAAACTTGGTTAGACCAGTTTTAATGAACCAGACCGGTTATGTCATTTAATTGGACAATTGGGTCATGTCTTGGACATGGACCAATTCTTGGGCCTCGGGCCAAGAAGTTAAAACAATTGGGCCAATTATTTGAGTCTTTCTTCAGATCAATTTAAAATTTATTTTATAAAATTATAAAGTCGTTTTTAAATTAAAGTTTCCGAAATTTTGAAATTAGAAAGTTTCTTAAAATAGAAGTTTCTGAATTTGCGGGTTTTGGATTTTAAAGAAATTTCTAAAGTTAGAAAGTTTCCGGTTTTAGAAAGTTTCCAATTTTAGAAAGTTTCCTAAAATAGTAGGTTTCCAAAAATAGAAAGTTTCCCGAAATAGTAATCTTCTATTTTGGGAATGATTTTTTAATAAACCTACGAACCTCAAATAATATCAAGCGTTGGATGTCTTGTCCATTCTATGTCAGCTGTCAAAGTCCATTCAATTGTATTCATGGCCTTACAGTGTGAGGGTGTCTGCTTTTGCGTGGATAAGACGGTTTGTGATTCATAAATGTCATTGGGAGTCCCAGACATTAATGATTACATGACTGTATAGTCTGGTTTTCTTGACTGGGCCATCGGGAGTCCCGGGCCTTGAGACATCAGAGTGGATTGGGCCTCGGGCCCAGATTCACAACCAAGAGTTATATCACGGATATAATTAGCCGATATAGGGCTTACCGATATAAGCTAAGGTTGGGTGACGGCCAGTGGCCCACTTTAATCTTAGTTATATGTGGATCTTGGAATCATTATATTCTATTGAGGGTAACTTATGTTATTGAATATAATGCATGATTAATCATATTAAATTTAATACGAGATTAATCATATTGAACATTTTAACTAAAATCCTTTTATCTTAATTTTCAGTTATGACTAGCACAAACAATCAAAACACTTTCTCGATCCGGTCTGTCCTTAAGATGGACAAGCTGAACGGATCAAATTTCTTGACTTGGTCGCGGAACCTGAGGCTAGTCCTCAGACAGGAGAGAAAAGACTATGTTCTTGAGAGAGCTCTCCCCGTGAGGATCGGGTCCAATGCTTCTCATGCAGTATATGATGCTTGGAATAAGCATTATAATGATGCGGTAGATGTGCGTGGTCTGATATTGGCTACCATGGATTCAGACTTGCAGAAGCAATATGAGAACATGGAGTCGCCAATAGAGATGATCAGCAGCCTGAAATTGAAATTTCAGGAGCAGATAAGAGTGGAGAGATACCGGTTGGTTAAATCTCTCACTAGCTGCAAGCTACCAAATGATCATCCAGTAAGTCCTCATGTCAGTAAAATGATGGGTTACATTGATAACCTGAGGAAACTGGATTATCCAGTTAGCCAGGAATTGGCAACTGAGATCATTCTGCAGTCACTGCCGTCAAGCTATGATAAGTTCGTAAGGAACTATATCAAGAAAGGCTTAACGAAGACGTTGACTGAACTGCATGAAATGCTCAAGACAGTTGAGCCAAACGTGAAGAGTACCCTGTACAATCTCATGAATGAGAAGGGTAGGTTTGCTAAACCTAATGCTGACAAGGGTGAAGACAAAGTTGTCCAGATTTTGAATCATGGCAAGCGTGTGTCTTCTGAGCCCGAGTCAGATACCTCTTACGTTGGTAAGTGCTGCTACTGTAAGGAGACAGGGCATTGGAAAAGAGATTGCATTAAATTCATGGAAGATGATGAGGAGTTGAAGTTGATGTATGCGACTACTTCCTCAGGTATTCATGTTATTACTTCAAGTTCTACCTTATAGGTATTGGATACTGGTTGTGGCACTGATATTTGTTAAAATATGCAGAGCCTAAGAACCAGTAGAACGTTGAAGGAAGGGTAAGTGAAACTACATGTCTGGAAGGAGCTTGGGATGCTGCCTCAGCCGTAGGGTTTTTCACTTATAGATCCCTTTGAGGCTTGGTTTTGTATTAAATAATTGCTACAATGTACCTGCTTTAAGCAGAGTTGTCTTTCATTTTCTTGTAAGAATTTGAATGTTTTTCATTTTGATAAAAGACAAGTTTTGTTCTTTTGATCTTAATGAAATATTAATTGTAGCACCCTATTCATGGAATGGGTTTTATATCTTAAACCAAAAGTGCCTAAATGTAACATAAATACCGAATTGGTTTAAATCTGATGAATTAAACCTGATTTTTCTTGGCATAAAGTCTTGGTCACATAGAGTAAGTCGGATTCAGAAATCCCATAGTCATGGACTGTTGGGCTCATTTGATAAAATATCTTATGAGACTTGAATTCTGTTTACTAGACCAAAAGGTAAAGGGCCTATCTTAGCCGAGCTAGAGAAAAGCCCAAAGGCTTATTGGACCTGGAACATACTGATGTATGTGGCCCAATGAGCAGTAATGCCAGAGAAAATTTCCTGTACTTCATTGTCTCTACTGATTACTTCAGTGAGTGTGACTGTGTTCATTTGATGAGACACAAGTCGGAATTCTTTGACATGGTCGAAAGAATGCCAGAATGAAGTATAGGATCTGAGTGACAAAAAGTATTAAGACTCTGGATTAAATCACGAGTGAGAATACTTAAGTCATTGATTGTGTAATCATCTTAATGAGTGTGAAATCGTTTCACAGCTCATTTCTCCTGAAAACCTGAAGGTGTTTCTGTGAGAAAGAATCAGATCTTATTAGAAATGAGTAAAGATGAGTCACACGAATCTTCCATGATATTATTTAAAAATAACGCTCTAAAATATCTAAGTTTACGCTGAAATAGTTCCACAAATATCGGTTGAAAGACACCACGTTAATGTGGATTGGAATCGATCCAAATTTGTCTTTACTGAGTATTTGTAGTTGTGCTACTTCGCTGGTTGTCCTAGAGAAACTAAGGCTTGTTATTTTTACGTCCAATCTGTTTTCTAAGAAAGGAAGTTATTTTCCAAGAAGAACAGTGGGAGTAAAAGCATAACTCGAAGTTTTCTTAGGGAAACCAAGGCTCGGTACTTTTACGACCATTCTGTTTTCTAAGAAGGGAAATTACTTTCCAAGAAGAACAGTGGGAGTAAAAAGTAATTTTTTACGACCATTCTGTTTTCTAAGAAGGGAAGTTACTTTCCAAGAAGAACAGTGGGAGTAAAAGTACAACTCGAAGAAATTCGAGAAATACAGGAGGCTGCTTAACCTATTGAGGGAGAGCAGCGGAAGGATTTACAGATTTCTGTAGAATCTACACCTGTGGAGCCTGAAGTTCGCAGATATGAAAGAATCAGTCACTAATCCGAGAGTGAATTCTCGTCATTAGTTCAGCCTGATGATCATTGAAAGTTCGCATGATCTGATGATCATTGAAAGCGACGAATCTGCGAAATTCAAAGAAGCGAAAGTAAGCCAGGACTCCGAAAATTACATTTTATGTAAGTTAGCTTCATCGATCCATTCATGGATGGAAGCAAACATATCGGAGTTGGAATCTTCGTTCTGTTGAAGTAGTCAAGGTTTTGACTTGAACAGGAACGAAGTGGAACTGTGTGTTTACTAATAGATTAGTGGGAGCGATATTGCATTTCTCAAAGTGTATGTCGATGACATACTGATTCTCGGATATAACGTCCCAACGCTGTAGTCGGTAAAGGACTAGCTTGGGAGTTGGTTTAATGAATGACATGGGTAAAGCCACGTAGTTTTTGGATTTTGGATCTAAAGATAGAGATCCAAAAGAGCTGATAGGACAAAGTCAGATTCTTAAATTGACAAAGTCCTACACGTTTTGAGCAATCCAAGAAGGGTTTTATGCCAATGTCACATGGCATTAAGTTAAGCAAGATACAGTATCCTACGATAACTGCTGAGCTTAAATGCATGGATGAGATTCCATATGCGTCGGCAATTGGATCTATCATGTATGCCATGAAACATACTTGTTTGATGTTGCTTTAATGTTAAGCAAGACAAATAAAGACCAGTCAAATCCAGCAAAGAATCAAGTTTCCTAAAGTATGTCCTAAAGTATTTGAGGAATACTAAGGATAAGTTCTTGATTTACGGAGAAAGTGAGGTGCTACAAGTCGGTAGAGTCTGAAAGGCAAGTTTCCAATAGACAAAGATGATTCCCGATCACAGTCCGGTTATATCTTGTGTCTATCTGGCGGTGCAAGGCACTGTTGCTGACTCCATGACTTAAGCTGAATGTTTCGCAACTTGGAAAGCGGCGAAAGAGGTTGTTTGAAAGAAGAGTTCGTCACTGAACTTGATGTGATTCCCAGCATAGATGAGACTAGCTGCACATCAGAGGTCCAAACAACTTGAGGATAGGTATAACCTATTCCATAAGATAAATGACAGAGATGTTAAGTAGATCAGCAAGTTTCAACGAATGAAAACGTTGCTAATCTATTAACGAAGCCACTCCTTAGGCCTAAGCACGAGTCGCGGACTGTTGCTGTAGAATAAGTGAAATTAAGATGTAGTCTTAAATTTCAGTGGGAGTTATTAAAGGGCTTTATTTAGTTATTGGATATGTTCTTGAAATAACATTTAAGATGTTTAATGAAACTATTGTTTCAAGATTATTTTAACTGTGATGAAATAATCGTTCCAAAGTGATATAAACCATTTTATAGGTCATCGAAGTAAATGACTTGATCTTGAGTTATCAAAGTCATTTAGCTTGATCATGAGACCCTATATTTGATAGATGTTTCATATCATCCTGTCCCCAGTCGAAGGTAGTTGAAATTGGAACACCAACAACCGTGTGAGACTGGATTGGTACGTGACTTATGACAAAGTCTCAGTGTGTCATAGATGCGCGGCATCAAAGTCAGTACATAGGTGTATGTTTGGGAACATACGACCGGACAAGACCCGCTTATAAGAACTCTTCAGGATATTTATATCTGTGTCATAAGAGATTCTTACTACGACTATAGAGTATAGTCCTTAGACCTGAGTTCGCATGCATGTGACTGCACATGGACTAATGCACTTTGATCATTGTCTAACGCTATCGTTCAGCGATAGTTATAAGGACCTTGTTTGGGTACATTATGAAATGAGTAGTTTACAGTGATGGAACAAGACGGAATTTGTCCCTCCAATATAAATGGAGTGAATATCTCTAGGCCAATCGGAGATTTGAATACTGGAAAATGCATGGCCATGCTCAAACGGACTGTCCCGAGTCGTTTGGATTGTCAGTATCAAATCAGAGTCCGATGAACAAGATTAGGCTTTATAAGGATGACACCAATCTTGCCTTATGACTAACCGAGATATTGAGACAAAAGGATTATGAATACAGAGATTCCAGTACAAGTGGGAGATTGTTGGAATTGTGTCCAGTAATCTCTGTACTGTCTCTAGAAAGTAAGAGTATGTCAATGATCAGACATAAGTCATACAATGCTGGGGGTCATGATGGCTTGCTAGAGTCCGCTCATGATCTATAAGTCTTGGACTTATTGCCTTTATTGTATGATCCCATATGGGTCACACGCCTAAGCTAACGGGAAAATACGAAGGAACGGTTTAGCAGAGGTACGGTAAAAGTGCTAGGCATTTACTGTACTTGGAGAGACTAAAGGGCCTGATTAAATCCAAGGGATTTAATCAGAACAGAGAATTGGGCCCAAAAGCCCATGAGAACTAGAAGGGATTTTAATGAATAAAATCAGACCTAGCTCTCTAATTTCTCAGCCACTTTTGCGCCAGCCTCCTCTCTCTCTGCGCCTCCTCTCCTGCTCGGTCTAGCAGCCATTTCCTTGTGAAGCGTGTGTGAACCTTTGGAGGATTCATCCCTCGGTGCATCTTTCTGATCTCTGACCTGTTCTATTCCTTCCGCTGCAACAAACAGGTAAAAGGTGAGATCATCTAATGATTCTAAATAAGAACACCTAGATCTGATGCATGTTTAGGTTGATATCAATATGAGAATTGAATCAGGATCAACTGAACGATCCAACAGGATGTGTATGGCCCGATGAGCAAAAGTGCTAGAGGAAACTTTCAGTACTTCATTACCTTTACTGATATTTTCAGTAGGTATGGTTATGACTATTTAATGAGACATAAATCGGAATCTTTTGAAAAGTTCAAGGAGTTCCAGAATGAAGTACAGAATCAACTTGGCAAAAGTATTAAAACTCTACGATAAGATCGTGGAGGTGGATACTTAAGCTAAGAATTCAGTGATCATCCGAGAGATTGTGGAATTATTTCACAATCGGAATTTATTAGATATAGTTCGATCAATGATGAGTCACTCAGATCTTCCAATATCCTTCTAGGAATACGCTCTAGAAACGTCTGCGTTTACATAGGGTTCCATCTAAATCAGTTACAAAGACACCACATGAGATGTGGACTGGAATTGTTCCTAATTTGTCTTTCATGAAGATTTGGGGTTGTGAGGCTTATATTAAACGTTTAATCTCTGATAAGCTCACACCCAAATCCAATAAGTGCTGCTTCGTTGGTTATTTTAACGAGACCAAGGCATGTTACTTTTACAACCAGTCCGGGAACAAATTGTTTGTTGCTCGGAACTATGTTTTCTTGAGAAAGACTTTCTTTCCAGGAAGAACAGTGGAAGTAAAAGTGCAAATCGAAGAAATTCGAGAATCACTGGAGACTGCTCAACCTGATAAGGAAGAGCAGCAGTTGGATCTACAAAGAGTTGTAGAACCTGCACTTGTGGTGCCTAAAGTTTGCAAAAGATCTGGTGAATGTATATTCAAGCGGCGAGTTTCTGAGGAAGTGTCGATCGACACAAAGGTGTATCGATCGACACAGATCGTGAACCAAAATATTGATTTTGGTTTGTAACTTAATTAACTACGGTTTAAATCTTGATTAATTAGGTCGTGGTAAAAGTCCATATATCAGATATGTGCACGACTTTTACACAAAACTGAAGCTCGCAGATCTGAAAAGATCCGTCACGAACCCGAAAAATATGGATTTCTCGTAACCAATTGTCATGATCTGTTGATCATTGAAAGTGACGGGCCTGTGAATTTTGAAGAAGCAATAATGGGCCCTGACTCCGAAAATGGCTAAAAGCCGCTGAATCTGAAATGGAATCCATGTCACGGAACCAAGTATGACTTGGGTTGATTTACCAGATGGTGTAAAAGCCATTGAGAATAAATGGATTTTCAGGAAGAAAAGTTGACATGGATGGTAATATTCAGATATACAAAGCTAGGATTGGTGGTAAAAGGTTTCAAGCAAATTCATGGTATTGACTATGAAGAAACCTATTCCCCAGACACTATGCTCAAGTCCATTCGGATTCTCCTAGCAACCACCGCTCATTATGATTATGAGATCTGGCAGATGGATGTGAAAACATTTTTCCTTAATGGAATTCTAGAAAAGGATGTGTACATGACACAACCTGAGGTTTTCATTGATCCTAAAGCTGCTAGGAAGGCATGCAAGCATCTTGGAGTTGGAATCTTTGTTTTGATGAAGCAGTCAAAAGGTTTGACTTCATCAGGAACGAAGAGGAACCGTGTGTTTACAAGATGACTAGTGGGAGCGCAGTTGCATTTCTAGTATTGTATGTTGATAACATACTGTTTCTCGGAAATGAAGTTCCATTGTTTCAGTCTGTTAAGACTTGACTCGAAAGTTGTTTTTCGATGAAAAAATATGGGAGAAGCCGTATACATTCTTGGAATAAGAATCTATAGAGATAGATTGAATAAGCTAATTGGATTGTGTCAAGATAGTTATGGTGATAAGGTCTTGCACAGGTCCAGTATGCATAATTCCAAGAAGGGCTTCATGCCAATGACACTTGGCATTACTCTTAGCAAGACGCAGTGCCCTTCGAAACACGCTGAGCGAGAGAGAATAAGGGTCAGACTACTGCTAGAGGCATTAAATGTCTTAAGATGTGATCTTAATTTTAGTGGGAGTCATTGTTGTTGATTTTAGTTATGACATGATGTTCGTGTAAACATAATTTGATTATGTTATTGAAATCTGACATCAGTATTATTTAATCATGCTATTAAATAATTGTCCCAAAGTAATTTATGACATTTTATAGGTCATCAAGTATGTGACTTGATCATGAAACCCTATAAGCAATAAATGACATAAATTATGTTGGTCCCTGGTCGAGGTTGTTAAAGTGGGATATTAACAACCGCGTGAGACTGGTATGTGAGGTGACTGATGACTAAGTTTCATGGAGTCATTAATAAGAGTATTAAAGTCAATCACATAGATATGTGTTGGAGAACACAGGATCGGATTTGACCCATTGATGAGAACTCTACAAGATGGTTATATGAGTGTCATAAGAGTTTATCATTACGACTATAGAGTATAGTCCTTAGACATGAGTTCATCATGATTTCTTACATATGGATTGGTCCGTCTTGACTTTGTCAAACGTCAGCCGTAACTGGTGACTATAAAGACACTGATTGGACGTATCATGAAATATGAAAGGGACATGGATGGAACGAGATGGGATTTGTACCTCCTATATAACAGGAGATAAATATCTCTGGGCCTATCGAAGATTTAACACTGAGAAATGCGTGGCCGCGCTCAAACGAGGTGATTGTCAGTCGTTTGTCTTATCAGTATAAATCAGAGTTCGATCATGATCTAGCTAAATAAGGATAACACAGTTCTTGCCTTATGCCAGATCGAGATATAGATACAAAGGGATTATAGGAATAGATGATTCCAGTACAAGTGGGAGATTGTTGGGAATGTCCTGAAATCTATTGTACTTGCTCTAAGTGAGAGTTGTATTGTCGAGGTGAGACAATCATATAATACTGGGCAATCATAATGCTTTGCTAGAAGCCACTTATGATCAATGAGTTTAGAACTTATTGCTAGTGTTATATGATCCTACAGGGTCACACACCTAAGCAAACTGGACATAGAATATGAGGTTGATCATTAATGTAATGATCTGATAAATGCATATTTGATATGCATTCAATATCGAGTTTCTGAGGCAGTGTCGATCGACACAACATGTGCATCGATCGACACAGATCGCGAATGACCCGATTAACTTCGGTTTAATCGTTGGTTAATCAGGTCGTGGTATAAGTCAACATATATAAGATATATGGTCGACTTTTACACTTAATCTAACCTAATTCACAGCCACCGAAAGAAACAAAAACCTCTTGAGAGATCTGATCTCTGACGGCACTAGCATCCCAGCTGTTCAGTTTATGTGCGTGTGGATACCAGTAGAGGCACAGCATTTGAGGCGCTAAGGATCTCGATTACTTGCAAAACTTCCGCTGCTAATCTCCAGGTAACTTCGAGATCTACAGATTCAATATATCTGATTAGAACTGCTAGAAATTCCTACACACGGTCCACTGCTCCGGATCCTACTTGAGTTACAATCGACTCTGATCTGGTATTCCTGGCTTGAACGCTTGTGTTCGTTTGGTCGAGGTCTTGCGACCTTGGTGATCCAATCGGAGCTGTTGCGTTGGGATCCATTTCCACGCTAGTGAGCTGTTGACCAGGTTCGTATGTAAAGAATGTCTATGAATCTTTCCCCACATTCGGCGCCAAAATGTGGATCCTAAAACCCACACTCAGTTTTTAGAGTGTATGAACGAGCTGATTTGTAAAGTAGGTGGGCTAGATTCTTGATTAAACGTAATCAACGAGCTAACAACAGTGAAAAAGTGGATTTGTATTGATTTGGAATGTGTGAACAATAAGAACTCGAACTACAGAATGATTGTGAGTCTTAATGCTAGATTAAAGTTTTCTCTCCCAAGTCGGATCCCCCTTTTTGTTGTTGAAGCCCTCCTTTATAGCCCTTAGCTTCACAACTATCTTCCTTGACCTTCGGAGCCAGCTCCAACAACTCGCGGGATCCTCGGGATTACGTGCTCAGTCCATCTCCTCCTTTGTAGCCGGTTGGTTGTTTAACGGTTTGAGTGGCGTCCACCGAGTTGCTCTACGAAGTCAGAGCCTCCTACTGGACTGGGATTCGGTATAAATGTAATCGGGCCTAGCTGCTGAGACTGAATCATGCCTTATTCAGCTGATTTAGCTTGAGAGTGAAATCTGGCCCAAACAAAGAGCTGGCTCAAATCTCAACCACAACTCAAAACTCGGATATCAAACCTCGCAGACTCTTCTTCTTCACCACTTTCTTGCGGGAAAAGAAATCTGGAAACTCTAGATCACGTGATCTCCTTCCAGAAACTTCCAGACAAACCATCTTCATCAACATCACAAGAAAGAAACAAACACATGATGAACAACAACAACAACCTGTTTAAGCTGTTCTTCTCCTCGTGGATCAGTTCTTCAGATCCACATGTCGATTACTCCTCTGCTTTTACAGATTCCATGAATATTAATCAAACTCAAGATCGAATTGCTGACGAAGTACTGATGATGATTAACAACAGCTACTATTTGTTGAGATTTTAACTAAACTTGTTGCACTTGGTTATCTTGATCTTTGATGTGTGTTTGGTTTGTATGCAGGGAAATAATAAACGGCACAAGAATTTGGTTACCCTGTAACCACAAGTCATGGTTAAATCCTCAAGATCTAAAAGTGCAGTCACGTTTTTAAAAGAGAAGATGAAATGTGACTTGACAGATTAAGAGATCAGAAACTCACGTGTTGAAGATCTAAGCTCGCAACCAGATTTGATACACGTCTAGATCGATCACGGATGATGGTATGCGAGAGATTTGTCAGAGCCTTTGAGAAAAGAGACAAATCGAAATCAGAACAAGATGAAATCGACTTATACGAGACTGACAAAGTTAAGGAGAAGAAGCTTAGAAGCTTACCTGAAGCGGTCTTAAGCTCACGCAGAGAAGAAGACGAACTTGAATCATGGAGATCGGACTCAAGTCTCCATTTCTGTCACCAGCGTGTTAATAGGCTCGCCGGAAAAGATGAAGGAGTCGCCGTATGAGAACTGAGAGCTTAGAAGATACCTTTCATGCTTGGAGAAGATAAGCTCAAGGTCAAAGGTGAACACTCGATCGCCACCAGTGTCGCTCTCGAAGGAGAAAGAAAGGAGACAAGCCGATTATCTGAACAAAGGTAGAGAGAAGGAAGATTGAGCTTTTCTGATGATCGGCTGAGCTCGCAGTAGAAGGGAAAGCCATGGATCTATGGACAAAGCTCGAATCGACTTGAAGTTCACCATCGCCACTCGAGAAAAGTCAGAAGAAGAGCTCAGAGGTCTGCCTGAAGCTAACTTAGCTCAGAAGGAGAGGCAAGCTCGAAACTAATAAAAATGGTGGGTCGCCATTTCTGTCACCATCAAAGAGAGTGAGCAGCTGCACAAAACTGAGAAAGTAGGGCAATGTCCGAAGGTGGAGATTTGTGGACTTATTCGGACATTCCTATTGGGCTCTTAGCCCACTTGTTTAATAAACAAATTGCTTGATAAGCAAAAGTCAGCTGCTGGGCTAATGTGGGTCTTGGTCGAGAAAATAAAGAAGCTGGCCCAGATATAGTTGCCTTTGATGCAAGCCACCGACTTTGAAGACCTCGAAGCCCTAATTGGATCCTAACATGTATACATATAAAAGAGCATACGGTTGATAAGAAACGGGTGAGATAATAAGTTCAGAGCTACGAGTGCATTAAGGAAACAGGTTGTGCAAGCGTGAGCTAAGGAGATAGTTAAGAGTGCTAAGGAATATTGAGCTAGAGAAACACCTAGTTTCTGGAGCTAATAGATTCTTTAGAGAAGCTTTCTTAGGTGCAAGTTTTGATACATAGATAAGTTGGTAGTAGAAGGAACTTATCTTTGCTTTTGTATCCAAAACCGATATACCTTGACTTTGCATCCTTTTGTATGAATTTGCAGAACTACTCCACCTAGAATTGAAGCTCCAGCTCCTCTTCAGTACCCTGATACTTGCAGCTTTACTGCCTTGGTTTCACTGTTTCTGAAACAAAACGTGAGTAACTCCCTCAAACCTTGATTCAACTTTGTCGACATGTTAATTCACTCATGTGCACTGAGTTATGAACTAACATCTTCTTGAATCCTTGCAGGTACTCCATGAAACTGATATCTGCGTCTCGCCTTTAATACTCACAGGTAACTCTCCTTAACTCCTTACATCTTTGAGTTCTTCCATTATTGCTTAATAATAATAACCAGAAACTAACATGTTTCTTTTTCTGTCTCTGCGAGCTTGAGACTTCAATAATGGAGTTACCTGGAGCTGCTTTCATTCTCAGGCAATGTTGCAGCATACCTGAAGATCTTGTTCAGGTACTGCCTTAGTTATAACTGCCTTAGTTAGAACCGCCTTAGTTACTGCATCAGTGGATTTTAGGCCTGTCTGAATCTTAGATAGTGTTACTGCTTCTTTAACTCCATCTCCAAAGATTCCCAGCTTTAATATCTCTGAAACTTTGCCCAGAATTTCCATCTCATGTTCTTTGTTCAAAGTCCCCTCTTCTATAGCATACTCCCAATTATTGCTTTCCACAGCCTCCTCGTTAGGTTCTTTTCTGCCACTCTCTTCTGCTGTAGCCATAGCACAGGTCTTAGGATCGAAATCTCCTTCTTCTTCACACTTACATTCTTCTGAATTTTCTGTTGAAGAAGAATCTCCACCTTGAGCTGATGAATCTCTTAATTCAAAACCATATGGAGTAGGTCCTTGAATTAGATTCTTGCTGAAGCTCACTTTCTTAGACTTCTTTTCACTTGCTGAAGAAGCATTTATTTCAGCCTTAGCAACTGTCCCTTGAAGATAATACAGCCCTTCATGATATTTTCCAGATATCACTTTCTTATTTCCCTTGTAGAAGTGAACCTTAAAGTGATTTCCTTCATATCTGCAACCTGAATTTTCCAACATCCCATAAGAAATCAGATTCATATTTACTTCAGGCATGTATTTAACATCCTTTAGTATCACTTCAGAACCGTCTGGATTCTGAATTTGAATCTTTCCCATTCCTCTGATGCTTCCATAGGTGTTGTTAGCCATAAGAACCCTTCCTCCATTGTACTCCTTGAAGTCAAACAAGACTTCCTTGTCTGATGTACTGTGGAATGAAGAACTCGAGTCCATTACCCAATTCTTCATTGTGTCTTGGCTGCTCACACTCAACACTATAGGCTGTATAGGTGCTGCTGCAATATTTGCTGATTCTTTGTTTTTATTTCTCTCAGGGCATTCTCTTTTCCAATGCCCTTCATCTCCACATATGAAGCACTCACTCTGATTTTTCTTGTTGAACCTTGGCTGTGACTTAGACCTGTTGTCTCTCGACTTTGATCTCCCTTTGCCATAACTCTTCTGAGATCTGTCCTTAGTTCTTCCCCTTGATTCAACATATAATCCTTCAGATTTAGATCCAGATTTGTTCAAGAGTCCCTTCTGCTTCAGCTCAATCTCCTTAGAATATGCAGAAGTGACCACCTCATGAACTGTTAGGGTCTCTTTTCCTGTACCATACTTGAGAGTATGTACTAGAGGCTCATAAGGTGGAGGTAAGCTGGTAAGAAGCTGTATAGCCTGATCCTCATCACTTACATTGATGTTTAGGCTAGCTAGATCTGCAATGAGTTTAAGAAAACTGTCCAAGTTCTCTTCTATACTTCTGCCTTCATCCATCTTGTAACTGGCAAACTGTTGCTTAAGATAAATCCTGTTAGGAAGTGACTTGGTCTGATAATCCCTTTCTAGAGCCTTCCACATTAGCAAAATTGTAGGCTCATGCATCACCTTCCTAAGAATCATGTCACTTAGACATGTACCAAGCAAGTTCTTTACTCTGGTGTCTCTAGCAACTTTGAGAGAATCAATCTTCGGTTTCTTTCCATCTTCTAGCTTAGCAGAGTCATCAACCAATGTAGCACCCTCCTCCAATACTGATGCTAAACCTTGAATCTCTACCTGTCTTAGAAGCTTGTATTTCCACATACCAAAATCACATTTTCCATCAAATTTATCCATCTCAAATTTTCCTCTAGTTGGCTCCATTGTTGCCGTGAGTTGCGGATCACTCGGTAGGTAAGTTTTGCTTGAGATAGATCACAATAACCCCTGCTCTTTCCTGGAAGCTCTGATACCACTTGTTGAGATTTTAACTAAACTTGTTGCACTTGGTTATCTTGATCTTTGATGTGTGTTTGGTTTGTATGCAGGGAAATAATTTACGGCACAAGAATTTGGTTACCCTGTGTTCACCAATTGGCTACGTCACAGGGGTGAGATCACAATCTCACAAGAAAGCTTCTCTAAAGAATCTATTAGCTCTAGAAACTAGGTGTTTCTCCTCTAGCTCAATATTCCTTAGCACTCTTAACTCTCTCCTTAGCTCACGCTTGCACAACCTGTTTCCTTAATGCACTCGTAGCTCTGAACTTATTATCTCACCCGTTTCTTATCAACCGTCTGCTCTTTTATATGTATACAGGTTAGGATCCAATTAGGGCTTCGAGGTCTTCAAAGTCGGTGGCTTGCATCAAAGGCAACTATATCTGGGCCAGCTTCTTTATTTTCTCGACCAAGACCCACATTAGCCCAGCAGCTGACTTTTGCTTGTCAAGCAATTTGTTTATTAAACAAGTGGGCTAAGAGCCCAATAGGAATGTCCGAATAAGTCCACACTATTCACTTGAGAATGATGTCATGTTCCGTACAGAGTTTAAGCACCCTGGTCATGAGTATGCAAATTATTATTCTGGGGATTTCTTCATCAACAGCGACGTAACTTTCATCTAAAGGTAAGGTAAATCAAGAACATTGAATATGAATGATATGATTGCAAGCGGGGAAAAAACAAAATTACTTGCGTTACAAGTCACAATCAAGAAACTAAATCTGCTTTCTGTAGATCAAACATGAACAAAGTTCTTCTGGAAAAATCTTGTATTTTATGTTTATAACAGCTTTAGTTATTTATTTTTTACGACAATCTGCCAATACAGATAGAATAGTAATTATTTGTATGGTGATCAGTGTTGTATTTTTTTGTCAAAGGGTTTTCATGATGATCAGTGTTATTTATTTGGTTCATGTTTTTTCTTTGTTTGTCTTCGTCTTTCTCCAAAGACTTTACTATTGTCGTAGACTTTAACAACGTTTTAAAGCAAATTGTCTTAACGAGTAGCGATCGATAACTATACTAGGATATTGCGTATATACACTCTTCCTAAGGCTTTAATTAAAAATATATATATATATATATATATATATATATATTACTTGATCATATCATACTCAGCATCGTATGGTTGGAAGAGTATTACATCGGTTAGGCCTCTGGTTACAAAAGGACTTATCAAAAGGGTGGGAACAGGGAAATCTATTTCTATATGGAATGATCCGTGGATACTATCTTATCGCCCGAGACCAGCATCTCAATAATGCGTTAGTGACTGTTGACCAGTTGATTGACCAACATAACAAAATGTGGAACATACAACTTCTGGAGACGGTTATAGTACCAGAGGATGTGGCTTTGATCCTCAGTATTCCTTTTAGCAGGAATCATAGACCAGACTCATTGGGATGGTTTCCTACGAAATCTGGAAGATATACGGTGAAATCGGGATACCGTTTGGAGAGAGAATTCATCAATAAAGAGGAAGTTGTTCCTATTCTGGAGCCAAGTATCAATAAATTACAAGCTTTTTCGTGGAAGGTCAAATGTCCACTAAAGATTAGGCATTTTATATGGCAAGCGTTATCATGATGTTTATCAGTGGCAAAAAACTTGAGGGTAAGAGGGATAAAATGTGATATTTGTTGTGCTCGGTGTGGTGCAGATGAAGAATCGATAAATCATGTTTTATTTGAATGTCCACCAGCGGTCCAAACTTGGGCATTATCCCACATACCGACAAACCCAGTTTTTTTCCCGACGGGGTCTATCTATACAAACATGGATTATATGTTTTGGAGATTACCCTCGGATAAGGAGATGGATATATATCCCTGGATACTATGGTATATTTGGAAGAGCAGGAATGATATGATATATGGTCATACTGACCGAGACCCTCGGAAAACCTTAAGATTGGCAGAAGTAGAATCTGTTACATGGGGAGATGCGCAATTAAATGAGGTCAAAGAAACAATACCAGGATCATTAGGTGGGGAAACTTTTGAAATGGATTTGATACCCACAGGACAATGGTGTTTTGTGGATGGATCTTGGAAAGAGGGTGATCAGTTCTCAGGACAAGGATGGTTTAGTGGTTATGAGAGAGATGTAAATGTATTGATGGGGGCAATGAATATCAGAGCCAGTTTATCACCACTACATGCATAATTTGAAGCTCTGGTATGGGCTATGGAATGCATGAAGTTTCACAGATATCAGCACATCACATTTGCAACAGACTGTTCAGAATTGGTGAAGATAGTGTCGGAACCAGACGAATGGCCAGCTTTCTCGATTCACCTAGACGAGTTCCAAGCAAGGAAGACATATTTTACAACTTTTGAACTCATCCATGTACCGCGCACAAAAAACATGATGGCAGACAGACTAGCACGGAGTGCCCGTCTAAGACCGTCATATTCAATCCACGTTGGACCGGAGCCACCAAGCTGGATTAGTAATAAATAGGTTTCATTAGTTTACTCTTGTTGACAAAAAAAAAAAATATATATATATATATATATATATCATGGTTGAAATTAAATAATCATCTGTTAAAAACAAGCTTGCTCTGAAAAGAACAAGAATAACGAGAATAATGATCTTCACTGGTGTCCATTTAACGCAATATCCTGCACAAAATTTTGTAACAAAATAAAGTAAAAACATAATCAAGTGTGAGAAATTAGTCCTTATTTGATGAACCATTTATGTGATTTTTTCATATACCTGACGATTTCTTGAGCACCAAATGGTTGAAACAGACATTCGAGGATCCAAATACACTGATTCTGATGTTTCTTGCAATACAAAAATATTACAAAACTAAGTTTTTGAAGGGACACAAGTTCGTTAGTTACCTGGGAAAAAATGTTCAAGAACAACTACTTGAAAGTTGTCGTCTTTGAATTAAATCATTCAAATTCTAAGTGACTACATCAAATTCTTGTTTCCTAGAAGCATTCAGCTTCGATAGATTAGCCTGTGTTCTCGTATTGCTTCCTTATTCTCCTTATGATCTTACTAAACCTCACGAAGCTATAAGGTTTTGTGATTTTTTGGATCAGTGTTCACTATAAAAAAACTGACGGATAGGTGCCGATTAGCTACAAATTTTCTCTGGCTATTTTTCTCAAGCTAAGATAGCTACGAATCATCTACGACTGAAAAAAAAAACCCAAAATCTGTAACTGTTTCATAGTTATTCATAGCTATATAGCCAAATCATAAATTTATGTCTGTTCATGGTAAAATAGCAACAGATAGCTAAGACACCTTTGTGGAAACAAATTGTCACAAATAGCTACAACACAACATGTGGAAAAATAGCCACGACATATTTTCATGGCTATCTATAGCTATATCTAACGAATATTTAAATAAATATATATATGGTATAATTACGATTTTATTCGTGGATATCCGTGGTTTTATGAGATAGTTACGGATAGCTACGAATTTATCCATAACTATTCAAAACCCTAAACCCTAAACAAACCCTAAACACTAAAGTATAAACAAAATTCTAATTAATAAAATTCTAATTACTATAACATATCCAAAATTAAGATTCAACACTTATAAAAAAAAAATATTTTCCAAATCTATTATTTTCAGACATTAACTTATAACCTTAAAATAACTTTTTAAACCCTCTTAGTTTGTATATCATTTACACTGTCATCTGTCTCTCTATTGTAGCATGTTCGCTCTAGCCGCAAATTTTCATATCCCCTTTTGAGGGTGGGCCTCCGCTGGTCTCTGAGTCTTCTGCCGGAGCTGGATATGGTGGCTCACCGTCCTGCTCTTCTTCTTTGCTCTTTTGTTTTTTTCTGTCTTGTTCGTGAAGCTGATGCGCTCTAATCTATGATCTCTGTAATCCGCTTCCTCTGCCACGTCGTCTCTACTGGTCTGGTCGGAGTGGGTTTCTCAGGTTTGATTTGGTTGGTGGCGCGTGGTGTTTGGTTGCGGCGGTGAGCAGTCCATCTGAAGCGTTCTGGTAGTCTTCCCGAGGCGTGCTTCTTAAAGTTGTAGTTTTCGTCTTGTTGTGTAGCTGAGGGTGCGTAGTTGGTAGTTGCCGACGAATGGTGGTGCTCTTGTGCCATGATTTTTGCTTCCCAGGAAATCCGGTTACGGCTTTTTTATTTGGGTTATAGGGGTGGTGGCTTCAGATCTTGTATGGGGTGTAATGCGGTGGTTTTCCTGGTTTCAGCCAACATCGATTTCAGTCGGTGTGGCTTTGGTCATCGGGTCCCTGATTGCTGTCAGTAACGATTTTCTTGTTATGTCCTTCCCGATCATATTTTCATTTTTTTTTTTGTTGTTGGTATTCCCGGTTTGTGTATAGTCTTACCCTTGTTCAGAACTATCGGTGCTCCTCTTTTAGGTTCGGGAATTTGTGGTCTAAGTCGTTATGACTGACGTTGGGTAATCTTCGGTTAGTATCCTCTTTAGTTCGTGGATTCTTTTATCCTGAATCTCCTTGTGCCGCTCTTAGGGTAGTCGAATAATTAAGTCTCTTCCTTTAGTCGTTCGTTTATCAATTCTTGTAAGGTTAACCTCTTGTGGGGATGCAAAGTTCTCGGTTTAGACTTGTTAGGATAGAGATTAGGTGCAAAGGAATTAGATTCACGATCAGTTTATTTATCTCTAGCCGTTGTATTTAGGTCTATTTTCGCGTTTTGCCTTACCTTGGTTCTTCTGGTTTCTTGTGGCTTCATCTTAGAAGTGTAGTTGTGTCGTGTCTTCTACGCTTTTCCACTTTCCTTTTTCTAGAGAGGTTCATCAGTGTTTTCGTTTGACAAGTGTTTGTTTCCGGAGTATTATATTGCCGGCTTTAGCCTCACTTAAAAGTTTAGGGCATTGGTTTCCTGTTTCTTTCGGGCATAGTTGTTTCGTTTCCTATCCGGTATCGTGTTGATAGCAGAAATTTAAATTTCGTCTGTGGTTCCGGTTTGTTCCAGCTTTGTATTTGGTTTGTAACAATCTTTGGTTAATACAATGATCCTTCAAACGCAAAAAAAAACCTTTTTAACCTTATACACTAAACCATAATCATACTCTAAACTTAACTCTTAATCATAAACTATAAAATAAAAAAATTAATTATATATATATAAAATTAATATTTAAACCATTTAAACATATACTTTACATAAAATTAATTAAAAACTAATTTAAACAATAATAAATTAAAAGTCTAATGATTGGTTTTTGAAATCTACTAATCTTTTAATACTAATAATAAACTAAAAAGTCTTAAATAAAAATTTAATTATTATATATATACTCTTTTGTCACAAAATTATTATATATACTCAAAAATAAAATTTAACACTGTTAAAAATTAAAAAAAAAATAATGTAAACAAAAACAAAATAAAAATTTATTCATTTTTAGTTATTATATATACTCATTTTATTATTTTTAAACCATTTATAAATTTTAACATTTTTAAAACTTTTATTTCTAACACTTTTAATTTAACACTTTTTAAAATGTTATTTTAATCATTTGTATTATTTTAAATTAATGTTTGATCATTATATATTAATTATACCCAAAAAGTTTCTATTGGCTAAAACTCAACCACGCGGATCACACTTATGGACCGTTGATTAAAACATATCAACAGTTCAGATTTATTTCAGAAAGTACGCATATCACCTTCTCAAACCTTAAATCTCCATCTCATTTTAAATTCCAACCGTTAATCTATTTAACCTAATTAATAAATCACTATCACCTCTTCCTTCCCTCAACTCATGACCGCCACTCATTCAACCTTCATCTTCATTTTTTTTGTATTTAATCGGTTAAGGAAGTGAAAGAAAAATACGAAGACGAATGTGATGATACTGGTACCAAATCCGGTAACGTCTCCGTCATCAAATCCGGCCATAAGTCTGCAATTGATTCAGAATAAATTTGAGAGAAACATGGAGAACGTGGCAAACCAAACTCTTATCCGGCGAAGCTGAGAGAGATTCTAGATGTTTCCACCACCTTAATGATTGGAATCAGGGAAACCGGTGGAGGAGGTTGGAAACCAAGCTTTTCTTTGGTGAAGCTAAGAGAGAGGAGACGGTGGTGGTCGCAGCATGGGTCATGAATTTCAGACAAAGACGAAGGTGATAAAGAAGACAAATTTGAAGATGGTGGTGGTGACGGCGGCCTCGTCACCAGCCGCCACAATTGAAGACAGAGGTGGTCGCCGGAGTCGCCGAAGATGGTGGTGGTGACGGCAGCCGCGTCACCGGAGCCGGCTTCTTCCTCTTTTGATATATATATATATATATTATTTTTTGCGATTTTGTATTTATATTTTAAAATTAATTATTAGTTATTTATTTTAATTGTATTTTAGGAAAATTAGGTCTAGTACCTAAAACTGAGATCCAAATTAAGAAAATAAGTGGATTTTCAACCTAAAGGAAAGTTCACTATTGTCCATCACCATATCATCTATATACTCGATTTAAAGTCCAAGAACACCCCAATTTTTTGCTTTTCGTTTGACATTGTATCTTCTGATTGTATGTATCACATTAGGAACACATTATCTCTCCTTACTTTTTCATTTGACCGCATTATTTATTTTTTCTCTTCTGCAATATCACGAGAGTATAAACTCTCCACATTGAAGCTTCTTCATAAAAAAACAGCCGTCGGTTTCTATCCCCGCCGGCCGTGTTGACTACTCTGACGCTTCCATATAACGCAGTAACAACGGTTAGCGTAGCTGATTAACTTTACCTCTTGTTATTTTTATGTTAATATCAAACTTCAAGAAACAAATACTCTCGTACCTGTTTAATCTGGTTTTATCATGCTAAATAGTCGCTCACATTCGGAAAATTAACTAGGCTTATACTCATTCGAAAAAAACTCTTTCAAACTGGTGAAATCACAAATCTAGTTTGTCTTAAACTTAATAGTCGAATACACTATGCAAAATAGAGATGCATCAGTGGTCATATATCGTTTTAGTTGTTTGCTCATGTGAGTTAGTAGTCATATATGTGTTATTGTGTTTCTTTCCTGTTTGTCAGTTGTCGTCTACATTTTGCAAAATAGATATGCATCAGTAGTCGTATATGCGTTGTAGTAGTTGTTTCCTTTGAGAAAGTGTCGTATATGTGTTTTGTGTTAATTTCTTGTTTGTTAGTCGTCGTCTACATTTTGCGAAATAGATATACATCACTAGTCGTCTACATTTTTCGAAATAGATATGCATCAGTATATGCGTTTTAGTTGGTTTTTCATTTGAGAAAGTATTTGTATATGTGTTCTTGTGTTACTTCTTTGTTTGTCAGTAGTCGTCTACATTTTGCAAAACAGTAAAAATATCTTAGTTGTATACTTGTGATATGCTAAGGCAATTCGGTTTGTCATTGAAAGGTTTACATAGCGATACTTTCCCTTGAAGATCTGAAAGACCTACTACCTACCCTAATAGCCTTGGTTGGTAGATCATCGGCAAAGGATGCTTGTCTTCTAGGATTTGCCTCTAAGCTTCTCTATCGATCATTTAAGGAATCATCATTCATGTTTGTACTCGACATTGAAGAATTTGTTCACGACCCATACTTGATTGATCGCTGGCCGGACTTCTTCAGCTTGGTTGTTGAGTCGATGAACCCCAAAGCTAACTACTTAGCCGGCTTGCATATGTTGCTAGTTTGTGGAGAAATCTACGTTTCTTCTCCGTTCTTGAGTATTGCATCGAAAGGTGGAATTTACGAGGCTGCATTTATGTATGCTATGCTATGTATCGCGTTTGGTCATCCTCAGTTCGCAGAAGAGATATTAGATCGTATTCATGAATGGAAAACCCGTATGGATTACATGGACCAACTACCCCAGCATGTTGCCGACACAATAACCATGATGAGAACCGCTGATGTGTGTTATAATCTACTACCGTCTTTGGTGCTTTCCCTGAATGTCTTCTCTACCACGATCGCAAACCCTGTATTAAATGCTACTTTTTCACGCACTACCAGTTGATGAGAACGGAGATTTGAAAGTTCTCTCCTCTGATTGCATGTCCTCGATTCTACCCTTCTCATCTATGTCGTGTTCAGTACTATGTCATGTTTAAATACTTTTGTTTAAGTAGTTGTTTGTATACACGCTCTATCTATCTCTGAATTTGTATTTCAGATTTGTCTATTTTCGGTCAAGTAGCTGACTATGCTATTTTATTATATATGGTGAATGTAGTTGGCTATTTTATGTTATAGGTAGTTGCCTATCTATTTTAATAACATCATTAACTCTATCGTAGCAATATTCAAATACACCAATTTTATCGTCATCTAACTTTCAAAATTACCAAAGTAACCCTATAACATTCAAATAATGGCTCTGACACCAGTTCACTATTGCTACTAGTTTACACTGCTCAATTATCCAAGACGTGGTTCCTAAAACCAAGGACAACGAGCTATCGAAGTACACAAAACAGATGTTTAGAACATAGTCTAACCCTATACCTCTCTGGATCATGAACACGCTTTTAGGAAAACTTTACAAGGACAAAGACCCCAGGTTAAGATTAGCTCTCTTATTACTTGTTGTAGGAGTTGTTTGTCCAACATCAAATCATGAAAAGATCAACAGAGATCACATTTCGATCGTTTAAGATATTGACCACTTCCTTGAATATCAATGGGGTCACAAATCTTCTGATATGACGATGGATAGTATTAAAAGCCGGACAACCACATTGCCAAACCTTTGCCAAGCCACTTGTGCCATTCATGGTTTCTCCCACGCTTTGCAAATGGTTTTATTGCCTTCTCATCCCATCATAATATCTAAGGAAGTGAAAGGCAAGGATTCCAAACTTAGTCTAGCTGATGATGATTTTGAAGAAGATGTTGTCCAAATCAATGGCCCTGGTGCCCAGAAACCAGTAAATATCCCTATGCCTTACGAAAAAACGCTAGACAGAGAAGAAAATGTATCAACAATTTTAATGTAGTCGACTATCATTTTATTGTCTATAATATACATTCAATATATCCTCCCAAGTAGTTGTATAATGTAACTATATTCACATGTTTCTGAAAAAGCAATAATCGATGACAAAGATAACGTTTATGACGAATCAAAAATGGGATACGATAATGAAACAGAGGACATTCGCGTCGATAACCTGCTTGAATATGTTCATCGTGGCGATGTATTCACGAGGAAATCTTGGATAGGTGGTGCAAGGGCTTGTGATAATTTAAATCCAGAAAAAGGTCAATCCACACTGAATAATGTATCAAACAATCTAAATATCGACCAGTTGATCGATTTTGCCGCTGCTATTTTTTTCCAGAAGTCTGTTGATGCCAATCAACCCATTTTGGATCAGCTGAATTCACACAAATCCGATTTTCATCTCGTACGCCTTGTTTTTAAATCAAAGGTCTCCACTCTTGCTCTTGAGATTAGTAATCTTAAAAAATGGCAACAGTTATGTTCCAACTACAAAACTATCCGTTAACACTTTTACTACAGAGGGAGCCACATCTGTTGTACCTGCAAAAACAGCCAAAACTGGCAAATCTACTACTGGTGGAACATCTGCAGGTGCTGCAAAACATGCCGCAACTGGCAAATTTGTACAAGCTGGCAAAACCGGTTAAGCTGTAGAAGCTGCCAAAAAAATTTCCGCTTCTACTTCAGAAGAAGATAGCGCTGTAGAATAAGCTGACACATGGGATGGAGATGACGAAAGCTCATTGGAAGAGGAAGATGATGTAAGCGATTGGGCAATGCTAAGGACAACCATGAAAAACTTACCGTGATCATAGACAATGTGTTAAAAACAATAACTACCTCCGACTTTAACACACGTGAGGTAATCTAATAGTTTTTTAAAGCACTATGCGCATATTAATAGTTAACTACTAATTTTCCTTTTAGGATTTGGAAGAGGAGGCCCAATTAATGGATACAACCGATCCTAACAAACATGGTGAAAAACCCGACCAAGAGGTAGGACACCAATAATTGACTATGTTTAAATTTTTTAATTATTACATTAGGAAGTAGTTGAATATATACACAATGGTACATAACGTGACCAAACCCAACACGGAGCAAAAGACACATCCCAATCTGAAAAGTCTTCTGAAGAAGAGGTAAGATCCTACACTAGTAAGAATACTTACACAAATAGTTGACTATTTAACGTAAATCCTGAACTAGAAAACGATGGACCCACACGTGAACAAGGAAAAGGTTGACAACCAACAACATGACAAGGTGGACAACCAGCAACATGTACCCATGCGTTAATACCGTTTAAAGTTGACTATTAGTACTCAACTACTACGGTAGTCAACTATTATATTATTTTATTCATTTTCAGCAACTATATTAATAAAATATTTGACTGTTTAACCGTAACACCTATTATCAGGGTTCAACGGTCCTCAATGTTACCAAGGAGAGATGCCAAATTAATCAAAGTACTGAGAAAGAGGTAAGCAATCATATATATAATTATTGCCCTAAATAGTCAACTATTTATCTTTAAATACTATCATATATAAGCCACTAATACTATACTGCCTATTTAAAATATACCAGGCCACAGACTCCACCTATGCTCCACCATTGGTTCATGTAGGAATCACTGCCCATGTCTCGTCATTGGGCCTATCTCAAGAAGAAAAAACTCAAGCTCATGTTTCTCCAAAAATCTCCGCACCTCTACCTACCCGCAAGAGTTCAAGGATCCGACTTGATTCATCAACTTTTGCAGATTTTGTGACTGAAACCAAAAGTCCCAGTGAAATTGACGAAATGACAACCATATTTATCAGTTCCAGTCCTAATGAAATCTACCAACTATAGTCTACCCTCAATGCAACCGCGTAAGAATAAAACTTAATTAATGGAATGAAGCATTTAAATCATGCTTGTATTCTAACCATACTTCCATATGTTTGACCGTGTTTTCCAACCATGGAACGGGTTTAATTTGTCTATGACCAACTTCAAAGAAATGATCTCTCTAAAATCCCCCATATCTGTCCGGGTAAATTCACCACTAGTATAATGTAGTCAAATATGTTTCTTTAATATAGTCAACTAGTAACATAGTCGACTACCTAAGTTTTGTATAACATTAGATAATTTCAATATGGTAGTTGACTACATTTTAAAAATATTATATTCAGGCCATTGACACTGTTATCTTCTCATTCCACCACCATCTGTTATCCACATCCATTGCATCCCTCAATGGTTATGAATTTTGGAATTCGACTTCATGACACAAATTCTAACCTCCAAATACAGAAGAGAAAACTCCCCAAGATATCAAAAGATATTGTCACGTATGTGAAATCAAGGAGGGAGTGGTGCAAAGACATATTTTTGTTCTACTGCCCATATCTTCTTGAAAAAGGTCATTGGGTTGGCCTATGCATCAATCTGAACTCCCACACCATAGTGTTATTCCATGCAACCAAAACGCGTCTGACTCTGAAATTATGAACATCATTACTCCATTAGCGCAAAAATTGTCTTACTTCATTCGGAATGCAACTTACAACTTGGAGATAAAGTCTAGCACCATTAAATCGTTCAAAATTAATATCGGGAAGCCTCTTATGCCGAAAGAAATAGTAATTTATTTTTCAATGTAATGGTAGTCATCTATCTTAGTCTACATATTTCTAAACATAGCTATAACTGTATTATTCTATTTATTGCAGGAAATTATGGGATCCTATCACATATGCTACTTGACTTGCATTCATGAGGAAATATATCCCTCTCATCACGTAAATGAAGGCGTGGTTCGTAATGCATCACTGAAGTATGCGTTCTCTCTTTTCAAAGAGATCGACCATGGTAGACCCACTTAGACAAACGACCCTCATATTATCATACTATTTATTGAACTTTCCTCAGTTTGTGTTATTTTAAAGTATCATTTGTGTTATTTTATTAGTCTTTATAAATGGTGAACTAAATGTTAGAAACTGAATTTTTTAATTATTTATCTAATTATATCCAACTTTAGGAAAAATAATTGATAGCTACACGAAAGGGACACCACTACATGGCTACACATCTTAATAATATTAATGTATAGAAAACTACACAAACTATATGGTTCACATGAAAACATATATGAACTAAATGGTTTTATGTTGGTAACATCACGACCGAATTTCCAATGACTAAAATAGTGTATCAGAAGTCATATTACTAACTCAGTAATAAAACGATGCAATTATTAAACCAAATCCGATAATAAGAATCTAAACCAAAGTAAATGATCCTAGACAAACGTTTTATTTTAGTTGTTTTAGTTTAAGACCATTTGATTTGGGTTGGATTTTTATTATTAAATATGGTTTAATAATCGAGTTTTTTCATTACTGAGTTAATAATCCGACGTCTGATACAATATTTTGGTCATCAGAAATTTAGTTGTGATGTTAGCAATATAACAACATTTAGTTCATATATGTTGTCATGTAAATCATATAGTTCATGTAATTTTGTATACATTAACATTTTCCAGATGTGTGGACATGTAGTGGTGTCTCTTTCGTGTGGCTAACAATTATTTTTTTCATATATATTCAACTAATAAGAATTAAAAATTCTAAACTTGTATATAGTTCGCATAGACAACTACTACTATACAACTACTCTAATATATATTCAATTAATAAGACTTTAAATTATATATCTGTATATAGCTCGCGTAGACAGCTACTACTATACAATTACTCTTATATTTATTTATATATATATATATATATATATTCAACTACTAAGAATTAAAATTGTATATATGTATATAGCTCACGTAGACAGCTACTAATATACAATTACTCTTGCATATATTCAATTATGATTCCACGTAGACAGATATTACTGTACAACTACTCTTACAAGTATTCAACTACTAAGGATTATGAAATGTATATCTGTATATAGCTCATGTCGATTAATAATTGTCATTAAATATGAGAGTTCATAATAACAAAACACAGTACTATGGCCCAAAAGACACAAGAGAGTACTATGGCCAAAAATAAACAAGAGAGTATGGCCAAAACAGGCTAACTAAAACTATACCAAAACCTGATGCATTGTACCAAAAGCATATCATCAAAATAGTCAACAATTCTCTATATTTTTAAGGATTACAAGTTTTTTTGATGGGCATCACTTCCTTCTCTCCAATGGTAATAATATATTAATTTTTCTTCCTAGTTCTTTCACCTTTCCTGCATAGGTAATTTGCAAGACGCCTTGTTGTGACCTTGTCCAAGACACCTAGCGCAAACCCTCAAAGCTTTCTTCGCCGCCGCTAATTCACAAGAATTGCTAGTTTAGTACAGTTACAACTTTAAATAATCAACTATATTCTATTAACAAATTGTCAAATATCCTACTTTTACCTTGAATTCCCCTCGCGAAAGCATCCTCTGTCTTTTTGTCGGCCTGATGGGCGCCGTATCACCGCCGGAAGCAGATCTGCATTACGAGACACTATTGGTGTCAGAACTGGATAAAAAAACCCCTTCATAGAGTGCTTTTCTGAATTGTGTTGTGTACACAATTTTGACAAGCTTTTATGATGTGTACTCACTATACGCCGCAGTAGCTAAAGCGTGGTTACATGGTATCTGGATCATTTGATACTCCCTGTAGCTGCACGTTCTGTTTGCTAGATTGATCTCAAACCTCTCTCTTTTTTGGTCTCGCACCTGAAACTCATTGGGGTTAACCACCCTCACCTTCAATAATACATAGACATATATCATATTTGTTACTTATTCAACGACTACTTCATAACATAGACATAACATATTCATATTTCTTACTACTCTAACTACTGTAAACAGTATACGCATATAACTAATTCATAGAATAGTTATATATCCTACTACTCTTACCTTAATATTGGTGATTTCATTAAAGTTTACATCCAACATATCTCTCACAATATAGTCAACTACCTACTATTCTAACTATTGTAAACAGTATACGCATATAACTACTTCATATAATAGTTTTATATCCTACTACTCTTACCTTCATATTGGTGTTTTCATTAAAGTTTACATCCAGCAGATCTCTCACCTTGGGCGTGAGTAAGCTATCATCTTTTGAGGTTGCTGCTCTTCTCCACACAAACCAATCGATCAAACTCATTCTTATGGCTTCAAGCATCGAGATAAGTGGAAACTCCCTACACTCTTTTAAAACATTATTTAACGACTCAACAACGTTTGTGGTCATCAGATTGTATCATTCACCAATGCAGTATGAACATGTACAGTGTGGGAGTCCCAAACCAAGCATGTATTGGCCGCATTCAGGATTCACACTGGTGTTCCGCGAATAGTTGGGAAAACTCTAAGATTGTATAAGTCTTCGCCGCTCTCACCACTAGTGAAGGCAACCAGATTTCCTTAAAACTTGATGTTACATTTACCAGCTAACGGATACACCTATAAACACAATTCGTATAAACCATTTGTTAGTTGACTACAAATAGACAACTACTTATGAAAGTCACTATGTAGTTGTATATTTTAGACTTGACTATTATTGATATCAAGACTATACTAGTAGTTTTCTACAAATAGATAACTACATATTTTTGACCTTACTTTTCTCAGCCCCGAGTAAATGCTTGAATGCCTGTCTGAAACAAACATATAACTTATGTCATCGTTTATGATTGTTTTTAGGTATTTCAAGAACCATTCATAGGATGCATCATTTTCGCTATCCATTACCCCATAAGATATTGGAAAGATTTGGAAGTTTCCATCTTGTGATCTTGCACAAAGGAGGCATCCACAGTAGCGTTCAACAAGATGAGTCCCATCAATGAGCACAACTGGCCTCAAGTATTTAAGCCCCACAATTGATGAAGTGAATGAAAGGAAAAGATACGTGAACCGCTTACTACCATTCTTGTCAAACTCATATTCAGTTTCACAAACAGTTCCCGGGTTTGAGTTTTTTAGATTCTCAACATAGGATGGTAGCAACGCGAAACTACCGAGTACTGATCCGAATGATTTTTCTATAGAGTTCATGGCACCTCCACGCTTTACAGTATGAGATGTTCACCTAGAGTAGACAATCATTGTTTAAAGTAGTTACACATAGTCAACGATTATAGATTTCCCACAATAGTAGTTTACTATTAAAACAATAAATATTCACTTGGAATTCCTCTAGCATTATCCTTTGTATCTCAATGGGACATGGCCCTCTCCAACAATCGGTAAATCTAGTTCGAATCAACTCCCTTATTACATGTGTCGTATCTTGTCTGTGGTATTGACGCCGATTATCAATCGTGCATGTGTGTTTAAAGTTTGTCGTTTTATCTGGAAGTTTCCTGTACGGTCCATTATCTAGGCATACACGCGCCAGTGACACTTATCGCTAATGCACACGAATTCCATGTAATTTGATGTTGAGCGTGGAGTTCTTAAATGGAACTTATTATTGATCGCGTGTATCAGCATCTTGATTTTTCACTCAGTCTTGTTCTGAAATATTTGTCCCACAAATATACCAAAACTCTCGTAGCTAACATCATCCAAAGCACCGTCTATGCCTGCATCAAACCATGCATTCATGTTTAGGTAAGTAGTCATATAAATTACATATAAAAATATCTAGGAATAAGTAGTCATATATATATACCATCAACATACAATTCATCAACAATTGGTGGAGAATCTCTTCCAAACATAGCTGGTGGGTCTTCCGTGTCTGTGAAAACTCCATTAGTCGTTTTTCTGTGCAGCTAAACCTCATTGACTGCTGGTTACCACCGCTACTGTTTTCAGGCTCTTCATCAACTTCTTCGCCTGAGTAGTAATCACCATTGCGCGTGTGCCTTGAATTAAATCCATCAGCATTGTTGTCATCATCATTTTCATTAACTGCAAAATCATGCCAGTCCTCATCAGAGTCATTCGCAGAAGTGTCTACACCCTTGCTCTTATCAATATCTTCTCCAGCAAGACAGAGTACTGCCAACTCATCCATCTTTTCAAGATCTTCTGATTCTCCATCGTCGTTCTCCACGTTCTTCAAAGCAAGCATAGCTAAAGAGTAGGCGACTATATTAATTATAATAGAATGTATTCAGATACTTCTTATATTTGTAAACCAAAAGTATTTGACTATTTTATACGCAAAAATAGTACCTTCCATATCTTCATTCCCATCGTCCTCTTATATGTTTTGAAACACAACATAGCTAGTTTGTAGATATTCATGTTAAAATAAATCATAACAGTGTTAGACCAAATCATAACAGTGTTAACTAATAAATAACAAAACAATATTAAATAAGATAAGTTTGTGAAACTTACCATTTTTCTTATGTGTAGTCACCTCTCCCTCGTTCAAGCAATCCACCATATCTATAAACTCGTTTAACGTAATCAAATATATACGAAGGAAAAAGTATTCGACTATTTTAAGTCAGTTTTATCGAACCCTTACCAACATCGTTCTCTGTAATCTCAGCCTCTTTCACAGTCACGCATAAGTTCAACTGATCTATTTCACCTTTCATCTCAACAAACAATGACACATCATTGTTAGTCTGAACCAAAACGGGTGGTGCATCTCTACCCTCGTCCATCAACATGTATTGAGGCCATTAGTAGGTTATTTCCACAGTTGCATCTTCGTTTATGTCCATCTTTTCTTTCACAATCTTTTCCATATCTACGAATGTTGACCTTGAGCTTAACCAAATCTCTTTATTGTTTCCATTTTTGTTACTGTCGAAACTCCAAACACTATTGTTTCCTTCACACCATTTACCTCTAAGCAATAACACGGTTTTCCTTCCATCCATATATAACAAAAATTAAGATATTTAGAAAAATAAGAGACATTGTCTACTAATCTAAATAGTCGGGTAGCATTATCCAAGGTTGTAGACGGACAGTTTTTTTTTTTTGAAGCTTTCGGTGTGAATACTCGATTTTCTTCTCCCCAAGGGAAAGATAATAGGCGAGCAAATTATGAGGTTGAAGATAGTCCCTCAACTACTCGCAAAGTCTGTCATGGGCACATGTTTCGAAATCAATAATAAAGTTTGGGATGTTACGGTACATAAATCATAGGTACCGTTCTCAACTTTTTCTCATAAAGCATTGTCCAATTTCAGGGACTTGTCGCTTTTTGCAGGCTGTCTCAAACGAGGAAGAAAGGGTGAAATGAGAAAGTTTTTGGGTCATTTATCTTGTGTAGTGCTAGTTTCTAAATAAGGCCATTTGATTTGCTATGGACTTTATTTTGACTATCGTTTCTAATTTTCACCCGATTCACCATATTTTATTATAATATTAAATTAAATTAAATAATTTTCTTAATATTTTTTTCATATATTTAAAAAAAAAATTGTACAAAAAATAGCTACGAAAAAATCGTAACTATTCGTAACTAAGGCTACGACCCGATGTCGTAGCTAATCGTTGATGTCATATCCACAAATATATATTATGGCTATTCGTAGCTATTAGCTACGGATTTTGTCGTAGCTAGTTCGTAGACATGTAGCTGCGGATAGCTACAAAATGGTAATATCTACGAGCTCATAGACGCGGAGACGGGTCGTAGTTATCCGTAGATATCGCCGAAATAGCTAAGAAAAATGGTTATGGCTAAGACCGAATCCATAACTATCCGGCAGTTTTCTTGTAATGGTTGTCTCGTCGAAATGATCAACTTCCTTTTAAAGATCCTGTAGGTAATGAAAACTACGAAAAATCAGATAGCATGATGTAACATATCTTCTTATCCACCAGGAAGCTTCAAATCACAGTTTCAGAGCAGCAGAGAGATAGAAAAAATGAGTAAATTCAAAACTAAAGAAAGAAGATGAAGCAATTTTTTTGATATACTGGAAAGAATGATGATCGAGCAAGATGGTCATCTTTGGATATAAAAATAGATCTTTGGAGATTTGTTTGAGAAGGAACTCGGCATGTTTCTTGTAAAACAAGAAATTAGCGTTGTCTTGTTGTTTACATAGGTTTGATCTTGGGCAACATGAAATCCATCTTCAACCCTTCCAATTATTGGAAATGGGTTTAGCACCCCCTCATAAAGACCAATTTAGAGATTTTTGATCGATCTAAAATGGAAAGTAGATTGATTAGGTCGACAAGTTAATAGATGACAACGGCAATCAAGATAGAAATGCGTGTAGAGATCACGCCTAGCAGGAAGATCCGCTCGAATATCCTCGCCGTTCATAATGGAAATATTCAAAATTATTTTTTAGGAAATTTATCTTTTTATGCCAGCCTTGTAACCCTATAAAAAGAGCTTCAAGCTCGTCATTGTAATACACGATCAGTAATATACACTTTTCATATAAAACTTGAGTCTTCTGAGATCTTTTGAGAGATCAATTTTGAACGGCTTTCCGACGACTTAATCCTTTTGTTTTGTCGCTCATTTCCTCCCAGAAACCTAACTTAACCCTAATTTCATCGTCATTTGCCGAGAAAGTTAGCATAGACTTTCTAGAATCCCTAATTAAAATCTTAAGATTCTTTCTATCTTTAGATAAGAAGAATCGAGATCTTACACCAACTATGGTTAGCTTCAACACTATTGTTTCTTGAATTGTTCAGAAAATAGATTGACTTATGGTAATTTCAATATTTAAACAACAATAGAGAGAGAGAGAGAGAGAGAGAGAGAGAGAGAGAGAGAGAGAGAGAGAGAGAGAGAGAGAGAGAGAGAGAGAGAGAGAGAGAGAGAGGAGAGAGAGAGATGAGAGAGAGAGAGAGAGAGAGAGATGAGAGAGAGAGAGAGAGAGAGAGAGAGAGAGAGAGAGAGAGAGAGAGAGAGAGAGAGAGAGAGAGAGAGAGAGAGAGAGAGAGAGAGAGAGAGAGAGAGAGAGAGATAGAGAGAGAGAGAGAGAGAGAGAGAGAGAGAGAGAGAGAGAGAGAGAAGATGAAGATATTCCATTTGGGTAGGCAGAAGAAAAGAACCAGCGGTGGTGGTAGGAAGTTAATGAATGGGGGCTTCTTTTAATAAAGATAGGGGGAAATTGAAAGGAAAAAAAAAGTAAAGATTTGGGGGCTTCTTTTCATAAACATAACTTTATGGGAGGGAAAATAATAATAGTTTTTAGGGGGACTTATTGGATTAGAGATTTAGAGGGTTTTAGATTTGGTGGAATTTTAAATGAACTTTGAGGACTTTTGTGGTGATTTTAATCAAATTTTGAGGATTTGAGAATTTAAGTGGAGATTTTAAGATATTTGAGATTTTTATTAATTTTTAAAAGTTATTTAAAATTATATATAATATTTATTAGTTTTTAAACTTTATTTTATATTGAAATAAGAAGATGATATTCAAAAAAATTAAAAAATTTTGATTTTTTGTTAATAATTTTCATTTTCAATTAATGTTTTTAAATCTTTTTCATTTAAAAGTTTTTTTTAAGATCAAAACTAAAAAATAGCTTTAGAAAAACTTCAAATACCATCATAAGATGTGGTATTTTATTCATTAACTTTTAACTATAAACTTTCTTTTAAGTCACTTCAAATCACTTTAAATCCTATTTGATAAAAAAAAATTGTTGAAATTTCTAATTTCCAATAAACTGGTATTTTAGAGAATTTATACAAATGATTAATCCAATAAACTTATATTTTAAAGAGTTTCTATAAATGTCAAATCCAATAAAAACAAATATTTGAAGAAAAAAAACAAAATCCTTTCAAATCTTCAACTCAATAAAATTTTGAACCATATAATGGATTTTTTCTTCAAAATGGAAATGATCAATCCAAATTTGGTTTGAATTTTTTTTTTTTGGTTTAGTAATAATAAAAACTAAAACGAAATCCAATCTAGTATGGACCGGTTTGTAAATTTTCATTTCAATCGAGATTTAGACTAATCAAATATATCTTTAGGTTTTAATAGAAAATTAAATTCCATATCAATTTACATTTTTTTCAATATAACCATATTTCAGATTTAATTTAATATTTAGATTGGTTATTTTTTGACGAAAATATTTAGATTGGTTATTTTTTGACGAAAATATTTAGATTGGTTATTACGGTTTAATTTCAGACCCGATCGGCTTATCCAGATTGAGCAATAACGTCTTGTTTGGAGTTACCTAACAGTAAACCACTATGTCACAGCAATGTAATTACAAGAAAAATATCGTATATTAAATAAATCAAAGTTTGAAGACCATTATTAGAAAACTTCTAACAAAAGAAACCGCTGCATTTATCAGGTTTTAAACAAACAAACAAACTTCAAAGGAAAGTAAGATTGATGAGGTCATATAGCTGCGTAGCTATAGTTATCTTCTTCATCCGAAGGAGGAGGAGATTTGGAGTAAACAATGAGTAGCACAAAAGTACCAAAAAGAATGGTAATAATAGCCATGAAGTTGACAAGGAACGCTTCTGATCCAAACTTGTCAAGCCCTGATTTTTCCAAGAAGGTAAGCTTTTCAAGAAACCCTAAAACCGAGTTTCCAACAGCAAGAACATAAACAAAGACGCCGAGAAAAACGTGCCAGGGAAGAAAGTCGCTTCTGAGTGTTGGTGATCCTCTTGGGTAGAAGTAGACAATAAAGCTATTCAGCCACTGCGAAGTTTGAAAAAAAAAAAAAAAAAAGCATTTCCATGAACAAACTCCATATACTTGGATTCAAAAGATTGTTCTTTCTTTTCTTATTTTACCTGGAGAGCGTAAAGGGCAATGACACCAATACCAATCCAAGAATGGATGGTATAGAGATTTGGGATGTGTTTCTCGTTATGTTGCTTGAAAGCAGCATAGATTCCCACGATTCCGAGAATAATGGCGATTGCGTGGAGAACAAGGTGGATTGATTTGTTCACTCCTTTCTCAAATGGAAGCGATTTGTAACTTATAATTGCTGATATTTTTTGACAAACAAAAAAACGTAATTTTAGGCTGCATAAAGTAAGAAAATGTCATCTTTTATTTTTCAGTTCAAAAAAAAAGTCATCTTTTATTTATTTTTTCTTCTAAATTTATTATTGTTTTGCTACCTTGGCCTCCCAGAATCACTAAGCCGATGAGCGTGAAAACAGGATGAAGCTAGATAAAGATCATTAAAAGCAAAAACAAAAATTGTAAATAGTAAAAATTGAATTAATATATTGCCAAAAAAAATCAATTTATACTCCATTGAGCATCACAATTAAAAATACAAATGTTATTTTGTGTCATTAATGGAAATAAAATCAAGAGAGGAACTTCGAGAAATTAGTTATCAAAGAGAGAAAGAGCTTACATTGAAGATGAGGGTCTTGTTGGTAGATTCCCACGCAAATCCACCTCTGTATCTGATTGACCAAACAAACACCATCACTGAGACGACTACGGCGAGCGCGTGTACCGCAAACGCCACCATCCTGGCGTTTATTCCGACAGTCATGTTTGGTCTGCTAGTCTTTTTTTTGATGTCCAAGAAATGCTAGAAGAACCTGAATCTTGTTGACAGTCGCAATGGAAAAGTCTTTAAGACGTTTGGGATTTTATACATTTTTGTGACATAAAAGTAGATGGATACACACATGCTACTTGCCGTTAATTATTTGTTTTTTGTATTCATATGTGTGTGTATTCGTGACCACCGTTGGATGAACATCTGATAGATTATTCGTCGCCGTTGTATCTACTAACCCCCGCACGTTGTTGTGCAAACCAGTCAACGGTTAAAGAATTTACGAAACATGCCACTGAATCTGTTTACACTTAACAAGCTCAAATTTAACCTTATTTGAGCCGTCCCATTTATTTAAAAGAAAGATGATATGGCAACACCAACCCAAACACCAAATTTGGTGTTCTATTTTTTGTTTTTTTTTTTTCATTTCCAACCACAAAACCAAATTTCACACTAAAAAAATATTTTATAATATTATATTATTAAATTTAGATTTTTTTTATTTTTTTAATGATTTTAATAAATACTAATTATTCTTGTAACTAATTAATTAAAAATAAAATTTAAAATTACAATCGGTTAAGATAAAAAAGAAAATTTAATGCGATTCAAAATAACAGAAATAATAATTATTAAGTAATAACTTATAATTAAAATTTAAGATTACAATCCGTCAAAACAAACAAAAAATTACAATGCATAAATTATAAATAACCGAAAATAAATTACTATACTAATTCTCATAATTAGTATATTCAGACCACAAATGTTCAATTAAAGTATTACGAAGTTCAATATGTGCTTCTCGGTCTTTGACTTTCATGTGTCGAGCTAAGAATTCTTGAAATCGAGGATCATCATCACCCGCCATCTTAACTTCTGCAGCTGGAACTTTTGTTTGTTCTTCAATCTTTGCGACTGCAACATGCGACTATACTTGTAGTCGTAACATTTTGCGACTATTTGGAAACACATTTGCGAATACTTTGCGACTACAAATATATGGTCGGCTATTAGTCTCTAATATACGACAAAAAATGATTGTCACCAGTTGAGTCGATGATTTGCGATTGATAAACGGCTATTGTCGAGACCAGAAACAATAGTCGCAGCGTAGTCGGTAATTTGGCGACTATGCTGCGCCAGCTATTAAGGGTCGTATAAAAGTCGCAAATGAGTCACTATTTGGGCGACTAATTTGCTACTTCGTGTATAGTAGTAACAAATTCGTTAATTTATCGCTATTTATACGACTAATATGCGACTCGTTATTCGTGTCGCAAAGTAGTCGGGTATGAGTCGTATCATATAGTATGTTTTGATTTAGTAATAAGAATATAAGATATTTTGTTTATATTTGCTAAAATTCTTAATTGATTATCAAAGCTAATCTATACTTACAATTTTCAATGTGTATAATCGTTTTTTCCAACTTGTAATAAACATGTAAAACTTGCAATATTACTAGCCTCCAGAGTCTTTAGTGTTTACTGATTGGGAAAGATAGTAAGAATTAATCAAAAGGTTTTGGAAGGATGCAGATAAACATGTCTTTGTAATTCTTTGATGCTTCTACATAAGACGAGAATCGGGTAAGCATTGAAATTGAATAGGTAACTAGATGAAAATTATTATATTGTGTATTAAATGTTTAGGTTTAGGATTGATTCGTTTAACAATTTCTCTATTGTATTCAATGTTTATGAAGTTAGTTCTTGGTTGTTATAACTTAGGTTATACTTGGCTTAAAGGAGTAGAAGATCTTTCAACAATTAGATATGATAAAACTGAGAATCCTGACTTTGTTCGATTCTTCAACAGGTTGTGTTCATAAAATTATTTTAACTCATTTATTTGTTATGCTTTTATATATGTTGGAGTAATACATGAATTTTTTGTTTTTGTAGCTTTCCAAATCCGGTACTTGAGCAATATCCTGAAGAAAATCTTATGTCCCATTTCATCTTTTAAATCATGTATCTATTTTAAACTTTTATCTTGTTTTAGTTAGAGGATCGAGTGATCCTTTTTATTTTTGTTTTAAAAACCTATATATCGGTAATGTTTACAACTTTTTGTTCGGAATCAGAATCTCTTATATATGTATAGATATTTGAATATCATAGAGAATATTTGACAAATCATTTTGGCAAATGTCTATGAGTATGAAACGACGAGGGGAACCCCCATCAAATCAACACTAATCATGGTTTAATATCCTGGGAAGTGAGAGTTACGATGCTAGGTTTATAACTTGCTTCGTTTTTCATTAAAGGTTGCTATAATTTATCGACTTGAGTTCCATGCCACCAGGGAAAACGTTTTGATTAGATTAATAATCTCATTGTCGCTATGAAAATATAACTAATTACTTTAAGTACTTGAAAACAATACTGTATACAATACTTGAAAAGTCAAGCGTTACATAATCTACTACATTTAACAAACCACATATATTAATTAAGGATCTTCATAAGATAAGAGTGCCAAATTCTGAAATTATATCTCATGATTGTGAAGAAGAATAGTTACTCAAGGGTCCAAAAGCATGCATCGCACATGTTTTTACCTTTGAAACCATTGTCCCACCAAGCCAACCAAGTCTTTATCGGAGCACACATACATTTATAAAACCCTTTGATATCTAATCTTCCTCACTTCTCATAGAACAGTGCACACCGTCTGTCTGACCTTCCATACATTTGTCTCAAAGTTATCTTAACACGTACTCGAGTTTCAAATTCGCGCTCGATGATGTACCCACAGTTCAAAACTTCTCCATCTCCATAAAAACCCCGCAAGAACATGGAGTTGTAGGATTATGTGTGTTCATGGTGTAATTCTCAGGTTACAACCTAGCACATAATCAACTAGGATCTAGGTGATTTGCAGTTGAATCATACAGATCAGGATCATTACCTCTTTTAGAGTGCAGCGGATTGATTGGTAATGTCGAGATCACTTAGAGCAGATGATTACCGGCTCCTCCTTGGTATCCACACGCTTACAAGCTATGGATCAGGCTGCTAGACCAAGCTGGAATAAATCAGAGAGAGAGGAAGACTGCTCAGGAAATCGCAGAGAGCATGTGTATCAAGCCCTAGGCGCCATTCCTCTTCCTTATATGGGCCCAAGTTATTAAACCAATGGCCTATTAGGATTTTGGGCCCAAGACACAAATCAGACAAAAGCCTGTATTTTGTCTGGCCCAATTCTCTGTTCAAATACAGTAAATGCCTTGCATCTTACCGTATTAATTCCATTTTAACTTTCCCGTTAGCTATGGTGTGTGACCCTTTGGGATCATACAATACTGGTAATAAGTCCTAAACTTATAGATCAAGAGCGGACTCTAGCAAGTCATCATGATCACCCAGTATTTATGACTTATGTCTGATCTCGACACTTATCATACTTTCTAGAGATAGTACGGTAGATTTCAGGACATTCCCAACAATCTCCCACTTGTACTGGAATCCTACATTCCCTAATCCTTTTGTCTCAATATCACAATCTGGCATAAGGCAAGATGCGTGTCATCCTTATATAGCCAGACCATGTTCATCGGACCAGATTTGATACTGACAATGCAAACGACTTGGGCAAGTCCGTTTGGGAGAGGCCACTCTCTTACCAGCTATCAAGTCTCCGATTGGCCTAGAGATATTACCTCCGTTAAACGGCAGGGACAAATCCCATCTTGTTCCATCACTATGAACTACATACTTCATAATACACCCAACCAAGGTCCTTATAGCTCCCAGTTACGAAACAGCGTTAGACAATGATCAAAGCGCATCACTCCATGTGCAGCCACATGCATGCGAACTCAGGTCTAAGGACTATACTCTATAGTCGTATATGAGAACCTCTTATGACACAGATATTAATATCTTGTAGAGTTCTCATCAGCGGGCCATGTCCGGTCATATGTTCCCCTACATATACCTATGTGTCGACTTTGATGCCGTGCATCTGTGACCCCTCGAAACTTGGTCATAAGTCTCAACACAATCTAGTCTCAAGTGGTTGTTGGTGTTCCAATTTCAACAACCTTCGACTATGGACACTATGATTTATGTCATTTCGTTAAATATGGGGTTTCAGGATCAAGTCTACTCATGTACTTCGATGGCCCATATATAATGACATGAATCATTTTGGAACGATTATTTTATATCACAGTTAAAAATAATCCAGAAATAAAAATTTCATTAACATTTAAAATGTTTACATGAACCAATCAAAATAACCAAAATAAAGCCCTCACAACTCCCACTCAAAAAGAGATTACATTTGAATATCTCTAATTCCTACAGCAGCAGTGTGCAACTCGTGCTTAGGCCTCGGGAGTGGCTTTGTCAATGGGTCAGCCACGTTCTCATCAGTGGGAACTCTGCTGACCATCACTTCACCTCTATTCACTATATCACGAATCAGGTGATACCTTCTCATAATATGTTTGGATTTCTGATGATGTCTCGGTTCCTTGGCTTGAGCAATTGCACCATTGTTGTCACAATACAGTGCTAGAGGCTCAGTGGCATTTGGGAATACACCGAGTTCAATCAAGAAGTTCCTTATCCAAACTCCTTCCTTCGCAGCTTCTGAAGCAGCGATGTATTCAGCTTCAGTTGTGGAATCTGCCACGGTGCTCTGCTTGGAGCTCTTCCAACTTACTGCACCGCCATTCAGACAGAAGATGTAACCAGACTGTGACCGGAAATCATCTTTATCTGTCTGAAAACTTGCATCCGTGAATCCACTGATTTCAAGCACTTCACTTCCTCCGTAAACCAAGAACTTATCCTTAGTATTCCTCAAATACTTCAGGATATTCTTTACGGCAATCCAGTGATTCTCACCTGGATTAGACTGGTACCTACTCGTCATGCTTAGTGCATAAGCAACATCAGGACGAGTACAGATCATGGCATACATGATAGATCCTATAGCCGAAGCATAAGGAATCCTACTCATGCGCTTAAGCTCATCAGGTGTTTTAGGACACTGATCCTTGCTTAGTGTAGCACCATGTATCATTGGCGTGAACCCCTTCTTGGATTTATCCATTCCGAATCGATGCAGGATTTTATCTATATAAGCATCTTGACAAAGTCCAATCAGCTTTTTAGATCTGTCTCTAAAGATTCGGATTCCAAGAACATACGCGGCTTCACCCATGTCCTTCATGGAAAAACAACTTCCCAGCCAGTCTTTAACAGACTTCAGCATTGGAATATCATTTCCAAGAAGCAATATGTCATCGACATATAGGATAAGAAACGCCACTTTGCTCCCACTAGTTTTCTTATACACACATTGTTCCTCTTGGTTTCTGATGAAGTCAAAGTTCTTTATTGCTTCATCAAAACGAAGATTCCAACTCCTCGATGCTTGCTTCAATCCATAAATGGATTTGTGAAGCTTGCATACTTTCCCAGCATTTTTAGGATCAATGTAACCGTCAGGTTGTGTCATATACACATCCTCCTCCAAGATTCCATTCAGGAAGGCGGTTTTCACATCCATCTGCCAAATCTCATAATCATAATAAGCGGCAGTTGCTAGGAGAATCCGAATTGATTTCATCATGGCCACTGGTGAATAGGTTTCATCATAGTCTATTCCATGAATTTGCTTGAAACCTTTTGCCACCAACCTGGCCTTGTAAATATGGACATTTCCATCCATGTCAATCTTCTTCTTGAAGATCCATTTACACTCGATGGCTTTTGCACCAGCGGGTAAATCAACCAGTGAAAACACTCGGTTGACAGACATGGAGTCCATCTCGGATTCAGTGGCTTCACGCCACTTTAAGGAGTCAGGGCCCATCATGTCTTCTGCAAAGTTCGAGGGTTCATCACCGTCAATGATCAAAAGATCATGGCAATTAGTCACGAGGAATCCCTGATATCTATCGGGTTCGTGACGGATCCTTCCGGATCTTCGAACTTCAGGTACTGCAGGTTCAGGTTCTATTACAACTTCATGTAATTCATCCTGCTGTTCTTCCTCATTAGGTTGAACAGGTTCATGTCCTTCTTGAATTTCATCAAGTTGTACCTTACTCCCACTATCTTTCTTAGAGAGAAATTCCCTCTCAAGAAAAGTGCAATCCCGAGCAACAAAGATCTTGTTCTCGGATCGCAGATAGAAGTAATAAGCCTTGGTATCCCTAGGATAACCAATGAAGTAGCATTTGTCAGATTTTGGTGTAAGCTTGTCTGAGATTAATCTTTTGACATAGGCTTCACAACCCCAAATTCTGAGAAAAGACATTGCTGGAGCTTTTCCAGTCCATAACTCATATGGTGTCTTTGCTACTGCTTTTGATGGCACTCTGTTCAGTGTGAACGTTGCGGTCAGCAAAGCATATCCCCAAAGGGATATAGGAAGGTCTGTGTGACTCATCATGGATCGGACCATATCTAACAATGTCCGATTCCTTCTCTCAGACACATCATTCCACTGAGGTGTTCCAGGAGGTGTGAGTTGGGAGATGATCCCACACTCACTCAGATGATCACGAAATTCCTGGCTCAAGTATTCTCCTCCTCGGTCCGACCGAAGAGCCTTAATACTTTTACCAAGCTGGTTCTGTACTTCATTCTGGAATTCTTTGAACTTTTCAAAGGTTTCCGACTTATGTTTCATCAAGTAGACATATCCATATCTACTGAAATCATCAGTGAATGTAATGAAGTACTGATAGTTTCCTCTAGCATTTGTGGACATTGGGCCACACACGTCAGTATGTATCAGGCCCAATAGTTCACTGGCCCTTTCTGTGGGTTTATTGAAAGGGGCCCGTGTCATTTTGCCCATTAGGCAAGATTCGCATTGCTCACAAGACTCAAAGTCAAATGAGCCCAAGAGTCCATTTGAATGGAGCCTCTTGACGCGTTTCTCACTAATGTGCCCTAAACGACAATGCCAGAGAAACGTTTCATTTTCTTCGTTAGATTTGAACCGCTTTGTATTAATGTTATATACTGGAGCAGATTGATCCAGCATGTACAGCCCATTAATAAGAGGGGCACAGCCATAGAACATATTATTGAGATTAAAGGAACACAATTTATTCTTAATAGAAAAATCAAATCCTTGCAAATCCAATAATGAAACTGAAATGATATTTCTGCTTATAGCAGGTACAAAATAACAATTCTCAAGTTCTAAAATCAATCCAGAAGGTAAAGACAACAAGTAAGTGCCAACGGCCAGTGCTGGAACCTTCGCTCCATTGCCAACCCGCAACTCTACTTGCCCTTGCTTCAACCTTCTACTGTTGCTGAGCGCCTGCATATTAGTACAAATATGAGCCCCACATCCAGTATCTAATACCCAAGTGGTATTATCAGAAGTAGTAGTATTTACTTCAATAACAAAAATACCTGAAGCAGTAGTCTCCAAGGACTTCTTCTTCTTCTTCAGACTTTCCTGGTATTTCTTACAGTCCCTGCGATAATGCCCTGCCTCTTTGCAAAAGTGGCAGATATCAGAAGGCCCAGCTTTAGACACGGGCTTGGGCTTGGCCTTTTCGACTGCCTTGCCCTTTCCTTTGTCTGCAGCGGATTTCTTAAAACCCTTGCCCTTCTGCACCATGAGTACAGACGGCTCCTTGGCCTTCTTCAGATTAGGTTATGCAGTCTTGAGCATACCATGTAGCTCAGGCAAAGTCTTTATCAACCCATGCATATTATAGTTCAAGATGAACTGGTCATATGTAGGAGTAAGAGACTGCAGGACGATATCACAAGCAAGCTCTTGGATTATAGGACAGTCGAGTCTAGTCAAATGATCGAGATAACCCATCATTTTCAGAACATGCGGACTCACTGCTGCATCCTTAGCCATTTTACAGTCCAAGAGATTCTTTACAGTTTGGAATCTCTCTGTACGAGCCTGCTCCTGAAACAACGCTTTCAGGTTTGCCATCAGTTCCATGGGACAATTCAGGCCTTCCCACTGCATCTGCAGTTCGGGAGCCATTGTCGCCAACATTAGGCAAACCACGTCATTAGCATATGAAGAATGCGTATCCCAAGCATTCCTCACAGCTTGTGCGGCATTATTCGCAGGTCTAGGAGAGAGAACTCTTTCAAGGACATAAGCCTTCTTCTCCTGCCTGAGCACAAGTCTCAGGTTCCTGGACCAGTTCAGGAAGTTTGATCCGTTCAGTTTGTCCTTCTCAAGGGCAGACCGGATCGAGAAAGTGTTTTGTGTTGTTGTGCTTGACATAGCTGAAATTATGAGACAATAGAGTTTTAGTTATTTAGTTCATAAAAGAGTAATCTTAACAACTTATAAGAAAACTCGCATTGCATTCAAAATTTCTTTGTTTAACCTCATAAGAATGCAATGATTCCGAGACCCATGTTCAACTAAAACCAAAGTGGGCCACTGGCCGTCACCCGGAATTAGCTTTACTTGGTAAGCATACACACAGCTAGTTATATCCATATAACTCTCGGTTGTGGATTGGGCCCAAGGCCCAATTCACCAGATGTCTCAAGGCCCGGGACTCCCGATGGCCCAGTCAAGGAAACCAATCTCTTACAGCCAAATAATCACTAAAGTCTGGGACTCCCAATGAAATCAGTGACTATATACTACTTTACTTACGCAAAAACAGACACCTCACACTGTAAGCCATATCTGTAATTGAATAAGCGTTAAGTAGCTGACAAGATTGGGCAAGACATCCAAGCTTGATATTGGTTTTGAGGATTTTAGGTTTTATTTCCAAAAATAGAAAGATTACTATTTTGGGAAACTTACTTATTTTAGAAACTTTCTAAATTTAGAAATATACTAAAAATAGAAATTTCTAATTTAATATTTTATTAAAGTTTTTCGGATGGGTCACAAATTATAGGCGCAATTCTTGGCCCAAGACCACAGAATTCCAATTGGCCCAATAATTTGACATAACCGAGTCGGTTCATTAATTCTGGTCCAAGACCAAATTAACTACTAAATCCAACTGGTTATTTACTAAACCAGACCAGCTCTAAATTATTTGGTCCAACCAAATCAAACTTAGACCAGCCTTCGGTTTAGGTTAAAATTCAATTTTGAATTTAAATCCGGTTTAACCAGAAATTAAATAATACCAATTGTATTAAATAATTTCCAGCAAACCGCGATTTGGGTTAACGGCTTGAACCATACAATAATTAAATAATTAATCGATTCAAAATCTTAACCAACCTATCAACAAATCGATTCACTTTAATTCAAAAAGTGATATTGACTTTTTCCAATTGCTTATGATTATCAAATCACGATTCTTGTACAATAACAAATTAAACAAATCGATCTCTTAATTAAAGGTTCAATAGGCGATTTTGACACTAAAGGACAAAACGATTCTAAACCCTAACAAAATTAATCAAATCGATTCAGGATTGTCAAACAAAGTCATCTTTAATTATCACATTCACTGAAGACAAAAACTTCAATAACAATCAACTTTGATTCAAGTCATTCACTAAAGACAAAGATGTGATCCTTAAACATTAACAAATCAAATCGTTTCTTGCAATTCACACGATCATGACTTTCTCTTTATCGTATGATGACATAATTGATATTAACAAACCGATCAACAAAGTCAACTTTCGATTCACATATTTCTAGGTATTCCAAGTTTCAATCAATTTTACTCATTAAAATCGATTCATCAAACTAATAAACAACCTAGTATGATCCAAAAGGCAAAAACCTAACAACCTGGCTCTGATACCACTGTAGGATTATGTGTGTTCATGGTGTAATTCTCAGGTTACAACCTAGCACATAATCAACTAGGATCTAGGTGATTTGCAGTTGAATCATACAGATCAGGATCATTACCTCTTTTAGAGTGCAGCGGATTGATTGGTAATGTCGAGATCACTTAGAGCAGATGATTACCGGCTCCTCCTTGGTATCCACACGCTTACAAGCTATGGATCAGGCTGCTAGACCAAGCTGGAATAAATCAGAGAGAGAGGAAGATTGCTCAGGAAATCGCAGAGAGCATGTGTATCAAGCCCTAGGCGCCATTCCTCTTCCTTATATGGGCCCAAGTTATTAAACTAATGGCCTATTAGGATTTTGGGCCCAAGACACAAATCAGACAAAAGCCTGTATTTTGTCTGGCCCAATTCTCTGTTCAAATACAGTAAATGCCTTGCATCTTACCGTATTAATTCCATTTTAACTTTCCCGTTAGCTATGGTGTGTGACCCTTTGGGATCATACAATACTGGTAATAAGTCCTAAACTTATAGATCAAGAGCGAACTCTAGCAAGTCATCATGATCACCCAGTATTTATGACTTATGTCTGATCTCGACACTTATCATACTTTCTAGAGATAGTACGGTAGATTTCAGGACATTCCCAACAGGAGTACGTGTATATCCCTGTCTCCCATCGACAATATGTTGATCTCTTGATCATAGCCTCTCTTTTAACCATCCGGTCGATGGAGATAGACGATCCGTCGACCCAACGGTCGCAATATACAAAAAGACACATACCTCTGATGAGAAGAGCAGAAGGGTTTTCGGATTCCAGACATTTGTTGAACATTTTAGTTTTAACCCTAGGTGGGCACCAAATATTTTCAGTAATGTTGGAGAAGTATAGATCGACCGGCATATAGAAATCTGAGCTTTCTCCGACGTTTTGCAGTGCCCTGCATGTTGCCTTCCACCGAGCCAAATAGCGTATACCTTGGTCATCGTCAATGACGTCAAGAAGGATTTTTTAAGGATATCACTAGGAAGGAAATCCATTACGATTTTGGTAAGAAAAGATGGAAACATGCAAAGGAGAATTTTAACAAGTAATATTGTAGAGTATTTTAGATAGATAAGCAACCGCGGAAGTTTATTTATAGATCGGATCCAACATTTGGTTTTTTCATAAATTTAAATAGTATTTATGCTACTGTTATTTATTAATTAATATGCATATGTTGGCGTGCATCTTCGGCTAGAGTAAGTATATGTACATGATGAATCTATTTCGCTAGGTAATGATATATAATGTTGAGTCATTATTTATTGCTGTTCAAGATTTATTACAAAACGCGTTGTTACTTGCATGGATTGTTGAAAAATAAATTATGTAAATGATCTTTCGGTTTAATCATGTCGCCTGTTTGCAAAAGTCGTTTATTCAGTCATAAAATAGTCGCGAAGTACATAGTCGTAGTGTACTCAAAGATGATGCATATACGTACTCCTTATGTTTAAAATTTGCACATAAATGAAGAAAGCATATAATTTTATAGTAGTTTAACACAATCTAACCAACGCCAAAAAATATTTAGAATATGAAGGATATTCAAGAACCTAAACAGGGACAAATTCCAAAATTGTTCAGAAGGAGTCTGAAGTAAAATAGTGACTCTATGGTCCAAAAGCATACATCGCACATAGTTGAACCCTTGAAACCAAAGTCCCACCAACCCTTCCAAGTTGTTATCGGAGCACACATGCAGCTATAAATCCCATTGATATCTACACTCGCTTCCTTCTCAAAGAACATAGCAGAAGGCGTTTCTGGCCATACACGCCTATCTCTCCTAGTTATCTTCATACATTCGAGTGGAAAGTTCACGGTCAATGATATATCCAATGTTCAACACTACTCCATTTCCATAAAAAAAACACGCAAGAGCATGGAGTACGTGTATATCCCTGTTTCCCATCGACTATATGCCGATCTTTTGATCATTGCCTCTCCTTCAACCATATGGTCGCTGTAGATAAAACAACACATACCTCGGAGGAGAAGAGCTGAAGGGTTTCCGGATTGTAAACACCTCTCGACGAAATATTTTTTATAATAAGGTGGGCAAACAAAGAGATTTAAGTTAATAAAAACGTAGTATAAATCGATCGACTTGTAGAAATCTTGACTTTGTCCGACGCTTTGAAGTGCCTTGCATGTTGTCTCCGCCCTTATAAAATAGCGTAATCCTTGTTCACCGTCAATGACGTCAAGAAGAATTTTTGAAAGAACATCACTTGAAAGGTAGTCCATTACGAATTTGGTAATGAAGAGATGGAAGGCAAAAAGAATTTTGACAAATAATATAAAATTTTCAATATTTCAAAGTTCGAAGCAACCACCAGAGTTTATTTATGGAGACAATGCAACATTTGGGTAGTCTAGGCTTTAGTAATTATGTATATGTCTTATCACTAAGTCACAACTAATAGCATTCATCATGATCATAGTGTTAATGGCTAAAACTAAGTTTTTCTTTTCCGTTTTTGGTTTAAAATTTCTTCTAGGTTTTTGAGATTTATCTATTTTGTTAATGGCTTAAACTATATATGTTATTTAGTAGTTCAACTTAGTCATCTATATATATATACAATAATTATACCTAGTTACATATCTATTTTAGAAACATGGGAAAATGGGCATGTCAAAGGTTTAGGTACATATAACATGGTAAGTAGATATAAACGTAATAAATAAATTAGGTAAACCAGAATTTAATTTTTAATACCATCATAAAAACGGTCATAAAATTTCACACCAACCACTTCATATCATTTTTGTTCAATTTGTATCGTTTGAATCATGCTTAAGCAAAAAAAAAACACAAAATCTAAAAGGGAAATTTATCTTTGCTGTGGTATGTCGATAATTTTAAAAGGGAGTAGGCATGTAGGGTTAAGATTATTCGACAATGGATTACCGATTTTTCTTCACATGGTCTTCAATGTCATGTTATCCTCGGGGATGAACATGTATGCCTGATTTACAACTGTAAAATATGAAAGCACAATTATAAATTTTTTAATGTTTCTCCACAATTTTATTGATGATGACTATTTTGATTTTGTTGGACATTTCTATTTATATTAACCTTTTTTAATTGTTATACGGATCTTATGTATAAAGGTTAATTACCAACATCATTTTACTTTATATGTGTAGGTGTTCCTTTATAAAAGACAGTGAATCTCATTTCAAGCCATGAATTTATCTTCAATCCTACTTTATATTGGGATCAAAGTTATAGTGAAGCAAATACTTTATGTTCCATATTTATATTAGTTACTATTAATATTTTAAATTATAGTTATTTGCGATTTGATGACTACGTTACGACTACTATTGAGAAAAATTTCAAAAAATTTCGCGTAATTAATCTGGAAAACCAAACCTAATTTTTTTGCCCAAAACTTTTCAATTACCTGCCTTAACTCAACAAATTTCGACTAAGTGTCGAGAAAACTTCATTTACCACAAACATAAACCCTGATTTATTTTGTTCTTCCCCTTCTCCAAAATCTCTTTCGAATCTTCTCGCATATTTTTCTCCAAATCCTCCTCACTGCCGACCAATCTCTAACTGGCATCTCTTATTCGAGGTTCTCAATTTCATTGCTAATTTTTTCAGAAACCCTATCGACCCTCTCAATTTCTTCCTCGAAACTCTCTGTGATGTGATACCTCAACAAGGTAAGAAAGGAGGACGTAAGAGACTAACCATTCCAAACGTCATTCAGAGAGCCGTTTGGACCAACCACAATACTTTGAAAAAAACACCGAGCCCTCTACCGAAACAATATACGTTCATGCCGACGGTCGTAGTTCCTCCGACTCAGTACACTCAACGTCAAGAAAAAGATCCAGTTATCCTCCAAACGTCAGTGACATCACCCCATGTACGGAACTATCCACCGCCAGTACAAATTTTCCAGAACGCGACTACTAATCAACCTAAAGTCGATGCGTCGCCGGTGTCAGAAGAAGTCCAGAACAACCAGAATCCTGTTGAGGACGCCCCACCTTCGCCAGTTAACCAATCTAAGGCTCAATCGTCCATCTTCTCAAGGTCACAACTTCCTCGATGAATCCCTTCATTTTTGCCGGATCTCGAAAAGGACACGCTGCAGGCTCTGAATGTTTTGCTTCAGGTGCTAGACAAGGAAATGTTTACCACTGTCCTCTCTCCCACACCGACGGCAAACACGACTTGGTATAGCTATTGTCATATATTGTTTCTTCCGCTGTTGATATTCTCTGTATGGGTTTTTTGTTATTGTCTTATGCATATCGTAATGGTGTGTTTTTAAACCGTCTAGTTTGCTTACGAATCTGATTGTTGGTTTGCTTATGAGTTATGATGTTATGATGAGTTCGAGTCTCTTTTGGTTAGATGTTAATCTTGTAGTTATCAATCATAATATTTCAGTTTACAGAGGATCGAAATTGGTTCAAAAGATTACAAAAAAATTACAAACAAATTCGATAAATCATACTATAGCTGGTCACATGTGCCTCGTGATAAAGCAGAAAGATACTTCCTCGAGTTTGCGATACAGTTTTCTCTTCTATACCTTTCATATATATTTTGCTTGTGTTGTTTTCACTAATGTTATTCTTATTCTATTTGTATTCTAGAAAACCCACCATTCGGATCCCTTGATAACAGGGAAATTTCAACAATATTTTTAGGAGATCTGTCAACGACGGTTGAAAGACATGGTTAGCAACGCGAGGAATGGTGGAGAGCTTCCTAAGTGGATCGCCGAGACTCTCTGGAAAACGATGACCGACTACTGGAAAACAAAAGAAGCAAAGGATAATAGTGCGACCTATTACAGTTGTCGTATGTCTGACCGTGAAGGTCTCGGTCAGTGTTCAAAAAATCGCTAGGCGGTACTCAGGCGTTGGGGCGGGCCTAGTGCCTAGAGCGCCTAGTCGGGGCCTAGTCAGAGCCTAGGCGTTAATAAATTTTTAATGATTTTATATATATATATATATATATATATATAATTATATATTAAAACATTTGTAATAATTTCATAAAACATAACTTATAAAATAAAATGTCAAACAATGAATAAGATAATTCCAAAATCCAAGTAATTCAATTCAAAATTCAATTCCAAATCAAAGTTAAAAGCAAAAGGTAAACTATATTCTAAAAATTCAAGAAGAAAAAAGCAAACTTTAGAAAAAAAGCAACGAAAGTATTAAAAAACGCAGAAGCAAAGACGAAGAATTACCTGTTGAATGGAAGAAGAACAGAGACAGAGAGGAAGCAGAGACGCAGAGGCGAGGAAGAAGAGACGCAGAAGCGAGGAAGAAGAGACGCAGAGCAGATGTGAGGAAGAAGAAGAGTTGTCGGAAAAAAAAACTAGAGATCGGCTTCTTTCTCCTCTTCTTTTTTTTTAATTTTGTTTTTCAATTATAATACTAAATATGACAACGTTTAAGGAATAAATGAAAACAGTTTTAATGAACCGAGTTGGCCAAGTTGACCGATTAGTACCGATTTGACCGATTTATACCGCCTGAACTGGACCGCCGATTTTATTTACCGATTATATACTAATCGATTCGGTTTGGAATTTGGGGCGCCTAGGCGGCGCCTAGCCCGATTTTTAGAACCATGGTCTCGGTCATCACGTCCATTTCTCAGGTCCCAAGTCGTACCTACAAATCCAACTTGAAATGGCAAATAACTTTTATTATATATTTGTTATTTGTGTTTGTTCCAGCATTGCAACTTGAAATTTCTGTAATAGTCCTTGTTTGTTTTATATCACTGCTGGGAAGACCGGTTAATATTGGTGAGGTATTCATCAAGACACATACAAAGGCAGATGGTACGTATGTTGATCGGAAGGAAGAGAAAATTGCTCCAACTTTTAAGAAGATCGTGGACGAGAAGTTGTTAGAGCTCGATATAGAGACTTCAAAAGTTTCGAACGGTGCTGCTTCGAGACCTCGGGAACTCTCAATAGATGAATATAACAACATCTTTCTTGAGGTAAAGTAATATTTTCACAATTCACATTTATAAAGTCATGTCATGTTCTTTATTTAATTGTGTTTCGCGGACTGTCTTTAATTATAACATGCCACTGAGATGGATGGCCGAGGAAATCCTTACGGAGTTAGAAGCCTCAAAGAGTCTCTGTTGAGGGAAAGCGCAAGAAGCTGGGAGACTCTTCAGGGTTTTTGGCCTTGCAAGAGCAACTGAAGGAAGCTCAACGTAAAATCGAAGAGCAGGCTGACCGTGAAGAAGATCACGCCCGAGTTGCGAATGAGCATAAGGAAAAGATCAAGAACCTTTCCTTGGTGGAACAGTATATGCGGCTAAGTGATCCGCAGTATATATTGATTTCCTACAGACTCATAAGACTGCAACCAACACAGACGGTAGTCCCCCAACAGGTACAACTTAACTCCATCTGCTGCGTAGGTTACTTATCACTGTCCCTACCGAACTAAAATTTTTGTATGATTTTGAAACTCCTCAATATTGTAGTTTGCATATGTAGATAATCGTTTGTGTGTATATGCTACACAAAACTATTTAAGTTATCTATGTTATATTGAGGCAAATGTCTTTTACATTTCTTGTATCATTCTTATTTTCACGCATACATAATAGTCGTCAAATTATCGCTCAACGGTCAAAAAGTAGTGGCACATTCAATACCATAATCATATATGGATGTTCGGCGTAGTCGCTGCATAGTCGTTAGATTAGTCATTAAGCTGTCGTAAATTTGTCAATGAACAGTTGCCAAAAGGTCACCATAGTATACGACTAATTCTTGACTATACTAGTCAGACACATAACAGTCACCACATAGTGGCGATATCATTACCTTAATCGTATATGGATGTTCCGATTAGTCGATGGATAGTAGTTAAAATGGTCGTTACCCAGTCGTTACATAGTGACTTATGTTTACGACTACTTTCTGACTATATTATACTGTCACATATATATTAATCGCCCAATGGTCACCTAGTTTAACGACTATTTGATGACAACATTTCTCCGACCGCATTTGGACTCCCTCTTTAGTCGCACAATTGTCGCCAACGTAGTCGCAAATTAGTCCCTATATATTGCGACCATGCTACGTCTAGTTTACGACTACCATTGTTAGTCGTAAAAGTAGTCGTAACTTGCCGACTATTTTTATGACTATGAAATTTAGCGACTATGGATTTACAACTACTATATTTAGTCGTAATTTAATCATAAAACGGCATTTAACGACTAATATGCGACCAAACAGGCAGTCGCAAAAACGTTGTTTTCTTATAGTGAATTGTTGCATCAACATCACGTTCATCCTCTATGATCATATTATGCATTATAATACAAGTTGTCATTATATCATGTAACACTTTCTTACTCCAAAAAACGTGATGGTCCAGCCACACTTGCAAATCTCGATAGCAATACTCCAAATGCACGTTCCACGTCTTTTCTACAAGCTTCTTGCCTCTTTGAAAAAAATTGCTTTTTGGACCATGTGGATCGTGAATTGTTTGAACAAGAGTGGACCACTTTGGATATATACTATCAGCTAGATAATAACCTATATCATAAATTTTGCCGTTAATAACATAATTAGCGGGTGGAGCGGTTTCTTCAGCTAGATTTGCAAAAAGATGTGACGCCTCTAGCACATTTATATCATTGTTAGATCCTGGTAGACCAAAATATGCATGCCAAATCTGTTGGGATAGTGTCCTGAAATCACACATGTACTCACTCCTGTGATAGTTGTGTGTCGAGATCTGACATTCGTATAATACTGGGCGTTTGCAATGCTTTGCTAGAAGTCTCTTGCAATCTGTAAGTCGTGGACTTACTGCCAGTATTATATGATCCTATAGGGTCACACACCTAAGCGAACTGGAAGCTACGACATGGGAATGATCATTGTGGCAATGATCATATTATGTGTATTGAAATACACATAAGAATCGATATAAAGGTGTTGTGTCGATCGACACAGCTTGTGTGTCGGTCGACACAGTTCGGATTTTCCGAACAGGCTTTTCAGGTTATGGCTTAATTGAGTCTGGCCCGTTAAGCACGTTTAGGTCGAATAAAAACGTGTTTAGTTCGACCTAAACAATAGAGCCGTCCAGTTTTCTTGACAGAAACTCTAGACACACCAGAACCTTTCGATCCCCATTGATCCGGCACTAGCATCCCGTTTCCAGCGAGCGTGCGTGTGTATCTGGTAGAGGCAAAGCGTTGCGTTGCTCCACTGATCTCGTTCACCATCTCTTCCGCTGCCAAAAGGTAAGAACGAGGTTGGTTCTAAATTCAATATAACAAACCCTAGATCCATCGGGATCCAACAGTGGTATCAGAGCATGCTTAGGGTTTAGCTATTGAAACTGGTAATATAAAATCGAAACTTGATGTTGTTGATCTGTATATTGCTTGCTAAATCGTGTTTTCATAGAATAATTCTCGGTTTTGTTCCTGTTGAAAAGACGAAGAATTGATGAAAACGCACTGTGTCGATCGACACAAAGCGTGTGTCGGTCGACACGCCGCGGCGCAAAATGTAAAATTTTAGGGTTTGTCGCAGGGTGTCGATCGACACAAAGCGTGTGTCGGTCGACACAGAGCGAAAACTCGCGAATAAAATTTAGGGTTTATCGCACAGTATCGATCGACACAAAGCGTGTGTCGGTCGATACAAAGCGAAAATCCGTAAATAATTCTAGGGTTTCGATCTGAGATCGAGTACCCGTAATCGTGTTGCGTCGATCGATACACTGGGTGTGTCGGTCGACACAGGCAATGCGATCAGATAGATCGGTTCAATTGGATTGGACCGGTTATCTAGCTCGGTTAATTTTATTAACCAAATTGATTCTGGTTTGGTCATATCGATCGACACACAGTGTGTGACGATCGACATGGACCATTAAACCGAACTGGTTCAATTGAATTGAATCGGTTAAGTAAATTCGATCCGGTTTGACCGGTTATCGAAGAACGGTTTAAATATAGTTGCATCGATCGATACCAATAGTTGGCGTCGATCGACACAACGTCCGCAGATATGCTGGTTTGACCACAAATTTGCATAAACCAGAATAATCTAATCCTAAAAGTATTAGATGAATCTAAACTTAATAAAACTAAATGTTTTAATTAAAAGTTATTATTTTTGATATATATAGTGAATATAAATCAAGATAAGATTAGTTCTTTTCCTCAACTAAATATCAAGTGATCTTGATGTCTTGCCCGATCTTGTCTACTGTCAAGACTCGTGTCGTTTGTTGGATATCTTGGAGTCCTTGATATGATTCCAAGATATCCACTGCAACATGGGTAAGGCAGGTGGTCAATGACAGACTTGCAGTGCAACTGTCAGTGATCACAAGACATATAAAAGATTGGTTATACTTGACTGGGCTGTCAGAAGTTCTGGGCCCAGAGACATCAGAGTGGATTGGACATAGTTTGTCTTATTCACGACCAAGAGTTGTACTGAGTACAATTAGCAATGATTTGCTTACCTAGATAACTAAAGCTTGAGTAACGGCGAGTCGCCCACTCGAATTTTAGTAATCTGAGGATCTTGGTGCATTGTATTCATATGAGGAAACATAGTTTGAATACAGTGCGAGTTTTCTTATCAGATAATAATTCTCATTTCTTGTGCTTTATAACTAAAATCTACCTTTTTGAATTACAGCTATGTCTGTCTCAAATCACATCAACACTTTCTCACTAAGATCCGTCCTTGAGAAGGACAAGTTAAATGGATCTAATTTCTTGGAATGGTATCGGAACCTGAGAATAGTTCTCAGGCAAGAGAACAAGGAATATGTCCTTGAAAGAGTTCTCACCGAGAGGCCACGTTCCAATGCTCCGCAGACAGAAAAGAATGCTTGGGATAAGCATTCAGCGGATGTCAAAGATGTTAATTGTCTAATGATGGTGACTATGAACTCTGAGCTGCAGAAGCAATATGAGAACGTGTTGTCACCCATTGAGATGATTAACAGCCTGAAAGCTTTGTTTCAGGAGCAAGCTCGCACAGAGAGATACCAGACGGTTAAATCTCTCATGGATTGCAAGCTGGCTAAGGACAGTCCAGTAAGTCCTCATGTCCTTAAAATGATGGGTTACATTGATAACCTGGGGAAACTGGACTGTGCCATTAGCCAGGAGCTGGCCACTGACATGATTCTGCAGTCATTGCCGTCGTGTTTTGATCAGTTCATTATGAAATACAACATGCAAAACATGACTAAGACATTGACTGAGTTGCACGGTATGCTGAAGACAGCAGAACCGAATCTCAAGAAGGCTACTCCCAATGTCCTGATGGTACAAGGGGGTAAAAGGTTTAAGAAACCTAAGAAGGGTAAGGGTAAGGCCCAGGTTGTCCAGGCTGAAAGTCAGGACAAGCCCAAGCCGAAGCCCAAATCCGGGCCTTCTCCTGAGGATAAGTGCAACTACTGCAAGCAGTTGGGGCATTGGAAGAAAGACTGCAAGAAGTTCATGGAAGATTACAAGAAACTGAAGAAGACGTATGATGCGTCTGACTCAGGTATTTATGTCATCGAACTTGGTATTATGTCTTCTAGTTCTACTTCGTGGGTATTGGATACCGGCTGCGGTGCTCATATTTGTACTGATGTGCAGGCACTAAGAAACAGTAGGACGCTGAAGAAAGGACAAGTAGAGCTACGGGTCGGGAATGGAGCTAAGGTTGCTGCACTAGCCGTAGGCACCTACGAGTTGTCTTTACCATCGGGCATGGTTTTAATTTTGAATAATTGCTACTTTGTACCTACGATAAGCAGAAACATAATTTCAGTTTCCGTTTTGGATTTGGAAGGTTTTGATTTTGCTGTTAAGAATAAAGTTTGTTCTTTTAATCGTGATGGTAATTATTATGGTAGCGCCCCATTAGATAATGGGTTATATATATTAAACCAAGAAATGCCTGTCTTTAACATAAATACAAAGAGGTTTAAGTCCAATGACGAAAACCCGACTTTCTTATGGCATTGTCGTTTGGGCCATATCAATGAGAAACGCATCCAGAGGCTCCATCGAAATGGGCTTCTGGGCTCATTTGATTTTGAACCATGTGAGAAATGCGAGTCTTGTTTGGTGGGCAAAATGGCTAGAGCCCCTTTCAACAAACCAAATGAAAGGGCCAGTGATTTATTGGGCCTTGTTCATACTGATGTATGTGGGCCGATGAGTACTGCTGCCAGAGGAAATTTCAAATACTTCATTACCTTTACTGATGATTTCAGTAGGTATGGCTATGTCTTTTTGATGAGACACAAGTCAGAATCCTTTGATAGATTCAAGGAATTCATGAATGAAGTACAAAATCAACTTGGCAAAAGTATCAAAGTTCTGCGATCGGATCGCGGAGGAGAATACTTAAGCCAAGAATTCATCGACTATCTGAGCGAGTGTGGAATTGTTTCACAACTCACTCCTCCTGGTACACCCCAATGGAATGGAGTGTCAGAGAGGAGGAATCGAACCTTGTTGGACATGGTTCGGTCTATGATGAGTCATTCTAATCTTCCATTATCCTTTTGGGGATACGCTCTAGAAACGTCTGCGTTTACACTAAATAGGGTGCCATCAAAATCAGTGGCAAAGACACCACATGAACTGTGGACTGGGAATGTTCCTAGTCTGTCTTTCCTGAGGATTTGGGGTTGTGAGGCTTATGTCAAACGTTTAATCTCTGACAAGCTTGCACCCAAATCAGATAAATGCTACTTCGTTGGTTATCCTAGGGAAACCAAGGCATACTACTTTTACAACCAATCTGAGAACAAAGTATTTGTTGCTCGGGACTGTTGTTTTCTTGAGAGGGAGTTTCTCTCTAAGAAAAACAGTGGGAGTAAAGTACATCTCGAAGAAATTCAAGATGCACAGGAGACTGCCCAACCTATTGAGGAAGAGCAGCAGTTGGATCCACAAAGTTCTGTGGAACCGGCGCCTGTGGAGCCTGAAGTTCGCAGATCCGGAAGGATCCGTCACAAACCCGAGAGATACTATGGATTTCTCGTAACCAATTCAAATGATCTGATGATCATTGAAGGTGACGAACCAGCGACCTTTGCGGAAGCAATGATGGGCCCGGACTCCGAAAAGTGGCTTGGAGCCTCTAAATCCGAAATGACATCCATGTCAGAAAACCAAGTATGGTCCTTGGTCGATTTACCTAGTGGTGTAAAAGCCATTGAGTGTAAATGGATCTTCAAGAAGAAGATTGACGTGGATGGCAATGTACAGATTTACAAAGCGAGATTGGTGGCTAAAGGTTTCAAACAAATTCATGGTATTGACTATGATGAAACATATTCCCCAGTAGCTATGCTTAAATCTATTCGGATTCTTCTAGAGATTGCTGCTCATTATGATTATGAGATTTGGCAGATGGATGTCAAAACCGCATTCCTGAATGGTATTCTGGAAGAGGATGTGTACATGACACAGCCTGAAGGTTTTGTCGATCCTAAAAACGCTGGGAAGGTATGCAAGCTTCATAAATCCATTTATGGGTTGAAGCAAGCATCACGGAGTTGGAATCTTCGTTTTGATGAAGCAGTAAAACAATTCGGTTTCATCAAGAACGAAGAAGAATCATGTGTATACAAGAAGACAAGTGGGAGCAAAATTGCATTTCTTGTACTGTATGTCGATGACATACTCCTCCTCGGTAATGACGTTCCGTTGCTTCAGTCTATAAAGACTTGGCTAGGAAGTTGTTTTTCCATGAAAGACATGGGAGAAGCCGCATACATTCTTGGAATCAGAATCTGCAGAGATAGAACTAACAAGCTGATTGGATTGTGCCAAGACACTTATATAGATAAGGTGTTGCACAGATTCAGGATGCACGATTCCAAGAAGGGCTTCATACCAATGTCTCATGGCAAGAGTCTCTGCAAGAAGCAGTGTCCAGCGACACCTGCTGAGCGAGAACGCATGAATAGGATTCCTTATGCCTCTGCAATAGGATCTATTATGTATGCCATGCTCTGCACTCGTCCAGATGTAGCTTACGCGTTAAGCATGACGAGTAGATACCAATCTGATCCAGGTGAAGCTCACTGGACAGCTGTCAAGAATATTCTCAAGTATTTGAGACATACTAAGGACAAGTTCCTTGTGTATGGAGATAGTGATGAACTTGTGGTGAATGGATTCACCGATGCGAGTTTTCAGACGGACAGAGACGATTTCCGATCACAGTCTGGATATGTCTTCTGTCTAAATGGCGGTGCGGTGAGCTGGAAGAGCTCTAAGCAGAATACCGTAGCTGACTCCATAACGGAAGCTGAATATGTTGCTGCTTCTGAAGCGGCAAAGGAAGCTGTTTGGATCAAGAAGTTCATGACTGAACTTGGTGTGGTTCCTAGTATCTTGGAGCCAGTGGCTTTGTTCTGCGATAACAATGGAGCCATTGCTCAGGCGAAAGAACCCAGGTCACACCAGAAGTCCAAACACGTTGAGAGGAAATATCATCTGATTCGTGATATTGTCAATAGAGGTGATGTGAAGATCAGCCGAGTTCCGACAAACGAGAATGTCGCTGATCCTCTAACCAAGTCACTCCCAAGGCCTAAGCATGAGAGTCATACGACTGCTGTAGGCATTAGAGATCTTAAGATGTAATCTTGATTCTAGTGGGAGTTTTGGTTTTTGTTTTAGTTATAATAAGACGCTATTGTAAACATTCTTTTAGAAGTGTTTAATGAAATTTGATTTCAGCATTATTTATTGTGATCTAAATAATGGTCCCAAAATAAGTTTATGACATATTATAGGTCATCAAGTTGAGAACTTGATCATGAAACCCTATAAGTTAATAAATTATTTTGTCCCTAGTCAAGGTTGTAGAATCGGGACACTGACAACCGTTAGAGACTAGATTGTGAGGTGACTGTTGGCTAAGTTTCATGGAGCCAATGATATGATTATCGCAGTCAGTCACATAGATATATGTCAGTGGACATATGATCGGACATGACCCGCTAATGAGAAGTCTACAAGATAGTAATATCTGTGTCATAAGAGGTTCTCATTACGACTATAGAGTATAGTCCTAAGACCTGAGTTCATCATGCTTTCTTGCATATGAATTGGTACATTTTGACTTTGTCAAACGTCGATCCGTAACTGGCGGCTATAACGACACTGTTCAAGTTTATCATGAAGTGTGTGTTGAAACAGGGATGGAACAAGATGGAATTTGTCCCTCCTGAAAAACGGGAGATAAATATCTCAGGGCCTATCGAAGATTGAATACTGAGAGAATGTGTGGCCGCACTCAAACGAACTGTAGTTCAGTTGTTTGTAATGTTCAGTATGAGATCAGGAGTTCGATAAACACGATGTTGGCTTAATAAGGATGACACAAATCTTGCCTTATGCCAAATCGAGATATAGAGACAAAAGGATTATAGGAATTGATGATTCCAGTACAAGTGGGAGATTGTTGGGATAGTGTCCTGAAATCACACCTGTACTCACTCCTGTGATAGTTGTGTGTCGAGATCTGACATTCGTATAATACTGGGCGTTTGCAATGCTTTGCTAGAAGTCTCTTGCAATCTGTAAGTCGTGGACTTACTGCCAGTATTATATGATCCTATAGGGTCACACACCTAAGCGAACTGGAAGCTACGACATGGGAATGATCATTGTGGCAATGATCATATTATGTGTATTGAAATACACATAAGAATCGATATAAAGGTGTTGTGTCGATCGACACAGCTTGTGTGTCGGTCGACACAGTTCGGATTTTCCGAACAGGCTTTTCGGGTTATGGCTTAATTGAGTCTGGCCTGTTAAGCACGTTTAGGTCGAATAAAAACGTGTTTAGTTCGACCTAAACAATAGAGCCGTCCAGTTTTCTTGACAGAAACTCTAGACACACCAGAACCTTTCGATCCCCATTGATCCGGCACTAGCATCCCGTTTCCAGCGAGCGTGCGTGTGTATCTGGTAGAGGCAAAGCGTTGCGTTGCTCCACTGATCTCGTTCACCATCTCTTCCGCTGCCAAAAGGTAAGAACGAGGTTGGTTCTAAATTCAATATAACAAACCCTAGATCCATCGGGATCCAACAAAATCTAAAGATCATACTCGGCTACAACTTCTAGAATAATAGTAGGAGATCCACTACGACTAACATTTTGTCTTCCCCAAGCTGTTGGGCAGTTTTTCCATTTCCAATGCATACAATCTAAACTACCCAACATACCTGTAAATCCTCGACGTTCACCAATGTGGAGTAGCCGTGCAACATCGTTAGCGTCAAGTGATCGAAGGTAGCGGCTGCCAAACACCTCGACTACAACACGACAAAATCGCTTCATACTTTCTATAGTTGTGGACTCTCTTATTTTGATATACTCATCGATGGAATCCGCCGGCAAACCGTACGCCAACATTCAAAATACAGCAGTTATTTTTTGCAAACCAGACAACCCAAGTTTTCCGACACCATCTCTTCGCTGGACAAAGTAATTGTCATGTTTTTGTATAGCATCATATATATGCAGAAACAATGGACGTCTCATCCGGAATCTTCATCGGAACCCCGTCCCCGGAAACAAAGGATTATCTAAAAAAATTGTTGAAGAGATTGCGAGAAGCATTTTCCCGATCACGGTTGATCACTATATGACCAGGAATAGATCCACCATGGGAATCCTCTGAGTTAAATAGATTACGAGTGATGAGAAAATTGTTGTTTGCAGTAATTTGAGCAACAACCGAAGAAGAAGAAGAAGAAGAAGAAGAAGAAGAAGAAGAAGAAGATCTAAGCCGTTTTATAGTGTAACCAAATCAATGGGTTTTTTTTTTTGCAAACATGATATGCATTTTACAGTGTAAGAAAATCAATCTAAGCCGTTTGACTTTTGTCGAACAATATCTAATTATTGCATTGATTAGTCACATCTTGTCCATATCAATTATCACAATCTCAGAAAAATGCAAATCCATCTATGCCGTTGAATCTTGTCGAACAAGATCTAACCGTTGCATTGATTATTCACATCTTGTTTATATCAATTATCACTATCTCGGAAAAATACGAAACAATCTTAGCCGTTGATTTTTGTCGACCAAGATCTAACCGTTGAATTGATTAGTCACATCTTGTCCATATCAATCATCACAATCTAAGAAAAATACGAAACAATCTTAGCCGTTTATTTTTGTCGACCAAGATCTAACCGTCGCATTGATTAGTCACATCTTGTCCATATCAATTATTAAAATCTCAGAAAAATACGAAACAATCTTAGCCGTTAATTTTTTGTGGACAAGATTTAACCATTCTTTTGCCTTCACTACTCTATAAAATGTATACGTCTTGTTGAATGATCACATATCTCCAAATCGTTTTCTTGTTACAAATATTCTTTCTAAAATGGTCTCATTTCGTTCTAAGTCATTTTCTATTGAAGAAGATCAACACTTATGCCATGTGTATCTTGATGTTTCCCAAAATCCAATCATAGGGATAAACCAATCAGGAGATCAGTTTTGGGCAAGAGTTCAAACTGAATATGAAAAATCTGAGATTTCTCAAACTCAACCAAGACCAAGAAGATCTTTGCAAACTCGTATGACAACAATTCTTTATGCAGTCTCAAAGCTGAGGGGATGTGTTAACCATATTGAAAATAAGAATCCTAGCAGTGCTTCTGAGCAAGACAATGTAAGTGTATCTACATACCTAAATTGTTTGTAGTTGCTTTATCTTTATTAATTTTTTCGTTTTCTTACTTGTTTTACATTTTTGTCTTTGTCATTATTAAATCAGTTAAACCAAACGAAGATGTTATTAACACAAGATCTAAAATACAAGAAAGGATTCAAATTCGATCACGTCTGGCCTATCCTTAAAGGTATTGAGAAATTTGCAAATAACCACAATAATAGAGTCAATGCATTCCCAGAAGAAAGTCGTAATGTTATGTCATCATCATCAATCCAAGATGAGTCATTGACATCCCCTGGTATGAATTCATTCGATCTAAATATAAATAGTGAAGAATCCGCTGGTAATTTATCAAACAGACCTATGGGTGTGAAGAAAGCGAAGAAAATACAACATTCCGATGCGCAATTTAAACAAATGATGGATCAAAATGATAATCTTCTCAAAGCTATGGTTAAAGGTACTTATGAAAGAAACGAAATTAAAAGATAGAAACTCGAGGTACAAAGAAAGAAACATGAGCGTAAAATATTACTCGTGGATTTGAGTACTACATCAAGACATGCGTATATTGAAAGTGAAAGAACAGAGATTTTGAGCCGAGGAGCACCAACAAACCAATATGAAGAACATTGAGAAGGTTTTCAAAGCCAATATCATAGATCTCAATAGCAAACATTTCGTTACAAGAAAATCAAACTCAAGGAAATCAAGCTCAAGGAAATCAAGTTGAAGGACAACAACCTCAAGATAGAGATCCAAGATCACCAAATGAGCAACAAGATTTTAGTCAGTGCTATGATTTGCTTAGCGGAGGCGGAAATGGTTTTCCCGGGTATAATTAAATTATTGTTTAAATTTATAATATATGTCTTAAAATTAGTTTCTTGCATTTTCTTTAGAGAAAAGGCATAAAATAGCACAAAAACATACATTGTCAAAAATATAGCACCAAGAGAAATAATTCACATTTTAGCATTATTTTAATTACAAAGACTTTTATAGCATTATATAATTTAGGGTTTAGGGTTAATTATTTAGGGTTTAGGGTTTAGTATTTAGGGTTTAGGGTTTATTATTTAAGGTTTAGGGTTTAGTATTTAAAGTTTAGGGTTATGGCTAATTTAGTGACAAAACATGTTTTTGTGCTATTTTTATGATTTTTTTTTCTTGTTGCTATATTTGTGACAAGACATGTTTTTGTGGCATTTTTGCGATTTTCCCTTTTCTTTATATGTGTGTTTGGTTTTAATTATGTAATTTTTATGTGTGTTTGGTTTTAATTGTGTAATTTTTATGTGTGTTTGGTTTTAATTATGTAATTTTATGATTTAAGTATTTTAATTTATCTTTAATAAGTATAATAAATTTAATCTTGTATTTTTAAAATGAAAAATAAGAATAAAATTTTTTATGCTGTCTAATTTGCTGTTTCATTGGAGTTGACCTTAGGCTTAAAATCAAAGACCATATCAAATAATGTTGGGAATCCAATGCTATTGGGATTGATGTGCACAAAGTTTCTTTGGTCATTAACTATATGATGTGACACTTTTCAAAATTCTAATTACATCCAGAGTTACTTTGTATTCTTTGGACATTTCGACCATGAAAAATCTCTAAACTATCTATTTTGAACTTATTTTTTCTCTAACTATTTCATAATTAATCTAATTATCCACAATTCCTTTCTCTCTTTTTTTCTTTTTTTCCTCTTTATCTCTCCCCCCCTTTTTATTTTATTTTCTCTTATTTTTTCTCTCTCTTTTCTTTCATTTCTCATTTATCTTGGTTTTTAAATATATATTTTTTCAATATTATACCATTCATTTTAATATAATTTTGTAACTTATAGATAAGATTTTATAAACGTCAACAATCATAGCATAAATAATACATTTGATTATGATCCATTTGATAAATATAAAGTGGATGCACATATAGAAAACATATTCAAGATATTTGTCTCATCTTTACTGAGTTATTATTCTTATTAAACAAACTATGATAAACAATTTGTCCACCATTATACAAGTAATTTTCATATTTATATTCATGTAATCTACATTCACTATGTATATGTATATTTTTTTTGTCCATATCGACACGTTTCTTTGTACATTTGTATATACTCTTTCATTTTTTACATTGTGTTATGCATATAATTGGTGCACAAATTGTGATTAAAAATTATAAAATGATGTACACATCGATTTTTTCATGTCCATGTTCTTATAATCCACATTCACTCTATATATGTTTGTTTTCCCCTGTTCATATCAACACATATATGTGTATATTTATATGTGGATACTCTTTCGGGGTACATTTGTATGTTTTCTGATGTATTGTTTGTTTTTTCACAGATATGAATGATACATATGATTTAGATATTGTGGATAAGTATAAAGTGGATACATATGTATGAAACATATTTAAGATATTTGCCTCATCTATATCGAGTTAGTATTCATGTTAGATATTATATTGTGGAATGAGCATTTTACTTTGCCCACATTGCCCGTAAATGTTATTTCCACAGTATGATATACACCATTTTGTAAAATTGTGTTCATGTCGATTTGTCCAAGAACGTTTCTCAAATATACTTGTCCACGTTTCCCGTAAATGTTCATTCAAAAATAGGATACCAATACAATAAAAAGCCGGAAAATGATGGAAAATTCGTCATTTTCTGTCGGTTAAAACCAAAACGACGGAAAAGAGAGGGCGAAAATCCGCCAGTTCTACCATTTTCATTTGCTCATCTCCTTCCAATGGACATTCATAAAGCAATAGGAGTGGTTGGTGTTTTTCCGGGATTTATGCACGAGGTCACTTACAGTTGACGGTACAAGAAATTTGGAGGAAAACATTCTTAAGATGCTATGTAATCTAGAGAATTTATTTCCACAGTCTGTCTTTGATGTTGTGGAACATTTGCCTATTCATCTCCTTCGAGAAGCTACACTTGGTGGTCTGGTACGATATCTTTGGTTGTATCCTTTCGAGCGCTATATATTCCACCTTAAAAAGAAGGTGAAGAACCCTGTTAAAGTGGAGGGTTCTGTTGTAGCTCGATATAACATTGAAGAAACTACTACTTTTATCAGTTATTACTTTCTGTCGCAAGTACGTACAAAAAGTCGGCACACAGCACGAACCGATGATAAAGGCGAAAAACCATTATATTCCTCCACGATTCCCAACATTTTTCAACAAGTTAGACGGTTCAGCGGAAAAGGATGTGAACGATAACTAACACTACATAAATATGTTCACCTACACACACGTATATTATCAAAAAGCGATTACCAAGGAAAATCTACCTATATAAATCATATAAAACATAGCGTATTTAAAAAAACAACCCATATAGTTGATAGATATGTAAATTAGATTCAATTGTATAGTTGATGATAGGTTTCAAACAGGGTTTGAAAAAAATTATAATGCACAATTTTTAAAAAAATTAAATTTGAAGAATTCTCTTTTCTATCTTATAATACTCTATTCTCAAATACGAGCCGAAAGTTTATGTCATACATTAATCCTATTTAAAAGGAGATTTCATTTTTTTTTGTGATTCAGTCTTGATCCATCCCCAAAAGTTTGTCTCACACGAAAATGTCTTACCATAAAAATAGAAATTCAGGACAAAAATAATGCAATAGGACATGATAAAAACGAGACAATTTTTTTGCCACCCGTATTTATAATTAACTGAATAAAACCAAAAATTAAGTATACATTAAAATAATAAAATAATACATAATTCGATAAAACTATGCTCTAATTCATAATCTGTTTAAATCAGAGGAAAAGCAAATCTATTAGTTATAGCAATATAAATTTGCATATATTATACGAATTGTGATTATTTGGTAAGAAATATAAAAGACTATCTGCGCAAATTTTTATAATTTTTTTGGATTATCTGCGCAAATTTTTTCTAAAGTTATTTGGATTATTTGACATTTTGTTACAAAGCTTAACAACTAAGGGCCCCAATGAAGATACGTCTTTTCATAAATAATTTTAAACTTTTTTCTATCACTATTACCAATAGGCAATGGCACTGATTGCATATGTTCGGGACCTAATCGAAGAAATTAAGGACCGGGTAGACCCAAAAAAAACTTGTGAAGGAATGAGATGCGTAAAAATTGACATTAAGAAAAAAATTAGGAGACAAAGAAAAAGAGCGCATTTAAGAGAGGGACAGTGTTTGTTGCACATGTTTTCATGTGCTTCCAATACTTGCGCCATTGTATATCCTCCCGTCTAATCCAGCCTTTAATCCCTTTTTTTTAGAGTCCTTTTTATTAGAAAAATCAAAATCATTTAATTCTCATTAGTTGGTTCGATTTCAAAATCATTTATCAAAATCAAAATCTGTAATATGATATTATATACATATATAATTATATTCTATAGTGTGGACAGCTGTATGTAACTATGTATATAACATAATGCAAGATGGATCATGACGAGGATGTGTCATGCAGATAACGGTGTTGCTGTTTTTTTTTCCTGGGGCCACCGATAGTATCAATAATGTCGTAATGTGCAATGCATTTTTAACATTATGGTACAATAAAAACAAAATATCAATAGTTTACTCAAACTTATAATTTCACAATTAGAAGCTACTAAACATCTTTACAAACAAGACAATTTTAAAACTCCAAATTATGTATTTTAACTTTCAGATCGGTTTGGTTCATTTCAGTTTTTTTTTCTTTTGAATTTGCTTTGGATGAGGTTTTATCCGATATTCAAAATATCAAAAATCTAAAAAATCTATTCATTAATATCTTAAAGTATTTAAAAATTATCTTAAAAACCGATAAAAACTACCTAATATTTGAAAGTACTATAAATTTATTTAAATTAACCGAAAAACAGATATAAAAATTATCCAACCTCGTTGAAATAATTTGAAAATTTCTAAATTACCTGAAGTTAGGTAAAAAAAAATTAATATTTTGGTTAACTTCGGATATTTTCAGATACTAATTCGGGTTTGGTTTAGATCGGGTATTAGAAATACCTAAACTTAAGCTCTATTGGATGTTTTCTAGAACTAAATTAAATCGGAATCGGAATTTTCGGACCGGATTTGGGTCGGTTTCGAGTTCACTAACAAAGGCCTACCTACAATATTGGCCTAGAAACAAATAAAAACATCAGACTCCGAACTTGAAAGTAATAATACTATCATTTTTTTTGATCAAAAAAATAATACTATCATTTTAAAGTAAATCTAATTACTAACCTATAAACATGAAGAAAAAAACAACCTTCTCTTTCACCTGACCTAAAATGGAAGGTAATTTCTATACAAGGATACTTTAGATCATACACGTTTGATTAAAACTTAAGATTTATGAAGTCACACAAGAAATTAAAGAGAGGTTGGAGTGTCTATTAAATTTAAGGACCCATAGAAAAACACCTACATTACATATGCCTTACTGCATTAAAAAGAAAAGCACTTTTCAACTCAATATTAGACTAATAAAAGTTTAATTTATAACTCACTCAACCCATAAAAAAAAAGCTGTGAGAAAAAAAGCTTTAGATGGAATCTACTTAGGGTTATTTGCATCAATATTATGTTTTGGAACAAAAATTAGGTCTATGAAAAGTTTTCACTTGAAATTAGGTTTATGGCACAACACAACTAAAATGACACACAATGTTGGACAATTTTAGCCTTGCTTTTTCCATGGATACAGCTTTTCAGACCTGCAAAAAGCACTTTTCAGACCTGCAAAAAAAAAAGTTTTAAATATAAAGTACCGATGGAAAGTGACATATACTTTTGTCTGTTTCGACCAGAATAATTGTCTACTTTATACCGGATATACATAACCAACTATTTTTTCAACTATTTTATAATTTATATTGAATACTTTGAAAAGATAGTCAACTACTTTTTATAACATACATAGTTAACTATTTACATAAGATAAATTACATCATATGGGGACATATTATTTTTATTATTTAGTTAACTATTCTGTAAAATAGTCTAAACTTTATATTCAACTATAAGTAGTTAACTATTTGTAAAATAGTTTATACAAATTCAGTAACCGGAGAAGAAAATCAACTATAAATAGTTAACTATTCTGTAAAATAGTCTAAACTTTATAGTCAACTATAAGTAGTTTATACAAATTCAGTAACCGGATTAGTTAACTATTTGTAAAATAGTCAACTACAAGTAGTTAACTATTTGTAAAATAGTTTATACAAATTCAGTAACGAAAAATTGAACCCGAAGCCCCAAAATAGTTTATAACATACATAGTAAACTATTTACATAAGATAAATTACATCATATGGGGACATATTATTTTTATTATTTAGTTAACTATTCTGTAAAATAGTCTAAACTTTATATTTAGCTATAAGTAGTTAACTATTTGTAAAATAGTTTATACAAATTCAGTAACCGGAGAAGAAAATCAATTCTGTAAAATAGTCTACACTTTATAGTCAACTATAAGTAGTTAACTATTTGTAAAATAGTTTATACATATTCAGTAACCGGATTAGTTAACTATTTGTAAAATAGTCAACTACAAATAGTTTATACAAATTCAGTAACAAAAAAATTGAACCCGAAGCCCCGAGAAGAAGACCAACCAAGCAACCATCACCGAAGAGTAGAGGAGAAAAGCGAATCAGCGTAGACCATGACCAAGAAGAAGAAACGATGCGGTTTAGAGAACAACGACAGATCCGGTCCCGGTTGCAGAGCCGGTTCACGCCTCCTTAGCCGCAAGCTTACTAAGCTTCACCAATGGTTCGTACATCCTGAACCATCCTCATCGCGTCTCACCACCGCCGCAGATCTACTACCCGGCTACGCCGACACCGCCAACTCCCAAGACAAACCGGCGATAACTACCTTAAACGAACGCCTTCGGACTTTGAGGAGGCTTCCGGATCTTGTCCTCAATAGATCCGGTCACTCGAGACCTCCACCGTCGCAAGGAAGGAACCACCCCGACCGCAAAGAAAGGAACCACCCCGGTTTAAAAGGACGAGCCGACTTCATGCCACCAACTCCGCTCAAGATTCAAGCCGGTCCAAGGAAAGAGACGCATGGCAAAGGAAAGTATAAGGAGACTGGTTCCCCTCACATCATCGACGGTGGCGCCGGAAACTGGAGGGGAAGGGAGACGGAGGAAAAGAGGGGAAGAGGGAGGAGAGAGGGGGAGAGAAAGCCAAGGAACATGTCTCTTGTTTTTTTTTTTTCGACGTGGGGTCCTAAATTGTGATAGAATTAAAAATAGGAAAAAGACAAAAGGAAGAGAGAGACATTGGCAGAACAAAAAGTAAAGATGGTGTACTAAATGGTCATTTTTACACACCCACAAAAACACTTTTTATTTTCTTAATTTTGGTCCAATTGATAGTCATAGAGCCCAATTTCTCATCTACTTATATCTCACTTGATTAAGTTTTATATTGGAAAGTGTAGCAATCAACCTTTATATTCTCCAAGTAAAGTGGTCACAGACTGTAAATCAGTTTTTGTGTTTTGTTTTTTTCCTCTTACATTCTTCGAAAACTGATACAGATCAGAAAAAAACATCTTTCCTTGTTATTTTTATATGAATCTGGGAGATTCTTGGGTGAAGGTTTTGTAAAGTGTTGGTTTCTTTCGAGGAACAATGTTTAAGTCATGGAGGAACGACAAGAACAAGATCAAAGCTGTGTTCAAGCTTCAGTTTCAGGCAACTCAGGTATGGTTTTTCTCTTTAAATCTAGAAACCCAATAATCTAGTGAAAATTCAGAGAATGTGTTCACAATAATCCTAGATCTGTGAAAACGAAAAATGCTACCTTTATTTGAAGGTACCAAAGCTGAAGAAAGCTGCTTTGGTGATCTCATTGGTTCCTGATGATGTTGGGAAGCCAACATTTAAGCTGGAGAAAGCTCAGGTTAAAGAAGGAATCTGTTCATGGGAGAATCCAATTTATGTTTCAGTGAAGCTTATTAAAGAACCAAAATCTGGGATTGTTCGCGAGAAGATTTACCATTTCGTTGTTGCAACAGTGAGTGAATTCAACAATCTATCTATCTTTCGAGTTCTTCTGGAAGAAAAAAAATGTTTTCTTGAGCTTTTTTCTCAAAAAAATTGTTTCAGGGTTCATCGAAATCGGGATTTCTAGGAGAAGCTTCCATTGATTTTGCAGATTTTCTGACAGAAGCAGAGCCATTAACTGTCTCCTTACCTCTCAAATTTGCAAACTCTGGTGCTGTCTTAAATGTAATCTCTCTTCTTTTCTTCTCCTTTTAAAGCCTGAGTAAGAAGAAATTGTGTCAACGTTTTTATCAAGATCGTAACTGAGCAAATACGTGAGAAATTCATGAGAAGTTAAAACACAAGACAGTTCTTTAAAATTATAAGAAAATGTTTCTGTCTTTGTGTGTGCAGGTTACAATTGAGAAGATCCAAGGAGCCAATGATTTAAGGTAAATTAATTTCTACATCAATTACCTGTAGCGGATCTTGTTGTACGTCTTCGTTGTTCCGAGATTCTTGACTTGATTTTTTTTTTTTTTTTTTGCAGATTTATTGAGGAAAATAAGGAGCAAACACTTTCCAAGGAGGATAGCTTCAAAAGTCTACCGAGCAATGATGACTTAGAGGGATATAACCAAGATGTAAGGTTCTTAGTTCAAAACTTTCTTCAAGTCCATTGAGATAGTTATCAAAATCGTTTTGCAGGAAAGGAGCTTAGATGTAAACACATCCAAGAATGTTGGTCTAGGAGGTTCCTTTGATTCCATTGGTGAATCAGGGTGGATGGATGGTTCGGATGTCAATCCACGCCTGCCTCAACGACATAACTCAGTTCCTGCAACAAAAAACGGGCATCGAAGATCAAACACCGACTGGTCAGCAAGCTCAACATCAGATGAAAGCTACATCGAATCAAGAAACAGTCCCGAGAACAGTTTCCAAAGAGGATATCCCGTTGGTACTGACCCTATTGAGAAGCTCAGGATGGAATTGGAAGCTTTGAGGAGGCAATCAGAGTTATCAGAGCTGGAAAAGCAGTCTCTAAGGAAACAGGCGATTAAAGAGAGCAAACGGATACAAGAACTGTCCAAGGAAGTTCATAGTTTAAAAGATGAAAGAGATGGAGCTCTGGAAGAATGTGAAAAGCTCAGGTTGGAGAAAAGTAGAGACGAGGCTGATGCTGAAAGCAGATTGAGATGTGTCAGCGAGGATTCAAGCAATATGATCGAGGAGATTAGAGATGAGCTGAGCTGTGAAAAGGATTTGACGAGTAACCTTAAGTTGCAGCTGCAGAAGACTCAAGAGTCAAACTCTAATTTGATTCTTGCCGTGAGAGATCTCAATGAGTTGTTGGAGGAGAAGAAGAATGAGATATCTTCTCTGAATAGGTTATTAGAAGAGACCAAGAAGCTTGAAGAAGTTAAGGAAATGGATTCTGGACACAATGAAGAGATAGATACGCTGAAGCAACAAATTGAAGATTTAGATTGGGAGTTAGAATCTTACAGGAAGAAGAACGAAGAACAGGAGATTCTTCTGGATGATCTTACTCGGGAATATGAGTCCTTAAAGGAGGAAAATCACAAACATGTAGAATGCTCAAAACCGGAAGAAGAATCAAAGGATATTATTGAAGAATTGGAATCTCAGGTAGAGATATTGGAAGGGAAATTGAAGCAACAATCACTGGAGTACTCGGAATGCTTGGTTATGGTTAATGAGCTCGAGAGTCAGGTTAAGGAGTTAAAGAAAGAGGTCGAGGATCAAGCAATGGCTTTCGATGAAGATCTCAACACGATGATGCTGGAGAAAACGGAACAAGAGCAAAGAGCCATCAAAGCAGAGGAGAATCTGAGGAAAACAAGATGGAAAAACGCTATAACAGCAGAGAGGCTTCAAGAAAAATGCAAGAGGCTTTCTCTAGAAATGGAATCGAAGCTGAGCGAGCATGAGAATCTGACAACGAAGACGTTGTCTGAAGCAAACGACCTTCGTCTGCAGAACAAAAATCTAGAGGAAATGCAAGAGAAAACACATGCAGAGATTACACTACAGAGCGAGATAAAGAAGAAGGTGGAAGAGAAGAACGAAGCTTTGTCAATGAAAGTCAAGATGCTTGAGGGTGAGGTCCTGAAGCTCACAAAGCTGAGAGATGAATCAAATGTAGCAGCTACTGAAACCGAGAAGATAATACAAGAATGGAGGAAAGAAAGAGATGAATTTGAGAGAAAGTTTGATTTGGCTAAAGAAGAAGCCAAGACAGCGCAGAAAGAATTAACTCACAGTAAATCGTCAAATGATGAGAAAGAGACTAGGCTCGGGAATTTGAAGAGAGAAGTAGAAGGTCTAAGCCTGCAGTACAGTGAATTACAGAACAGCTTTGTACAAGAAAAAATGGAGAACGAACAACTGAGGAAACAAGTATCAAACTTGAAAGTCGATATCCGGAGAAAAGAAGAGGACATGACTAAAGTCCTAGATGCAAGGTATGTGGATACAAAACTTACTAAGTTGAGATGCTATTCTATTACGATTCTAACATGACAATAACAGGATGGAAGCAAGGTCACAGGAAAACGGGCAGAAAGAGGAGCTATCAGACGAATTGGCTTATTGTAAGAACAAAAACAGTTCAATGGAGAGAGAGTTGAAAGATATGGAAGAGAGATATTCAGAGATAAGCCTGAGATTTGCAGAGGTTGAAGGAGAAAGACAACAACTTGTGATGGCTGTCAGAAACCTCAAGAACGGTAAGAAGATCTAGTATATGTATCATCCAAGAGAATACTATATAAGTTGTGCTGTTAATAGAATTCGTTTTCTCTCACAATACATTATTTTTCAACTTGTCAAGCAATCAATATTCTGTCTGATAAACCATTTTTCTCTAGAAGACTCTCCGACATTCAGCAAAGTTATTCTTAAAGAGGGTGTTTAACCCATTTTCTGAATCTGGTGAAATAATATGAGATCGTTTAAGAACACCATTACCTCAAATTCCAAACCTATAATTTCTTTGAAGAGAGACCCCATAAGTATTTCGTCTCTTAGTGTCATGGTGATAGAGTAAAACAAACGATCAATTGAATATTCGATTAAGAATGAAGTAACACGATTCCAATGTTCATTAAACACCGAATCAATATCCGAATCGACTAGAATCACGAAGGTAGAATGGATTCAAGACGAACACGAGCTCACAATCCCAGATTACAGAGAAAAGAAAGAGAGCGTTTGTTACAAACAATTTCAGATGAAGAAGAAAGTGTTGACTATCGTCAACTATTTTAACAGACACTTCAGCTCTTCCTTCTGACGTGGCATTTTTGACTTGTTGACCTGCTGACGTGGCCACTCAGTATTCCTATAACAAATCCTCCCTGTTCAAAGAACCTTGTCCACAAGGTTGAACTGAGGAAAGCGCTTCTGAATATCAAATAGGAGTTCCCAAGTAGCCTCATCTTCTTGCTTATACTTCCATTTGATCAAAACCATAGTAGTAGCTCGACCTTGACGCTTCACCATCTTCCGCGCCAATATATACTCAGGTTCCTTAAGCAAAACGTCAACTGTGGAGTGAGGAAGCTCTGTAGAAATAGAAACATTACCCACTGCCAACTTCAACTGAGAGATGTGAAAGACTGGATGAATCTGAGAACGGGGTGGCAAAGCCAACTTATACGCAACTTCTCCACACTTGTCAATAATCTTGTATGGACCAAAGTACTTAGGAGAGAGTTTCTGATTGGAGCGCATCACCACAGACTGTTGACGATACGGTTGAAGCTTGACATATACCATATTTCCCACATCAAAGTAACGTTCAGTCCTATGTTGATCAGCCAACTGTTGCATCCTATGTTGTGCCCTCATGAGATGAAATTTCAGCATTAGCAACATATCCTCTCTGTCCTGCAAACATTTAGCTACTACTGCCACCTTTGACTCTCCTGGTAGATAAGGTAAATGTTGAGGAGGAACTTGACCATACACTGCTTCATAAGGAGTCATGCCAATAGATGAGTGATAGTTTGTGTTATACCAAAACTCAGCTAGAGGAAGCCATTTACTCCATAGATGGGGCCTATCACTACACATGCAACGAAGGTATGTTTCTAAACACCTATTAACCACCTCAGTCTGGCCATCACTTTGAGGATGATAGGCACTAGAGAGATTCAAAGCAACTCCTTGTAAACTGAATAGTTCCTGCCAAAAGTCACTTAAGAACACAGCATCTCTGTCACTGACAATTGATCTTGTAAACCCATGCAGCTTGAAAATGTTATCCAGGAAATCTTGAGCAACAGAGGAGGCAGTATATGGATGTGATAGTGCAATGAAATGAGCTGCCTTGCTCAAACGATCTACCACAACCAAAATAACAGATTTTCCACTGGATAGAGGCAGACCATCAATAAAGTCTAAAGAAATATCCATCCAAGTGTTCTCCGGTATAGGTAATGGTTGAATTAGACCAGGATAAGCGGCTGTATCTGATTTGCACTGCTGACAAATAGCACAACTGTGTATGTAAGCTTGAATGTCAGTGGACATACCTTTCCAATAAAATATTCCTTTGATCCTCTGCAATGTAACATCTCTGCCTGAATGACCACCTGCACCAGAACCATGTAGCCATTCAAGTATTTTAGTACGCACATCAAGAGACTTAGGTACCACAATTTTACTCTTCCTGCGAAGTATTCCCTGAGACCAAGCAAAATGCTTCCTCCCGTTTTTGTTCTGCTTCAACTCTTCAATGAGTATCTTAAGATTTTCATCCTCTGCATAACCTTCATGTATCAGCTTCAGAAGATCACATTCTACTACAGATAAAGCCATATGCAATACCTCTGCACCTTCCACTCTTGACAAGGCATCGACAGCCAAATTTTCTTTACCTTGGCGATATTGAATTTCATAATCAAACTCTAGAAGTTTTGGTAACCACTGCTGTTGAATAGGGGTGTTCAACCTCTGTTCCAGTAGGTACTTTAAGCTTCTCTGATCAGTCTTGATTATGAAATGTCCTGTCAAAAGATAATGACGCCATTTATGTACTGCAAAAACAACCGCTAAGAGCTCCTTCTCATAGATGGACAGATGAAGTTGTTTTCCTTTTAAATGGCGGCTGATATATGCCAATGGATGTCCCTCCGGCATTAACACTGCTCCTATTCCATTACCACAAGCATCAGTTTCTATAACAAAGGGTTTGTCAAACTGAGGTAGAGCTAACACAGGAGCTTGACATAAAGCCTGCTTCATCGTATCAAATGCCAATTGTGCCTCTTCAGACCAAATAAAACAATCTCTCTTGGTAAGAGCTGTTAAAGGTCTAGCAATTGTACCAAACAACTTGACAAATCTTCTATAGTACCCTGCCAAGCCTAAAAATCCTCTTAACTGCTTCAAATTACTCGGTTGAGGCCAATCCATTACAGCCTTTATCTTAGCAGGATCTGTAGAAACTCCTCTTCCTTCTATGTAGTGACCCAAATATTTCACTATGTTTGTACCAAATGCACACTTGCTTCTTTTAGCAAACAGACTATTCTCCCTCATTAACTTCAACACTTCCTGTAAATGTAAGATATGTAGCTCCATAGTTGAACTATAGATCAAAATATCATCAAAGAAAATCAATACACTCTTCCTCAGTAGTGGTTTGAAGACAGCATTCATAAGCCCTTGGAAGGTTGCAGGAACGTTAGTTAAGCCAAATGGCATAACTAAATACTCATAATGCCCACTATGGGTCTTGAAAGCTGTTTTGTGAACATCCTGTGGATCCATACGGACTTGATGGTATCCAGCACGTAAGTCTATCTTAGAGTAGACTTTAGATCCTCCCAACTCATCCATTAAGTCCTCAATTAGAGGTATTGGAAACCTGTGTTGGAATCCCTAGGATCCTGGGTCTAGGTGATTGAATCTAAGAACTGACCTCGTGATTACCTGTAGATTGGCAGCGGAAATTGGAACAGGTAAACGAGATCTAGAGCGCCTCAATCGCTGCGCCTCTATCGTAGTCCACACGCACACAAGCTGGAATCCGCCGGGATGCTAGTACCGGTGATCGGATCTCCTGGGATTCTCTACGTGTTTCTCGAGGAAGAGGGTCTGTTTTTCCGTCAAGGAAAACTGTCTGCGACGGCTCTCTTCTCTTAGGTCGTGTAGCCTGGCCCGTATAAATAGGTCCACGGTTTACAAATCGAAACATCAGTTACGGTATCGACCTTGTGTCGATCGTTGCACCCAAAGGCAACGATCGACACACCTCTTGTACCGATCGACGCACCAATGGCATCGATCGACACACCTCTTAAAACACGAATTCAATGTGTATCCAATACACATTGATCGGACCATATGCCAATGATCAATCCCTACAGAAGCGTATCCAACTTGCTTAGGTGTGTGACCCTTTAGGTTCACACGATACTAGAAATGAGTTACAACTCATTTGTCATAAGCGGTTTCTAGCAAAACATTATGACTACCCAGTATCACATGATTTGTCCGATCTCGACAATACAACTATCTTTAGAGTAAGTACAATGTGATTTCAGGACATAATCCTAACAATCTCCCACTTGTACTGGAATCATCTATTCCTATAATCCCTTCGTCTCTATATCTCGATATGGCATAAGGCAAGAGACTGTGTCATCCTTATTATAGCCAACATCATGTTCATCGAACTCCTGATCTATACTGATAAAACAAACGACTGACAATCACCTCGTTTGAGCACGGCCATGCATTTTCTCAGTATCAAATCTTCGATGGGCCCTGAGATATTTATCTCCCGTTGTAAGGGAGAGACAAATCCCATCTTGTTCCATCCCTGTTTCTACACATACTTCATGATACGCATAAGCAATGCCGTTATAGCCACCAGTTACGGAACGACGTTTGACAAGGTCAAAACGCACCAATTCATATGCTAGAAAGCATGATGAACTTAGGTCTAAGGACTATACTCTATAGTCGTAATGAGAACCTCCCATGACACTGATATAACTATCCTGTGGAGTTCTCATTAGCGGGTCATGTCCGATCATATGTTCACCAACATATATCTATGTGACTGACTGTGATAATCATATCATTGACTCCATGAAACTTAGTCCAACAGTCACCTCACATGCTAGTCTCGCGCGGTTATTGGTGTCCCACTTCAATAACCTTGACTAGGGACAATCGTAATTTATGTCATCTTTTACTTATAGGGTTTCATGATCAAGTCCTCAACTTGATGACCTATAATATGAACATAAAATACTTTGGGACCATTATTTAATCATCCAATGATTAAATAACACCGATGTCAGCTTTAACTTACACAAACATCGCCATAGCATGTCTGTGCAAAGAACATAACATAACTAAAATAACTCCCACTAGAATCAAGATCATCTCTTCAGATATCTTATACCTACATCAACAGAATAAATCTCGTGCTTAGGTTGTAGGAGAGACTGCGGTGTTTTGCTTGAAACAAATCCAACAAACCACACCGCCATTCAGACAAGAGCACTATTCTACGGTCCACTGCTTGGAGCCTTTCCAACAGGTAGCACCGCTATTCAGACAAAGAGACATAACCAGGTGGGAACCGGGAATCGTCCTTGTCCGACTAACTACTTTCAACTGGTTCGTCACTTCCTCAGTTCACCACGAACCTATCCTTAGTGTTTCTCAAACACTTGGGATGTTTCTGGTAACTGTTCAGTGACTATTACCGGAACATATTGGTATTTTCTCGTCATGCTCTATGCGTAAGCTGCATCTAGACGAGCGCAAAATATGGCATTCATGATGGATTCTATTGCAGCAGCATTAGCAATCACACTCATTAATAATAGCTCAGCTAGTATCCAAAACACTTCATCTTGCTAAGATTATTGCCATAAGACCTTTGGTATGAAGCCATTCTTGGAATCATGCATATTGGAACTGTCCAATACCTTATCAACATAAGGATGTTTGACACGATCCAATTAGCCTTTCTGATTCATTCCAATGGATCCTTATTCCAAGAATTTTCACGGCCTTCTCCCATGTCCACTGTTAAACTTGACTTCCGACCCAAATCTTGACAAGACTTTAGCGTCGGAACGTCGTTTATGAGATTAAGTATGTCATCTACATACAGTGTGAGATTTTGCAGCTACGCTCCAACTAGTCTTCTTGTAAACGCATGGATTCTTTTCTTTCTGATCATGTCAAAACTTTTGACCACATCATCAGAATGTTGATTTCAACTCCAAGATGTTTGCTTCAATCCAGAGATGGATTGGTGAAGCTAACATGCATACTCGGCCAATTTTTCGGAGTTGGGGCTCACGTTCGCTTCTTTGAATTTCGCATGTTCGTCACTTTTCAATGATCAACAGATCACAACAATCGGCTACGAGAAATCACTCTCGAGTTAGCGACGGATCCTTTCGGATCTGCGAATTTCAGGCTCCACAGGTGTAGATTCTACAGCACTTTGTAGATCTCATCGCTGCCCTCCCTCAACAGGTTGAGCAGTCTCCTGTGTTTATCGAATCTCTTCGATGTGTACTTTTACTCCCACTGTTCCTTTGGAGAGTATGATCTTTCTTAAAAGACACAGTTCTGGACAACAAAAGTACTAAGCCTTGGTTTCCTTAGGACAACCAGCGAGGTAGAACTTATCAGATTTGGGTTCAAGTTTGTTTGTTGACTACTGTCTTACACAAACCTTGCAATCCCAATTAATCAGAAAAACAAATTTGGGAATCACCCAGTCCACATCCAATGTGGTGTTTTTCACTGATTCTGGTAGAAACCCTTTCTGCGCAAAGACAAACATTTTAGAACGTAATCGTAAACGATTATGGAAGATTCCTGTGACCCATCATTAATCGGAACATATCTAATAAGATCCGATTCATTCTGTTAGATGATCACCCAATTCTTGACTCAGGTATTTTCCTCCGCGATTCAATCGAGGATCTCAATACTTCTGTCAAATCGGTTCTACACTTCATTTTGGAACTCCTCGAGGGATTCCTGCTCGTGTCTCATCAATTGAACACTGTCAGAAGCACATAAAATTTCCTTTGGCATTAATACTCGTTGGGCCGCATACATCAGTATGTGCAAGGCCCAATAAGCCTCTGGCCCGTTTCTTTTAGCTTTGCTAAATGGGCCTTTGTCATTTGGTCCAGTGAACAGAATTCATATCTCAAATGATTAATAATCAAATGAGTCCAAAACTATGGAACTTTTGAATCCGCTTCACTCTAAATGGTTAAACGATTGCGCCAAAGAAAAATCGAGTTCGAGTCATCAGACTTAAACCTTTATTATTTGTGTTATATTCAAACTTTCGCTGGTTTAAGATATAAGAACCCATTCCAAACGGGGTGCTACCACATGATATTTCATAAAGATCTAAAGAACAAAACTTGTCTTTTATCAAAATGAAAAACATCCAAATTCTTTACAAGAAAGTGAAAGACATTTCCGCACAAGGCATATATTTAGTAACAATTACTTAATTTCTAAAACCAAGTATGAAAGGCTCCTACAAGTGGAGTATCTCTACGGCTCATGCAGCAACTATTGCTTCATACCAGATACGCAGTTCCACTTGTCCTTTCTTCAACGTTCTACTGTCGCTTAGGTCCTGCATATTTCAAAAAAATATCAGTACCACAACTAGTATTGAATACATACGTAGAACTTGAATTAATAACACAATACCTGAAGAAGAAGTACCATACATCTCCTTCATCTCTTGTGAATCTTCCAAGAATTTAATGCAATCTCTCTTCCAATGCCCTGACTCATCGCAGTAGAAGCATCTTCTAACAACAGATGGGCCTGACTTGGGCTTAAAAGATGACACAGGCTTATCCTGATTCCAATTCTGGACGGCCCTGTCTCTACCCTTTCCAGCACAAGATTTCTCAAATCTTTTGCCCTTTATGATGTCTTGCTCTACTACTTTGAGCATGCCATGCAGCTCAGCCAACGTCTTCGTCAAGTCTTTCTTGATATAGTTCTTAATGAACTCATCATAGCTTGACGGTAGTGACTGCAGAATGATGTCAGTGGCCAACTCTAAGCTGACAGGACATTCCAGTCTCCCCAGGTTATCAATGTAACCCATCAGTTTAATGATATGAGGACTTACTGGAGCATCCTCTGGTAGCTTGCACTCAGTCAGAGACTTCAACATCTGGAATCTCTCAACTCGTGCCAGATCCTGAAACTTCAGTTTCAGGCTGGTGATCATCTCTATCGGCGACTCCATGTTCTTGTATTGACTCTTCAAGTCCGAGTTCATGGTAGACAACATCAGACCACGCACATCTACCACATCAATATAATGCTTATTCCAAGCCTTATATGCTGCATGCGAGCGATTGGTCCCAAGCCTTTCTGGAAGAGCCTTTTCAAGGACATAGTCCTTGCTCTCCTGCTTGAGAATGAATCTCAGATTCCGATACCAATCGAGGAAGTTGGATCCACTTAACTTGTCCTTCTCAAGGACGAATCGCAACGAGAAAGTAGTCATAGACATAAGCTGTAATCCAATAAAACAAAGATTTAGTTATGTATATGATGAGAAATCTTATCTAATAAGAAAACTCGCATTGTATTCATCACTATGTTTCCTCAGATGAATACAATGAACCAAGATCCTCGGATCACCAAAATTCGAGTGGGCAACTCGCCATCACCTAAACTTTAGTTATCCAGGTAAGCAAATCATTGCTAATTGTACCCAGTACAACTCTTGGTCGCAGATAAGACAATTCATGTCTTATCCACTCTGATGTCTCTGGGCCCAGAACTTCTGATGGCCCAGTCAAGTTAAACCAATCTTTTCCTGTCTTGTGATCATTGACAGTCGCACTGCAAGTCTATTAATGACCACCTGCCTTACTCATGTTGCTGTGGATACCAAGGACTCCAAGACTATCCAACGAACGACACGAGTCTTGACAGTAGACAAGATCGGGCAAGACATCAAGATCGCTTGATATTTAGTTGATGAAATGGAACTTTAAAAGATTAGTAATTCAATCTCTTAGGTCATGCAATAGTTGATGTCAAGCACTGCAAGACCATCAACACTACTACCTGCCTTACTCATGTAATTGTGGACACCAAGCTCTTGACAAGACTATCCAACAACGAAACGAGTCTTGACAGTTGACCATATTGAATAACTAAGCTTCGATTCAACACACATCTAATGTGCGTTAAACAGGTTTAGAACATTTTTAACTTTTAATAATTTTAATTAAGTTTTAATCGTTCTGATTTCAGTGGGTTAGGTCATTCGGTTCGGTTGCTTAATCATTTGGTTCAAAAACAAACGATTACGGTTCGCGTCGTCACCATGTGCATCGACTGACACACTCGGTCGACATTTGATATGCAACCTTTACCAATCCTATAACCGGTCTTAGATTAATTGCGATAACCGGTCCAATCAAATTGAACCGATTTATCCAATCAAACTGATCTTAACCAATCAAAACGGTTTATTCCAATTGAGATAACTAATTCAATCCAATTGAATCAATTCATCCAATTTAAACCGATCTGACCTACCTCTACCAAGCATGATAATCAGTTCAATCCAATTGAACCGATTAACCAATCGCAAGGCCTGTGTCGACCAACACTAAACCTGCGCCGATCGATACAATTGGGTATCAGGGAATTTTAATCGAATTAAACCGACATAACCATGCGAGATAACTGGTTCAATCCAATTGAACCGATCTATCCTTTCGCACAGCCTGTGTCGATCGATGCACCCAGTGTGTCGATCGACACAATGCGATTTCTAAATCGAAACCCATTCTTTAATTAGGCGAATTCGCGGTGCATCGATCGACACAAACTTGTGTTGATCGACGCTATGCGAAAACACAATCGCTTTTGCATTTTCGCGCTGCATCGATCGATGCACCCAGTGCACCGATCGATGTTGTGCGAAAACCCTAAATCAGTTTTGCCGTTTTCGCACTGCATCGATCGACACACCCAGTGCAACGATCGATGCTGTGCGAAAACACAGTTCTTCGTTTTCGATATTAACAAATCCGAGATTCTTATTAACAAAACGAATCCTAGCTAGCATCAATTCAATCAAAAAGCCATTAAATCGAATTCTAGGATACTGATTCAATCTATTAAACCCTATGGCTCTGATACCACTGTTGGAATCCCTAGGATCCTGGGTCTAGGTGATTGAATCTAAGAACTGACCTCGTGATTACCTGTAGATTGGCAGCGGAAAATTGGAACAGGTAAACGAGATCTAGAGCGCCTCAATCGCTGCGCCTCTATCGTAGTTCACACGCACACAAGCTGGAATCCGCCGGGATGCTAGTACCGGTGATCGAATCTCCTGGGATTCTCTACGTGTTTCTCGAGGAAGAGGGTCTGTTTTCCGTCAAGGAAAACTGTCTGCGACGGCTCTCTTCTCTTAGGTCGTGTAGCCTGGCCCGTATAAATAGGTCCACGGTTTACAAATCGAAACATCAGTTACAGTATCGACCTTGTGTCGATCGTTGCACCCAAAGGCAACGATCGACACACCTCTTGTACCGATCGACGCACCAATGGCATCGATCGACACACCTCTTAAAACACGAATTCAATGTGTATCCAATACACATTGATCGGACCATATGCCAATGATCAATCCCTACAGAAGCGTATCCAACTTGCTTAGGTGTGTGACCCTTTAGGTTCACACGATACTAGAAATGAGTTACAACTCATTTGTCATAAGCGGTTTCTAGCAAAACATTATGACTACCCAGTATCACATGAATTGTCCGATCTCGACAATACAACTATCTTTAGAGTAAGTACAATGTGATTTCAGGACATAATCCTAACAACCTGTCCTTCACAGTTAATCCATTAAGACCCCTGTAATCTACATAAAGCCTCCAAGAACCATCCTTCTTCTTGACCAGAACTACAGGTGAAGCATAGGAACTGCAACTGGTTTGAATTGTTCCTGCATCTAACAATTCTTGAACCATCTTATCTATCTCATTCTTATGGTGTACATCATATCTATACGGTCTTTGATTCACTGGATTAGCTCCCTCAATCAAAGGAATCTTATGATTGTGCTTATCACGAAATGGAGGTAGAGTTCTCGGTTCTTCAAACACATCAGCATATTCCTTCAATAACTCTTCCATCTCTGGCACTAAGCTTGTTTCAATGTTCATAGCTTCTAACTGGAAAATTGGACCGGTGTATCTAACTCCTTCTCTTGAACACATATCATAGAGAGTTGCATATCTTCTGTCTGCATCTTATTCAGTTTCACTGCTTTCACTTCTCTCACAGAACCTGATTTAAGACCATGGAGTGAAATCTTCTTATCACCCATTTTAAACAACATGGTTAACTTCTGGAAATCCCAAGTAATGGGTCCCCATTGTGCCAACCATTCTACTCCCAAAACCATATCACACCCTCCTAGTGGTAAGACCATGAAGTCAGCCACAAATGAAAGACTCTGAAATTTCCACTGTAATTTTTCCACCTTAGCAGTCACTCCCATTTGTCTTCCATCTGCTACTTTCACCTTAGCCAGATTCATAGTGACCAACTTACATCCCAATTTATCAGCAACTTGTGGATCAATAAAATTGTGTGTGGAGCCAGAATCAATCAATATAAACAATGATCTCTTACCATGAACTCCTTTGACCCTCATTGTTTGAAAACTCGAAATTTCTTCCATAGCATTCACTGAAATATGAGCACAATCACTCTCAGATTCCTCCATTACTTGTTCTGTCATCTGCTCTTCACTCATCTCCTCCTCCTCTTCTAATTCCATAGCAAAGAGTTGAGTCTTTTTATGTCTCAAATAGTGACCAGGAGTATACTTTTCTTCACAAAAGTAACATAATCCTGCAGCTCTTCTCTTACTCATTTCCTCTTGAGATAAAAATGGCCTCGGCTTCACGTCTTGCGGTTTGTCTGTCAACAATGGATAAGTATGTTTAACCTCCTGCTCCTTCTTGTACGTTAACAAACCTTTGTTGTTGTTTCCAGAGTGTTTCTGTTGAGACCAAGTCTGTTGATAAGGCTTCTTGGGGTGTGCCTTTTCATACAACCTTCCCAACACTAAACACTGCCGCACTGTCTTAGGTTCAAACATCCTAATATGCATCTGAGTATCATTACGAAGCCCTGCCAGATATGCACCGACCAGATACTAATCTGATAACTTCACACGGTTCCTTATCAACTCAAATCTTCCATGATACTCAGCTATACCATCAGTTTCTTGAAGTTGTTTCAATTCAGCAATCGGATCATCTAAAAGTTCCTCAAATCTTTCTTGCAACCATGCTTTGTAAGCTGGCCAGTCATACAAGAAATTTGCACCATATTCTGATTCCATAACTGACTGATGCCACGCATATGCAAGACCATCAAAATGCATAGATGCCAATCCTACTTTCAATTCCACAGGCGTATGATCCATCAAGAAAAACTGTTCTACCTTAGACAACCACTCCTTCATTCTCTCACCATTAAATCGTGGAAAATCCAACTTAGTTAACCTCGTCATTCCAGAATAGTGTTGGTGATTACCTGATCTTCCACCGCTATTCATTTGATTATGCGATTGATTCCTCAATGGTGATTGTGGTCTATCTCCCGATTGATCATTACTACTAGTTGCTTGACCTTTCGATACAATTACGAGTTGAATCGCTTCAAATAATTCCGCGATACTCTGGTCTATCTTCGAATGGAGCTTCTCATTCTGAACGGCGATGCTCCGATCAAGCAAGGTATGGAGTCGTTCATTTTGATCCGAGATTTGAACCTCCAACTCCTGAAATCTCGAACCGAATGAAGCCTCAACCTCCTTTAGAATCGCTTGCGAACGCGTCTCCGTCATCGTTCCGAGAATCGATTGAGATCTGATACCTTTCATAGAGTAAAACCAACGATCAATTGAATATTCGATTAAGAATGAAGTAACACGATTCCAATGTTCATTAAACACCGAATCAATACCCGAATCGACTAGAATCACGAAGGTAGAATGGATTCAAGACGAACACGAGCTCACAATCCCAGATTACAGAGAAAAGAAAGAGAGAGTTTGTTACAAACAATTTCAGATGAAGAAGAAAGTGTTGACTATCGTCAACTATTTTAACAGACACTTCAGCTCTTCCTTCTGACGTGGCATTTGACTTGTTGACTTGCTGACGTGGCTACTCAGTATTCCTATAACACATGGAGGTTCAAATTTCCCAATATACATCCTCTGTTCTGGCTCATGAATTCGTCTTTCACTGGGATATTCCAATCTTCTAATTTAGGAAGATTTTCCTCCTCTGAAAAGTCAGGCAGATTATTTTCCCAAAACGCGTCCTTTAATGAGGAACCAGGTCCTGACTTCTTGTCAAATCTCTCAGGATCTTTAGATGGCCAAGAGTCACTGGTATAAACGATCCCAGATTTTCTGAGAGGTGTCTTTCCCAGTAAGTAATGTACTCTTTCTTTTTCGAACCAGAACGGACACTGGAATGGTGTATGTCTGAGTCAGGTCCAGAAGATACCGAAGAAGAGCTGTCTGTCATTACAGATTTGGAGTCCTCCCTATCTGCATAGCGAACTAAATAAATCAACACTCTCTTCTGGCACATGATACTTTTGCAATATTTGAACCTTGCTACTATGTGGGAGCTTCATGAACTCGAGCAGACGACATAATTACTTGAGCTGTAAGCGGATTCACAGAATTGAAATTTGGTGAAAAATGATTCTGCAAGAGATTCTGACTCGGACATTTTGGCATGAACTTGGGAAAATTTAACAGAAGATCTGATACACCTTAATATAATTTCATCAGTTAAATCAGCTGACGATGAGCAAAAGATCTGTAAACTAATTCCCAGGCTACCAGCTGCTGCATACATTTCATCAGAAGAATCCATTACTGTAGCCAAGCATGTGGGTTCTCCCTCAAAAACCTACAGGAAAAAATAACAAATCCTTCTTTAAGAACTGATGTAGACTCACTCTCGAGTGTAGAAGAAACCGACGCAGAAATATCTAGTATGTTATATTTCATCAATTTAGCATAGGTATTCGAAAAATGATCCCCAAAGTGAAAACTACAATCTAAATATAGAGTGAAATGCTCCCACGAGAGAATGTCAGGAAGCAAAGTTCAGCAGAATTTACCATAACACAGCTGCTAAAACTGAAACTCGATGACGTCAAAACATTGGTTGCGATATCCCCAATCCATGACAAAAAGCTTGAGGAAGTACCAATAGTTGCAGCATTTCTGCAATCATACCAGAGTAGGCAAATTGCAGGGCTTAGCATCAGGTCGACATGTAGATTTGTGTCGCGCTCCACAATTTGATAGTTGACTTAGTGTTGCGCCCAAGGAACAAAAACTTGTACAAAATGCTTAATTCTACCTTTATGAAAAATTAAATACTTACTTCTAGTTGTATTACCTCACCTAGATTTTCCAATCCAATACACATATGTTTCAATAAGTCTTGGTTATAAATTTTGTTTAGAATTCTAATAGGACCTATTCGAAGATTAAAGTTATTTTCTAGTCTTTTAGAAAGATTTCTTAGTGTCGCAACCAGTGAACATAAACTTGCATCAAATGCTTCTCAATCTACCTTTAGGATCCCACAAATACGCACTTATAGTTGTATTACCTTACCTTGTTTTTTCGATCCAATACATGTATGTTTCAAGAAGTTTTGGTTATATTTCTCTTAGGACATATTCGAAAATCAAAATTCCTTTTTATTCCTTTAGATAGTTGAATTAGTGGTGCTCCAAAGGAATCTAAATCTATATAATGCTTCTAATTTTACTTTTATGAACCCAAAAATACTTACTTCTAGTTGTATTACCTCGCCTATTGCCAACACTGAAAAGTTGATGAGAGTGGAGAACACAAAGGTGTTTGGGAAGAATTATATTAGACTCTCATAAGAATAAAGTACAATATGCATAGACTTATATAGTACTAGAAGTAACATAATATCCTAAACTAATATGTAATATAATATATGAGAGATAATAGTAAATTTCCTATTCTTAGATATTCGTCTCTATCTTTCAAGATCCTTCTTGATTCTTCTCGATCTTTCTTTATATGGTCGATCTTCTCTAGATCTCCTAATACCCTCTCGGAAGCTCATACGTGGTAACACATATGGGATTGGACAAATCTTCAAAATATCGGCAATATACCTTGCCGTCAGGTCATCAAATCGACGTTTATACTCGGTCGTAGAGTTCTTCAGCGACGTTTATTCTTCAACGACATTTATACCCGGTCGTAGGGTCAAATCGGCTGTAGTACCAAGGAGTCAGGTCAAATCGATGTTTATACCCGATCATAGGGTTCTTTAAGTAATAAGGGACAAAATTCGCAATTGCGATGTCTAGAAGTAATTCGCGATTGCGAAGTAGAAAAACAACTCACGAGGGTGAGAAGTAGAATAAAAATCTCTGTTTTCGTGAATGAAAAATCAGAAACTTGTCAAGATAAAGGACCTTAGCTTTCATGTATGAAAAGCAAAAGTTCCAAAGTAGATTTTGAAGATGACGCCTTAGTTGTTGTTAATAAAAACGAAGACATCCATGTGAAGTAGAGCACGGCTTCATGAAGCTCGTGTAAGATATGTTGAGTAAAAAGTCCCACATCGGAAGTAGACAAATTGTCAAAGTAATATATAAAGGGTTAGGGCCAATCCACTCATTGCCAATTGATTTTGAGTTGGAAGCCCATAATAAGCCCAACTTAACATGGTATCAGAGCAGGTTGATTGTTGGGCCATCCCGTGGATTTACAGTCCCACAAGTGCCCACGACATAAAGGTGTTTCGGTCCCACCTTTGTCGTGAGGGGGATGTTGAGTAAAAAGTCCCACATCGGAAGTAGACAAATTGTCAAAGTAATATATAAAGAGTTAGGGCCAATCCACTCATTGCCAATTGGTTTTGAGTTGGAAGCCCATAATAATCCTAAATTAATAAACACCTTCTGGTATGTACTTCTTCTGGATACGATCATCTCCTTATTGTTGGTACTGGATTTCCCTCTAAGAAATCCGGCCCAATAACGAATAAACAAAGGCCCATAATCAATGATCCCGCTCCATAATCAAGACAGAGAGATCAACCGTTATCCTTTGTTGGGCCTATACGATTGGCATCTTGACAAGGCCCAAGCAACGCCGAAGTGAGAGGCGATCGAGCTCGAGCTCGATAGGAGACGATGTGGAGATAGAGCAACCTGGTCTTCGTCGGTTTAACTGATCCACGCGAATCTCGGAGATCGTTATCACGACGAGGCCGAAGTATCGGAAAAAGAAGATCAAAGTCGAGAGTATTTAAAGAAGAAGTGGTGATTCATTCAAGACATTCCAACCCTAATTCAGAACACTTCGACTAGATAGCTCGATCATCATACTTTGTACTCTCTTTTCGACTGTGTTTGTTCTATCTCGACGACCAATCTCAATAAAGTCTTTGATTCATAGGAAATCTATACCATTTCTATATCCTAAAGTCCAAATCCACGATTACAAATTCTTGGTGTGAATCTCAGATCTCACATTTGGCGCCGACTGTGGGGACTATCTATAGTTTTTCCTTTCTTAAGAATCAGATCCTAGATCCGATAGATCGAGATGAATCCCGACCAATCTGGCTCTCCCAGCGCCACACCACCGGTCGACCACCCTCAAACGGTCGACAACGTTCCTCAAAACACAACCGGGGTAAGAACCATGGGTCAGACCGATGGAGTGTTGACGAGCTCTCCCTTGGCCTCCACGACTTCGGCACCAGCCGGCTCAGTCGCCCAAACAATCGCGACCAGTCAGACTCCGACAAACGTTTTGTCAGGAACTAACGATCCTCAGGAGGTGGATCTGGAATAACAAGACCTAATTCGTCACTGCCTTCTGCTCCGCAGCGACAAGGCCCAGATGATCTCGCTGAAATCCGTTCGATGTTAAGCATGTTGGTAAACCGAACGAGAAACAACGAGGCAAGCGCACGAGCCCAAGAAATCGCAAAACGCTCTCTGGCCGCGCAGCTCGATGAACAGGAGCGGCGCATTAACGCCCGTCTTGAAGAGCTCGCCGGCCAAAACCTGGGGGATAGATAAACACGCGATCCACGAACCCCCATAAGTCCTCCACCGCGAACACGCTTGGACTTCTCCCAGGTGGTAACACCCCCGGGAACTTCGGGAAACTTCGTTAGCGCGTCAAATAGCGGCCTCCGCCCTATAACGACCCTTATTGCTACACCGACTCCCTTCGGTTCGAGTTCTATGGTCGCAGATCCGAGCGGATCAGGAAACCGACCATTACCTGGACCACCACCTTTCCCGAGTAGCTCTGATATCCGTCCGAGGCAACTAGGAGGCTCCGCTTTCGCCTCGAGCTCGGGACACCTTAACGGATCAAATACAATACAGTTCCAAACGCCGCAGGTCGACCAGACAAGATCGATCCCAAAAATCGATCTTCTCAACCCCGTTTTCCCAGAACAAACGTCAAATCAGGCACAAGCCCAGTTCACGCTTGTAGTAGGCGATGAACACGATATGCTTAGACAATACATCGAGCAGGCTAAGGCCCAGTTCGTCAGTCTGAGCTCGAAAGTTCACATGGCAACGAGCGCGGCGCCCGACATCGATCGAGTGATCGAAGAAACACGACAAACGCCGTTCACAGACCGGATCGCCTTCGTAAGAATCCGGGAAATCAAGAAAACGAAGTTTTCGGAATTCTCTGGGAAATCGGACCCGAAAGCCCACATTAGGGCATTCCGACTAGCAATAGCAAGGGTATACCTTATCGATGGGGAAAGAGAGCCGGCTTTCTGCAGGCTCTTCGCCGAAAACCTACCGGGCTCCGCCCTAGAATGGTTTGCCGGACTGGAAGAAAGGTCTATCGACAACTTCACCCAGTTCATGACGGCTTTCCTCAAACAATACTCTGTCTTCATCGAGGTAAAGACTACGGAGGCGGCTCTATTTGGCGTCTCTCAGAAACCTGATGAGACACTTCGCTCGTACATCGACCGATTTAAGGTAATAAAATCCAAAATCGCAAACCCGCGAGACGAAGTAGCTATAGAAGCACTGAGACGTGGACTGTGGTATTCGACTAGATTGTGCGAGGAAATAACAGTCGGCGAATCTCAAACACTCGATGACGCCCTTCATCGCGCATCGGCCTTTGCTCGCCTCGAGGACGAAACCACGGCCCTCAGAGAGAAGCATCGAAAAGAAAAGAACCCGTCTGGCTCGCAGAACTCGAACTCAGAAAAGATTCCCGTAAATCAGGAAACGTCAATGCGGTCGAGAGTCCGAAGAGCTCGAAGAAATTCGAGTTCGACAAGGAAAAATTCTGTGATTTTCACAACAAAAGAGGACATTCGACTGAAGAGTGCTATACTCGAGCTAAAGCCGAGGCTCAAAATCGAGAGTCCGAAAACAAACAAGAATCAGAAGTCGAGAAGGAAACTCCATCTGACAAAAAGGAAAGTAAGAAGTGTTGGAATTGTGTCCAGTAATCTCGGTACTGTCTCTAGAAAGTAAGAGTATGTCAATGATCAGACATAAGTCATATAATACTGGGGGTCATGATGGCTTGCTAGAGTCCGCTCATGATCTATAAGTCTTGGACTTATTGCCTTTATTATATGATCCCATATGGGTCACACGCCTAAGCTAACAGGAAAATGTGTAGGAACGGTTTAGCAGAAGTACAGTAAAAGTGCTAGGCATTTACTGTACTTAGAGAGAATAAAAGGTTTAGCCACTGTGCATCGATCGATGCATAAGGTGCAACGATCGATGCAGTGCGTAAACACCGACGAGTTAATTGGTATTTGGGCCAAATGGCCCAAACGGAACAGGACGAGTTTTATGTCATAAAACTCGAGTTTCAGACTGATTAACCCTAACGATTGAGTCGAAAACTCTCTCTCTCTGCGCCGAGTTCCCCTGGTGGTCTAGCAGCTGTTTCCTGTGAAAGCGTGTGTGAACCTTTGGAGGATACATCCCTCGGTGTTTCTCTGATCTCAGACATACCATCTTCTTCCGCTGCAACAAACAGGTATAAGGTGAGATCATCATTAGTTTCTATTCTGAGAAGAACCTAGATCGCATGTTTAGGATAATCTGAATCAGGAATTGAATCAGGATTCATCTAAACGTTACTTGAGTGGTATCAGAGCTATTGGTTCTGGTTTTTCTTGTTTAGAAGCTTGTTTAGGATTGTTTAAAAGTGTGTTTTTGAATCAATCTACTGATAAGATTAAAACACTTAAGAAACAAGAATTGAATCCTAAACAAACTGTTTAAAATCGCATGACCAAACTATATTGATTTGGTATGCGATCTAAACTGATTTTGCATCGACTGAGATCGCATTGCATCGATCGATGCAATGCAAGGATCGATCGTTGCAGTCGCGAGAGATTGACCGCGATCGCATGGATCGTTCAAACGATCGCATGGATCTCACGAGAATCTCTCGGCCATACCTGATAACCGTTCGTGCACACGTGAGAGCATCGATCGATGCAGGATCGATGAACGATCGTTGCAGGATCGATGCTGTGAGCATCGATCGATGCGGTTAGGGTTTTGGCTCGGTTTAACTTAATTAAAATCATCGTTCTGGTTTAATAAACAGATTTTAATAATCTTATTAAATCTGGTTAAACCGGGATAAGAAATCCAATGTCGAAAGAAATATTGGATTTAGTGCCTAAACCAGGAATTTCTAATTTGATTTGGTTGGACCAAATAAATTGAGAAATTCCGGTTTAGTAAATAACCGGTTGACAATTGTGGTCATCGTAGTAATTAAAACTTGGTTAGACCAGTTTTAATGAACCAGACCGGTTATGTCAATTAATTGGACAATTGAGTCATGTCTTGGACATGGACCAATTCTTGGGCCTCGGGCCAAGAAGTTAAAACAATTGGGCCAATTATTTGAGTCTTTCTTCAGATCAATTTAAAATTTATTTTATAAAATATAAAGTCGATTTTAAATTGAAATTTCCGAAATTTTTAAAATTAGAAAGTTTCTTAAAATAGAAGTTTCTGTATTTGCGGATTTTGGATTTTGAGAAATTTCTAAAGTTAGAAAGTTTCCGGTTTTAGAAAGTTTCCAATTTTAGAAAGTTTCCAAAAATAGTAGGTTTCCATAAATAGAAAGTTTCCCGAAATAGTAATCTTCTATTTTGGGAATGATTTTAATAAACCTACGAACCTCAAATAATATCAAGCGTTGGATGTCTTGTCCAGGCTATGTCAGCTGTCAAAGCCCATTCAATTGCATTCATGGCCTTACAGTGTGAGGATGTCTGCTTTTGCGTGAGTAAGACGGTTTGTGATTCATAAATGTCATTGGGAGTCCCAGACATTAATGATTACATGACTGTATAGTCTGGTTTTCTTGACTAGGCCATCGGGAGTCCCGGGCCTTGATACATCAGAGTGGATTGGGCCTCGGGCCCAGATTCACAACCAAGAGTTATATCGCGGATATAATTAGCCGATATAGGGCTTACCGATATAAGCTAAGGTTGGGTGACGGCCAGTGGCCCACTTTAATTTTAGTTATATGTGGATCTTGGAATCATTATATTCTATTGAGGGTAACTTATGTTATTGAATATAATGCGTGATTAATCATATTAAATTTTTAATACGAGATTAGTCATTTTGAACATAATAACTAATAACCTTTTTATTTATATATTTCAGATATGACTACTACAAGCACACAAAACACATTCTCGATCCGGTCTGTTCTCGAGAAGGAGAAGCTGACTGGAACGAACTTCCTGACATGGTCAAGGAACTTGAGGCTGGTCCTCAAGCAGGAGAAGAAGGATTATGTCCTTCGAGATCCCCTCCCCGAGAGGCCTCTTGCCAATGCCGCCAGGACTCTGCACAATGCTTGGGAAAAGCATTCGTCAGATGAAAATGATGTCTATTGCCTGATGTTGGTGACAATGACTCCTGAGCTACAAAAACAGTTCGAAAGTGTATTGTCTCCCATCGAGATCATGGCAAGCCTGAAATCGCTTTTTCAGGAGCAGGCTAGGACCGAGAGGTTCCAGACAGTTAAGAACCTCTTGGACTGTAAGTTGGCTGCGAATGCGGCAGTGAGTCCTCATGTCTTGAAGATGATGGGTTATCTCGATCATCTTCAGAAACTCGACTGCCCAATCAGCCAGGAACTTGCCTGCGACATCATTCTGCAGTCTTTACCTGCAAGCTATGATCAGTTCATTCTGAACTTTAACATGCATGGCTTGAGTAAGACACTGCCTGAGCTTCACGGAATGCTCAAGACTGCAGAGCCCAACTTGAAGAAAACCGCCAAGGACCCCAATGTGCTTATGGTACAAAAGGGCAAGGGGTTTAAGAAGTCTTCTGCTAAGGATAAGGGAAAGGCCAAGGGTGTCCAAGTCGCGGACAAGGACACGCCAAAGCCCAAGCCCAAGTCCAAGGCTGGGCCTACTGACATGTGCATGTTCTGCAAAGAACTGGGGCATTGGAGAAGAGATTGTAAGAAATTCCAGGAAGGTCTAAAGGAATTGAAGAAGAAGACTTTCGAGACTTCTTCATCAGGTATTTTTGTTATAGAAGTTAATACAACTACTTCTGATAATACCTCATGGGTCATGGATACTGGTTGTGGGGCTCATATTTGTACTAATATGCAGGCACTCAGCAACAGTAGAAGGCTGAAGCAAGGACAAGTGGAGCTACGAGTTGGGAATGGAGCGAAAGTTTCAGCACTAGCTGTAGGCACATACTTGTTGTCTTTACCTTCGGGATTGATTTTAGAACTGAATAATTGTTATTTTGTACCTGCTATAAGCAGAAATATTATTTCAATTTCTTTGTTGGATTTGGAAGGTTATGATTTTTCAGTTAAGAATAAATTATGTTCCTTCAATCGCAACAATTTGTTCTATGGTTCTGCCCCTCTTACGAATGGGCTTTACATACTCGATCAATCCGCGCCAATTTATAACATTAATACAAAACGGTTTAAACCTAATGAGGAAAACCGAACGTTTCTATGGCATTGTCGTTTAGGGCACATCAGCGAGAAACGCATCAAGAGGCTCCATTCAAATGGACTTCTTGGCTCATTTGACTTTGAGTCATGTGAGAAATGCGAATCCTGCATGATGGGCAAAATGACACGGGCCCCCTTTAATAAACCTAACGAGAGGGCCAGTGACTTATTGGGCCTGATACACACTGATGTGTGTGGCCCAATGTCCACAAATGCAAGAGGAAACTATCAGTACTTCATTACCTTCACTGATGATTTCAGTAGGTATGGATATGTTTATTTGATGAAACATAAGTCTGAATCTTTTGAGAAGTTCAGAGAATTCCAAAATGAAGTACAGAACCAACTTGGCAAAAGCATTAAGGCTCTTCGGTTCGACCGAGGAGGAGAATACTTAAGCCAAGAATTCAGTGATCATCTAAGAGAGTATGGGATCGTGTCCCAACTCACTCCTCCTGGAACACCTCAATGGAATGGTGTGTCTGAGAGGAGAAATCGGACCTTATTGGATATGGTTCGATCTATGATGAGTCACACAGACCTTCCAATATCCCTTTGGGGATATGCTCTGCTAACAGCAGTGTTCACTCTAAACAGAGCGCCATCGAAAGCAGTAGCAAAGACACCATATGAATTATGGACTGGAGAAGCTCCAGTGCTGTCTTATCTCAGAATTTGGGGTTGTGAAGCCTATGTCAAGAGATTAATCTCAGACAAGCTTACACCAAAATCTGACAAATGCTACTTCATTGGTTATCCACGGGAAACCAAGGCTTATAACTTCTATCTACGTTCCGAGAACAAGATTTTTGTTGCCCGGGATTGTAACTTTCTTGAGAGGGAGTTTCTCTCTAAGAAAGACAGTGGGAGTAAGGTACTGCTTGAAGAAATTCAAGATGAACAGGATACTGCTCAACCTAATGAGGAAGAGCAGCAGGAGGACCTACAAGAAATTGTAGAGCCTGAACCTGTAGTACCTGAAGTTCGAAGATCCGGGAGGATCCGTCACGAACCCGAGAGATATCAAGGATTCCTCGTGACTAACTGTCATGATCTTCTGATCATTGATGGTGATGAACCATCGAACTTCAATCAAGCCATGATGGGCCCAGATTCCTCTAAGTGGCGCAAGGCCACTGATTCCGAAATGGACTCCATGTCGGTCAACCAAGTATTTTCGTTGGTTGACTTACCCGCTGGTGTAAAAGCCATCGAGTGCAAATGGATCTTCAAGAAGAAGATTGACGTGGATGGAAATGTCCAGATTTATAAAGCCAGGTTGGTGGCAAAAGGTTTCAGACAAGTTCACGGTGTGGACTACGATGAAACCTATTCACCGGTGGCTATGATGAAATCTATTCGGATTCTACTAGCAACTGCAGCTTTTCATGATTATGAAATTTGGCAGATGGACGTGAAAACCGCCTTCCTGAATGGTATTCTGGAAGAGGATGTGTATATGACACAACCTGACGGTTACATAGATCCGAAGAATGCTGGGAAAGTATGCAAGCTTCATAAATCCATTTATGGACTGAAGCAAGCATCGAGGAGCTAGAATCTTCGTTTTGATGAAGCGATCAAGCAATTTGACTTCATCAGAAACGAAGAAGAACAATGCGTGTATAAGAAATCTAGTGGGAGCAAGATTGTATTTCTTATTCTGTATGTCGATGACATACTGCTTCTCGGAAACGACGTTCCAATGCTGAAGTCTGTAAAGGACTGGCTTGGAAGTTGTTTTTCCATGAAAGACATGGGTGAAGCCGCATACGTTCTTGGAATTAGGATCTATCGGGATAGACCTAAGAGGCTGATAGGCTTGTGTCAAGACTCATACATTGACAAAGTCCTACAAAGATTCAGCATGAAAGATTCCAAGAAGGGCTTCACGCCAATGGTACATGGCACAACGCTAAGCAAGAAGCAGAGCCCTACGTCGGCTGCTGAGCTTGAACGCATGAAGAATATTCCTTATGCATCTGCAATAGGATCTGTCATGTATGCCATGATCTGTACTCGTCCTGATGTTGCTTATGCATTGAGCATGACGAGTAGATACCAGTCAAATCCAGGTGAAAACCATTGGATTGCCGTAAAGAATATCTTGAAGTATCTAAGACATACTAAGGATAAGTTCTTAGTGTACGGTGGAAGTGATGTGCTTAAAGTCAGTGGATTCACGGACGCAAGTTTCCAGACAGACACAGATGATTTCCGGTCACAGTCCGGTTATGTCTTTTGTCTGAATGGCGGTGCAGTAAGTTGGAGAAGCTCCAAGCAGGACACCGTTGCTGATTCCACTACAGAAGCTGAATATATCGCCGCATCAGAAGCGGCGAAGGAAGCTGTTTGGATACGAAAGTTCATTATGGAACTAGGTGTGATACCAGATGCGGCTGAGCCTCTGGCACTGTTTTGTGACAACAATGGTGCTATAGCTCAGGCAAAGGAACCAAGATCACACCAGAAATCCAAGCATGTTCAAAGAAGATATCACTTGATACGTGACATCATTAATAGAAAGGAAGTCAAGATCAGCCGAATTCCGACAGATGATAATGTCGCTGATCCGTTGACAAAGCCACTCCCAAGACCTAAGCTCGAGTTCCTGACTGAAGCTGTAGGCATTAGAAACATTGAAATGTAATCTAAATTTGAGTGGGAGTTTTGTGAACTTTATTTTAGTTATTTGATATGTTCTTGTAAAACATTATTTTATGTTTTAATGAAATTATTATTTCAAGATTATTTTAACTGTGATGAAATAATCGTTCCAAAATGATATGAAGCATTTTATAGGTCATCGAAGTAAGTGACTTGATCTTGAGTCATCGAAGTCATTTAGCTTGATCATGAGATCCTATATTTGATAAATGTTTTATATCATCCTGTCCCTAGTCGAAGGTTGTTGAAACTGGAACACCAACAACCGTGTGAGACTGGATTGGTACGTGACTTATGACAAAGTCTCAGTGTGTCATAGATGCGCGGCATCAAAGTCAGTACATAGGTGTATGTTTGGGAACATACGACCGGACAAGACCCGCTTATAAGAACTCTTCAGGATATTTATATCTGTGTCATAAGAGATTCTTACTACGACTATAGAGTATAGTCCTTAGACCTGAGTTCACATGCATGTGACTGCACATGGACTGATATACTTTGATCATTGTCTAACGCTATCATTCTGTGATAGCTATAAGGACCTTGTTTGGGTACATTAAGAAATGAGTAGTTTACAGTGATGGAACAAGACGGGATTTGTCCCTCCAATATATATGGAGTGAATATCTCTAGGCCAATCGGAGATTTGAATACTGGAAAACGCATGGCCATGCTCAAACGGACTTTCCCGAGTCGTTTGGATTGTCAGTATCAAATCAGAGTCCGATGAACAAGATTAGGCTTTATAAGGATGACACCAATCTTGCCTTATGACTAATCGAGATATTGAGACAAAAGGATTATGAATACAGAGATTCCAGTACAAGTGGGAGATTGTTGGAATTGTGTCCAGTAATCTCGGTACTGTCTCTAGAAAGTAAGAGTATGTCAATGATCAGACATAAGTCATATAATACTGGGGGTCATGATGGCTTGCTAGAGTCCGCTCATGATCTATAAGTCTTGGACTTATTGCCTTTATTATATGATCCCATATGGGTCACACGCCTAAGCTAACAGGAAAATGTGTAGGAACGGTTTAGCAGAAGTACAGTAAAAGTGCTAGGCATTTACTGTACTTAGAGAGAATAAAAGGTTTAGCCACTGTGCATCGATCGATGCATAAGGTGCAACGATCGATGCAGTGCGTAAACACCGACGAGTTAATTGGTATTTGGGCCAAATGGCCCAAACGGAACAGGACGAGTTTTATGTCATAAAACTCGAGTTTCAGACTGATTAACCCTAACGATTGAGTCGAAAACTCTCTCTCTCTGCGCCGAGTTCCCCTGGTGGTCTAGCAGCTGTTTCCTGTGAAAGCGTGTGTGAACCTTTGGAGGATACATCCCTCGGTGTTTCTCTGATCTCAGACATACCATCTTCTTCCGCTGCAACAAACAGGTATAAGGTGAGATCATCATTAGTTTCTATTCTGAGAAGAACCTAGATCGCATGTTTAGGATAATCTGAATCAGGAATTGAATCAGGATTCATCTAAACGTTCCTTCAAGAAGACCAAAGAGTCAAACACCAAAAAGCCTTCTCAGAACAAGCGAGAACGGTCAATGGAGCCGGAATCTCCCGAAACACTCCCTCAGGGGTCGCGAAAGCGAGTCGAGTTCATTCTCGGTGAGCTCAACTTGTGCGGCACCCCTGGAGGTTCGGCGTTAGCTCCACCTCTGGCTCCCGTCAAGAATTTACGCTCACGGATAAATCTACCTCGTCTCTGCGCGGGGGGGGGGGGGGGGGGTGTAGTCAACTTCATCTTCGGTGGCTCCAAGCTATGCCGAGACTCGGTCAATTCAATCAAAGCTCTTCAAAGAAGAGTCGAGCCCGACAAAGGGGGGAAAATCCCAATGTTAGGCCCAGACCACGAAATCACTTTCCACGAGAGCGAGACAAGTAATCTCGACAAACCACACGGTGACGCTCTCCTCGTTTGTCTAGTAGTGGGAGATGTCGAACTCTCGAGGATAATGATCGACACAGGAAGTTCGGTGGATGTCCTCTTTTACGATGCGTTCAAAAAGATGGAGTTCAACGACTCCGAGATCGTCGAAGAAAAAACACCATTGGTAGGGTTTGCTGGCGAAACAACATATTCAATGGGCTCTGTATTCGCCCCAGTAATAGCTGGAGGAGTTCGAAGAATGACAGAGTTCGTCGTAGTAGATCGACCAGCTCCCTACAACGCAATTCTAGGTCGACCATGGATATACGACATGAAAGCAGTACCATCGACCTACCATCAATGCGTAAAATTTCCAACTCCCAAAAGAGTAAAAACCGTTTACGGAAGTCAAAAGATTTCCCGCCCTTTGCTACATGAACGGATACAAGCAGATTGAGAAATCCCCTGCATAGCAATTACGGAAAGAGGAGGAGCTCGCCACCATGCAAACCAAAAGGTCGAACGACCCAAGTCAAATAGGACCCCCAAAGGACCTCACGACCCAAGTTTGCATAGACGACGCTCATCCCGAAAGACTTGTTGGCATTGGAATCGACCTATCAGAGCCAGTCAAAAATGAATTGGTCTCTTTTCTTAAACAGAACGTTGACTCCTTTGCATGGTCTTCAGCAGACATGAAAGGGATCAACATCGACGTAACCAGCCACGAGCTGAATGTCGACCCAACCTACAAACCGGTAAGACAAAAACGTCGAAAACTAGGCCCGGAACGAGCTCAAGCCATCAACGACGAGGTCGATCGGTTACTAAAAATCGGATCAATCAGAGAAGTCAAATACCCCGACTGGCTTGCGAATCCCGTGGTGGTCAAGAAAAAGAACGGGAAGTGGAGAGTTTGTGTAGATTTCACAGATCTCAACAAAGCATGTCCGAAGGACAGCTTCCCGCTCCTGCATATCGACCGACTGGTCAAAGCTACCGCTGGTCACCAACTACTATCCTTCATGGATGCTTTCTCGGGGTACAATCAAATACTAATGAACCCCGAGGACCAAGAAAAGACTTCGTTCATAACTGATCGAGGCACGTACTGCTACAAAGACATGCCCTTCGGACTAAAAAATGTAGGAGCGACTTACCAACGCCTTGTCAACAAGATGTTTTCAGGACTCCTGGGTAAAACCATGGAAGTCTACATCGACGATATGTTGGTCAAATCTTCCAAGTATGAGGATCACATCCCCCAACTAAAAGAATGCTTTATCATTCTCAATAAATATGGGATGAAACTCAACCCAGCGAAATGCACATTTGGGGTCCCATCAGGAGAATTCCTTGGTTACTTAGTAACCGAAAGAGGGATCGAAGCGAATCCCAAATAGATCGCAACATTTATAGAGATGAAATCTCCCAGAACAACGCGAGAAGTCCAGCACCTGACTGGCAAAATAGCTGCTTTGAACCGCTTTATCTCGAGGTCGACTGATAAATGTCTACCCTTCTATCACTTTCTCAAAGCGAACAAGAAGTTCCTCTGGGACGAAAAGTGCGAAGAAGCATTCACCCAGCTCAAGTCTTATCTAAGCGAACCACCTATACTGGCGAAACCAGTGGAAGGGGAACCCCTCTACCTCTACTTAGCTGTCTCCACGGCAGCGGTAAGCGGAGTCCTGGTTCGCGAAGAACAAAACGAACAATGGCCGGTGTATTACATCAGTAAGACCCTGATCGACGCTGAAACCAGATACCCCGCCATGGAGAAACTCGCTTTAGCGCTGGTCACATCGGCTCAGAAACTCCGACCATACTTCCAATCGCACTCAATCATAGTGATGACCTCTCAACCGCTGAGAACCATCCTTCACAGTCCAAGCCAGTCAGGTCGAATGGTCAAATGGGCTATCGAACTTAGCGAGTATGACATAGAGTATAAGGCTCGGACGTGCTTAAAAGCGCAAGTACTGGCCGATTTCATAATTGAACTCCATCCGACCATCGAACTCGATCCAACCTCCGCCAAGAGATGGAAACACTACGTCGATGGAGCTTCCTCGAGGCAGGGATCCGGATGTAGGAATTTCGTTTGGTTGATCCTGATGTAATTCACAGATTCATATCAACCTAAACATACAGATCTAGGTTCTCTTGAATAGAAACATTACATGATCTCACCTTTTACCTGTTTGTTGCAGCGGAAGGAAGTTAACAGGTCAGAGATCAGAGAGATGCACCGAGGGATGAATCCTCCAAAGGTTCACACACGCTTTCACAGGAAACAGTTGCTAGACCACAAGGGGAAATCGGCGCAGAGCGAGAGAGTTTACGGCTCAAGTGTTAGGGTTAATCAGTCTGAAACTCGAGTTTTATGACACAAAACTCGTCCTGTTCCGTTTGGGCCATTTGGCCCAAACACCAATTAACTCGACGGCGTGCAGGCACTGCATCGATCGATGCACCTTGTGCATCGATCGATACACAGTACCTAAACCGTTTTATTCTCTCTAAGTACAGTAAATGCCTAGCACTTTTACCATACTTCTGCTAAACCGTTCCTACACGTTTTCCTGTTAGCTTAGGCGTGTGACCCATATGGGATCATATAATAAAGGCAATAAGTCCAAGACTTATAGATCATGAGCGGACTCTAGCAAGCCATCATGACCCCCAATATTATATGACTTATGTCTGATCTCGACATACTCTTACTTTCTAGAGACAGTACCGAGATTACTGGACACAATTCCAACAATCTCCCACTTGTACTGGAATCTCAGTATTCATAATCCTTTTGTCTCAATATCTCGATTAGTCATAAGGCAAGATTAGTGTCATCCTTATAAAGCCTAATCTTGTTCATCGGACTCTGATTTGATACTGACAATCCAAACGACTCGGGAAAGTCCGTTTGAGCATGGCCATGCGTTTTCCAGTATTCAAATCTCCGATTGGCCTAGAGATATTCACTCCATTTATATTGGAGGGACAAATCCCATCTTGTTCCATCACTGTAAACTACTCATTTCATGATGTACCCAAACAAGGTCTTTATAGCTATCACGGAACGATAGCGTTAGACAATGATCAAAGTACATCAGTCCATGTGCAGTCACATGCATGTGAACTCAGGTCTAAGGACTATACTCTATAGTCGTAGTAAGAATCTCTTATGACACAGATATAAATATCCTGAAGAGTTCTTATAAGCGGGTCTTGTCCGGTCGTATGTTCCCAACATACACCTATGTACTGACTTTGATGCCGCGCATCTATGACACACTGAGACTTTGTCATAAGTCACGTACCAATCCAGTCTCACATGGTTGTTGGTGTTCCAGTTTCAACAACCTTCGACTAGGGACAGGATGATATAAAACATTTATCAATATAGGGCCTCATGATCAAGCTAAATGACTTTGATGACTCAAGATCAAGTCACTTACTTCGATGACCTATAAAATGCTTCATATCATTTTGGAACGATTATTTCATCACAGTTAAAATAATCTTGAAATAATAATTTCATTAAAACATAAAATAATGTTTTACAAGAACATATCAAATAACTAAAATAAAGCTCACAAAACTCCCACTCAAATTTAGATTACATTTCAATGTTTCTAATGCCTACAGCTTCAGTCAGGAACTCGAGCTTAGGCCTTGGGAGTGGCTTTGTCAACGGATCAGCGACATTATCATCTGTCGGAACTCGGCTGATCTTGACTTCCTTTCTATTAACGATGTCACGTATCAAGTGATATCTTCTTTGAACATGCTTGGATTTCTGGTGTGATCTTGGTTCCTTTGCCTGAGCTATAGCACCATTGTTGTCACAAAACAGTGCCAGAGGCTCAGCCGCATCTGGTATCACACCTAGTTCCATAATGAACTTTCGTATCCAAACAGCTTCCTTCGCCGCTTCTGAGGCGGCGATATATTCAGCTTCTGTAGTGGAATCAGCAACGGTGTCCTGCTTGGAGCTTCTCCAACTTACTGCACCGCCATTCAGACAAAAGACATAACCGGACTGTGACCGGAAATCATCTGTGTCTGTCTGGAAACTTGCGTCCGTGAATCCACTGACTTTAAGCACATCACTTCCACCGTACACCAAGAACTTATCCTTAGTATGTCTTAGATACTTCAAGATATTCTTTACGGCAATCCAATGGTTTTCACCTGGATTTGACTGGTATCTACTCGTCATGCTCAATGCATAAGCAACATCAGGACGAGTACAGATCATGGCATACATGACAGATCCTATTGCAGATGCATAAGGAATATTCTTCATGCGCTCAAGCTCAGCAGCCGACGTAGGGCTCTGCTTCTTGCTTAGCGTTGTGCCATGCACCATTGGCGTGAAGCCCTTCTTGGAATCTTTCATGCTGAATCTTTGTAGGACTTTGTCAATGTATGAGTCTTGACACAAGCCTATCAGCCTCTTAGGTCTATCCCGATAGATCCTAATTCCAAGAACGTATGCGGCTTCACCCATGTCTTTCATGGAAAAACAACTTCCAAGCCAGTCCTTTACAGACTTCAGCATTGGAACGTCGTTTCCGAGAAGTAGTATGTCATCGACATACAGAATAAGAAATACAATCTTGCTCCCACTAGATTTCTTATACACGCATTGTTCTTCTTCGTTTCTGATGAAGTCAAATTGCTTGATCGCTTCATCAAAACGAAGATTCCAGCTCCTCGATGCTTGCTTCAATCCATAAATGGATTTATGAAGCTTGCATACCTTTCCAGCATTCTTTGGATCTATGTAACCATCAGGTTGTGTCATATACACATCCTCTTCCAGAATCCCATTCAGGAAGGCGGTTTTCACGTCCATCTGCCAAATTTCATAATCATGAAAAGCTGCAGTTGCTAGTAGAATCCGAATAGATTTCATCATAGCCACTGGTGAATAGGTTTCATCGTAGTCCACACCGTGAACTTGTCTGAAACCTTTTGCCACCAACCTGGCTTTATAAATCTGGACATTTCCATCCACGTCAATCTTCTTCTTGAAGATCCATTTGCACTCGATGGCTTTTACACCAGCGGGTAAGTCAACCAACGAAAACACTTGGTTGACCGACATGGAGTCCATTTCGGAATCAGTGGCCTTGCGCCACTTAGAGGAATCTGGGCCCATCATGGCTTGATTGAAGTTCGATGGTTCATCACCATCAATGATCAAAAGATCATGACAGTCAGTCACGAGGAATCCTTGATATCTCTCGGGTTCGTGACGGATCCTCCCGGATCTTCGAACTTCAGGTACTACAGGTTCAGGCTCTACAATTTCTTGTAGGTCCTCCTGCTGCTCTTCCTCATTAGGTTGAGCAGTATCCTGTTCATCTTGAATTTCTTCAAGCAGTACCTTACTCCCACTGTCTCTCTTAGAGAGAAACTCCCTCTCAAGAAAGTTACAATCCCGGGCAACAAAGATCTTGTTCTCGGAACGTAGATAGAAGTAATAAGCCCTTGTTTCCCGTGGATAACCAATGAAGTAGCATTTATCAGATTTTGGTGTAAGCTTATCTGAGATTAATCTCTTAACATAGGCTTCACAACCCCAAATTCTTAGATAAGACAGCACTGGAGCTTCTCCAGTCCATAATTCATATGGTGTCTTTGCTACTGCTTTTGATGGCGCTCTGTTTAGAGTGAACACTGCTGTTAGCAGAGCATATCCCCAAAGGGATATTGGAAGGTCTGTGTGACTCATCTTAGATCGAACCATATCCAATAAGGTCCGATTTCTCCTCTCAGACACACCATTCCATTGAGGTGTTCCAGGAGGAGTGAGTTGGGATACGATCCCACACTCTCTCAGATGATCACTGAATTCCTGGCTTAAGTATTCTCCTCCTCGGTCGGACCGAAGAGCCTTAATGCTTTTGCCAAGTTGGTTCTGTACTTCATTTTGGAATTCTCTGAACTTCTCAAAAGATTCAGACTTATGTTTCATCAAATAAACATATCCATACCTACTGAAATCATCAGTGAAGGTAATGAAGTACTGATAGTTTCCTCTTGCATTTGTGGACATTGGGCCACACACATCAGTGTGTATCAGGCCCAATAAGTCACTGGCCCTCTCGTTAGGTTTATTAAAGGGGGCCCGTGTCATTTTGCCCATCATGCATGATTCGCATTTCTCATATGACTCAAAGTCAAATGAGCCAAGAAGTCCATTCGAATGGAGCCTCTTGATGCGTTTCTCGCTGATGTGCCCTAAACGACAATGCCATAGAAACGTTCGGTTTTCCTCATTAGGTTTAAACCGTTTTGTATTAATGTTATAAATTGGCGCGGATTGATCGAGTATGTAAAGCCCATTCGTAAGAGGGGCAGAACCATAGAACAAATTGTTGCGATTGAAGGAACATAATTTATTCTTAACTGAAAAATCATAACCTTCCAAATCCAACAAAGAAATTGAAATAATATTTCTGCTTATAGCAGGTACAAAATAACAATTATTCAGTTCTAAAATCAATCCCGAAGGTAAAGACAACAAGTATGTGCCTACAGCTAGTGCTGAAACTTTCGCTCCATTCCCAACTCGTAGCTCCACTTGTCCTTGCTTCAGCCTTCTACTGTTGCTGAGTGCCTGCATATTAGTACAAATATGAGCCCCACAACCAGTATCCATGACCCATGAGGTATTATCAGAAGTAGTTGTATTAACTTCTATAACAAAAATACCTGACGAAGAAGTCTCGAAAGTCTTCTTCTTCAATTCCTTTAGACCTTCCTGGAATTTCTTACAATCTCTTCTCCAATGCCCCAGTTCTTTGCAGAACCTGCACATGTCAGTTGGCCCAGCCTTGGACTTGGGCTTGGGCTTTGGCGTGTCCTTGTCCGCGACTTGGACAGCCTTGGCCGCTCCCTTATCCTTAGCAGAGGATTTCTTAAACCCCTTGCCCTTTTGCACCATAAGCACATTGGGGTCCTTGGCGGTTTTCCTCAAGTTGGGCTCTGCAGTCTTGAGCATTCCGTGAAGCTCAGGTAGTGTCTTACTCAAGCCATGCATGTTAAAGTTCAGAATGAACTGATCATAGCTTGCAGGTAAAGACTGCAGAATGATGTCGCAGGCAAGTTCCTGGCTGATTGGGCAGTCGAGTTTCTGAAGATGATCGAGATAACCCATCATCTTCAAGACATGAGGACTCACTGCCGCATTCGCAGCCAACTTACAGTCCAAGAGGTTCTTAACTGTCTGGAACCTCTCAGTCCTTGCCTGCTCCTGAAAAAGCGATTTCAGGCTTGCCATTATCTCGATGGGAGACAATACACTTTCGAACTGTTTTTGCAGCTTAGTAGTCATTGTCACCAACATCAGGCAATAAACATCATTTTCATCTGACGAATGCTTTTCCCAAGCATTGTGCAGAGTCCTGGCAGCATTGGCAAGAGGCCTCTCGGGGAGGGGATCACGAAGGACATAATCCTTCTTCTCCTGCTTGAGGACCAGCCTCAAGTTCCTTGACCATGTCAGGAAGTTCGTTCCAGTCAGCTTCTCCTTCTCGAGAACAGACCGGATCGAGAATGTGTTTTGTGTGCTTGTAGTAGTCATATCTGAAATATATAAATAAAAAGGTTATTAGTTATTATGTTCAAAATGACTAATCTCGTATTAAAATTTAATATGATTAATCACGCATTATATTCAATAACATAAGTTACCCTCAATAGAATATAATGATTCCAAGATCCACATATAACTAAGATTAAAGTGGGCCACTGGCCGTCACCCAACCTTAGCTTATATCGGTAAGCCCTATATCGGCTAATTATATCCGTGATATAACTCTTGGTTGTGAATCTGGGCCCGAGGCCCAATCCACTCTGATGTCTCAAGGCCCGGGACTCCCGATGGCCTAGTCAAGAAAACCGGACTATACAGTCATGTAATCATTAATGTCTGGGACTCCCAATGACATTTATGAATCACAAACCGTCTTACCCACGCAAAAGTAGACATCCTCACACTGTAAGGCCATGAATGCAATTGAATGGGCTTTGACAGCTGACATAGCCTGGACAAGACATCCAATGCTTGATATTATTTGAGGTTCGTAGGTTTATTAAAATTCATTCCCAAAATAGAAGATTACTATTTCGGGAAACTTTCCATTTTTGGAAACCTACTATTTTTGGAAACTTTCTAAAATTGGAAACTTTCTAAAACCGGAAACTTTCTAACTTTAGAAATTTCTCAAAATCCAAAATCCGCAAATACAGAAACTTCTATTTTAAGAAACTTTCTAATTTCAAAATTTCGGAAACTTTAATTTAAAAACGACTTTATAATTTTATAAAATAGATTTTAAATTAATCTGAAGAAAGACTCAAATAATTGGCCCAATTGTTTTAACTTCTTGGCCCGAGGCCCAAGAATTGGTCCATGTCCAAGACATGACCCAATTGTCCAATTAATTGACATAACCGGTCTGGTTCATTAAAACTGGTCTAACCAAGTTTTAATTACTACGATGACCACAATTGTCAACCGGTTATTTACTAAACCGGAATTTCTCAATTTATTTGGTCCAACCAAATCAAATTAGAAATTCCTGGTTTAGGCACTAAATCCAATATTTCTTTCGACATTGGATTTCTTATCCCGGTTTAACCAGACTTAATAAAATTATTAAATCTGTTTATTAAACCAGGACGAATTGATTTTAATTAAAATTTTAAACCGAACCGAACCGAAATTGGTCACGGACCATTCATGGCCGTGACCTAGCCGCAAGCCAGCACGCGAACGATCGTTGCTGCTTCACGGGACGGGACGGAGCGATCGTTGCGATCCATCCTTGCACGATCAAGACGCGATCATCGGATCAGCCGTGATCATCCGATCGATCCATGATCGATCGATGCATCAACAGCCATCAGTCGACGCAATCCAAGTCATATAGCTTGGTTTGCGATTTTCAAACGTTTGTTCAGGATTCAATTCAGTTTCTTAAGTGTTTTTCTTATCAGTAATGGATTCAAAACACTTCTAAACAGAATAAACAACCTAAACATGAATCTAAAACAAGAAATCCTAAGAACCAATGGCTCTGATACCACTGTAGGAATTTCGTTTGGTTGATCCTGATGTAATTCACAGATTCATATCAACCTAAACATACAGATCTAGGTTCTCTTGAATAGAAACATTACATGATCTCACCTTTTACCTGTTTGTTGCAGCGGAAGGAATTTAACAGGTCAGAGATCAGAGAGATGCACCGAGGGATGAATCCTCCAAAGGTTCACACACGCTTTCACAGGAAACAGTTGCTAGACCACAAGGGGAAATCGGCGCAGAGCGAGAGAGTTTACGGCTCAAGTGTTAGGGTTAATCAGTCTGAAACTCGAGTTTTATGACACAAAACTCGTCCTGTTCCGTTTGGGCCATTTGGCCCAAACACCAATTAACTCGACGGCGTGCAGGCACTGCATCGATCGATGCACCTTGTGCATCGATCGATACACAGTACCTAAACCGTTTTATTCTCTCTAAGTACAGTAAATGCCTAGCACTTTTACCATACTTCTGCTAAACCGTTCCTACACGTTTTCCTGTTAGCTTAGGCGTGTGACCCATATGGGATCATATAATAAAGGCAATAAGTCCAAGACTTATAGATCATGAGCGGACTCTAGCAAGCCATCATGACCCCCAATATTATATGACTTATGTCTGATCTCGACATACTCTTACTTTCTAGAGACAGTACCGAGATTACTGGACACAATTCCAACACCGGAGTCGGAGTAAAACTGGTCTCCCCCACTGGCGAAGTATTAGAACAGTCATTCAGACTGGGCTTCGCCGCATCAAATAACGAAGCAGAATACGAAGCGTTAATAGCCGGGCTTAGACTAGCAATAGCAATAGGAGCCCGAGAAGTAGACGCCTTCAGCGATTCCCAACTGGTCACGAGCCAATATCATGGCGACTACGAGGCCAAAGACGAACGGATGGAAGCATACCTACGGATAGTCCATACGCTCGCCAAACAGATCAAATTCTTTGATCTAACGCGGATCCCGCGAGGGGAAAACACCGCAGCCGACGCCCTAGCCGCGTTAGCGTCGACATCAGATCCTAACCTCAAAAGGATCATACCAGTCGAAGGGATCGAAAAACCAAGTATCGACATAGCCCTGAAAGCTCTATCCTTGAAAGAGGACGAGCCTACCATAAAGGACGATGTCGAACACAGGGAACATCCCAAGGACACCAGTCACGACATCATCGAGATCGATGATGATCTCGACCCACGAAACGTTGTGTACGTCGCAAACATCCCCGATGGACCAATCCAAGCCGCATCCACCAGTCAAGGACCAGAGCCTAACAATGACGAAGATTGGAGAACTCCGATCATTCGATACATAACGAATGGCGAAGTCCCAGACGACAAATGGGAAGCGCGGAAACTCAAAACGCAGAGCGCAAGGTACTGCGTCACGCAAGGAGAGCTCTTTAAAAGAATTCTCTCTGGACCTTACCTCAAATGCCTCGATAAAAAGCAAGCCCTAGCCGTGATCACGCAGGCCCACGACGGATCCTGCGGAAGCCATTCCGGGGGACGAACTCTGGACGTACGAATCAAAAGGCAAGGCTATTTTTGGCCAAAAATGGCCACCGAGTGCGAATCTTTCTCCAGCAAATGCGACAAATGCCAAAAGCACGCCCCGATTATCCACCAGCCATCAGAGAAACTCTCCTCTATCTCCTCGCCGTACCCATTCATGCGGTGGGGAATGGACATCGTGGGACCTTTAGTCGCATCCAGCAAAAAGAAGGCCACACACCTATTGGTGATGACGGACTACTTCACCAAGCGGATTGAAGCAGATTCGTACCAAAAGATAAAAGACGTTCACGTCAAGGAGTTCGTCTGGCGAAACATTGTTTGCCGACACGGATTGCACCACGAGATCGTCACCGATAACGGGCCTCAGTTCATATCGAACGCGTTCAAAGAGTTCTGCAGAACGTGGAACATAAAGCTGACTACTCAACGGCCCGCTATCCTCAAGGAAACGGACTGGCAGAAGGAGCTAACAAGGCAATCATGAACAGGCTCAAGAAAAGACTCAATGAGTGCAAAGCGAACTGGAGCGACGAGCTCCCAGCCGTACTCTGTGTGATACCCCGTATCAAAAATACGGTCAACGGGCAGCAGAAAGTCAACCAGGGGCAAAATTATCATTGTTGCCAAGTGAGGGGCAAAATGGTAATTTTGCCGAAGTTCGAGACGAAAGCCGAGACGGGCCAAATATTCTTATGTTTCAACATAAAGAATGTTTAGAAGATCAGAATTGGAAGAATCGGAGCGGAAATGTGTTTTACGGCTTGTCGGGAATGGAAACCGACAAACCCGAAGAAACTTCAAAAATTCATAACCGGAGCTGCGTAAGTTCGAACGGAGTGATTCAAAATGCTAAATTCATAAAATATCATGGAGAATATAATAGTGGAGGTTTGGAGATTTATGGGATCATCCGGAGAGATTCTAAAATTTTAAACCCGAAAACCTTCAAAACCGAGCATTGGAAGAAAGGAGGATTAAAGAGTGTTTATGGCTAATTAGGGAAGAGTTTTTGGCTACAAAGCACATTCAAAGGGACATGTGTTGTTTGCTAATGGCGCCACCTATAGATTTTTGGTGCAAGGAATGGTTTGCATGCACAAAAACAAGTTCATGCATGTGAGAAGGTTCATTCACTCTCTCTCAACCTCTCTCTAGAAACACCCACGACCACTACCCTCTCACCTCTCTCCAGATTCATCCAGAAACCCAGAAATTCATCCCAAACCCTTTGAATCTTCAAGCAAAACTCAAGAACCCTAAATATGTTCTTCATACCCTCCAACACCAAAAATCCCATAACTTCTTCATTATAAACCCAAATCAACTTCTGCAAAGTGCTATACCTTTCTCTCTCCCTACTCTACAATTTCCAGCCAGCCACCGTCATCTCAGTCGCCGGAGCTCTCCGGAATCTGGCCGGCAAGTATCCGCGGGTTAGGGTTTTGGGGAATCTCTCTCTTCCTTCATCAGATCTGAATGTTTTGAAGCTATGGTTGGCTAGATCTTCTCTTTGCGGTCAGTTTGATAGGTGGATCGTCTTCTGAGTCGCCGGAAAAAGAGGTAAACCGGTCGATCAACGCCGGACCACCGTTGGTCAACGCCGGAACCGGTCACCGGAGAAGCCCAACCACCATCATCTTCAAGCCGGTTCTTCAAGGAGTGGGATGGTCTGGTTTGGTTCAGGAGATGGGTCGGTTTAGGCTTGGTTTAGCCTTGGTCAATGGTTAGGTTAAACCGGTCAACGTTTGACCAAAACCGGTTTAAATTAGACCGGTTCTATTGGTTCAGCTGGTTCAGTGGTTCAACCGGTTTGGTTTGGGAAGTCAACCGGTCCAAGTCAAGTCAACGGTCAACTCTTCGGTCAACGGTCAACACCGCACCGTTGGTCAATGGTCAACCGCCGGTCAACGCGGTCAACCGTTGGTCAACGCCGGAGACCAAGCCGGTCAACGCTTGGTCCACGGCCATTCCGAGGTTTCAGGAGTGTTCTGGGTTCGGATTTCGAGATTCGGGAGTTCGGGATTCGTGTCGGGCGTCTCGAGATTCACATCCGCATCGAGCCGTCATTCCGCGCCTATCTCACTGTGAGTCAGTTCACAAACCTTTAGATTCATTTAGACCAAAAATCCAGAAATCGTAGTGCTAACATTGCATACCCGTTAATTAACCTGATTAGTAATTAATAATTACTTGGACGTTTAATGTTAAACCGGTTAGGTTCGGATAAGCATGTTAGGGTTTAAAGAATTAAAAGGTTAATTGGTTGTGTGCCGATAGGTTGTTAGTAATGATTGATTGATGCATTCATATAGACACTGATTGAATAAGATCGTATATGCATATATATGTATTAAGAACGATAATTAATGAATCTATGTACGGGAATTAAGACGACATTAAAATATGAGTTAAACCTAAACGGGCGTATAGGATATTGTAACGGGGTTGGGGTTTAGGTTTAATAGCAGGATCGGGTAATGAATAAAGTTAGTTAAAAATGAGACGTCGGGGAGTTAGTAAGTTTACTAACTTTAAACCGACTGATCGAGGAGTTAATAAAAGATATCTAGAATGGTTTAAATAAGGAAGTGGAGTGTGTTGTAAGCCGTCTACGGGTTAGCAATCCGCTAACCCAAGGTAGCGGACGAGAATGGATTAAAAGACTTAAAAACCCTAATAGGCATGCTTGTGTTGTGATTGCTGTGATTGTTGTGATTGATTGTGATTGCGTGATTGATTGTTGTGATTATTGTGCTGTGTTGAGCTTTGTGTGCAGGCTTGTTAGACTGCTTGGTGTTGGTCCGAGCAATCATTGTGGACACTTACTCCGGTCACGGGACCGGGTAAGTTAGTTGGAGCTGACTAGGTATCTTACCTAGTCAGAGCTAGAGTCCCAGCGAGTCTGCGTGTTTACATTTCTGCACTAGGACTCTAGGGCGCGTTAGATTCCGCAAGCCTAGGTTGTGATTACGTTCCGGTACTTCCGACCCGATTGGATCCTCGTGTTTTACCTAATCAGATCATGGTGATTCTGGTTATGGTGTTAACCTATCGGGTGACGCCGGTAGGTGTGTGGTTCGGAGAATACGGGGTCATGTCCTAGGGCCGAATTACATGGAATCTCTGGCTATCTAGGGGTAGTCCGAGTCACCGCGTATCGATGGACGGAGAACGGTGTCCTATTCATAGGACCTTGTGTACACGTTTAGGAGTCGTGGGTTAGTTACCATATATGTGACATTGTAAACCCGTGGAAGTTACCGAGTTCGTAGGGCATGTTGGGATTGTGTCCTGAAATCACACTTGTACTCACTCCTAATGATAGTTGTGTGTCGAGATCAGACATTTGTATAATACTGGGTGGTTGCAATGTTTTGCTAGAAGCCTCTTGCAGTCTGTAAGTTGTAATACTTACTGCCAGTATTATATGATCCTATAGGGTCACACACCTAAGCAAACTGGAAGCATAAATATGGGAATGATCATTATGGTAAGGATCATGTTGATGTGTATTGGATACACATTGATATTGAGTTTTATGGTGGTGTGTCGATCGACACAGTGAGTGTGTCGATCGACACAGATCGGGTTTCGAAACTGACGTTTCGATTTCATGACTTAAACGAATTGGATTAATCCAATGATCAGTTTAATCATCCCAGGTCTATATAAAGGCTTATATGGTCGACCTGGAACCCTAGCCGTTCAGTTTTCTATTGCAGGGAAAGCCGAGCCACCTAAACTCAGTGTTCCCAAGATCCGGCACTAGCATCCCGGCTTTCCAGCTTTGTGTGCGTGTGTATCTGGTAGAGGCGAAGCACTTGAGTCGCTGCTGATCTCGATTACCATTCATTCCGCTGCCATCTCTGAGGTAAATCCGAGATCCATGATTCAATACCTTAACCCTTAGATCCTAGGCTATCCAACATGGCCCAGTGTTGTTTGATATATCCTTTACTGCGCGATAGATAGATCGAGTCCAATCGAGGACATGTGCCGCAATGCCTTCGATTTCCCTTATTTCTCTTTATCTTTGCATTGATTGTGTGTGTTTGGGTTTATCACGACATGGTAGCGCGTGATCGACCATTATTCCTGCTGGTTGTTATTTTGGTTTTGGGGCGGGAATTTGTAGACTTAGGTAGATTAGAAGCCGTTAGTGGGGAGCCGATTCACTGGGTGATCTTAGATCGCTCATTAGACTCTTTTTGTGTTTTTCAGGTTTAGCAGCGACGGACGCGGGAGGTCCTCGGTGTGGTTTCGGGCTGCTTGTGACGGGATTTGATTCGTGATTTTGGGTGTTTTCTTGGTTCGGCGTTATTGTTATTTCGTGTGTTGATTTCTTTGTATATTTGACTTGACGATTGTTTGCGAAATTCTATTAAACGTTGTACTCAACGTTGATTACTCAGAAATGAAATTATTTCCCTGATATGAGGTTTTAGTCCGAACCGACATTACTCATCGAAGTAGTGCAAGTGGTACAGCTTGTGCTATGGATATGAGGATAGCGGAGTCGAGGATAGATTGGTGCGAGCCTTTGCCTCAAACTGAACTATCTTTGGCTTCTTCCTGTGGCGAACTTTTCCCATTCGACTTGCTCGGGTTTGATCGGTCATGTTCTTGTTTGATTGTTGACCGGTCAGCTCGACGGTCAGCGGAGAATGTGAAAGGGGCGTTACACTCTGGGCTTACCGGACTACCCCCCGCAAATCCACCGGCGAAACTCCCTTTTCGCTGGCTTACGGAATCGAGGAGGTAGTACCAGCCGAGATCCTCGTGTCGAGCATCCGAAAAGAAGAATGCCCACGGCAAGAGGAACTTAACAACAAGATGATAACGGATGAGCTCGATCTCGCCGACGAAAGGAGAAATCTCGCATTAGCTCGAATCCAAAAATACCAACAAGCCGCAACTCGCTACTATGATTCCAGAATTAAAACTCGAAGGTTTCAAGTAGGGGAGCTCGTCTTACGGAAAGTGTTCGACTATAAAAAATAAGAACACGCTGGAAAGTTAGGAGCAAAGTGGGAAGGTCCTTACCAGGTCACCGACGTTGTGAAGGACGGGGTTTACCGACTCAAGTCGGTGGGAACCCAGAAGCCTGAACTACGACCTTGGAACATCATCAACCTCAAAAAGTACTTTCACTAAGAGTACACCAAACTAATCGAACTACGAAACGGCTTGATCCCCTTAAAAGGGTACGTAGGCAGCTCGACCTCGAGCGCAGCCCCCCCTCCCCAACACAAAGCTCTTACCGAGCTCGACAACTTCAAAAGAAGTCATACCAGCTTATCTTTGTGAAATCAATATAAGTATCTCGATCAATGTCTCTTCCCATTGTAAAAGTTAGAGTCATCGCGAAACATTTCGCCATTACATTTTTCCAAGTGATACGAAATTATCTCTTCCGAAAATCAAAGTGATATTAAATTATCTCTTCAGAAACAAACGATATTAAGTTATCCCTTCTGAGTGACCTGAAATGGCCTCTCCCAAAATCAAGTGATATGAAATTATCTCTTCAAAAATTAAAGTGATATGAAATTATCTCTTCAGAAACAAACGATATTAAGTTATCCCTTCCGAGTGACCTGAAATGGCCTCTCCCAGAATCAAGTTATATGAAATTATCTCTTCCCAAGTCAAACGAACTGAAATGGTCGTCCCAAAATAAGCGACCTGAAACGGTCCCTCTTTATTGAATGAACTGAAATGATCGTCCTAAAATAAGCGACCTGAAACGGTCCCTCTATATCGAACGAACTGAAATGCTCGTCCCAAAGTAAGCGATCTGAAACGATCCCTCAAAAACCAAAAAAATTTCCAACCTTATACAGATTAGAAGAATTGGGGGGCTACCCCCTCCCTTTAAGCAAAAACAACGAGGTCAAGTCTACATCAAGACTGAAAAAGCGAAACAGCTGCTCACACGAAACGGCCTCCGCACACATTCAAAATAAACCTATGTAAGTCTACCTCGGTTTATCATATACTTAGAAATTTTCGTTTAACGCCGAGCTCGAGCTCTACACCCTGAAAGAGCTGAACCTCGAACAAAGTCAAGGAGAAACTCGAGCTCAAGTTATTCGAGCGAAAAGTTCATTGAGAACTCCCTAAGGCAATTCCATTCAAGTTATCTGTTCGACCCCTTTTAAGAGGTTCGAGTCGCCATAACGGCCAATCCTATGCCAAGGCATCAAAACAGTTGAATCTATGCTAAGGCATGCAAGATTTAAAAACGATTCATAAATAAAACAAGGACTTAACGTCCTCAATGTCGCAAAAGCCCACTAAGGGCAACACCAAAGACAAAAAAAGAGGGGCCCCCTTGGACAACAAAAGTCTGGAAAAGAAATTAAAAGCCCTCTCGGGCAACAACAACGATGAGTCACTCAAAACGCAGCAAAAGAGGAGTCTCCGGCCTGGACCTCCGCCTCGTCTCCTGCCTCCCTTCTTGGCCGAGATTCGACCTCGTCAAGCATCCTCGGATCTGTCTCAGTCGGAGGAACGAGCGAAGGACCTGCCATGGCCACGGAATCCTCCAAAACTGCCGGCAGGACAAGCTTGCCAATACTGAAATCGGAGACTGCTGCGGCCTCCATCTCCGCCGTGGTGAGCCACTTCTTCTCGGCCAACTTGAGTACCTCCTTGGTCATATCCACCTCTCCAGCCGCGATCTCAGCAATAAGTTCGATATTTGCCAAAGTTTCTTGAAGAAGAATTTCGGCACTGGTCTCGATCTTCCTCTTCTCGGCTTTCTCCTTAACTCCGGCCAGAATCACCAGATACTGATCATTGATCTCTTTTCGAGCCTTACGAAGCTCAACCCGGCTCGATTCCTCGACAGTTCGAATTCGAGCCTCGGCGGCGCTAAGCTGACGAGACAGCTCCTCTTCCCTCATCTCGAGGCGTGCAATCTTGGCCTCCGCAACAGCGTGGTCCGCCACCCTCTTCTTCAATCGCTCCTCCCTGGCCAAAGCTTCCTGGAGTTCGGTGTTCATTTGGGTAGCAGCCTCCCGAGCAGACTCGAGCTCGTAGGTCTGAGCATCGAACACCTCGTTCTCAGACCGAGCCGCATACGTATTCACAGCCTCTACGGCCTGCGAAGAACGTCGAGTTAGTAAAAATGAGAAAGAAAGAAGTTACCCTCGACAAATAAGAGAAGTTATATGTAGTGGGAGTCGTGCAAAATCTCAACCGTACGACTCCAAGCTCGTAATAATTACGAGAAGATCGAGACGCCTGGGACTCCTCGCTTTCTTTCCATCTCAACTGTTTATTCAAGATCGACGGCTACGAACGCATGACAGCTAGGTCACCTCAGCAAAAGATTAAGTTCGAAAAGACTCTTCGAAACCCTCGAATCTCAGCCGTTAGTAAGCGACCAGATACACGGTGGGAGATGAGGGTTGCTAGTGCGAATATACGCGGTGACTGCCGACGCGCCATCAAGCAGACCGGTTTGACCCACGCGCCTATCCTCAACCAATGGATCGAAACAAGATCGACGGACGGGGCAAAAGTAATCATTAGGTCTATCATGACCGGGGCGTACGCTTCTTCCCGAGAACGCCAACCGCCCATCAACCTCGACTTGTCGAAATTAATGTGCGGCTATTGTTGGTACTGGATTTCCCTCTAAGAAATCCGGCCCATTAACGAATAAACAAAGGCCCATAATCAATGAGCCCGCTCCATTATCAAGACAGAGAGATCAACCGTTATCCTTTGTTGGGCCTATACGATTGACATCTTGACAAGGCCCAAGCAACGCCGAAGTGAGAGGCGATCGAGCTCGAGCTCGATAGGAGACAGTGTGGAGATAGAGCAACCTGGTCTTCGTCGGTTCAACTGATCCACGCGAATCTCGGAGATCGTTATCACGACGAGGCCGAAATATCGGAACAAGAAGATCAAAGTCGAGAGTATTTAAAGAAGAAGTGGCGATTCATTCAAGACATTCCAACCCTAATTCAGAACACTTCGACTAGATAGCTCGATCATCATACTTTGTACTCTCTTTTCGACTGTGTTTGCTCTATCTCGACGATCAATCTCAATAAAGTCTTTGATTCATAGGAAATCTATACCATTTCTATATCCTAAAGTCCAAATCCACAATTACAAATTCTTGGTGTGAATCTCAGATCTCACACTTATCACTAGTTTTTGTGTTCACAACAATCACAGCTCTTTGGCCAGAGAGAACTCCTTGTTCATTTCTCGCACTTTTTGGAGACAAATTCACATTCTTTTGTCGTTTCTGAAGATCCTGCAGAACTCATACTTTCAAGTGGAACAAAGTTCAACATTTCTTCCAACCACCCAGTTTTAGTCTCAACTTCATGTTCCTACAACAGAAACATTAATGTTCAGTAAGAATTTTTTGGACACCGATGCATTTAAACAAAGATTCAAATATTTGCAGTTCTTGAAGAAGTGTGACTACCAGTGTAGAGACAGAACAATTTTAGGTTCAAATACGTACTAGGGTTAAACTTGTTAATTTTCAGTCTTCAAAACCAATCAAGACCATGTTGAGAAATCGACCTCGCATCGTACTCTTCCATATTCGTCTTGGATGTGAGAGCGAGACTGAGGGAAAAGAAGCAGAGAACGAATTTGAAATTGGCGCTTTAATTCTTCGCCCGGCAATTTTGAAATGAGGGAGAGAAGAGTCGGTAACGAAACGGAAAGACTGAAGTCACTGAGTGCTTGCTCACCACATGTTGTCTTTCACTTTTGAATAAGGACGACCTGTCGTTTTATTTTTCAAAACAAACAACACGATGGGAATTCAAATAGTTTTGTAAATTTTGAAAAGCGTCGACCGACTTAGTTTCACACCGTTTTCAAACTTTGACCCAAAACGACGTGCCGTTTAGTATTTTTTAAAACAGCACCTACATAAAATAACCACATGATGGGCCACGTAGACCGACAATTAATTGAGGTAACGTCGACAGACTTCTTAAGATAGGATAAAGTTTATTCCCAACACAGCCACGTAGAGAGCAAAGTCTGAGACGTGGCACGACGAAACGGACGTATTGCACGTGTCAGAATCCTACAGAAGTAAAGAGTCAGTAAGCAAAAGGGAGATGGTTCGGCCATATGTCATCGTTCTCTCTATTAAACCGTCCTCATGCTTTCTCAGAGAAATGCCAAGAAGAAAAACAATACACAGAAACAGAGAGTTTGGTTAATTGATTCCCTTGGGAAAAAAAAAACAAAGCTTTGAAAAATGGATACGCAGTCGCAGATGAGACGTCCTTATGATCATGATCAAGCAGAGGATCCAATCAGAATTCACCATCCAGGTATATACATATGCGCAAATAGTTTTCTTCCTTTCACTTTAAACTGAGCATACAAAGAAAGATTGTATACTAGCTAAGCCATAATTGTTAACCAAATTAAACCAGAAACTAATGATACTTTACAAACGGAGCGGATCCTATAACTTCATATTGGGTTTGCCTAACCTATATGTGATTCGGGTACAGAGGAAGAAGAGCATCATGAGAAGGGCACAACTAAAGTGTTGAAGAAAGTGAAAGAAAAGGCTAAGAAAATCAAGAACAGTCTTACGAAACATGGACATGGCCATGAGCACGATCAGGATGTGGACGAAGAAGACGACGAATATGACGAGCCAGATCCAGAAGTGCACGGCGCACCAGGTTTGTCCCTGAAAAAAAATAGCGGTTATATATTTGTGACATTAACGGTTTTGTACATACGTATGGCACAGTGTATGAATCATCCGCCGTGAGAGGCGGTGTAACGGGTCACCCTGAGTCTCTGACTAATGTTCCGGCGCCGGATGAGATCATTCCACCGGGGACAAATGTTTTTCCGGTGGTTTCTTCTGATTACACCAGACCCATTGAGTCTGAACCATTACGAGAACGCGAGGCACTCTCTCATCCTTCAAGAATGACAGATATGTACGAGAGCGATGAGAGAAGAGAGGCGCCGTCTCATCCTTTTAGAGTGTTCCACATGTCGGAGAGAGAAGAGAGCAGAGAGGCTCATCAGATGCCAATGAACACGCCTGTGTCACTGCTCTCATCAACAGAGGATGTGACAAGGACTTTTGCTCCTGGTGAAGATGAAGGACTCGGTGGTCAACGGAAAGTCAACATCGAGAGGCCTAAAGGGTTGGAGGAAGATCTAGCTGCTCCAGGAGGAGGGTCGGGTTCTCTTAGTGGTGTATCTAATTATCAATCCAAGGTTACTGATCCCACTTATGAAGGTAAGTAACATTCAGCTAGTTTATATTACGAACCTTAAGATCGTGTTCAAAGGGTTTATGAAACTGTTGTCTAGGAGGAACTGGAGAAACTGGAATACCTGGGATTGTTGAGTCTCTCGGTAGGATGAAAGTGAAAGATGAGTCACCTGATCAGAAATCAGGAGGAGGATTTGAAAGAGACTTGCCGACAAGAAGCCATGAGGTCGATCGGAAGAACAATTCTGGAATAGACACGGTATTGACCAGCGGATCAATCGCTGGGCTGGGGGAAGAATTTCCGGCGAGGAGTGATGATACTGGGTTAGGAAGAGACTTGCCGACAGGGACTCATGATCAATTCTCACCGGAACTTTCTCGTCCCAAAGAGAGAGATGATTTAGACTCAAAAGCTGAGGAGAAAGATGAGTTAAAACCTAGTACCTACGCAGAGAAGATAGGTTCAGCGACTTCATTCGTAACCGACAAAGCTATAGCGGCGAAGAACGCAGTCGCTTCAAAGCTAGGCTACTCTGGAGAAAGCGGTGGCGGAGGCGGGCAACATCAGAGCCCCGTTGGAGATGAAACAACTCCAAGATCTGCCCAGGGATACGGGCAGAAAGTGGCGGGAACTGTTGCCGAGAAGTTGACTCCGGTGTACGAAAAGGTCAAAGGAACAGGATCAACCGTGATGTCGAAATTGCCCCTCTCTGGAGGTGGAAGTGAAGCAGAGGAGAAGCAAAAAGTGGAAGGCAAAGGTGTGTCGACTAGAGACTACTTGGCGGAGAAGCTGAGACCGGGAGAAGAAGACAAGGCATTATCGGAGATGATTGCCGAGAAACTTCATCTCGGAGGAGGAGAGAAGAAGACCACGACAACAAAGGAAGTGGAAGTGACTGTGGAGAAGATTCCTTCCGATCAGATATTGGAGGAAAGAGAACATGGTGACGTGGTTGTTGCAGAGGGAGGAGGAGGAATGGTGGGGAAGGTTAAAGGAGCGGTCACTTCTTGGCTCGGTGGTACAAAGGAGGAAACGAAGCCCAAGTCTTCACAGTCGCTTGGCTCCACCGTTGGTAAAACTTCTTCTTCTTCGTCTTTGTTATGTGGTTTAGTATATTTCTGTGTGTTTATTATTAATTTGTGGCTAATTATGTTTTGCGGCAATGATAGGGACTATGGGGTTTTCGGATTCCGGTGGACCTTTGTCGGAGCAGAGGGGACTTCAAGATTCTGGGAACTAAGATTTGTTTTGCTTTTGAATGTTTGTGTGTGTTTGGTTTATGCTGTTGTTTGGGACTTTGATGTATTACTGATGTGTAATCCTTGTGTTGTGTGATAAAAATGAATAATATTTGCTTTTGAGTTTAGTTCTTTAGTTGCTCTAGAGTATTATAGCTCTAAATGCAAAATAATTGGAAGAAGGTGTTTAGAGTCGGATGTGTTATTGTTGCAAACTAAACTGATCAAGATGGAGTTTAATTGACCAAACAGAACGCTAATGACGGCCGCTCTAGGGTTTTTGGCGAGTGAGAAGGCGATTCCGAGATCGATCAACGCAGTCACCCCTACCGAGATTCTCTGAAGATTTCCGGCGTTCTACGGAGAGAGGGAGACTTCCACACTCATCTCTCAGTCCTCACCGCTCTCATACTCGTTTCAGTAAGGTTTTCTTGCAAAACCCTTTCTTCGGCTCTACGGCACCAGATCTAGACATATTCAAACTGGTTTAAGGAAGATCTTCGAACGGAATCCCCTTTGATAGGATGCAGTTTACTCTCAGTTGTTAGCTAGGCTTCTCTAGCCTTACTTCCCCTCCTGTAGGGTGTGTTTCGAGGCTCAACAAGTTGCGACGAGTCGCTCTCACGGAAATAGTAGCCGGAATGATGTATCTCGCACGGTGCGACGAAAACTCCAGGAAGACGATGACATAATCAAGATTCCAGCATTCGATTTCTCCGACCTGGTTGAGAAATACAAGCTTACTCTGATAGGACGTGTGTTCCACGAAGATGGACGCAGTGTTGAAGCCCTCCTCAAACATATGCCAAAACGCCGGATCTGGGATGTGGAGGGTCGTGTCCGTGGCACTAATCTGGGGAATCATAAATTTCAGCTTGATTTTGATACGGAAGAAGACCTCATGAAAGTGCTAAACCGGATACCATGCCATTTCAACAAGTGGACGTTCGCTCTGGAACGATGGATACCTTGTGTCCAAGAAGATTTCCCGAATACCCTTATGTTTTGGGTCACAGTTGAAGGTGTACCAATTCACTATAAAAAGGATGAAACATACCGGAACATTGGCCGTGCGCTGGGGAGAGTGGACAAGGTTGATGTTGAAGCGGGTAAGGTAAGAGTGGAAATAAATGGAGATGCACCACTGAAGTTTGAAAGACGAGCTGAATTCGATAATGGTGACCTGGTCAAAATAACTCTCGCTTATGAGGATCTCCATAGATGGTGTTTCACTTGCAAGAGAATTTCCCATGAGGAAGGCACCTGTCCGGAACTTACACCTGAGCAGAGGGAACAGAACCGGATCGCTAGGCTGGAGAAGCTGAGACAGGAGGAGTAAGCTGCTCGTGAAGCCTTCTCTGTCCCAAAAACTCACGGAGCTCATCTAGGACAATTACCCTTGGTACCCTCAGGCCAGCGAGTTCCGGAGCCCACCATGACTGGAAAGAAGATGGGTCCAGACGGAAGGACAGACCTGCGAAGAACGCTCCAAGAAAAAAGAACTTCTCGAAGTAAGGACGTCTGGAACCGTATTGAAGACAGACCAATGTCATACATTCCCCGGGATCGGGAGAGATACCATCCATATCATGATAGACAAATTGAGAACTCTCGAATGAGAGAAGGAGATTCGGCATCATCCTCGTACCGGAACAGAAGAACTTCTAGTCGCGACGAGATCGCGGATAATGACAGACGTCGTACTGCTGGATTTGATGGCAGAATCAGGAGGACTTCTGGCCGCGAAGATAACGCTCCCTCCAAGCCAGCTAGATCGCCTCCTGACTCTCAGAAAACAGTCTCAGATAGAAGGAGTTATCAGCCGGAGAAAAGAGGGTATGTTATAAGGAAGGAACTCTCTCCTCGCAAGGAATTTCCTGAGCACAGACAGCGTATGGAATGGCGCCCGGTTCGACGTGTTGATGAAGACAAGGAGCAGGATAGACGTCATGCGGAAAAGTCAGTGAGTGATGCAGCTGAGGAAGACCGGATCCGTCGTCTAAAAGGAAAGGCTGTGGCTATCGAACCCCCAAAATTGTCGAAAGAGGCCCGGATGCTCAGAGATATAGTTCGAGCAAATGACAATCCGGGAACTCTAAAGATTGCTGACCGCATATTGGAACCTTGTTCATCTGGTAGGAAGGAAACGAGAGATAAAATCAGTGATCACGGACGGAAGGAGAAGACTGCCGATGCTCCCCGACCGACGCTCCAAATAGACACACCACGTACACCAGTAGGCGACCATCAGAGCCATGCTTTGCTCACGGGAGGAGAGTTAACGGATAATACGGGAGGTATTGAAAATGGAGAATTTACTGAAGAGGAGATGGAGAAACTAATAGCAGAATATGCAGACACCGGAGAGGGAGAGGGAGAGGATCTTATGAACGACGAACAGATGGAAAATGACGACCTGCTTGGAGAAGATTTGGTGAACTTGATTGGAGCGGAAGAACCACATATAGAGGCGATATCGCAATTGACTCCAGTCAACAACCCCCAAAAAGAAAAGAATGATACTCAGGATCATCAATCACAGGATGCTCAACCGAAGATGAAGATAGGGGAGAGTATCATCGCAAGGACGAAGAAGCGACTTACCCCGACTAGGAGGAGGATCGCACGCAGTCCAGATGTGAAAGGGAACTCGGTCTCAAGGAAGCTGAATCTCCGGGGCCGCAACTCCCCTTTACGCAAGCCTCCAATTCAGAGGCGAGGATACCTGAAACGCAAGGCTATCCCGTTGCAAGTCCCTCGATGTGAGGTGTTTCCGTCAGCCTCTTCAAAAGGCAAAACTTCTTCTTCTAAACTTGGTTCGGTGGGGTCCCAGAAACCACCCAATACTCAGATATGAGTGCAATTGCATGGAACTGTCAGGGGGCGGGAGCGTACCTGACAAAGCAACACCTGCGGGAGTTGCATCGCTGCTTTCATTCTAGTTTTCTTTTTCTTTCAGAAACAAAAAATAATTTTTCATTTTTGCAAGACTTTCAGATTGAGTTTGGTTATGATAGATTGTTCACCGTGGAACCTGTAGGTCGAAGCGGTGGATTGGCTTTGTTTTACTATGATGATTTTGATGTTAAGATTTTGTTTTCCAATGAGCGCATGATTGATGTAGAGGCGCAGATTGAAGGACACAAGGTATTCATTACCTTTGTGTATGGTGATCCGGTAGTTGAATACCGCGGAAATGTTTGGGAAAGATTGACTCGTTGGGGTGTTGAGAGAGATGGAGCATGGCTTATGCTAGGGGATTTTAATGAAATTGTTAGTAATGACGAGAAGAAAGGAGGGAGGAAACGGGCTGAATCAAGTTTCCTCCCCTTCAAGACGATGTTAATGCACTGTGGTATGCTTGATTTCCCCTTTAAAGGGAACTCTTTCTCATGGGCAGGAAGGAGGAAATCAGGACGGATCCAATGCCGTCTAGACAAAGCGATAGGGAATGAGGAATGGCATCACCTATTTTCCCACACGGATGTGGAGTATTTACTACGATGGGGTTCCGATCATCGACCCATCCTAGTTAGATTTAAATCTCACGAGCCGAACCAATATTCCTTCGGCATTCCGGCATGAGTTAGCAGTGACAGGCTTGTCCCCACCACATGCTTGTACTTTCGTTCCGAGATTCCGTTGTGTTCAGGCGTGTGAGGCGGAGAAGTTAGATGAGAGATTCCAGCTTCAGCAAGATATGACCGGAGAGCGATGAATTCACCACCATTATCGGAGTAAAGTGTGTCGAGCTTGGCGTGAAAATGGTTTTCCACGAGAGCTTTAAAAGGTATAAATGTTTCTTTGAGTTATGCTTTAGTTTTTAGAGGAAATAGCTAGGTGTATCTTGTATAATGATCAACAAGTACTAGATAGTACTTATAGTTGTCGATTGATTTTATGGGTGAGGTCCATAGGTCAGTAAATAGATATTGTAGGGGTCGGGTTGATTTTATGGAGGATTGAGAGAAGGGTAGTTTGTGAGATTTGTTTATTGCACAATCTGAACAAAGAGATTTCAATGGTACAGATTTGGTGCAGGATAAAGAAAAACTGGAAACAACAACATTTAAGATAGAAATGGAGGGATGGCCAAGCCGGTTATGCCAATCTGTGATGGAGAGTTTTGGAGTCGTGGAGGTGAAGAAGGCTTTGAGGGTTTGCGGAGATGCCGACCACTCGTACATCTCATTATTGGTGTAGCCTTGGACCAAGGGAACCCTCGAGGTCAGCTCCTTCACCTGAAAGTGAGTTGGAAAGAATTCCACAGAGATATTATTAGTTTTGCAAAGACGATAGACGAATATGAGGTTTTTATGAATATTCGGAACACAAAGAACATTGCTTAATGTTAAGTTTTTGGGTGTAGAGAGCAGGGATACTGAACCATTATGGGAGATTGGAAGACCAGAATCATCGCCAATGAGAACGGAGTCGTCACCTTTGTATGGGTTGTGCATTTCCAAGTTGTGGAGATCGCTCGTCATGTGATGAGTCACGACACTGTCCATTAGCCAAGCGTCCGAGGGGGTCGAGGAACCGAGGGCGAGATTTGCTCTGGGTTTCCATGGTCGAAAGGGTGACGCCGGCTGGTTTGTCTGAGCAGTCGATTAATGCTGCTGTAGTTGAGAGCACCTCCTCGCACTATGTCCAAACACACCACAAAGTTGGCACTTGCCTTGATATCCTTTAGAATTGCGATTATCATTGCGGTTTGGTTGATTTTTGTAGGTGCTTTTCTGCTGCCAATTCTTGTTTGACTGGTGCGACTGTTTGTTGAACTGATGGGGACGAGCTGAGGCGACATGAGCAGATGCTGGTGCGGCCAGTGGAAGAGTGGTGACACTCGACATAAGTTTAGCTTCTTTGGTCATTTTCGTTGACTTCAATGATGGTAGGGGCAATGTCACGACCTTCGTTTTGTTCAACAATAGGCTTGTATTCCTCAGGTAGACCTTCTAGTATGTATTCTAGCTGATCTTCATGTTCGACAGGTTTTCCCAGGAGTGCAAGCTGATCGAACCGTGTGAGGCCTTACAAGTATTCGTCAATCGTTTTGTCACCTTTGACTGTGTTCTTCAATTGAAGTTTTAGCTGCTGAATGTGTCCGCGGCTTGGTTTTGCGTAGGTCGCGGCAACTATCTCCAGAGTTCAGCACTGGAAGCGGTGTTGTTGACAAGAGGTTGAATTGTTGGTGAGATGGTACCCAGAAGACCACTGTAAATAAGTTTGTCTTGGAGTTTCCATTTTGTGAGATCTGGATTTGGACTGACAACATCGTTGATGGTGATGTAGGTCGAGGGTGATGGCTTTGGCCCGTCGATGTAACCAGCGGGATCATATCCATCCAGTAGGGAGTGGATCTGATTTTCCAAGTGAGTTAATTGACAGGTGTGAGATTTGTGATGTTGACCATGTTAACATGGAGGAGTTGCTCGGTTGTATTTATGATGTCTGCAGCATTATCAGCCGGAGAAAAGAGGGTATGTTATAAGGAAGGAACTCTCTCCTCGCAAGGAATTTCCTGAGCACAGACAGTGTATGGAATGGCGCCCGGTTCGACGTGTTGATGACGACAAGGAGCAGGATAGACGTCATGCGGAAAAGTCAGTGAGTGATGCAGCTGAGGAAGACCGGATCCGTCGTCTAAAAGGAAAGGCTGTGGCTATCGAACCCCCAAAATTGTCGAAAGAGGCCCGGATGCTCAGAGATATAGTTCGAGCAAATGACAATCCGGGAACTCTAAAGATTGCTGACCGCATATTGGAACCTTGTTCATCTGGTAGGAAGGAAACGAGAGATAAAATCAGTGATCACGGACGGAAGGAGAAGACTGCCGATGCTCCCCGACCGACGCTCCAAATAGACACACCACGTACACCAGTAGGCGACCATCAGAGCCATGCTTTGCTCACGGGAGGAGAATTAACGGATAATACGGGAGGTATTGAAAATGGGGAATTTACTGAAGAGGAGATGGAGAAACTAATAGCAGAATATGCAGACACCGGAGAGGGAGAGGGAGAGGATCTTATGAACGACGAACAGATGGAAAATGACGACCTGCTTGGAGAAGATTTGGTGAACTTGATTGGAGCGGAAGAACCACATATAGAGGCGATATCGCAATTGACTCCAGTCAACAACCCCCAAAAAGAAAAGAATGATACTCAGGATCATCAATCACAGGATGCTCAACCGAAGATGAAGATAGGGGAGAGTATCATCGCAAGGACGAAGAAGCGACTTACCCCGACTAGGAGGAGGATCGCACGCAGTCCAGATGTGAAAGGGAACTCGGTCTCAAGGAAGCTGAATCTCCGGGGCCGCAACTCCCCTTTACGCAAGCATCCAATTCAGAGGCGAGGATACCTGAAACGCAAGGCTATCCCGTTGCAAGTCCCTCGATGTGAGGTGTTTCCGTCAGCCTCTTCAAAAGGCAAAACTTCTTCTTCTAAACTTGGTTCGGTGGGGTCCCAGAAACCACCCAATACTCAGATATGAGTGCAATTGCATGGAACTGTCAGGGGGCGGGAGCGTACCTGACAAAGCAACACCTGCGGGAGTTGCTGAAGGAATGTTTGGATCAATCCTGATTCAATTCTCTGATTCAGATCATCCTAAACATGCGGATCTAGGTTCTCTTGAATAGAAACAATATTGATCTCACCTTTTACCTGTTTTGTGCAGCGGAAAGGGAGAACAGGTCAGAGATCAGAGAGCCACCAAGGGATGGATCCTCCAAAGGTTCACACACGCACACCAAGCAGGAAGAGCGGCTGCTAGACCAAGCTGAGGAGGTGTCGCAGTAGAGAGAGAGTTGGCGGCTCGGTTTGGGTTGAAGAAGAAAACAGACTCGAGTTTTATTTATAAAACTCGTCCGATTCCTCTTGGGCCATTTGGCCATTCGCGCACTGTGTCGATCGACACATCATGTGCATCGATCGACACACAGTGGCTAAAACCTTTTATTCTCTCTAAGTACAGTAAATGCCTGGCACTTTTACCGTACTTCTGCTAAGCCATTCCTACACATTTTCCTGTTAGCTTAGGCGTGTGACCCATATGGGATCATATAATAGAGGCAATAAGTCCAAGACTTATAGATCATGAGCGGACTCTAGCAAGCCATCATGACCCCCAGTATTATATGACTTATGTCTGATCATTGACATACTCTTACTTTCTAGAGACAGTACCGAGATTACTGGACACAATTCCAACAATCTCCCACTTGTACTGGAATCTCTGTATTCATAATCCTTTTGTCACAATATCTCGATTAGTCATAAGGCAAGATTAGTGTCATCCTTATAAAGCCTAATCTTGTTCATCGGACTCTGATTCGATACTGACAATCCAAACGACTCGGGACAGTCCGTTTGAGCATGGCCATGCATTTTCCAGTATTCAAATCTCCGATTGGCCTAGAGATATTCACTCCATTTATATTGGAGGGACAAATTCCGTCTTGTTCCATCACTGTAAACTACTCATTTCATGATGTACCCAAACAAGGTCCTTATAACTATCGCAGAACGATAGCGTTAGACAATGATCAAAGTGCATCAGTCCATGTGCAGTCACATGCATGCGAACTCAGGTCTAAGGACTATACTCTATAGTCGTAGTAAGAATCTCTTATGACACAGATATAAATATCCTGAAGAGTTCTTATAAGCGGGTCTTGTCCGGTCGTATGTTCCCTAACATACACCTATGTACTGACTTTGATGCCGCGCATCTATGACACACTGAGACTTTGTCATAAGTCACGTACCAATCCAGTCTCACACGGTTGTTGGTGTTCCAATTTCAACAACCTTCGACTAGGGACATAATGATATAAGTCATTTATCAAATATAGGGTCTCATGATCAAGCTAAATGACTTTGATAACTCAAGATCAAGTCATTTACTTCGATGACCTATAAAATGGTTTATATCACTTTGGAACGATTATTTCATCACAGTTAAAATAATCTTGAAATAATAATTTCATTAAACATCTTAAATGTTATTTCAAGAACATATCCAATAACTAAATAAAGCCCTTTAATAACTCCCACTGAAATTAAGACTACATCTTAATTTCACTTATCCTACAGCAACAGTCCGCGACTCGTGCTTAGGCCTAAGGAGTGGCTTCGTTAATAGATTAGCAACGTTCTCATTCGTTGAAACTTGCTGATCTACTTAACATCTCTGTCATTTATCTCACGGAATAGGTTATACCTATCCTCAAGGTGTTTGGACCTCTGATGTGCAGCTAGTCTCATCTATGCTGGAAATCACATCAAGTTCAGTGACGAACTCTTCTTTCCAAACAACCTCTTTCGCCACTTCCCAAGCTGCGAAATGTTCAGCTTAAGTCATGGAGTCAGCAACAGTGCCTTGCACCGCCAGATAGACACAAGATATAACCGGACTGTGATCGGAAATCATCTTTGTCTATTGGAAACTTGCCTTTCAGACTCTACCGACTCGTAGCACCTCACTTTCTCCGTAACTCAAGAATTTATCCTTAGTATTCCTCAAATACTTTAGGATATTCTTTACGGCAATCCAGTGATTCTTTGCTGGATTTGACTGGTCTTTACTTGTCTTGCTTAACATTAAAGCAACATCAAACAAGTACGTTTCATGGCATACATGATAGATCCAATTGCCGACGCATATGGAATCTTATCCATGCATTTAAGCTCAGCAGTTATCGTAGGACACTGTGTCTTGCTTAACGTAATGCCATGTGACATTTGCATAAAACCCTTCTTGGAATGCTGAAAACCTGTAGGACTTTGTGAAGGATTGTTTAGTTGATCCTGATTCAATTCTTAGATTCATATCAACCTAAACATGCGGATCTAGGTTCTCTTGATTAGAAACAATGATTAGATCTCACCTTTTACCTGTTAATTGCAGCGGAAGGAGATAGAACAGGTCAGAGATCAGAGAAACACCGAGAGATGAATCCTCCAAAGGCTCACACACGCGATCACAGAAAACGGCTGCTAGACCAAGGGAGAGGAGGCACAGAGAGAAAGAGAGAGACGCGGCTAGGGTTAAAGAAGAAAACAGACTCGAGTTTTATTTATAAAACTCGTCCGGTTCCTCTTGGGCCATTTGGCCATTCGCGCACTGTGTCGATCGACACACCATGTGTATCGATCGACACACAGTGTCAAAAACCTTTTATTCTCTCTCTAAGTACAGTAAATGCCTGGCACTTTTACCGTACTTCTGCTAAGCCATTCCTACACATTTTTCCTGTTAGCTTAGGCGTGTGACCCATATGGGATCATATAATAGAGGCAATAAGTCCAAGACTTATAGATCATGAGCGGACTCTAGCAAGCCATCATGACCCCCAGTATTATATGACTTATGTCTGATCATTGACATACTCTTACTTTCTAGAGACAGTACCGAGATTACTGGACACAATTCCAACAATCTCCCACTTGTACTGGAATCTCTGTATTCATAATCCTTTTGTCACAATATCTCGATTAGTCATAAGGCAAGATTGGTGTCATCCTTATAAAGCCTAATCTTGTTCATCGGACTCTGATTCGATACTGACAATCCAAACGACTCGGGATAGTCCGTTTGAGCATGGCCATGCATTTTCCAGTATTCAAATCTCCGATTGGCCTAGAGATATTCACTCCATTTATATTGGAGGGACAAATTCCGTCTTATTCCATCACTGTAAACTACTCATTTCATAATGTACCCAAACAAGGTCCTTATAACTATCGCAGAACGATAGCGTTAGACAATGATCAAAGTGCATCAGTCCATGTGCAGTCACATGCATGCGAACTCAGGTCTAAGGACTATACTCTATAGTCGTAGTGAGAATCTCTTATGACACAAATATAAATATCCTGAAGAGTTCTCATAATCGGGTCTTGTCCGGTCGTATGTTCCCAACATACACCTATGTATTGACTTTGATGCCGCGCATCTATGACACACTGAGACTTTGTCATAAGTCACATATCAATCCAGTCTCTCACGGTTGTTGGTGTTCCAATTTAAACAACCTTCGACTAGGGACAGGATGATATAATCCATCTATCAAATATTGGGTCTCATGATCAAGCTAAATGACTTTGATGACTCAAGATCAAGTCACTTACTTCGATGACCTATAAAATGGTTTATATCACTTTGGAACGATTATTTCATCACAGTTAAAATAATCTTGAAATAATAATTTCATTAAACATAAGAATGTTTTTACAAGAACATATCAAATAACTAAATAAAAGCCCTCAAACTCCCACTCAAATTTAGATTACATTTCAATGTCTCTAATGCCTACAGCTTCAGTCAGAAACTCGAGCTTAGGCCTTGGGAGTGGCTTTGTCAACGGATCAGCGACGTTATCATCTGTCTGAACTCGGCTGATCTTGACTTCCTTTCTATTAATGATGTCACGTATCAAGTGAAATCTTCTTAGAACATGCTTGGATTTCTGGTGTGATCTTGGTTCCTTTGCCTGAGCTATAGCACCATTGTTGTCACAAAATAGTGCCAGAGGCTCAGCCGCATCTGGTATCACACCTAGTTCAATAATGAACTTTCGTATCCAAACAGCTTCCTTCGCAGCTTCTGAGGCGGCGATATATTCAGCTTCTGTAGTGGAATCAGCAACGGTGTCTTGCTTGGAGCTTCTCCAACTGATTGCACCGCCATTCAGACAAAAGATATAACCGGACTGTGACCGGAAATCATCTTGGTCTGTCTGGAAACTTGCGTCCGTGAATCCACTGACTTTAAGCACATCACTTCCACCGTACACTAAGAACTTATCCTTATTATGTCTTAGATACTTCAAGATATTCTTTACGGCAATCCAATGGTTTTCACCTGGATTTGACTGGTATCTACTCGTCATGCTCAATGCATAAGCAACATCAGGACGAGTACAGATCATGGCATACATGATAGATCCTATTGCAGATGCATAAGGAATATTCTTCATGCGCTCAAGCTCAGCAGCCGTCGTAGGGCTCTGCTTCTTGCTTAGCGTTGTGCCATGTACCATTGGCGTGAAGCCCTTCTTGGAATCCTTCATGCTGAATCTTTGCAGGACTTTGTCAATGTATGAATCTTGACACAAGCCTATCAGCCTTCTAGATCTATCCCGGTAGATCCTGATTCCAAGAACGTATGCGGCTTCACCCATGTCTTTCATGGAAAAACAACTTCCAAGCCAGTCCTTTACGGACTTCAGCATTGGAACGTCGTTTCCGAGAAGCAGTATGTCATCGACATACAGAATAAGAAATACTATCTTGCTCCCACTAGTTTTCTTATACACGCATTGTTCTTCTTCGTTTCTGATGAAGTCAAATTGCTTGATCGCTTCATCAAAACGAAGATTCCAACTCCTCGATGCTTGTTTCAATCCATAAATGGATTTATGAAGCTTGCATACTTTCCCAGCATTCTTTGGATCTATGTAACCGTCAGGTTGCGTCATATACACATCCTCTTCCAGAATTCCATTCAGGAAGGCGGTTTTCACGTCCATCTGCCAAATTTCATAATCATGAAAAGCTGCAGTTGCTAGTAGAATCCGAATAGATTTCATCATAGCCACTGGTGAATAGGTTTCATCGTAATCCACACCGTGAACTTGTCTGAAACCTTTTGCCACCAACCTGGCTTTGTAAATCTGGACATTTCCATCCACGTCAATCTTCTTCTTGAAGATCCATTTGCACTCGATGGCTTTTACACCAGCGGGTAAGTCAACCAACGAAAACACTTGGTTGACCGACATGGAGTCCATTTCGGAATCAGTGGCCTTGCGCCACTTAGAGGAATCTGGGCCCATCATGGCTTGATTGAAGTTCGATGGTTCATCACCATCAATGATCAGAAGATCATGACAGTCAGTCACGAGGAATCCTTGATATCTCTCGGGTTCGTGACGGATCCTCCCGGATCTTCGAACTTCAGGTACTACAGGTTCAGGCTCTACAATTTCTTGTAGGTCCTCCTGCTGCTCTTCCTCATTAGGTTGAGCAGTATCCTGTTCATCTTGAATTTCTTCAAGCAGTACCTTACTCCCACTGTCTTTCTTAGAGAGAAACTCCCTCTCAAGAAAGTTACAATCCCGGGCAACAAAGATCTTGTTCTCGGAACGTAGATAGAAGTAATAAGCCTTGGTTTCCCGTGGATAACCAATGAAGTAGCATTTGTCAGATTTTGGTGTAAGCTTATCTGAGATCAATCTCTTGACATAGGCTTCACAACCCCAAATTCTGAGATAAGACAGCACTGGAGCTTCTCCAGTCCATAATTCATATGGTGTCTTTGCTACTGCTTTCGATGGCGCTCTATTTAGAGTGAACACAGCTGTTAGCAGAGCATATCCCCAAAGGGATATTGGAAGGTCTGTGTGACTCATCATAGATCGAACCATATCCAATAAGGTCCGATTTCTCCTTTCAGACACACCATTCCATTGAGGTGTTCCGGGAGGAGTGAGTTGGGACACGATCCCACACTCTCTTAGATGATCACTGAATTCTTGGCTTAAGTATTCTCCTCCTCGGTCGGACCGAAGAGCCTTAATGCTTTTGCCAAGTTGGTTTTGTACTTCATTTTGGAATTCTCTGAACTTCTCAAAAGATTCAGACTTATGTTTCATTAAATAAACATATCCATACCTACTGAAATCATCAGTAAAGGTAATGAAGTACTGATAGTTTCCTCTTGCATTTGTGGACATTGGGCCACACGCATCAGTGTGTATCAGGCCCAATAAGTCACTGGCCCTCTCGTTAGGTTTATTAAAGGGGGCCCGTGTCATTTTGCCCATCATGCAGGATTCGCATTTCTCACATGACTCAAAGTCAAATGAGCCAAGAAGTCCATTCGAATGGAGCCTCTTGATGCGTTTCTCGCTGATGTGCCCTAAACGACAATGCCATAGAAACGTTCGGTTCTCCTCATTAGGTTTGAACCGTTTGGTATTAATGTTATAAATTGGCGCGGATTGATCGAGTATGTAAAGCCCATTCATAAGAGGGGCAGAACCATAGAACAAATTGTTGCGATTGAAGGAACATAATTTATTCTTAACTGAAAAATCATAACCTTCCAAATCCAACAAAGAAATTGAAATAATATTTCTGCTTATAGCAGGTACAAAATAACAATTATTGAGTTCTAAAATCAATCCCGAAGGTAAAGACAACAAGTATGTGCCTACAGCTAGTGCTGGAACTTTCGCTCCATTCCCAACTCGTAGCTCCACTTGTCCTTGCTTCAGCCTTCTACTGTTGCTGAGTGCCTGCATATTAGTACAAATATGAGCCCCACAACCAGTATCCATAACCCATGAGGTATTATCAGAAGTAGTTGTATTAACTTCTATAACAAAAATACCTGTCGAAGAAGTCTCGAGAGTCTTCTTCTTCAATTCCTTTAGACCTTCTTGGAATTTCTTACATTCTCTCCTCCAATGCCCTGGTTCTTTACAGAACCTGCATATGTCAGTTGGCCCAGCCATGGACTTGGGCTTGGGCTTTGGTGTGTCCTTGTCCGCGACTTGGACAGCCTTGGCCTTTCCCTTATCCTTAGCAGAGGATTTCTTAAACCCCTTGCCCTTTTGCACCATAAGCACATTGGGGTCCTTGGCGGTTTTCCTCAAGTTGGGCTCTGCAGTCTTGAGCATTCCGTGAAGCTCAGGCAATGTCTTACTCAAGCCATGCATGTTAAAGTTCAGAATGAACTGATCATAGCTTGCAGGTAATGACTGCAGAATGATGTCGCAGGCAAGTTCCTGGCTGATTGGGCAGTCGAGTTTCTGAAGATGATCGAGATAACCCATCATCTTCAAGACATGAGGACTCACTGCCGCATTCGCAGCCAACTTGCAGTCCAAGAGGTTCTTAACTGTTTGAAACCTCTCAGTCCTAGCCTGCTCCTGAAAAAGCGATTTCAGGCTTGCCATTATCTCAATTGGTGACAACACACTCTCGAACTGCATTTGCAGCTCACCAGTCATTGTCGCCAACATAAGGCAATACACATCATTTTCATCTGACGAATGCTTTTCCCAAGCATTATGCAGAGTCCTGGCGGCATTGTTAGCAGGCCTCTCGGGGAGAGGATCACGAAGGACATAATCCTTCTTCTCCTGCTTGAGGACCAGCCTCAAGTTCCTTGACCACGTCAGGAAGTTCGTTCCAGTCAGCTTCTCCTTCTCGAGAACAGACCGGATTGAGAATGTGTTTTGTGTGCTTGTAGTAGTCATAGCTGAAATATATAGATAAAAAGGTTATTAGTTAAAATGTTCAATATGATTAATCTCGTATTAAATTTAATATGATTAATCACGCATTATATTCAATAATATAAGTTACCCTCAATAGAATATAATGATTCCAAGATCCACATATAACTAAGATTAAAGTGGGCCACTGGCCGTCACCAAACCTTAGCTTATATCGGTAAGCCCTATATCGGCTAATTATATCCGTGATATAACTCTTGGTTGTGAATCTGGGCCCGAGGCCCAATCCACTCTGATGTCTCAAGGCCCGGGACTCCCGATGGCCCAGTCAAGAAAACCAGACTATACAGTCATGTAATCATTAATGTCTGGGACTCCCAATGACATTTATGAATCACAAACCGTCTTATCCACGCAAAAGCAGACACCCTCACACTGTAAGGCCATGAATACAATTGAATGGGCTTCGACAGCTGACATAGAATGGACAAGACATCCAACGCTTGATATTATTTGAGGTTCGTAGGTTTATTTAAAAATTCATTCCCAAAATAGAAGATTACTATTTCGGGAAACTTTCTATTTTTGGAAACCTACTATTTTTGGAAGCTTTCTAAAATTGGAAACTTTCTAAAAACGGAAACTTTCTAACTTTAGAAATTTCTTTAAAATCCAAAACCCGCAAATCTAGAAACTTCTAATTTAAGAAACTTTCTAATTTCAAAATTTCGGAAACTTTAATTTAAAATCGACTTTATAATTTTATAAAATAAATTTTAAATTAATCTGAAGAAAGACTCAAATAATTGGCCCAATTGTTTTAACTTCTTGGCCCGAGGCCCAAGAATTGGTCCATGTCCAAGACATGACCCAATTGTCCAATTAAATGACATAACCGGTCTGGTTCATTAAAATTGGTCTAACCAGATTTTAATTACTACGATGACCACAATTGTCAACCGGTTATTTACTAAACCGGATTTTCTCAATTTATTTGGTCCAACCAAATCAAATTAGAAAATCCTGGTTTAGGCACAAAATCCAATTTACGACTTTGGATTTCTTATCCCGGTTTAACCAGAACTTAATAAATTTATTAAGTCTGTTTATTAAACCGTGACGTTTATAATTTTAATAAAATCATTAAACCGAGCCTTAAACCAACCATATCGGTCGATGAACCAACCGCATCGATCGATCCATCAACCGCATCGGTCGATGCCCTAAGCATCAATCCTGCATCGATCGTGCATCGATCCTGTATCGATCGATGCTCTCACGCATGCACGGACGGTTATCAGGTTTGGCCGAGATATTCTCGGATTGTGTCGACCGATCCATGCGATCGTATCGATCGATCCATGCGATCACAGCCGATTCTCACTTTTGAAAAATCGCATTCCAAATCAATATAGTTTGGTTTTTGCGATTTCAGATGTGTTTAGGTTTCAATTCCTTGTTGCTTAAGTGATTTCTCTTATCAGTAGTTGATTCAAAACACTTCTTAAACAAGAAAACAATCCTAAACTTGAATCTAAACAAGAAAAACCAGAACCAATGGCTCTGATACCACTGAAGGATTGTTTAGTTGATCCTGATTCAATTCTTAGATTCATATCAACCTAAACATGCGGATCTAGGTTCTCTTGATTAGAAACAATGATTAGATCTCACCTTTTACCTGTTAATTGCAGCGGAAGGAGATAGAACAGGTCAGAGATCAGAGAAACACCGAGAGATGAATCCTCCAAAGGCTCACACACGCGATCACAGAAAACGGCTGCTAGACCAAGGGAGAGGAGGCACAGAGAGAAAGAGAGAGACGCGGCTAGGGTTAAAGAAGAAAAACAGACTCGAGTTTTATTTATAAAACTCGTCCGGTTCCTCTTGGGCCATTTGGCCATTCGCGCACTGTGTCGATCGACACACCATGTGTATCGATCGACACACAGTGGCAAAAACCTTTTATTCTCTCTCTAAGTACAGTAAATGCCTGGCACTTTTACCGTACTTCTGCTAAGCCATTCCTACACATTTTTCCTGTTAGCTTAGGCGTGTGACCCATATGGGATCATATAATAGAGGCAATAAGTCCAAGACTTATAGATCATGAGCGGACTCTAGCAAGCCATCATGACCCCCAGTATTATATGACTTATGTCTGATCATTGACATACTCTTACTTTCTAGAGACAGTACCGAGATTACTGGACACAATTCCAACACTTTGTCGGGATAAGAATCCTGACTTTGTCTTACCAGCTGGAATGCTGAAAACCTGTAGGACTTTGTCGGGATAAGAATCCTGACTTTGTCTTACCAGCTCTTTCGGATCTCTATCTTTAGATCCAAAATCCAAGAACATACGTGGCTTTACTCATGTCAATCATTAGAACCAACTCCCAAGCCAGTCCTTTACTGACTGCAGCATTGGGACGTCATTTTCGAGAATCAGTATGTCATCGACATACAATATGAGAAATGCAATATCGCTCCCACTAATCTATTAGTAAACACATAGTTCCGCTTCGTTCCTGTTCAAGTCAAAACCTTGACTACTTCAACAGAACGAAGATTCCAACTATTAGTAAACACACAGTTCTGCTTCGTTCCTGTTCAAGTCAAAACCTTGATTACTTCAACAGAACGAAGATTCCAACTCCGATATTTTTGCTTCCATCCATGAATGGATCAATGAAGCTAATCTTACACATAGTGTAATTTTCGGAGTCCGGGCTCACTTTCGCTTCTTTGAATTTCGCAGATTCGTCGCTCTCAATGATCATCAGATCATGCGAACTTTCAATGATTATCAGGTTCAACTAATGACGAGAAATCACTCTCTGATTAGTAACTGATTCATTCATATCTGCGAACTTCAGGCTCCACAGGTGTAGATTCTACAGAAATCTGTAAATCCATCCGTTGCTCTCCCTCAACAGGTTGAGCAGCCTCCTGTATTTCTCGAATTTCTTCGAGTTATACTTTTACTCCCACTGTTCTTCTTGAAAATAACTTCCCTTCTTAGAAAACAGAATGGACGTAAAAGTAACAAGCCTTGGTTTCCCTAGGACAACCAGCGAAGTAGCACAACTACAAATACTCAGTAAAGACGAATTTTGGATCGATTCCAATCCACATTTACGTGGTGTCTTTCAACTGATATTGGTGGAACCTTTTCAGCGTAAACTTAGATATTTCTAGAGCGTTATTCTTAAATAATATCATGGAAGATTCGTGTGACTCATCTTTAATCATTTCTAATAAGATCTGATTCTTTCTCACAGAAACACCTTAAGGTTTTCAGGAGAAATGAGCTGTGAAACGATTTCACACTCATTTAGATGATCACATAATCAATGACTTAAGTATTCTCACTCGTGATCTAATCCAGAGTCTTAATACTTCTGTCATTCAGATCCTATACTTCATTCTGGAACTCTTTCGACCATGTCAAAGAATTCCGACTTGTGTCTCATCAAATGAACACAGTCACACTCACTGAAGTAATCAGTAGAGACAATGAAGTACAGGAAATTTTCTCTGGCATTACTGCTCATTGGGCCACATACATCAGTATGTTCCAGGTCCAATAAGCCTTTGGGCCTTTCTCTAGCTCGGCTAAGATAGGCCCTTTTCCTTTTGGTCCAGTAAACAGAATTCAAGTCTCATAAGATATCTTATCAAATGAGCCCAACAGTCCATAACTATGGGATTTCTGAATCCGACTTACTCTATGTGACCAAGACTTTTATGCCAAGAAAAATCAGGTTTAATTCATTAGATTTAAACCAATTCGGTATTTATGTTACATTTAGGCACTCTTTGGTTTAAGATATAAAACCCATTCCTTGAATGGGGTGCTACAATTAATATTTCATTAAGATCAAAAGAACAAAACTTGTCTTTTATCAAAATGAAAAACATTCAAATTCTTACAAGAAAATGAAAGACAACTCTGCTTAAAGCAGGTACATTGTAGCAATTACTTAATACAAAATCAAGCCTCAAAGGGATCTATAAGTGAAAAACCCTACGGCTGAGGCAGCATCCCAAGCTCCTTCCAGACATGTAGTTTCACTTGCCCTTCCTTCAACGTTCTACTGTTGCTTAGGCTCTGCATATTATCACAAATATCAGTGCCACAACCAGTATCCAATACCTTTAAGGTAGAACTTGAAGTAATAACATGAATACCTGAGGAAGTAGTCTCATACATCAACTTCAACTCCTCATCATCTTCCATGAATTTAATGCAATTTCTCTTCCAATGCCCTGTCTCCTTACAGTAGCAGCACTTACCAACGTAAGAGGTATCTGACTTGGGCTCAGAAGACACACGCTTGCCATGATTCAAAATCTGGACAACTTTGTCTTCACCCTTGTCAGCATTAGGTTTAGTAAACCTACCCTTCTCATTCATGAGATTGTACAGGGTACTCTTCACGTTTGGCTCAACTGTCTTGAGCATATTATGCAGTTCAGTCAGCGTCTTCGTTAAGCCTTTCTTGATATAGTTCCTTCTGAACTTATCATAGCTTGACGGCAGTGACTGCAGAATGATCTCAGTTGCCAATTCTTGGCTAACTGGATAATCCAGTTTCCTCAGGTTATCAATGTAACCCATCATTTTACTGACATGAGGACTCACTGGATGATCATTTGGTAGCTTGCAGCTAGTGAGAGACTTAACCAACTGGTATCTCTCCACTCATACCTGCTCCTGAAATTTCAATTTCAGGCTGCTGATCATCTCTATTGGCGACTCCATGTTCTCATATTGCTTCCGCAAATCTGAGTCCATGGTAGCCAACATCAGACCACGCACATCTACCGCATCATTATAATGCTTATTCCAAGCATCATATACTGCATGGGAGGCATTGGACCCGATCCTCACGGGGAGAGCTCTCTCAAGAACATAGTCCTTTCTCTCCTGTCTGAGGACTAGCCTCAGGTTCCGCGACCAAGTCAAGAAATTTGATCCGTTCAGCTTGTCCATCTTAAGGACAGACCGGATCGAGAAAGTGTTTTGATTGTTTGTGCTAGTCATAACTGAAAATTAAGATAAAAGGATTTTAGTTAATATGTTTAATATGATTAATCTCGTATTAAATTTAATATGATTAATCACGCATTATATTCAATAACATAAGTTACCCTCAATAGAATATAATGATTCCAAGATCCACATATAACTAAGATTAAAGTGGGCCACTGGCCGTCACCAAACCTCAGCTTATATCGGTAAGCCCTATGTCGGCTAATTATATCCGTGATATAACTCTTGGTTGTGAATCTGGGCCCGAGGCCCAATCCACTCTGATGTCTCAAGGCCCGGGACTCCCGATGGCCTAGTCAAGAAAACCAGACTATACAGTCATGTAATCATTAATGTCTGGGACTCCCAATGACATTTATGAATCACAAACCGTCTTATCCACGCAAAAGTAGACACCCTCACACTGTAAGGCCATGAATACAATTGAATGGGCTTCGACAGCTGACATAGACTGGGCAAGACATCCAACGCTTGATATTATTTGAGGTTCGTAGGTTTATTAAAATTTCATTCCCAAAATAGAAGATTACTATTTCGGGAAACTTTCTATTTTTGGAAACCTACTATTTTAGGAAACTTTCTAAAATTGGAAATTTTCTAACTTTAGAAATTTCTTTAAAATCCAAAACCCGCAAATCTAGAAACTTCTATTTTAAGAAACTTTCTAATTTCAAAATTTCGGAAACATTAATTTAAAATCGACTTTATAATTTTATAAAATAAATTTTAAATTAATCTGAAGAAAGACTCAAATAATTGGCCCAATTGTTTTAACTTCTTGGCCCGAGGCCCAAGAATTGGTCCATGTCCAAGACATGACCCAATTGTCCAATTAAATGACATAACCGGTCTGGTTCATTAAAATTGGTCTTAACCAAAATTAATTACTACGATGACCACAATTGTCAACCGGTTATTTACTAAACCGGATTTTCTCAATTTATTTGGTCCAACCAAATCAAATTAGAAAATCTTGGTTTAGGCACTAAATCCAATAATTATTTCGACATTGGATTTCTTATCCCGGTTTAACCAGAACTTAATAAAAATATTAATTCTGTTTATTGAACCGCGACGATTATAATTTTAATAAAAATTTTAAACCGAGCCTTAAACCCAACCGTATCGATCGATGAACCAACCGCATCGATCGATTCATCAACCGCATCGATCGATTCATCAATCGCATCGGTCGATGCTCTCAGCATCGATCGATGCGTTCACGCGTTGAGCAGGCTTGGCCGAGATATGCGAAATCCATGCGATCGTTCGATCGATCCATGCGATTGCAGTCGATCTCTCGCGGTTGTATCGACCGATCCATGCGATCGTATCGATCGATCCATGCGATCACAGTCGATACTTCTTTATGAAAATCGCATTCCAAATCAATATAGCTTGGATTTGCGATTTCAAGTGTGTTTAGGTTTCAATTCCTTGTTGCTTAAGTGATTTCTCTTATCAGTAGTTGATTCAAAACACTTCTTAAACAAGAAAACAATCCTAAACTTGAATCTAAACAAGAATAACCAGAACCAATAGCTCTGATACCACTGGAGGAATGTTTGGATCAATCCTGATTCAATTCTCTGATTCAGATCATCCTAAACATGCGGATCTAGGTTCTCTTGAATAGAAACAATATTGATCTCACCTTTTACCTGTTTTGTGCAGCGGAAAGGGAGAACAGGTCAGAGATCAGAGAGCCACCAAGGGATGGATCCTCCAAAGGTTCACACACGCACACCAAGCAGGAAGAGCGGCTGCTAGACCAAGCTGAGGAGGTGTCGCAGTAGAGAGAGAGTTGGCGGCTCGGTTTGGGTTGAAGAAGAAAACAGACTCGAGTTTTATTTATAAAACTCGTCCGATTCCTCTTGGGCCATTTGGCCATTCGCGCACTGTGTCGATCGACACATCATGTGCATCGATCGACACACAGTGGCTAAAACCTTTTATTCTCTCTAAGTACAGTAAATGCCTGGCACTTTTACCGTACTTCTGCTAAGCCATTCCTACACATTTTCCTGTTAGCTTAGGCGTGTGACCCATATGGGATCATATAATAGAGGCAATAAGTCCAAGACTTATAGATCATGAGCGGACTCTAGCAAGCCATCATGACCCCCAGTATTATATGACTTATGTCTGATCATTGACATACTCTTACTTTCTAGAGACAGTACCGAGATTACTGGACACAATTCCAACAGTTGCATCGCTGCTTTCATTCTAGTTTTCTTTTTCTTTCAGAAACAAAAAATAATTTTTCATTTTTGCAAGACTTTCAGATTGAGTTTGGTTATGATAGATTGTTCACCGTGGAACCTGTAGGTCGAAGCGGTGGATTGGCTTTGTTTTACTATGATGATTTTGATGTTAAGATTTTGTTTTCCAATGAGCGCATGATTGATGTAGAGGCGCAGATTGAAGGACACAAGGTATTCATTACCTTTGTGTATGGTGATCCGGTAGTTGAATACCGCGGAAATGTTTGGGAAAGATTGACTCGTTGGGGTGTTGAGAGAGATGGAGCATGGCTTATGCTAGGGGATTTTAATGAAATTGTTAGTAATGACGAGAAGAAAGGAGGGAGGAAACGGGCTGAATCAAGTTTCCTCCCCTTCAAGACGATGTTAATGCACTGTGGTATGCTTGATTTCCCCTTTAAAGGGAACTCTTTCTCATGGGCAGGAAGGAGGAAATCAGGACGGATCCAATGCCGTCTAGACAAAGCGATAGGGAATGAGGAATGGCATCACCTATTTCCCCACACGGATGTGGAGTATTTACTACGATGGGGTTCCGATCATCGACCCATCCTAGTTAGATTTAAATCTCACGAGCCGAACCAATATTCCTTCGGCATTCCGGCATGAGTTAGCAGTGACAGGCTTGTCCCCACCACATGCTTGTACTTTCGTTCCGAGATTCCGTTGTGTTCAGGCGTGTGAGGCGGGGAAGTTAGATGAGAGATTCCAGCTTCAGCAAGATATGACCGGAGCGCGATGAATTCGCCACCATTATCGGAGTAAAGTGTGTCGAGCTTGGCGTGAAAATGGTTTTCCACGAGAGCTTTAAAAGGTATAAATGTTTCTTTGAGTTATGCTTTAGTTTTTAGAGGAAATAGCTAGGTGTATCTTGTATAATGATCAACAAGTACTAGATAGTACTTATAGTTGTAGATTGATTTTATGGGTGAGGTCCATAGGTCAGTAAATAGATATTGTAGGGGTCGGGTTGATTTTATGGAGGATTGAGAGAAGGGTAGTTTGTGAGATTTGTTTATTGCACAATCTGAACAAAGAGATTTCAATGGTACAGATTTGGTGCAGGATAAAGAAAAACTGGAAACAACAACATTTAAGATAGAAATGGAGGGATGGCCAAGCCGGTTATGCCAATCTGTGATGGAGAGTTTTGGAGTCGTGGAGGTGAAGAAGGCTTTGAGGGTTTGCGGAGATGCCGACCACTCGTACATCTCATTATTGGTGTAGCCTTGGACCAAGGGAACCCTCGAGGTCAGCTCCTTCACCTGAAAGTGAGTTGGAAAGAATTCCACAGAGATATTATTAGTTTTGCAAAGACGATAGACGAATATGAGGTTTTTATGAATATTCGGAACACAAAGAACATTGCTTAATGTTAAGTTTTTGGGTGTAGAGAGCAGGGATACTGAACCATTATGGGAGATTGGAAGACCAGAATCATCGCCAATGAGAACGGAGTCGTCACCTTTGTATGGGTTGTGCATTTCCAAGTTGTGGAGATCGCTCGTCATGTGATGAGTCACGACACTGTCCATTAGCCAAGCGTCCGAGGGGGTCGAGGAACCGAGGGCGAGATTTGCTCTGGGTTTCCATGGTCGAAAGGGTGACGCCGGCTGGTTTGTCTGAGCAGTCGATTAATGCTGCTGTAGTTGAGAGCACCTCCTCGCACTATGTCCAAACACACCACAAAGTTGGCACTTGCCTTGATATCCTTTAGAATTGCGATTATCATTGCGGTTTGGTTGATTTTTGTAGGTGCTTTTCTGCTGCCAATTCTTGTTTGACTGGTGCGACTGTTTGTTGAACTGATGGGGACGAGCTGAGGCGACATGAGCAGATGCTGGTGCGGCCAGTGGAAGAGTGGTGACACTCGACATAAGTTTAGCTTCTTTGGTCATTTTCGTTGACTTCAATGATGGTAGGGGCAATGTCACGACCTTCGTTTTGTTCAACAATAGGCTTGTATTCCTCAGGTAGACCTTCTAGTATGTATTCTAGCTGATCTTCATGTTCGACAGGTTTTCCCAGGAGTGCAAGCTGATCGAACCGTGTGAGGCCTTACAAGTATTCGTCAATCGTTTTGTCACCTTTGACTGTGTTCTTCAATTGAAGTTTTAGCTGCTGAATGTGTCCGCGGCTTGGTTTTGCGTAGGTCGCGACAACTATCTCCAGAGTTCAGCACTGAAAGCGGTGTTGTTGACAAGAGGTTGAATTGTTGGTGAGATGGTACCCAGAAGACCACTGTAAATAAGTTTGTCTTGGAGTTTCCATTTTGTGAGATCTGGATTTGGACTGACAACATCGTTGATGGTGATGTAGGTCGAGGGTGATGGCTTTGGCCCGTCGATGTAACCAGCGGGATCATATCCATCCAGTAGGGAGTGGATCTGATTTTTCCAAGTGAGTTAATTGACAGGTGTGAGATTTGTGATGTTGACCATGTTAACATGGAGGAGTTGCTCGGTTGTATTTATGATGTCTGCAGCATTAGCCGTAGCCATTAGAGAGTGGAGAAAGAAAGGATTTTAGAGAATAGAGAAGAGAAGGAAGAAGACAACCGAGGAGAAGAAGAAAAGAGGAGGAAAAAAATTGAGTATCATTAAGCTCTTGATACCATGATAAAATGTGTATTTCATATATATGAACAATGTACAACGCTTGAGAATATATACAGAACCAAAGGAAGCATCTAGGTATTATGCAATTACAGCATCTTTCATAAGTGATACAATCGAATATTGTATAATGAAGGGTGATCAAATTATATCACTAATCATATCTCTTATATACGGCTGGGCGTTTAAATATCCATTCGGATTCAATTCGGTTCTTTAAGATTTTGGGATGTACAATTATAGAATCTTCGAATATTTATAATTTCAGGTCGGATTTTGTTAAGATATTCAAAATTCAACATAAATTACTCAACAAATCTAAAAATACTCAAACATTTGAATTATCCGAATGTTTTTGCAAATAATCTATTCAAAATACCTAAAAATATATGAAAATAATCGAAAATATGTGTATTACAAAAAAACTCAATAAAAACTAATCGAACTACGAAAAATACTAGAAAATATCAGATATAAAATTAAGTAAAGTATTTGTTCGAATTTTGGTCCGATTTATATATTATTCAATATCCAAAATACTTAAATTTAAATTCTATAATATTTTTTTTAGAATCGGATCAGATTTGCTTCGAATTTTTCGGATCAATTTGGGATCGGATTTCAAGTTCAGTTACATGTCTTTTCATTTCAAATGAGGACAATCTGCCGTTTTTCCTTCTCAAAAACAGCACGCAGTATTTTGTAACTTTGCAAGACGTGGACCGACTTTGGTGACACGACGTCGAGAGAGAACAATGGGCCATTTTTATTTTATTTTTAATGTAAATAAATTTCGAATGCGGACAATCTATCATTTTCCAAAAACAGATCATACCGACATCGAATAAAAAGTGAAAAGATCATACCGACATACATAGAAGCACTTAAGTTAAAAGAGCATAAGTCAGATACGTGGCAAGTCGGAAATGGACGCATCACGTATCAGAGGTTAGTTCGGTCATAAGTCCATCGTTCTCTCTCAGTCCCTCTCTCTCTATAAACACACTTCCGATTTTTCACAAGAGATGAAGAAAACAATACACATAAACAAAGAGAGTTTTGATTGGTTCTCTTGGAAAAGAGAAAACATAGCTTTGGAAAATGGATATGACACATCCGTCTTCTGGTCATGATCAAGCTGATGATCCTATCAAGATTCACCATCCAGGTAAACAAGTAGATTCTAATTGCAGAAAATTGTTGTCCTTTTATGTAATTAAAATGTGACATTTCTTTTTAATTTGCCTGATTTATTGTGATTCAAACACAGAGGAAGAAGAGCATCATGAGAGTCGAGCATCAAAAATGTTCGGGAAAGTAAAGGCAAAAGCTAAAAAGTTCAAGAACAGTCTTACTAAACATGGCAATGAGAACGATCACGATGTGGTGGAAGAAGAAAAAGAAGATGAAAACGACGAGACAGAGCCAGAAAAGCACGTCGCACCAGGTTAATTTCTTTGTCATTTATCTCTCCAATTTATGATATAGCCATCATGTTTTCGTTTTTATATTTCTTTATATTGCATAGTGAATGAAGTTTCCCCCGTGAGACCTGAGTCTTTGAGTCATCCTAGAGAAACTAATGTTCCGGAGGAGATCGTTTCTTCTGCCGTGTATTCTTCTCATGACAACAAACGCGTTGAACCTGAACCATTACGAGATGCTACTTTGGAACACGAGGCACCATCTTATCCTGTAAGAACATCAGATGTGTCGGACGTGGAAGATAGCAGAGAGACTCATCACGTGCCATTGAACACCCCCGTGTCTCTGCTATCTGCAACTGAGGATGTGTCGACTCCTGGTGAAGATGAATTTCACGGTGGTCAACAGGAAGTCAACACTGAGAGGCCCAAAAGATTGGAGAATGATCTGAGTGGTGAATCTACTTATCAGCCCAAGATTCCCTATCACACCCAACAAGGTAACAACTTTGAGCGAAATTAAGGTTATGTGTTTCCTTAGGGGTTGAATGAATCTGTAACTCTTGTTTGTTGTGGTTAATCTAGGGAGTGGAGAAGATGGTCTAACAAGGACTGCTGAGTCTCCTGATCAGAAGTCAGGACTAAGAAGTGAGCTAAAGGATTCTCCAGCGAGATTTGGGGGAGAATCAAAAACAGAGCTCGGGAAAGATCTTCCGACGAGAAGCTCCGAATTTGTTCAAAAGACCAAATCTGGACTCGACAACGGACCAGAAATTGAGCCGAGGGAGGATGATCCGGCAAGAAGCCATGAGTTTGATCAGAAGATCGAATCTGGAGTTGGCAACGATTCGCCCACCGGTTTTGGAACTGGGCTAAAGGAGGATTTTCCAACGAAAAGCCATGAGTTTGATCAGAAGATCGAATCTATTATTGCCATCGATTCACAGACCGGATTTGGCAATGAACCAAAAACTTTGCTGAGGGATGATTTTCCTACGAAAAGTAATGACTTTGATCTGAAAATGGAATCAGGAACCAGAGACGATTCACCAACAAGATTTGGCGGGACACCAGGAACTGAGCAGAGGGAGGATTTTCAAGAAAAAAGCCATGACTTTGATCACAAAACAGAATCTGAAAATTGCAACGATTCAACAACCACATTTGGCGGGAAACCAGAACTTTCGCCGAGGGATGATTATGCTGCGAAGCGTCATGAATTTGATCTAAAAGAATCAGGAAGCGGTGACGATTCTTCAACAATATTTGGCGGGAAACGAGGAACTGGGCCGAGGGATGACTTTCCAGCAAAAAGCCATGAATTTGATCAAAAGATCGAATCTATTATTGGCATCGATTCACCAACTTTGGCGAAGGATGATCTTCCGGGGGGAAGTCATGAGTTTAACCTAAAAGCTGAATCAGGAACCGGCCACGATTCGCCAATAGGAGTTGGCAGGAAACCAGTAACTGTGCTGAGGGAGCGGTTTCCAGCGCAAAACCATGAGTTTGATCAGAAGATCGAATCTATTATTGGCATTGATTCACCGACGGGATTTGGCGAAAAACCAGAAACTTTGCCGAGGGATGATTTTCCACCAAAAAATCATGACTTTGATATGAAAATCGAATCAGGAACTGGCGACGATTTGTCTACAAGATTTGGCGGGAAACGACGAACTAGGCAGGGGGAGGATTTCCTGGAGAAAAGCCATGACTTTGATCAGGAGATCGAGTCTGGAATCTGCAGCGATTCGCGGACTGGGTTTGGCGAAAATTTAGAAACTTTGTCGAGGAATGATTTTCTCGCGAAAAGTGATGAGTTTGATCTGAACATCGAATCAGGAACTGGCGACGCTTCCTCAAGATCTGGCACGAAACCAGGAACTGTGCCCAGGGAAATTTTTCCAGCCAAGAGCCGTGAATTTGAACAGACAATCAGGTCTGATATCGGTATGGATACCGACGGTGAAAAACCAGAAACTAAGCGTGGGGAAGATTCTTTGGGGAAAATCAATGAATTTGATAAGGAGATTGAATCTACAGTCGAGAAAGATTCACCCACGAGACTGGGCGAAGAATCTGGACTAGACAAGAATTTATCGGCAAGAGGTGATGATGTGAAAGTAGAGACTGGGTTGAGAAATGATTTCGATTCGCAATATGAGGTACAAGAGCCAAAACCTAGCACGTACACAGAGATGATTGGTTCAGCGACGTCGTTTGTAACCGACTCGGCAATAGCGACGAAAAACGCTGCCGCTTCAACTCTTGGTTACTCAGGTGAAACCGCCCGCGGGCAACACGAGAGTCCCGGGGATGTAGAAACTGTTGCTGAGAAGTTGACTACTGACGACGAAAATGTCAAAGAAACTCTATTACCTATGACGAAGAAACTGCCCCTTTCCGTCGGTGGAAATGGAGCGGACGAGAAAGATGTGTCGACTAGAGATCATCTGACGGAGAAGCTGACACCTGAAGAGGAAGACAAATCTTTGTCTGATATGGTTGCCGGAAAACTTAATCTCGGAGGAGGAGAGAAGAAGACAACAACGGCAAATGAAGTGGAAGTAGCTGTGGAGAAGATCCCTTCCGACAAGTTACCGGAGGAGATAGAACACGGTGAGGCGGTTGCAGAGGAAGAGAAAGGAGGCGGAGGAATGGTGGGGAAGATTAAAGGAGCGTACAATTATTGGCTCGGTGGTACGACAGAGGAGGTGAAGCCGAAATCTCCAGTTTCAGTTGAAGAGTCTTCGCAGTCACTTGGCTCCACTGTTGGTAAAACTTACTCGTCCTTGACTCTTTGTTAATACGTTTGATTAAGATTTTGGTTTGTTTATATTGCTTGTGATTTACTCAATGTTTTGTTGCAAATGTAGGGACTAAAGGGTTTTCGGATTCCAGTGAAAGCGGCTTGGGAGAGACAGGTGATAGTATCGGAGCTGTGCCAGTGCAGAGAGGACTTAAGGAATCTGGGAACTGAGATTTGGGTTTTGCTCCTGTATGATGTTTGTGTATATTTTTGTTAATGTCTTTGTTTGTCACTTTGATGCATTTTAATGTAATATTAACCCTTGTTTGTGTCAAAAGGATTAAATAAACGCTTTGGATTTTCTTCTTCTTCCTACCAGCCCTATTAGAGCAAGTACAATGGAGTATCATAGAGGGTTCTTAGGTAGAGTCCTTAACTCAAAAAAATATAAAATATTGTGTGGGTCCCACGTGGGACCCACACAAAATTAAGAACCAACATGCTAAATCTCTTAAATAAGAATCACCTCTTAACTGTTCATGCCACGTGTCGCCGTGTGATTGGTCTATTTATTTTTTTAATAATTTTTTTTTAAGGACCCAAAAAAAAAACAAAAATATTAAAATATTTTTTTTTAGAACCCCAATGGAATATCACCATTGGGGATGCTCTTAGCTCTAAATGATCAAATATTATTAAAAAATAGAGTATTTCATAAATTAACCTTTAATTCATATATATATATATTACGAAATATGCCTTTAGAAAATTAAGAGTGTTTTAATATTCTTTAAATCTAAATTAGGATTTAAAAAAATTTGACTATACGTGGGTCACACTAATAATTAATTATTTCACTCTAAAATATCTTTTAATATATTTTGTTTTAAATATAAATATGTTTATATATTTCTATTATAACAAAATCTTATAAAATATTTTTTTTTCTTATTAAAAATAATAATTATTAATTTCATATTTATTATTTAAATTTTATTATAAAATAATTTTAAATAAATTTTAATTTAAATATTTCTTAATTCAAGATTTTATTAAAAATATATTCATAATATCTTTTAATATCTTTTTTTGTTTGAAATATAAATATATATTTTATATTATAACAAAATTTTACAAAAATATTTTAAATTTCTCGATTTCTTAAAAAAGTAATTACTAAATTTTTATTTATTTTTAAAATTTATTAAATTACATTTTATATAAAAAACATAATTTTTATATTTATACTATTATAAAATAGATTGAAAAATACATTAACCAATTTTAATTACATATACCATTAGAAACTAATTTTCCTACTAGGATACAAGTTAAAAAGATGTATTAACAATTTTCAATTGATATATTAGCCCATTATGATTATTAAAGTTTTTAAAACAAAATTTGCACGAGTTTAAAATATAAAAATATACTTTAATTTGATAAAATTGTAAAAATTAATTAATATATATATATTGTTAAAATATACAATATCTCAAATTGTGGTTGATGTTTTTACAATTATAGTTTTTAATGGGTTGCTTCCTTAAAATTTGAAAATTATTATACGACTACAAGACGTATTGAAAAATATATTAGCGAGTTTTATTTAAAAATTATTAAAAACAAATTTTATTCATTGGAAAACGAGTTACAAAGATGAATTAACAATATCAATTATGTAAACATTAAAAATGAACTTAAAACCAGTGAAAAAATATAAACAGTGCTGCTATTTTTGTAAATATTTAATTATTATTTTTTTGAGCAAAGGAAACTTTCATTAATTTAAAATGGGTCTGATACAAAGAGTTTTAAGGCTTGCTTGGCCAAAGAGTCAGCTAAAGAGTTCAACTCTCGGGGAATAAACCGGAACACAATTCGATCAAAAAGATCGGCGGAGAGACCTATGTCGGCGAGTATACCGTGGAGGTCGGAGAAAGATTGGCGATTGTTAATCGCCTGAATCAATTGTTTGGAGTCTGATTCCAAAACAATACATTTGAAGCCTTGATCGTGAGCAGATTCCAGGGCAGAGAGTACAGCAAGTCCTTCCGCCATGAGAGGCGACTTGATCATGGTCAGAACAGAAGAGTGGTGAGCACAAGTTCCATCCAAATGCGAAAATGTCCACCCTAGACCCGCTGATTTTTGCTCAATATTCCAGGCAGCATCGGTTCTAATTAAGACATCGTTGACATGCACAGTGGCTGGATTCGATACAGATACTGACCCTCGCTCTAGTTTTGCTGGTTGTGCTGTGATCCATTCTCTACTGGAGGTAATAGCTTTAATGATAACTTCTGAGCTTGAGAAATCCTTCGCATTGAAAATGAGATTATTCCTTGATGTCCACAGGCTCCAGACTATCCACGCAGCCAGTGGTGAAATTGAGGCTCCTGTCGGAGGCAATCTGAGGATCCGGAGGACTTTCCATCCTTCGGCAAAGGAATTGAAGTCTACAGTTTCTGGAGTAGCCATAAGGGGAGCATTTTGCCAAACCTGGATCGCAAATGGGCATTGGAAGAGAACGTGAGCAATTGTTTCTCTTTGGCCACATCTGACACAGTCTGGATTGATGTTGATGTGTCTTGCTGCCAAACGATCACCCACTGGTAAGGCTCCCTTAGCTGCTTTCCATAAGAAGAATTTGATTTTTGGAGCTAAAGTGAGATGCCAAATTTCAGGGTTCCAGTCTACTTGAGCCGCAGCCAAATCAGGTACAATCTCTTCTTGAAAATCTTCATCTCTAGCAGTATAGTATCCAGACCTAGTGGAGTATGTACCTGAAACATGTTTTAACCATATTCTCTTGTCCGGAACCATAGACTTGCTAGGTTTGATTTGTAGAATAAGATCCTCATGTTGGGAATGTCCTGAAATCTATTGTACTTGCTCTAAGTGATAGTTGTATTGTCGAGATGAGACAATCATATAATACTAGGCAGTCATAATGCTTTGCTAGAAGCCACTTATGATCAATGAGTTTAGAACTCATTGCTAGTGTTATATGATCCTACAGGGTCACACACCTAAGCAAACTGGACGTTAAAGACGAGGTTGATCATTAATGTAATGATCTGGTGAATGCATATTTGATATGCATTCGATATCAATGTTCTGGGACAACATCGATCGTTGCAGAGAGTGCATCGATCGATGCACTCGCGGATTAATCAGATTAATTCGGTTTAATCGTTGGTTAATTCCGTTGTGGTTTAAGCCGACATATATAAGATATATGGTCGACCTAAACTGATCTCTAACCTAATTGACAGCCACCAGAACACAGATAGAAACCTCTGAAGAGATTGGATCTCTAAAGGCACTAGCATCCCTGCTGTTCAGTTTGTGTGCGTGTGGATACCAGTAGAGGCGCAGCATTTGAGGCGCTCTAGATCTCGATTATCTGCAAATCTTCCGCTGCTAATCACCAGGTAATTCTGAGATCCCAATGATTCAATTACATGAACCCTAGATCCTAGGCTTGGAATTCAGACCAGGGTTGCCTAATTGGATTAGGAACTGCTAGAAATTCCTTCAGTGGTATCAGAGCTTTAGGGTTCCATTGAATCTGTAGCATGTTGATTAGATTAGTTGAATCTGAATCTGTGTATGGTTGATACAAACTTGCTAAAATTCGTTTTCATGAAAAACCTAGTTTAGGGTTTGTTCGAAAAACGTCTTAGGGTTTTTCGCATAGTGTCGATCGTTGCCAATCCGGCATCGATCGACACAGGGCGAAAACCCGAATAAAATTTAGGGTTTTTCGCATGGTGTCGATCGATGCCAATCCGGCATCGATCGATGCAGGGCGAAAACCCGAATAAACCTTAGTTTTCGCCTAGTGTCGATCGACACAAGCGTTGCATCGATCGACACAAACCTCGCGAGATTGATGAATCAGTTCAATTGGATTGGACCGGTTATCGAGCTTGGTTAATGATGGTCAAACACTGTGAATGGTTTAATTGCGATTGGTTTGATTAGGTTAGCATCGACCGATGCTAATGTAGCATCGATCGACGCTGACCGGTATTCAAAACCGGGTCAATTGGATTGATCGGTTATCGCAGATTGCTTTTGGTTATCTTGCATCGATCGACACTATAGTAGTGTCGGTCGACATCAGATTTGATGATTAGGTTATTGAACCTGAAATCACAGAACCAAAGCAAGATAAATCAATTAATTATAAGAATTAAAACATAATAAAACTGAACGTTTTAAATGGTTCCGTTCCTCAACCAAATATCAAGTGATACTTGATGTCTTTCCAATCTTGTCAACTGTCAAGACCCATTTAATTGTGCGATAGACTTGCAGTGCAAGATGTCCACAATTTCATGAGTAAGACAGAGTTAATCGTGTTGATGGATTTGCAGTGCAAGACATCAACAATTACATGACTGAAGAGATTAGTTTACTTGACTGGGCCATCAAAATCGTTTTGGGCTCAGAGACATCAGGTGGATTTGACATAAGATGTCAATCCACAACCAAGAGTTATATTGGATATAACTAGCAAAGAGTTGCTTACCTAGATAGCTAAAATTTGGGTGATAGCCAGTGGCTCACTCAAGTTTAGTGAAGTAAGGATCTTGGATCATTATATTCATCTGAGGAAACATTGTTTGAATATAATGCGAGTTTTCTTAATAGTTAAGACTTCTCATTTCCTGAACATCATAACTAAAACTCCCTTATTTTTCCAGCTATGTCTAGCACAAACCATCGTAACAATTTCTCCCTGCGATCCGTCCTTGAGAAGGACAAGTTAAATGGATCCAACTTTCTTGAATGGTATCGGAACTTGAGAATTGTTCTCAAACAGGAGAAAAAGGACTATGTCCTTGAGAAAGTTCTCCCCAAGAAGTACCGAGCCAATGCCTGGCAGTCAGATAAGGATGCTTGGGATAAGCATTCTAATGATGCGGTGGATGTGAGTTGTCTCATGTTGGCTACCATGAACTCGGAATTGCAGAAGCAATATGAGTACGTGGAGTCGCCAAAAGAGATGATCACTGGCCTGAAAAGTATGTTTCAGGAGCAGGCACGAACTCAGAGATACCAGACGGTTAGATCTCTGATTGAGTGCAAGCTACCAAAGGGCGAACCAGTTAGTCCTCATATCATTAAGATGATGGGTTATATTGATAACCTGGGGAAACTGGATTGTCCCATTAGCCAAGAGTTGGCTACTGACATCATTCTGCAGTCACTGCCGTCAAGCTATGATCAATTTGTTATGAACTATAACATGAACAACTTGACGAAGACGTTGACTGAATTGCATGGGATGCTTAAGACTGCTGAACCTATCATCAAGAAGGACACCCCAAATGTCCTTATGGTACAAAAGGGTAAAAAGTTTAAGAAACTTGGTAAGAGCAAAGGTGATGGCAAGACGAGCTCGATTGTGAATCCAAGCGAGTCTGGCCATGCTCCTAAGGTTAAAACCAGTCCTTTCGAAGATGTTAAGTGCCGTTATTGTAATGGTTATGGGCATTTGAAAAGAAACTGCAATAAATTCTTGAAAGATTATGAGAAGCTGAAGAAGACGTACGAGACTTCTTCTTCAGGTATTATGTTATAGAAGTAAATGTTACTTCTTATAATCCTACTTGTTGGGTATTGGATACCAGCTGTGGTACTCATATTTTGTGAAAATGTGCAGGGCCTGAGCAAAAGTAGGACTATGGAGAAAGGACAAGTGGACCTATGAGTGTGAATAGAGCAAGAGTTGCTGCATTAACCGTAGGAGTATTTCATTTGTTTTTCCTTTTATGGCATGTTTTGAACTTGAAACTGCTACTATGTAACTGCTATGAGCAGACAGATTATTTCTAATCCTTGTTTGGATATGGAAGGATATCAGTTCTCAAATCAAGAATAAGTGTTATTCATTTGATTACAGTGATATATTTTATAGTAGCAATCCATTAGAGAATGGAATTTATGTTCTAAACCAGAATGTGCCTAACTATAACATTAATACCAAGAGATTCAAGTCAAATGATACGAATCAAACTTCTTTCTAGCATTGTCGTTTTGGGCCAAATAAATGAGAAACAGATTCAGAAGCTCCATAGTGATGGGCTTTTGGGCTCATTTGATTATGAATCATAATGAGTAAAGTGAATCTTGTTTATTGGAAAACGACAGAGGCCCTTTTCAACAAAGGTAGTGTCGATCGATACATGTATGCAACGATCGATACAAGTTGCGAACGAACGGATAAAATGAATGGGCCAGAGGATTATTGGGCTTTATACATACAGATGTACATGGCCCGATAAGCGCAAATGCTAGAGGAAATTTTCAGTACTTCATTACCTTTACTGATATTTTCAGAAGGTACGGTTATGCCTTATTTATAAGGCATAAGTCAGAATCTTTGAAAAGTTCAAAGAGTTCCAAAATGAAGTACATAATCAATTTGGCAAAGGTATTAAACCTCTACGATGAGATCATGGAGGTGAATGGTTAGGTCAAGAATTTAGTGATTATCTGAGAGATTGTGAAAGTGTTTCACAATTTACTCCTCCTGTATCGGACTTTATTAGACATGGTTCGATCAATGATGAGTCACTTAGATCTTCCATTATCCTTCTAAGAATACGCTCTAGAAATGTCTGAGTTTACTTTAAATAGAGTTCCATCAAAATCAGTTACAAAGATACCACATGAGATGTGGAATGGAAATGTTTCTGATTTATCCATCATGGAGATTTGGAGTTGCGAGACTTATATAAAACGTCTAATCTCTGATAAGCTCACACTCAAATATGATAAGTGCTACTTCATTGGTTGTCCTAACAAAACCAAGGCATGTTACTTTTACGACTAGTTCGAGAACAAATTGTTTGTTGCTCGGAACTATGTTTTCTTGAGAAAGACTTTCTTTCCAAGAAGAACAGTGGGAGTAAAAGTACAACTCGAAGAAATTCGAAAATCACAGGAGACTGCTCAACCTGATGAGGAAGAGCAGCGGTTGGATCTACAAAGAGTTGTAGAACCTGCACCTGTGGTGCCTAGAGTTTATAAAAGATCTGGTGAATGTATATTCGATATACATTTAAATGGCGAGTTTCTGAAGAAGTGTCGATCGACACAAAAGTTGCATCGATCGACACAGGTCGCGAACCAAATATTGATTTTGGTTTATGACTTAATTAACTACGGTTTAAATCTTGGTTAATTAGGTCGTGGTAAAAGTATACATATGAGATATGTGTGCGCGACTCTTACAGAAAACTGAAGCTCGCAGATCCGAAAGGATCCGTCACGAACCCGAGAAATATGGATTTCTCGTAACCAATTGCCGTGATCTACTGATCATTGAAAGTGACGGGCCTGCGAATTTTGAGGAAGCAATGATGGGCCTTGACTCCGAAAATGGCTGAAAGCCGCTGAATCCGAAAATGGTTATATTCAGATATACAAAGCTAGGTTGGTGGCAAAAGGTTTCAAGCAAATTCATGGTATTGACTATGAAGAAACCTATTCCCAGACATCATGCTTATGTCCATTCGGATTCTCCTAGCAACCGCCACTCATAATGGTTATGAGATCTGGCAGATGGATGTGAAAACAGTTTTCCTTAATGGAATTCTGGAAAAGAATGTGTACATGACATAATCTGAAGTTTTCATTGATCCTAATGAAGCTAGGAAGATATGCAAGCTTCATCGATCCATTTATGGATTGAAGCAAGCAACTCGGAGTTGGAATCTTCGTTTTGATGAAGAAATCAAAAGGTTTGATTTTATCAGAAATGAAGAGGAACCGAATGTTTACAAGATGACTAGTGGGAGCGCAGTTGTATTTCTGGTATTGTATGTTGATAACATACCACTTCTCGGAAATGAAGTTCCATTGTTTCAGTCTGTTAAGACTTGATTCGAAAGTTGTTTTTCGATAAAATTATGGGAGAAACCGTATACATTCTTGGAATAAGAATCTATAGAGATAGATTGGACAAGCTAATTGGATTGTGTCAAGATACTTATAGTGATAAGGCCTTGCACATGTCCAATATGCAGGATTCCAAGAAGGGCTTCGTGCAAATGACTCTTGGTATTACTCTTAGCAAGACGCAGTGTCTTTCGACACACGCTGAGCAAGCGCGAATGAGGGTCAGGCTACTGCTAAAGGCATTAGATGTCTTAAGATGTGATCTTAATTTTAGTGGGAGTCATTGTTATTAATTTTAGTTATGATATGATGTTCGTATAAACATAATTCGATTATGTTATTGAAATCTGACATCTGTATTATTTAATAATGGTTATTAAATAATAGTCCCAAAGTAATTTATGACATTTTATAGGTCATCAAGTATGTGACTTGATCATGAAACCCTATAGATAATAAATGACATAAATTATGTTGGTCCCTGGTCGAGGTTGTTAAAGTGGGACATTAACAACCGCGTGAGACTAGCATGTGAGGTGACTGATGACTAAGTTTCATGGAGTCATTAATAAGAGTATTAAAGTCAATCACATAGATATGTGTTGGAGAACACAAGATCGACATGACCCACTGATGAGAACTCTACGGGATAGTTATATAAGTGTCATGAGAGTTTTCATTACGACTATAGAGTATAGTCCTTAGACCTGAGTTCATCATGTTTTCTTACATGTGAATTGGTCCGCTTTAACCTTGTCAAACGTCAGCCGTAACTGGTGACTATAAAGGCATTGATTGGGCGTATCATGAAGCGTGTGAAGAGACAGGGATGGAACAAGATGGGATTTGTCCCTCCTATATAACAGGAGATAAATATCTCAGGGCCCATCGAAGATTTGATACTGAGAAATGTGTGGCCACACTCAAACGAGGTGATTGTCAGTCGTTTGTCTTGTCAGTATAAATCGGAGTTCGATGAACATGATCTTGGCTAAATAAGGGTGACACAGATCTTGCCTTATGCCAGATCGAGATATAGTGACGAAAGGATTGAAAGAATAGATGATTCCAGTACAAGTGGGAGATTGTTGGGAATGTCCTGAAATCTATTGTACTTGCTCTAAGTGATAGTTGTATTGTCGAGATGAGACAATCATATAATACTAGGCAGTCATAATGCTTTGCTAGAAGCCACTTATGATCAATGAGTTTAGAACTCATTGCTAGTGTTATATGATCCTACAGGGTCACACACCTAAGCAAACTGGACGTTAAAGACGAGGTTGATCATTAATGTAATGATCTGGTGAATGCATATTTGATATGCATTCGATATCAATGTTCTGGGACAGCATCGATCGTTGCAGAGAGTGCATCGATCGATGCACTCGCGGATTAATCAGATTAATTCGGTTTAATCGTTGGTTAATTCCGTTGTGGTTTAAGCCGACATATATAAGATATATGGTCGACCTAAACTGATCTCTAACCTAATTGACAGCCACCAGAACACAGATAGAAACCTCTGAAGAGATTGGATCTCTAAAGGCACTAGCATCCCTGCTGTTCAGTTTGTGTGCGTGTGGATACCAGTAGAGGCGCAGCATTTGAGGCGCTCTAGATCTCGATTATCTGCAAATCTTCCGCTGCTAATCACCAGGTAATTCTGAGATCCCAATGATTCAATTACATGAACCCTAGATCCTAGGCTTGGAATTCAGACCAGGGTTGCCTAATTGGATTAGGAACTGCTAGAAATTCCTTCACCTCATACTGAGGGAAAATGTTTAGAACTTTCTCTCTGTCCCAGTCAGAGGAGTTAGGGATAAGGAGATCTGAAACTGTGAAATCTTTAGTTGCTTCTGTAGCTGGTCCCATAGGAATTAAGAATTTTGATGTAGATAACCAAGGTTCCTCCCAGACCTTGACTGAAATACCATTCCCAATTGCCCATCCCGTTTGTTTTTTCACCAGATCACGTCCCACCAAAATCCCTCGCCAGCCGTGAGATATATTGGTGGTTTCTTTGCAGTCTATGAAAGCTGTGTCAGGGCAATACTTACCCATGAGAACACGACCTAACAGGGACTCTGGGTTTTGTAACAGTCGCCAACTCAGCTTACCCAAAAGCGCATCATTAAAGAGTTCCACTTCACGAAAACCCAGACCTCCTTGAGCTTTTGACTTTGTCATTTTGTCCCAGGCTACCCATGCCATCTTCTTCCTTTCCGGATTAGCATCCCACCAAAACCTTGTGAGAACCGACTGAATGCGCTTACACATGGAGACTGGAAGCTTGAAGGTTGACATAGCATACGTTGGCATAGAAGATAGAACACTTTTTAGCATCACCATTTTGCCTACCGGATTTAAACGCTGTGTTGTCCAGCTTCTAGATTTCTGTTGAATCTTGTCAACAATACTAGTGAATAGGTCCTTTTTCCTTCTCCCAAAGTGTTCTGGCAGCCCTAGATATTTCCCAGCACCACCCTCCTTGGTGATATTCAGATCTTGTTTCAGTTTCAGTCTTATATGTGCTGGTGTCTTCCTGGAGAAGGTGATTGCAGATTTTTCCTTGTTAATACACTGCCCTGAAGCTAATTCATACTCTCTGAGGATCCCTTGCAGAGCTTTACTGTTCTTGACACTTGTTTTGCAGAAAAACATAGTGTCGTCTGCAAAAAGTAAGTGGTTTATGTAGGGGCTTTTACGAGATACCCGGATTCCTTTCAGAGAGCCACTGGCCTGTGCATTGTTTCAAAGCCCCGATAAGACTTCGCTGCATAGAATAAAAATGTAGGGGGACAAGGGATCACCCTGTCTAATCCCTCTTTCCGGTACTACAGCTCCACGAGGTGAATCATTGATCAAGAAGGAATAAGAAACAGTTGTAATGCACTGCATAACCAGCTCTATCCATTTTTCATGAAACCCCAAATGTTTCAAGACAAGTCTGATGAAATCCCACTCTAGGCGGTCATAGGCTTTGCTCATGTCTGTTTTCACAGCCATTGAGCAATGCTTCTCTGCCTCTGACATCTTAAGATAATGTAGAACTTCATGAGTGATTAAGACATTGTCAGAAATGGCTCTTCCTGCAATGAAAGCCGATTGGTTCTCGGAGATCAGATGTGATAATACCGGTTGCAGCCTTCTAGTGAGCAATTTGGAGATGATTTTGTAAAAGACATTGCACAAGGCAATAGGTCTATAATCTGCCACTTTCCTCGGCCCATGCACTTTTGGTATCAAACGAACATGTGTTACGTTAGCTGATCTTGGGAGAATCCCTGTTTGGAAAAAAGTCTTGACTTCCTTTACAATATCAGGGCCAATCGTATCCCAATTGGTATGGAAGAAACTAGCTGAGAACCCGTCCGGTCCTGGTGCCTTGTCGGCATGGATCGAGAATAGAGCTTCTCGAATTTCTTCGGATGTAGGGTCAGCAATCATGGATTGATTTGTATCCTGGTTGACTTTACTGTGAAGGGCTTTTGCTACCACTTCTTCACGGTTTGCAAGGGAGGAAGTGAAGATGTTTTTGAAATAATCAGAAATCACTTCTGTAAATATTTGATTATTAAAATATTAAAATACATAATAAATTTCACATATAAACAAATGTTGTTCTGCCAAAATATTATAGATATGTGTAACAGAGATTAAACTTATCTTTATATTAATTGGAAAGTGTTTTTGGTCTTATATTCACTCTTAAATTGGTTGATTACTAAGTTACCATTAATGAAATTAGGCTAATTACTATCTTAGCCTTAATTAATATTAATAATTTTTATTTTATATTATTTTAGTGATAAGTATAATCTAATACAAATAAGATGATAAATACAAAAATATTTTGTGTTATAGATTTAGTTATTAATAAATATGATTGTTGTGAATAATAATATTTTATATAATTAAACCGTATTATTTATATAAATTTGAATTTGGATAAATATAAACGTTAATTAATATATATATATTAATGTTTATACATATATATAATTTATATAAAAATATGTTTATAGAGTAAATTTATATATTTATATATATATATATATATATATATATATAATTTTAGATCTTAATTTTTTTTGCTGCTATTATTTTTAATATATATATCTATATATATAAACTTTAAAATATTTTAATAAGAAATTAAATATAATAATATTTATATTATGTATAATTATAATTAATATTGAATTGATGATTTTTATAAATTATTTATTAATTAATATTGACAATTTTTATTTTATATTATTTTAGTGATAAGTACAAACTAATAAAAATAAGATGATAAATATGAAAATACTTTTTGAGTTATAGATTTAGTTATTGATAATTATGATTGTTGTGAATAATAATATTTTATATAATTAAAACGTATTATTTATATAAATTTTGAATTTGGATAAATATAAACGATAATAAATATGTATATTAATATTTATACATATATATAATTTTAATTTATTATAACTAATATAAAAATATTTTTACAGAGTAAATCTATATATATATATAATTTTAGATAATAATTTATTTTGCTGCTATTAATTTTAAATATATATAACTATAAAATATTCTAATAAGAAATTAAATATAATAATATTTATATTGTGTATAATTATAGTTAATATTGAATTCATGATTTTTAAAATTATTTATTAATGGTTGTGCTCGCACATGGTGCGAGCAAATTATACTAGTATTACATTACAACGATAGTTTTCTTAAAATATATTATAAAATTATCTCTAAAATCATGTTCTTACATTAGAATGTGGGTTATGATGTATTAACCAATTTAAATTAATATATTAATCAAACCTGGTTATTAAAGTTTTTAAAACATTTTTTGATGAGTTTAAAACATGCAAATATATTTTAATTTGATAAAATATAAAAAATAAGCAATATTTATATTATTCAAATATATATTAACTCAAAATATGGTTGATTTTTTTTACGATTATATTTTTAACGGGTTGTTTCATAAAATTTGCAAATTATTTATACGACTACAAGATATGTTGAAAAATATATTAGTAAGTTTTAATTATTAAGCATTAAAATAAATTTTACTTATTGGAAAGCGGGTTACAAATATGAATTAATAATTTTTAATTATATAAACATTAAAAATAAAATTAAAACCAATGAAAAATAAAAACACATTATGATGTTGCTACTTTTTGTAAATGTTTATTTATTAAAATATTAAAACACATAATAAATTTCACATATAAAAAATAGTTCTACAAAATATTATAGATATGTGTAATAGAGATTAAATTTATATTACATTACAACAGTTGTTTGTTTTTTGAAGATGTTATATAATTATCTCTAAACCATGATCTTACGTTAGAATGCTGGTTATGGTTTATAATGCGAAATTATGATTTTGTTTTTTATCTTTATGAAATAACTCCTCTCAAATTATATATATTTCATTTAAAAAACATCAAAATCATTAACTCACGCTTATAACACGGATTGAACAATTATAAACAAAATTAGATTGAATAACTAAATAACTAATTAAAAAAATTGTAAAGAAAAATATATCCGCGCTTTTGAAGTACAGGTCAAAATCTAGTTATAGCTTTAAAATACAAACAATACGATATATTGTTAGCGTAAGATATTTTGTATGATTTAATTTTGTAAGAAATTTAAAATGTGTCTAATTTTGTTTGATACAATGAATGACTTAAAATGCATATGTGATGAAACTTTTATATGAACGTGTGAAATTTGTTGTATTGTAAAATGAAAAATCCATATATTTTCACCGCTTTGTAATGAGTATTTTCTGAGAACGACAAAATTTTGGTACAACAATCAAGTAAAATGGTAAGAGTTCGTGGTCTCATACACAAATATAATTCCAACCTTAACTGAACTAATATATTTGTCCCTAAGAGCACCTCCATCGGGAGGTTTTAAGCTCAGGTTCTTAAAAAAATGAATTAAATATTTGTGGGGTCCACACATTTTCTTAAGAAACCGTTCCTTCAGTTGCTTATTTAAGATACGATCCTTACACTATTTATCACGCGTGGCGTGTTGTGATTGGGCCTCTTTTTTTTTTTGAATTTTTTTTTTTTTTTGGACATCTGGAAAAAAAAAAAAAAAAAATTAATAAATTTTTTTTGTAAGGACCCCAATGTGGAGTTTACCGTTGGAGGTGCTCTAAGGACCCTAACCCGGGTTTCAACTAAAGTGCGATTGAGGGGCGACGGTGTAATGCTCCGTAATTAGAGGAATAAAGTGGTAAATTTACTGTAATAGCATAAAAAATAGGAAAATTACGGTAGTCGCATCTATTTTTATGTTAGGAGAAGGTTAATTTTGGAACCATATTACCCTTATTAGTCATTGTTAGGAATTAAAAACATATTACAGAAATCCCATTATTATTTTTTTTCCACGTCAGGCAAAAATCAACCTATTTACGAAAAATGCCACCGCATTTTCGAAATAAATCCGCAAGTATTTTTAAAATAAATTTGCAATCCTTGTTTAGGATTTATTTGTTTTCCAGATTTATATTTACTTTAAAAGAAATCCGCATCCCTTTGTTGTGGATTTGTTTTCTTTGTTCCAGATTTAATAAATCTGTAACATGCGAAAAACTTTTTAAAAATTACTATATTAGCATATAGTGTTGCAGATTTTTATATGTGTTGCAAATTTATTCTTTAATGTTGCAGATTTTTGCTTATTTTGCTGACGTGTCATTTCATGTGTTACAAATTTTCGATTCATTACAGATTTATTTTACAGGGTTTACATAAATCGGGAGATTAGTTATCCCAATTTGTTTCACGTGTTGCAGATTTTTTTTAAATCTACAACACGTGAAAGTGAATTTATTAATTACTGTTTTAGCATTGTTTGTTACAGATTTATCAGTAATGTTGCAGATGTGTTCTCTTTGTTGCAGATTTGTTATATGTTTACGATTTAATACAATGTTGCGGTTTTTTTAAATGAAAATTTCGGAGAGGTTTGAAAATTCAAAAATATTGTTACCATAACTTCCGTGATTTTTGGAGATTTTTTAGGAAACTAAATATTTTCCCTAAATTTTAAATATTTCGTTAAAGAAAATAAGGAAACCGCCACTGGTTTTTTCCTCTACGATGACTTTCATCTTCCACATTGTTTCACCCATCATCATCTACATCATTACATTCATTTTTCTTCATTGTATACAATCTGCTTATCAATTAAATATGGTACAAGTGCTTCTTATTTCTGGTAATTGGAGGTTTGAAGAAAACAAATTGTTTTTTTTTGTTGTTGCTGATGACATAGGAAATAGAGAAGTTGATGTTGACGATAACACATATTTCAACAGATTCAACGAAACAATTTATGAGGAGTTTGGAGTTAGCATTTATGAGGAGTTTGGTACTAAATTTTTTTATGTTTGGTACTTCTAATTGACATAGTTGTGGTGTAATATGTTTTTAAAGACAAAGTTTTAGTGTCGCAGAGTCCTTCAAAAAATGTGTTATGTGACTGAACAAATGCGCAAATTATCCAATAAGACAAAATAAGTCTGCAATAAAGCAAAGTAAATCCGCAACACTTTCAAATAAATCCGCAATACATAGACAAATAAATCCGCAACACATAGACAAATAAATCCGCAACAAATAGACAAATAAATCCGAAACAAATAGATAGTGTCCTTGCGTTTCAACTTTTCTTGTATTTCTCTGTTTCTAACAGAAGGATGAGTCCTGAGATTCTTCAAAACTTCAACCGGTGATGTTCGAAGAGGTGGAGGATAAGCTGGGCATCATGCTTCTCAATAAGCTTAGCGCTTCCATGGAGACCACAAAACACAACACTATGAGCAATAAGCTTAGCGCTTTCTTTAGCGTCAACTCTAATGCAGTCAATAGGTCCATATCCTCTGGTGTTGGAAAAGCCGGAAGTATCATTGATTCAACAAATCAAAGAATGTGGTAAAAATACAACATAACTGCATCGAAAGATAAGCTTACCCTAACATGTTGACTCTTTGAATTGCTTTTACGAACGAAGAGAAGCTTACCCTAACATGTTGACTCATTGAATTGCCTTTATAAACAAATTCTCAGTCTTCTACACCTCCTTGAACCTAAGACCAATTCCAGAAAGTATAATCACTCACGAGAACGGAATCAGGTTACAATACACAAGCATAAAAATGTAATCTGCATACGAAAAAACTAAGCAAGGAAAATCCAAAAATCGCAATTGGTTTTGGAATCCATACCGTTCTTCAGACATAGCGTCGAGTCCTGAACGTTGAGATGGTATAGAATGCCTTGGTAACGGATCTCAGAATTAGAAATCATACTGATGAAGCTCCCTATGAACATATCACCGACATTGTTGCCCAGCGACGGAGAAGGTAAAGACGACAGAGATGGAGATGGAGATATAAGCTACGGCGAGGAAGATTGGGAACTCTCACTCGCCATTTGAGTGGAAAAGGAACAAAGAAAAAGAAGAAAGAATCAGAGCGTGTAATCGATTAGGGTTCGTCAATCATATAGCAGCAACATTGGTTGAGGATAATTCGACAATCATATAGATAACACAAATCATGTTCATTCAAAATCAACGAGCAGAGGAAAAATGTGGTGTTTACGTGAGGGAGAGAGGTCAGCAACAAGAACTGGTTAAAACTGATTTATGGTTAATAGTGGAAGGTGATTAATTAGTTTTTATAAAAATGTTTATATTTTATTAAAATTTTAAATAAAGAATTATGTTTTACAAAAAAAAATATAAGTTAGTAAAGGAAAAAATATTATTTTTAATCACATGAGAATGCTATTCTAGTTGATTTAATATATGGAGATTTGTTAAAAAAAAAAAAAGAGAGAATGCTATTCTAGTAAAATATACTTATCAATGCTAGGGTAGTAGTTAAGCCTAAAATTAGTGCTACTACAAGTAATTTTCACTATTATTCATTAAATTTAAATTAGGATTTAAGAAAATTTGACTATATGTGGGCCACACTAAATATTCTATAATTAATTATTTTACTCAAAAATATATTCATAATATCTTTTAATATCTTTTTGTTTTAAATATAAATATGTTTATATGTTTCTATTATAACAAAATCTTATAATATATTTTTTTCTTCTTAAAAATAATAATTATTAATTTCGTATTTATTATTAAAATTTTATTATAAAATAATTTTAAATGCATTTTCATTTAAATATTTCTTAATTCATGATTTTATTAAAAATATATTCATAATATCTTTTAATATCTTCTTTTTGTTTGAATCATAGATATATATTTTATATTATAACAAAATCTTACAAAAATAATTTTAAATTTCTCGATTTCTTAATAAAGTAATTACTAAATTTTTATTATTTTTAAAATTTATTAAATTACATTTTATATAAAATAAACATAATTTTTATATTTAAACTATTACAAAACAGATTGAAAAATAGATTAACCAATTTTAATTACATATACCATTGAAAAAAATAATTTGCCTACTAGGATACAAGTTAAAAAGATGTATTAACAATTTTTAATTGATATATTAGCCAATTCTGATTATTAAAGTTCTTAAAAAAAAATTTGCATGAGTTTAAAATATGAAAATATACTTTAATTTGATAATAATATAAAAATTAATCAATATTTATAATATTGAAATATACAATACCTCAAATTGTGGTTGATGTTTTTACGATTATAGTTTTTAATGGGTTGTTTCTTGAAATTTGCAAATTTTTTATACGAATACAAGACGTATTGAAAAATATATTAGCCAGTTTTATTTAAAAATTATTAAAAACAAATTTTACTCATTGGAAAACGAGTTACAAAGATGAATTAAAAATTTACAATTATGTAAACATTAAAAATGAACTTAAAACCAGTGAAAAATATAAACAGTGTTGCTACTTTCGTAAATATTTAATTATTAAAATATTGAAACACATAATAATTTCACATATAAACAAATGTTGTTCTACAAAGATTAAACTTATACTAGATTTTGATCCGCGCTATAGAAGCGCGGATTTATATTTTTGTTAACTTTTTTGAATAGTATTTTTGTTATAAATAATTTTAAGCAATTTATTTATTTATAAATTTAAATTTATGATTATTATGTGCGGAATGTCGAAAAACATAATAATTAAGTTGTTTGACTCAGTTTAATTGATAATTCGATAGTTAGAGACAAAATGAGGAAAAACTTTTTCAAATTTTAGTAGTTTTAGTTTATATTATTATTTATTTAATACTCAAATTAAATTTGTTCTTTTGTTTATTTAATAAATGAAGGCAAAAATTTAGTACAAATTTTTAAAAATAGTTTAAAGTGTATTCCAACAATATATTTTGGAATATCTAATAGATTTTAAATATAACTTTATTTATTTGGTATAAAGAATAAAAATTGTTTTATATGTATGTTTTCAACATTGTTATTAATAACATGCCCATAATAAATTTTAAATAGATCAAAATGTTATCTCAACCTATAAGTTTTTTGATGGAGGGGCAAAACATTTTCATGACCCATTAATAATAACTAATATTTAAAAATAAAAAATAAAAATTCAGATCATATATTCTTTAGGGCTTCATGTTCTAACCTTAATATGTCCAATTATTTCTGATTTCCGACAAATCTCAGGTAAAAAATCTGTCTTTTTTTTATATTCATTGATTTGCATCGATTTGGTTGAATCTAAAAACAAAATCAGTAGTTGTCTTTATCGTCGAACAACATCTACTTGCTCGGATTCTCAGTTGCATGTATATAAAATCGATCTAAAACAATTTTTCTTTTGCTATTACGTTTTTGATATGACTCAGGAATATATTTCTTACCTCTTCATCTCTAGATCTTCGGACTTTCGATCGACCAGAACCTAAATAAAAATTAGGGAAAATTACTTATCTAGTATGAAAAAATATAGTTATTATTATAGCAGGATTAATCTTTTGGCCTTGTTTCTCAAGATTTTATTGCCTAAAGTACCCCTATCATCATCTGGAAGGAAAAAAAAATTACAGAAATGCCATTAATTTTTTTTTTCCATGTCAGCAAAAAAATCAAATATTTACGAAAATGCCACCTTCCCTGCGAAATTAAATCCGCAGTCACGTGTTGCAGATTTTTGTGGTTGCGGATTTGTGTGTGTAATTACGGAAATGATGTTACGGATTTAAATGCAAGTGTCGCAGATTTGTTTCTTTGTTGCGGATTTAAAATAAATCCGCGACAAAGGAAATGTACTTTTTTAATTACTAAATTAGTTCGTAGTGTAACAGATTTGTTCCATGTGTTGCAGTTTTTTTTGTATACTTGCGGATTTGTTCGTTTTTGTAAAATTGAGTTCGAAGATTTTTTCGCTAGTGTTGAAGATTTTATTGGGTTTTTACAGTTTTTTCAAGATTTTGCGGATTGTTTATGCAGATTTTATTCCCAGTGTTACAGATTTTTTGTATGTGTTGCAGATTTTGAAAAACTCTGTAACACAGGCAAAAGGCTTAAAAAATTTACAAAACTAGTATTCTAGTGTTACAGACTTAGTTGACGTGTTGCAGATTTAATTTTTGTGTGTACAAATTTTTTTAAATTGATGACGTGGCATTTTTACTCATCTTTTTTTTTATTGCGGATTTGTTATTCTATTTCCTTAAATAGTTTTACCAATTAATTTAAAATTGAAAATATAATTTATCTTGCAAATAATGACTTTTTAAAATTTAAAATATTATATTGTATGAACCTATGTAGGTCAATTTTTTATTTTATTTTAGGTTGTATTATTTTAATATAGTTTTTAATATAAAGAATTTTAATTTTGTTTTTTAAGCATAATAAGTTTACAAAATAAATTTATAAGTTCCAAATTTATTTGATGTGTTAAATAAAATTTTAATATTAAGAAAAGATTTTAAACTTATTATTTTTGAAATTTCAGAATATATACATATATGATTTTAATTATTTTTAAATTGAATTTTTTTCTAAAATCTTTCCTTTTTCGAACCGGCCATGATTTTAGGTAAGTAATTATACCAATTCGACTTATTCTAAAACGGAAACTTGTATATTATTTTAAAATACTACATTTTTATTAAAAAAATCACATACAATTATAAAGTAATTAATTCTCTAAGAATTTTGAATTAATAATAATTTTCTGTAATCAACGAAATAAGTCTATAATTTTTTTAATATTTATTGAGTATAGTTGAAATTTTGGAATATCTATACATAAGATTTTTTTTTAAACGAATTTTTTTTTAAATATATTTCCTTTTTCTAACCACCATTATTTTAGGAAGATAGTTTGGAAGTTTTACTAATTTGAAAAGATCACATTTGGAAAGTAAATAATTAACAATTATGATTGACTTTAATATCTTTAATTTATAATTTTAAAATTTTTAGTTTTTTTTTTAATTTTTTTTATTTCTTAGTTTTATAATTTAATTTTTACTTTTTAATTTTAATTTTTAGTTTTTTTTAGCTTTGTTAATGTTTAGTTTAATTTTAATTTTTAGTTTTTTTGGTTTAATTTTTAGTTTTTAGTTTTAAATTTTTTATATTTATTTTTTAGTTTTCAGTTTTAGTTTTTAATTTTTAATTTTTAAATTTAAATTTTTAGTTTTTAATTGTTAATTTTAGTTTTTAATTTTTAATTTTTAATTTTTAGTTTTTAATTTTTAATTTTTAATTTTTAATTTTTAATTTTAAATTTTTAATTTTTAATTTTTAATTTTTTAATTTTTAATTTTTAATTTTTAATTTTTAATTTTTAATTTTTAATTTTTAATTTTTAATTTTTAATTTTTAATTTTTAATTTTTAATTTTTAATTTTTAATTTTTAATTTTTAATTTTTAATTTTTAATTTTTAATTTTTAATTTTTAATTTTTAATTTTTAATTTTTTAATTTTTAATTTTTAATTTTTAATTTTTAATTTTTAATTTTTAATTTTTAATTTTTTATTTTTTATTTTTTAATTTTTAATTTTTAATTTTTAATTTTTAATTTTTAATTTTTAATTTTTAATTTTTAATTTTTAATTTTTAATTTTTAATTTTTAATTTTTAATTTTTAATTTTTAATTTTTAATTTTTAATTTTTAATTTTTAATTTTTAATTTTTAATTTTTAATTTTTAATTTTTAATTTTTAATTTTAATTTTTAATTTTTAATTTTTAATTTTTGTTTATGATTTTTAATTTTTAGTTTTATTTTAAAAATAAAATAAGATTAATTAGTAGTTTAATCTTAGTGGCAATTTAGTCTTTTTACATACTCATAATACTAACTTAGTAAACTTTTAGTGAAGGATACTAAACTAGTAATTCTAATAAAGATTAATACTAGTTGGAGTAAATTTCATTAAAAATTATTATTTCTTTTTTCTTAAGATTTTTTCTGAGTCTTAGATGCATTTACATTTGTTGTTTTTTTAATAAATTAGCATACTTATATATACTAATTTATCATTTCAGGTAGATTGTTATACTCAAAGAGAAGCCATTCACATATAAACAACTTTTCCTGCGATATGAGGTGGTATGTATTTAAATCTCATATATTTTCTCTGATTTGCTCTCAAAATATATGATTTATTTGCGATTGTGATGGATGGTAAATAAATTATTGATTATGATGTTCTTATACCTACATAGATAATCCTTTGTGTCAATGGTTAGACTTTTTGGTCCTGAGTTTACTTAATGGTGAATGTTAATCGTTTGTTCAAAGGATTAATTTTAGAAGTTGATTTCGATTTGTTAAAAGGTCAATGATCTCATAGCATCTCGCATTAAAAGTTGGGCTACTGGTACCAATCAAACACATTGTATTTCAGTAATGGTTCTCGTCTAAGTATTTAGCTTAGTTATTTGTCTGTTTTTAGATTAAGGTAAAGATATAAGATTTTTTTTTTCCGCCCATTATCTTATTTGCTTGGTGATTTACTCTATTACAGTTTCAAGTACCTGAGTATCAGGCCTACAAATATTATGTTCTACATAATTCTTGAATGTCTAAAGATGTGAGATGTGTTTGCTTATTGTAAATGCACTATTTAATTTAAAAGTACATTACTTAGTTAATAGACAGCCTTAGAATCATTTAGTTTTGTTGAGTCTAAAATACAATACATGGAGTTACAGATGAGATGTGATTGTTGATTGTAAATGCCTTATTGTCTCGACAGCTTAGAACCATTAATTTTGGATTTTGGTCAATATGAAAACATGATACCTTTGATTGTATCTTTGTTGTACGGACTCTTTGATTCTTCACTTGAAATGTTTTCTCTTGAGATAAGATTTTGCATACAAAAGTTGTGAATCCTTAATGGTTCAGTGATAGTTTCTTGCTTCTCATATTATCCTCCGTTATCTTATTTTATTGATAAACTTGTTAATAGAATCTTTTTTTGTTTGTGATTAGGAACCTAAGTCAAGAAGATAAAAGCCGACACTACTGTTGATGATTCATGATGCTTGTTGGAAAATAAGAAAAACCTGCTTTCAAATTGTTTACTAAAGCTAAGTTACTTTTATGTCTTTCAAATTCATATACTTATTTATTAATTACTTATATAATACAACCAAACTGACAGATTTTTCTTGACATGGTGAAGCTGGTACACCAAAAACTGCTTTATGTTGATTAGCTCTTCAAGGAAGCCACAAGTAAGTGATCATATCTTAATTAAAAATAAGGGCGGGTTTATGTTCTTTTTAAAGAAGAATATGTAAAAATATTTTCCTTACATTTTCATCGAAACCTAAAAAGAAAAATATTCTCCAAAGTAATTCATCATATAGCAGAATATACAAAAATATTTTCCTTACATTTTCATCGGCTAAAATGATTTCTAACGTTTCACCGGAATGTGTAGTGTATTGCTTCCAGGAATGAAGAGCTTTGATTTGAATTCTCCATCCCGTTTTGAAGGGCTTGATTTCATCGAGGTTGGTAAGTTTATTATTCATCTTGTTTTAGTCTGCTATTTTCGGAAGTAGTTTTTTTTTGTAGAGATGGGTCGAAAATAATGAATGCTGAAGTAGTATTTATATAATCAGAAAGTTAGGGGATCCATTAGTTATTTGATAGGGTTTTGAATATGGTTAGACTTGATTATGAATTCGAATATAACAAAAAAATAGAAATGTTAAGATTTTGAGAATACATTAGCTGACACAAATTTTATAACTTCGGGATTTAAAAAATATTTAACTATTAATATTTGGTGTAGTTATGAGATATGCATTGGTTTTTTAGATGCAATTAGAAATGAATATCGCCTGAATATCCGATATATTTTATTGTTATATTTAGTTGATTTGTTTGAAATATGATATGGTTGATAGATATAGTTACAAAATATACAATATCTATAAACAACATCGATGCATATAGATTATGGAATAAAATAATATTCAATTTATATTATTTGTTACGATTTATATTATTTGTTATAGAGATATGATTTAGTTGGTAGATATGGTTAGAATTAATCGATTTGTATTATTGTACAAACAAATGGTATGAATTAGGAGCATATTTCATTGTTTTTTTCCATTATTTCGCTGATAGGGAATTAATGTTTCAAATAAAATAGTTATGTTTGATTATTATGTATACTAGTAATTTTTTCCTCCTCCGCGCACTCGCGGGGGTTCGGTTGTAGTAAATGTTTGTTGAACTCTCTATTGTGATGAATCTGCCATACATTTACTAAATTCAAGAGAGTTGGCAGTCTTTGGAATGTGTCTCAAGGAAATTGTTGGGAGAACTGCTTTTCTTCTATAAAGGACTTCTTTTGATGGTGATTATTTGCTCATGGACGTGCTATGTTTGTTACTTCAACTCTAAATTAATTTTTTTGTCTCTTTGTTATTGTTGTTGAACACATCTATTGAATTGGGTTATTTTGTGAATCTTATTTTTTTGTGTATCTATAGTAATTGAGAGTTAAGACATGCTAGAATAAAAAAACATATGCGCGTGTGCGGGGACGAATAATAATTGAAAGTTGCATTTTGGTAATTTATCTCTTTAAAGACTCACTTTTCAAATAATGTTATTGTATCTTATATTTATTGTATACTCTTGTACCGGGTTGAAATAAAGTTGCCACCATCAAGTTTTCTATTGTTTTCTGCTGCCATGTTTGTTTCTCCCGTTTGTGCCTTGTTCTTTGTTGGAGCGCTAACTTCCGTTGTTGCAACACTATCTAATCCTGACTCTATCTATGTGGTATGTTTCCAACATTTCAATGAGATCTTCTCAACATGATTTTATCCAATTTTTTAGTTGATTGCATTTTCGCAAACCTTTCCTCAGATAGATTGTGTTCTTAATATCTTGGAGTACGCGCAACGTAATGTCATCTCAATTTCAGATTGCTTAAAGTTTGTTCCCACTCCACAGCTATATAGTCCCCTCCTTTTATATTCCGTCTCCATTTCAGTGCAATTACTACTACGATTGTATGAGTGCAACAATGTGCATCGGAGCTCATATTTTCCTATATTAAGCATCTCTGTATATCTCAAATTACTATTTCGTAGTACGATCATGATATCCCTGTGGTTGTCATTTTTGTGTGTATTTTGGTTTTCTGTGCACATGTGTTGTAGTGACATAAATACACAAAATACTTATATTCTATTACATAATGTGATGTTGTTGACAAAAACCGTAGGTTTTTCAAAACAAAACTGCAGTAGAACCATGTTTCAGGATAAATGCATTGTAATATTAACATGCCCAAATGTTTACCTCAGATATTTGTTCTCTTTCCCCCCCTTTAGAATAAGCTTCTCGTACTGCAGTCCTTCCATCTCTTTCCGAGCCAGCTTCTTTACGCAAATAATGTTTTCACTAAGCTCTTCGTGGCTGATCTTCTCATATGTTCTCTCCCTTTGATTATAATCTTTCTGGCCCTCTTATTGCCTCTGCAACTCCATGTCAAGATTCCTTCTTTTATTTGTCACGATTTGACTGGCCTTATTTTGGCCATTTCATGCAAAGATAGTTTCTTAATCTCCATGTCGGCTTCAAGTGATTCTTTCTGCATCTTGACACCAGCCAACTCCGTCTTCAAATTATCAATTTGACAACTCGATTTTGTTTCACAACTCCCACATCTTTAAACTTATTTAGTGACAACCAAAAGATCATCCAAATAATACATAATTTAAAATAAAAAGGGTTGGATATAACTAAAATGCGCATGTGGGTCACTGCTGGGCACATAGCACACGCTGAGCATGTTAAGTTCGTAACTCTGTTCTCTCCTCCGATCCTTAACAACAATAGGAAATAGTACTCTGAATATTATCTGTCGACTTTATTGCTATAAAAAGCTCAACGGAATCTGCTAAAGTTGTTACTGTGATCTCATGACGATCACAGCCGTAGGACTCATAGCGTCACTACTACTCACAACATTTAGCATGCCTCAACCGAAAGAGGATGACGACAATATAAAGTACTGATTTGTTCTTTAACAGAAAATAGAATGAACTGTAAAATAGAATATCCACGTGGTCACAAAGCCTCTGTCCACGTCCGAGTCTTTTGCTCCCACACTCCTTCTGATTCTCTGCTCAATCAATCCCCTTGTTTAACTCTGCTTCGCCAATGGTCTTCTTCTTCCTCCTAAAGTAGACCCTTTGCATCGTATCAATACCGCGCCCAATGAGACGCAGCTTGTCCTCAAGCTGAAAATCCGGAAATTGGCGAGATAGCTCGAGTCCGTTAACCCATGAAGACTCATGATCAGGCAGGCCCAACCACTGAACCAACACTTCTAACTGACCCTCATCCGTATATCGAGTAGCTGTCACTGCAGCCGGGACCACAACCAATTCACCAGTGGCTGAGAATGACGTTGGCAATGGAGTAGCTTGTAAGTTAGTTCCCACAGCAGCCTTGAGTTGTGAAACATGGAAAACCGGGTGTACCTTCGAGCCAGCCGGTAACTGCAAACGATATGCTACTGAACCAATCTTCTCCAGTATAGGGAAAGGACCGTAGTACTTCGCAGCCAATTTCTGACATAACCGACGAGTTACTGTCTGCTGTCGAAACGGTCTGAGCTTTAAAAACACTTGCGTACCCACCGTAAACTCTACTGCCCGACGATGTTTATCTGCTGATTTCCTCATAGCATCCTGAGCTCGGCCTAATTGCATCTTCAAATCAGCCAACATTGCATCCCTTTCTCGTAGCCTCTGTTCCAAGTCAAAATTTGTGGTGGAACCCTCTTCAAACGAGACCAACGCCGGGGGATCACGGCCATACACAACCTTGAAGGGTGTAGTCTGCAAAGCTGTGTGAAAACATGTGTTGTACCAATATTCAGCCCAGTTCAAAAACTTACCCCAAGTTTTCGGATGAGCAGAAGCGAAGCAACGTAGGTACGTTTCAAGGCAGCGGTTCAGAACCTCCGTCTGGCCATCACTTTGAGGATGGTACGCGGTACTGTACTTCAACTGTGTACCTGCCAACCGAAAACTTTCTTTCCAGAAGGTACTCAAAAAGAGAGAGTCTCTGTCTGAGACGATGGAATCAGGAAACCCATGTAGTTTTACCACATTGCTTACAAAGACCTCAGCAACATCAGTGGCATTGAACGGATGCTTTAAGCCAAAGAAGTGGCCGTATTTGCTTAGACGATCAATGACCACGAAAATCACATTAGCACCCTTGGAAGTAGGTAGACCCACGATGAAATCCATGCTGATGTGTTGCCATATCTGAGACGGAATGGGCAATGGTTGCAACAGACCAGCCGGAGACAAAGTAGATGTCTTATGCGTCTGACAGATCAAGCATTCCGCGACATACTGCTGTACCGTAGAACGCATATCCTTCCAGTGAAAAGATGCCTGAATGCGTTTCAGAGTTTTAAGTACTCCAGAATGGCCCCCGCTGACTCCATCATGATATTCCTTTAAGAGCAGTGGAATAAAACGCGAAGTAGCTGGAAGAACCAAACGTCGTTTATACCAGACCCTACCATCAATGACAGTGAGACCCTTCTTCACGGGTTCACTGGCCAATATCCTCCGCTTAGTGTTCTGAATGTCCTCATCCTGCTCAATCTCTGCATAAATATCTTGCAGTTGAATGACAGAAGGAACACTTAACGAAAGAAAGAGGCTACTTCCTTGGACTGAATCCGGAAGCATCTGGCGGGAAAGGCCATCAGCCGCCTTGTTATCACTGCCAGGTTTATACAATATGTCAAACTGGAAGCATAACAACCGCGACAACCATCTTTGATACTCAAGAGAGACCTCACGCTGTTCCAACAAAAATTTGAGACTCTTCTGATCAGTGTGAACAATAAAACGTCTACCTGTCAAGTAGTGTTTCCATTTGAGGACAGCCATAACGATCGCCATCAATTCCCGTTCGTAGATCGATTTAAGCTGTTCCCTGGGTGTTAACCCATAGCTAAAGTAAGCAATAGGGCGCTTGTTCTGCATAAGAACGGCTCCCAAGCCAAAACCCGAAGCGTCAGTTTCCACCACGAAGATCTCCTGAAAATCAGGCAATGTGAGGACAGGAGCTTCAACCATCGCTTGCTTCAATAATAAGAAAGCCTGATGAGCTTTGTCAGACCACACAAACTGATCCTTGCGTAACAGGTCAGTCAAAGGCTTAGCAATCTCGCCATAACCTTTCACGAACCGACGATAATACCCCGTGAGGCCCAAGAAACCCCGAAGATCCTTGACAGTTCGCGGTGTTGGCCAGTTAGTCATGGCTGCGGTCTTGGATGGATCTGTAGCAACGCCTGCTGCTGAGATTATGTGTCCCAAATACTCCACCGAAGACTGTCCAAACACACATTTTTTTCGATTTGCAAATAAACTCTGATCTGCAAACACTTGAAGAACCAGGGATAAATGCTCGATGTGCGCTTGCATTGTGGGACTATAAACCAAGATGTCATCAAAAAAGATCACCACGAACTTCCGAAGATACGGCCGAAAAATGTCATTCATAAGACCCTGAAACGTGGCAGGCGCATTCATCAGGCCAAAAGGCATGACCAAGAATTCGTAGTGGCCTTCGTGAGTGCGGAAAGCGGTCTTATCGATATCCGTCTCCTTCATCCGAATCTGGTGGTAACCAGAACGCAAGTCCAGCTTGGTAAAGACAGATGCACCGTGAAGTTCGTCCAAGAGTTGATCAATCATGGGAATAGGGTACTTATCGGGTATAGTGACCCTATTCAAAGCCCGGTAATCAACACAAAAACGACTGGAACCATCCTTCTTGCGTACCAACAGCACCGGACTGGAAAACGGACTGCGGCTTGGTCTTATGATTCCCGACTTCAGCATGTCAGCAACCATGAGTTCCATCGTTTCCTTACTGGCTTGAGGATAACGGTACGGCCGGACCGAGATGGAAGTCACTCCAGCTTGCAAAACAATGGTATGTTCGCGACCCCGGGCCGGTGGTAAACCTGTTGGCACGCCAAATGCCTGATCATACTGCAATAGCACATCATCAAGAGCTGATGGAACTGGTGGGGCAATAACCTGCGAGACAGACAGCTCCAATTCTGCACCATAATCAGGGCAAAGCACTGATCCAGAGAGAGAGTGTAAGGCTAATGCTCGGTTGTGGAGAGTTGAGTCCCCCCGTAGTGTCACTTGTTTTCCTTCGTACGTGAAAACCAACTCATGTAACTCCCAATCTACCACGCATTTTCCCAACTTACGCAACCACTGAATCCCTAGAACCACATCAATGCTTCCCAACTCCAGAGAAACAAAGTCAGTTTGGAAACAAGTACCTTGAATGGAGAAGGAAACCTGTTTGCAAACTCCTAAGGCTTCCACCATAACACCTGTCCCGAGCAACACCTGGAACTTACTGCCTGTTAACAGAGGAAGATTAGCCTCCTGCACCACCTTAGGGGCAATGAAGTTATGCGTTGCCCCACTGTCTATCATAATGATCACATCCCTGTTACCAACTCGACCACGCAGCTTGGTAGTTGTTGGTGTATCAATCCCCATAAAAGTATTCAGAGATAATTCCATGACGGGGTTCTCCTGTTCATCCTCTACTGTCATTTCCTCAAAACACTGCTCATCCAATACTTCCACCTCGTATCCATTAATCACTGTTAAGACCTGCAACGCCTTGTTTGGACAAACATGCGCCTTTGAATACGGACCTTTGCATTTGAAACAAACACCAGCCTTGCGCATTGCATCAAGCTCTGCATCAGTATAGCGCTGCCTGGGACGCTGAAACTCAGTTTTAGGAGTATTCCGATCCACTGCAGGGAACACACGCCCAGATTGTCCAGTACCAGAAGACCAAGTACGAGCTTGTCCATACGCAGGTTTCTTGTATTTGGACTCAGAGTTAGCTGCTTCACCCATAGACTTACAAAACGCACTGCCCTCCATGCCAATAACTGCGGAAATGTGTTGGGTAATACCCTGAGGTTCCTTCATCTTAATCACCTCCCTCATTTCCGGTTTCAACCCATTAAAAAAAATATGTTCTAAGTTGCGTTCATCCACACCAGTAACCACAGATCGCAATTCCTCAAACTCATTCACATACTCAGCAATGGTACCTGTCTGTTGTAACGAGAACAGCCTCTTCCCTGGCTCGTCCTCGATCCGCTGGTTGAATCGAGCCACTAACCTCCGTTTAAACTGTTGCCAATCAGTGAATGGATCGTTCTCCAACTCTGAGTTGAACCAGTGGAGCACCGGACCCACCAAGCTAAGCGAAACCATCTGCAAACGTTCCATCCCGTGAACATTACCAAAACGAAAATACCGTTCGACCTGAGCTATCCACCCAAACGGACTGGATCCGTCAAAAACAGGCATCTCGATCTTTTTCAGCAAGCTGTCACGAGTTTCGTACACAGGCGGAGGCATCGTAAACCCAAAGTTATGGAACCCAGACTCACGGTGGCCCGATGATTGAAACTGCGGATCGTCGTCATGATCCGTCGCTTTGCCGTGAGGTTTCGGTATTTGTGAACTCACATCCATACGATTCAAAATCTGGGTCAGTTGATCGAAGCGACGATCCAAAGCATCGAAGCGAGTATCATACGCAACAAAACGCTTCTCGATAAAACCCAGACGATCGGAAACGAGCTCCGTTGATTTCTTCAGACGACCCCACTCCACCTTCAAAAACTGCAAATCCTGCGACAACTCAGCCATCGTGTCATCATACTCAGGTGACGTCGCACCGGAATCCTCCCCAGAAGCCATCGTCAATCGTCAGTCAGAGAATCGCGTGAGATGGCTCACCGCACCAATTTGTTAAGTTCGTAACTCTGTTCTCTCCTCCGATCCTTAACAACAATAGGAAATAGTACTCTGAATATTATCTGTCGACTTTATTGCTATAAAAAGCTCAACGGAATCTGCTAAAGTTGTTACTGTGATCTCATGACGATCACAGCCGTAGGACTCATAGCGTCACTACTACTCACAACATTTAGCATGCCTCAACCGAAAGAGGATGACGACAATATAAAGTACTGATTTGTTCTTTAACAGAAAATAGAATGAACTGTAAAATAGAATATCCACGTGGTCACAAAGCCTCTGTCCACGTCCGAGTCTTTTGCTCCCACACTCCTTCTGATTCTCTGCTCAATCAATCCCCTTGTTTAACTCTGCTTCGCCAATGGTCTTCTTCTTCCTCCTAAAGTAGACCCTTTGCATCGTATCAGAGCACCGCCTGAGCATTCTTCATAATTGTCATCATAAGCCTCTCTTTGAGCTTGAGCCTTCTCATCTCATCCTCAATGTTCACATCCTGCAGCGTCGTCTCTTCGCACTCATGTATTTATGTCGTTCGGAGCTGCATTTGGCGGCTTTGGCAAAACCACTTCATGTCAAGCGTGTGAGGAATAAAAAATTATCTAATGGCTACATAAGCAATGACATATGGCCAACCTGTGAACATATATGAAATACTTCCGTCCCTTAAGATACATTTCTCTGACGTAAGAATCCTCGCCTTGTAATGGTTTTGGTGCAGTTGCAGAACATAGTGATGATCAAAAGTAGCCAAGATGAAATGTAGACTTTTCTACCTTATTAGGTGCATACTGTTCTAAGAAAATATAAAGAGCTATTTCTGAAGAATCTTACTTGTTAGGACATATCTTCACATCGTCTTCAGTTGGCCTTAGGATCAAGTCAACGAAATAATTAGAAGAAGCATTCGATGGCAAAGGAGGTGGGCTAGCATCAACTTCCCAGATCATGTTTCTAGAGACCATGCGATTCAGTGCACCAAGGTTATTTAATTGGACACAGAAAAACATAATTTCATGAGCATACAAAGGAAAAAATATAGACACATACTTGAGGAAAGCATAGTGGAATCCCTCCACGGATTGGTTTTGGAGGCTTGAATATAGCCTGCACAATGCATAGCACATGGTTTCAGAGCTCTAATTCTAGGAGGTCATACATTCACTTAACCGCTTCGTAAACCAAATTATGTCAAAGATTAAAGCATTTTAAGCGGCTGGAAAATCAAAAAGGTAAATTTGGAAGACAAGACAAGCATATCTTATGAGGTACAACCCATTACACTTTGAACAACATATTCACGACGCCTCCGGCTCCTTTTCCTGCTGCTACCACATCATAAAAGAAACAAAATTAAACCTTTATAATCCATTCAAAGACAGTATCGAATAATGAGATGAGAGAATACAAAGGCACTATTTTTGTTGTGATGACCGTCCGAGGTGGAGATCTGCGTACAGAGGAAGCGGGGATGGCGACAAAGTCAACTTGGGCCATGCGAGGAAATTAGTTGGCGAAGATTGAGATAGACCAGTGATCTGTAGAGAGAAGTAATTGTGGAAGGTGTGATGGTGGCTCATCGATCTGTAAATGGTTATTTATGGAGGAAAATGGAGGCTTAGCAGAAACGTGTGGGAGTCGAAAGGTAAGGTAAATTGAATGGATGAAGATTGTAAAATCTGGACGAATTGATTGACATGCCATATCAATGAGAAGCGGCTATTCAGGTACAGAGGGAGGGAGGAGAAGAGTCGGAGTAGAAAACACACTACGTTAAGCATAATAAGAATATGGGCTAGGTTGGGCTTATGATTTGTATGTTATAAATAATTGAAAGGCCCGTTCCTAAAAAGGAAAAAATGGACACGTGGCAGCTATAGGGAGAGAGTGGTTTCTTATTATATATAAGATTTAGCGTATAATTACAAAATATTACAATTTTGGTAGATGTGTCTAGGAATAGAAATATCTCCAAGAGATAGGAACCACTAATTAGAAAATCCAGTATTTGTTTTGTGGTTGTTTTTGGCGATTTGAAAACCAAGATCTACCTCTTTAATCAAAATTAGACCGGGTTTATATTGCAATCTGAAACTGGTTTGGTTTCATTACAATATGTCTGTGTTATAAGATTGCCCTTATTTCACAGCATTTCTCTTTATGAACATATAATTTCAGCCGATCTGTAGATGTATGTTCAAAGATTGCCCAAGGGAATTGATTTCTGGAGATGTATTTGATTTTGCTTAGATTCTATTTGTATAAGGATGGTCTTGGACAGTTGGTGATCAATTCAGTTTAGCTAAGGAACATATGTATATAAAGACTTTATTTGATATACTAGACGGCTTTTTTTGGTTCATATAATATTAAGTTTCTTATTAATTATATACATCGGAAAGATGTTGATAAATTTGGTTTAGATGTTTATGAACATTAGGAACATATTAGTTCGGTTTGGTTTACAATTTAGGTGTATCCCAACAAAGAAAGGAAAAAAAAAATATTATTTGGATGGATTCATTTGAATTAATAAAAATGGATACCCAAGATTTATTTTAGCTGAGCCACATATTAAACATATATATCAGTGGTATCCTGCGAAATTTTTGTTGGTGTGACTAAAATGTTTAATACAAAAATACCCTTAATGAATTCTCAAAATATCAAATAAAAACAGTGGCATGAAATATCCCACGTGAATCCAATGACAATTTTAAAAAGGGTCACCTGTTTTAATAGTATAGATTACATTATAATGATATATTTCTTATGATGTTTTAATATATTATAAAATTATCTCTAAAATCATGTTCTTACATTAAAATGTGGATTATGACGTATTAACCAATTTAAATTAATATATTAATCAAATCTGGTTATTAAAGTTTTTAAAACATTTTTTTATGAGTTTAGAATATGAAAATATACTTTAATTTGATAAAATATAAAAAATAAAAAATATTTATATTTATATTATTCAAATATATATTAACTCAAAATATGGTTGATGTTTTTACGATTATATTTTTAACGGGTTGTTTCATAAACTTTGCAAATTATTTATACGACTACAAGACGTGTTGAAAAATATATTAGTAAGTTTTAATTATTAATCATTAAAAATAAATTTTACTCATTGGAAAGAGGGTTACAAAGATGAATTGACAATTTTTAATTATATAAACATTCAAAATAAAATTAAACCAACGAAAATATAAACAGATTATGATGTTGCTACTTTTGGTAAATGTTTATTTATTAAAATATGAAAACACATAATAAATTTCACATATCAAAAAAATTGTTCTACAAATATTATAGATATGTGTAATAGAGATTAAATTTATATTACATTACAACCGTTGTTTTTTTTGAAGATATTATAAAATTATCTCTAAACAATGATCTTACGTTAGAATGCTGATTATGATTTATAATGCGAAATTATGATTTTTTTTGTTTTTTTATCTTTATGAAATAACGCCTCTCAAATTATATATATTTCATTTAAAAAACATCAAAATCATTAACTCACGATTTATAACATGAATTAAATAATTATAAACAAAATTAGATTGAATAACTAAATAACTAATTAAAAAATTGTAAAGAAAAATATATATGCGCTTTTGAAGCGCGGGTAAAAATCTAGTTATAGCTTTAAGATACAAACAATACGATATATTGTTAGCGTAAGATATTTTGTATGATTTAATTTTGTAAGAAATTTAAAATGTGTCTAATTTTGTTTGATACAATGAAAGACTTAAAATGCATATGTGATGAAACTTTTATATGAACGTGAGAAATGTGTTGTATTGTAAAATGAAAAATCCATATATTTTCACAGCTTTGTAATGAGTATTTTATGAGAACGACAAAATTTTGGAACAACAATCAATTAAAATGGTAAGAGTATTGCGTGGTCTCATACACAAATATAATTTCAACCTTAACTGAACTGATATATTTGTCATTAAGGACCCTAACCCGGGTTTCAACTAAAGTGCGATTGAGTGGCGACGGTGCAATGCTTTGTAATTAGGGGAATAAAGTGTGATTGAGTGGTGATATTACTATTCATTTTTCAACTTTTTTTTGCTCGGATCTTAGTCGGCAAACACTTTCTCCGGTCATCTTGACCATGGAACCGCCTGAACAGATACATGAAAGCTCCCCTCATGGAATCCAAACTACTCCAAACCTTCAACTTTCCATTAATCTACCACCACACGATCCCTTCAAGCTGTCCTCTACTGAAAATAAGACAGGTTTGGGCAGAATCAACAGAGATGATTTGTAGCCGGACAAGGAGGAGTTTCCTCAGTTGATAAGTGCAATCAAATCGATTTCTTCTCAGGATGGAATCAAGCGTTCGACATGGGCGGGGGTGATAGGATCAGAGTTTTAATCCCTAGATCTACACTGCAAGTGCACATACGTGAACTAGTAGTATATAGGGTATCGAATCCACAGAGACTCTAGACTCTTGCGATAGATTATAGAATGTCAGGTTAAGCTAAATATTATCTATGTCTAACAATCCTAGCAAACCAACTTTCGTTGCGAATTCTAGAGATCCTAAACATGCATTAATCTCAAGTTCTTTCGTTCACAATTCTCCTAAACCAAATTTCTTTGCGAATAGTCAAATTGCTCATCTAGGTTCTTTCTAGTTAATTAACCAACTGTCGTTGCGAAAATCAACCTAACATCATAAATCTGGGTAGCTACTTCAGATTAAGCAGTAAGAACAACCCTAGATGAAGAACTAACATATATGAATCCCTACAGATTGATCAACCTATAATTCCATGAAATCCCTAATGAGAATCCCTAAACCTAACATGTAAACTACTCAGACATGATCATCGAAACATAAGACATCATGAATAGAATACTGAATATCATAAAACAGAATAAGAAGCAGGGGTTCGAAATCTTCTCTCTGTCGAGTATCTGATCAGCCCCTAAAACTCTCTGAATGTAAAATAAAGCATAGCCTAAACAATGTCTTAAAAACCCTAATATAATGATCCAAGCTCGGCTGGGGCTTCTTTGTAATTATGAGAAACTTCTGGGCAAAAGTACAATATCCAAACTCTTGATAAAACAGCCGAGAAAAGCCTGATCCGCATATGCATCGATCGATGCCACAAGTGTGTCGATCGATGCAAGTATCAAATATCGACAGTGAACTCTATCTCTCGGGTTAAATCTCCAAAATGCTCCAGAATGCGCCATAATGTCCAAATCCGCTCCAAACGTGTCTATACCTGAAAACATAGATAATAGGACTTCAAAGACTCGAAAAGACTCGATAAAAAGACATATACCATGGTTAAAAACCCTAAAATCCATGGTATATCAACTCCCCCACACTTAGCTCTTGCTTGCCCTCAAGCAAGTAAAGAACCAAAGTATAAGAAAAGAGGTTTGAAAACACAGAAACTCATTTCGTCCTAGGAACTTTTGCATTCACATTCACTTAGTAAACCACTGAAAACTTTCCTACAGAACTCAAGACTGCAATATACTTCCCCCACACTTAGCAACTGTCCCAAGTAAACTCCACAATCAAGTTAGGACATTCAAGTTCACCACACCAGTCTCTGTATACAATTAGGCGCAGTCTCACAGAGGGATTATCGAATCAAAGGACACATGTACTCAACCTATTCAGTATCTGACCACCAAACTGTCGGTTTCTGGTTTCTTTCTTTTCCCTTTCTCCCTTAGCACTGATTTTTCCCCACTGGGTATCATTTTATTTTTTTTCTATCAGTGCTCTTCCCTTTTTATTGGGGTTTAACTTTGGATCTTTCCATGGATACACAGGAGGTAATAGGGGTCTCTACCACTCCCGTGACCACTTTGAAGCTACTAGCTTATCCTCGGTTTTTATCTTTTTTTTTTTTTTTACTTTCAAGGGAGGGGAAAATCAGAAACCATACTTAAGAACAGGATCACAGGCTGTGCCAAACACATCAAAGGAATCCGACCCAAAGATTACCAAGCCCCTAAGTGAGAAATTAAAGTCAAGATTAGTTTAAGACTAGTGATGGATCCTCTGAATACCTGGTTAGATATGAGTGTCCTTGGTAAGCTGATCCGTTTGGGGTTTTCTAATAGTCATAGAGGTCCTGCAAGTCTGTCCAATGGTCACTTAGTTCCAGTTCCAGCGAAAAATTTCCTCGAAAAATCATAGTTTCATACACATTTTGACTCAATAAAACAGTTTTGAAAGACATGGGACTGACACTAAGAAAAGAGAACACGATGTCAGTAACCACCTCCCCCACACTTAAAACACACTGTCCCCAGTAGTGTCAAGCTAAGGCTCGGTGAGAACAAATAATCAAATTGAAAAGAGTCTGAAAAATCCAGAGTTACGTACCTCTCGTCGCACTGTGTCGATCGATGCTCATGACTGCATCGATCGACACAATTCACATTTGCTCAATTCATTCGTGTGTTCGCTCTGTGTCGATCGACACACAGGACCGTGTCGATCGATGCTAGGCGATTTCTGACCTATTCTCTCGTCTGAAAACACAAAAACGAAAAATCAAAGTAACAAAGACCTAAAAATGAAAAATAAAAACGAAAACTGACTCTATAGTGGGTTGCCTCCCACTCAGCGCTTGTTTTTAGTCATTAGCTTGACTATGGGATAGAGATCGGACTTATGGGGGATTCAACAGAGACTTGGAATGTCTCTGTGAATGTCTCTTCATCCAAGGTGGCGTATAAGCATTGTGTGCATGAGACTGACCGAGGAACTTGAGAACAACAGCAAGGTCATGTGGAATATTTCGTTTCCTGACTCTATTCCCTGCAAAATCAGCATTAGAGTTAGCATGCTTAAAGTCAGAGAATGCAAACCTTTGCTTGATCAGATGTGGCTTAGATGTGATGTTTGGAGCTTTCTGCTTAAGAGTAGGTGCATGCTTTGAAGATGTTAGAACATGCTCAGCAGGAATTGCCATCTTCTCCTCTCCAGGATCAAAAACTAATGTCTCACTCTTCTGTATTTCCTGTCCATCCTCAATGCTGAATGTTTGACCAACAATCTTTGGCTTACGCAGCATATCCATCTCAAAGGGTATAAGCTCATCTCCCAGATGGAGATCAATCAGACCATGCCTCACATCAATCTTCGCACCAGCTGTGGCTAAGAAAGGTCTTTCCAGTATTACAGCATCATCCAGCTCACTATCGTATTTAAGCACCACAAAATCTGTCGGAACTAGGTAGTTTCCAACTATGACTGGGACATCCTCAAGAACTCCTTCTGGAATCCTTCTTGACTGATCAGCTAGAACCAGAGAGGTCCTAGTGGGTGAAAAATCTGTCATCCCCAGTTTTTTTGCCACATAGTGTGGCATGAGATTTCTAGCAGCTCCTAAATCACACAAAAAGCGCCTGAAACTATCCTCAAAGATGGAACAACTCAGCACAAATACACCAGGATCAGATAGCTTCTTGGGGATTTGAGTCAGCAACACATCACTGACTTGTTTAGGGACCACTATCACCCAATCTTTCAACATTTCGTCCATAGGCAGCATCTTCTCCAAGTATCTCTGCACACAAGGGTGATATGGTGGATCATCAGGATGTGGATCTTCTTCCAACTTCTCATCCATCACTTCCAGCTGTCTGGCTTCATCAAGTTCCTGTTGAGACATTTCAAACACCTCAGGGAAAGGCGTAGTAGGCTTGGGAGCCTTCTCTTCAGCAGTACCACGAGAAACAACCGAGTATGATTCCTCACGATATGCAACGATCGATGCGTTTGGTGCAACGATCGATGCATTTGGTGCAACGATCGATGCGTTTAATTTATCACAGATTCCAGCCGACACTTTTGCTTCAGTCTCGGATTGTTCAGCCTCTTCCGCGAGTTCAGCTGTATGAAACTCAAATTTCTCTCCTTGGTTTGACCCATCATCAATCTGAACTGTGCAAGCTTTGATGTGGGTGTCCATAACATTATTTCCCTTAACTGAGCCTGAAATTTGGTTCACTTGTGTATACAACTGCTTCACATGTGTATTTAAGGATTCAAACTTCCCATTCAGATTTTCATACACAGCATCCAGCATCCTGTTGAAGTCTACAACAGTCTTAGTCTGATCCTCTAGCAACTGCTCTATCATTGCTTCCATCTTGCTCTCATAAGCACTAGCAGCAGGAGGTGTCTGATATGAGAATGATCCATAAGTCCTCTGATAAGAATTACCTTGCTGAAAAGGTTTCTGAAATCCAGCAGTCTGTCCATATCCAGAAGAGTTCTGGTTGCTTGTGAAAGCACTCTTCTATCCACCATTAAAGAACTTGTTACCTTGCTGATTTCCAAAACTGTTTCCTTGAAATCCAGAGCCACTGATGTAGTTCAATTCCTTTTCCTGTCTTTACAGTAATTGCTCCATCATACTTATCAGCTTATCAGACTGCGTATTTTGAGGAGGAACAGGCTGATATGATGAAGATTCATAATCTCTGGTGAATGAATAAGAACCATAGTCTTTGTAGAATGAGTTATTCTGCTGATTTTCCAAGATCCGTTCCATCATTCCCATTATCTTACGTGATGCGTCGATCGATGCAAAGTAGTGTTGATCGATGCTAATCGCGAGCAAGTGTCAATCGATGCTCAGGTGGTGTCGATCGACGCAAGACGATTCTGGTCGTACCTAAAACGCAAAAAGAAAAGAAAAATCAGTAAAAAAAAAAACAAAAACGAAAAACCTAGTCTAAACCCTAAGTTCAAATCTATCGAAGACTCAAAAGAGTCCCCGGCAACGGCGCCAAAAACTTGATAGGATCAGAGTTTTAATCCCTAGATCTACACTGCAAGTGCACAGACGTGAACTAGTAGTATATAGGGTATCGAATCCACAGAGACTCTAGACTCTTGCGATAGATTATAGAATGTCAGGTTAAGCTAGGTAGCAATAGAGAAAGCAGTAAATCAAACAGCAGAAAAGTAAATAGATCGGTTTGTAAGCAAGAAGCGAAGGCGTCAGGTCAAGGGAGTTCTCAGGAAATCAGGAACACAAGCTAATCAATCAATCGGGATTTAATTAAGAACTGTTCTAGAACTGGAATCACAGAATTATAACAGACCAACTTTCGTTGCGAATATTATCTATGTCTAACAATCCTAGCAAAAACCCGTTCGTTGCGAATTCTAGAGATCATAAACATGCATTAATCTCAAGTTCTTTCGTTCACAATTCTCCTAAACCAAATTTCTTTGCGAATAGTCAAATTGCTCATCTAGATTCTTTCTAGTTAATTAACTAACTGTCGTTGCGAAAATCAACCTAACATCATAAATCTGGGTAGCTACTTCAGATTAAGCAGTAAGAACAACCCTAGATGAAGAACTAACATATATGAATCCCTACAGATTGATCAACCTATAATTCCATGAAATCCCTAATGAGAATCCCTAAACCTAACAGGTAAACTACTCAGACATGATCATCGAAACAGAAGACATCATGAATAGAATACTGAATATCATAAAACAGAATAAGAAACAGGGGTTCGAAATCTTCTCTCTGTCGAGTATCTGATCAGCCCCTAAAACTCTCTGAATGTAAAATAAAGCGTAGCCTAAACAATGACTTAAAAACCCTAATATAATGATCTAAACTCGGCTGGGGATTCTTTGTAATTATGAGAAACTTATGGGCAAAAGTGCAATATCCAAACTCTTGATAAAACCGCCGAGAAAAGCCTGATCCGCATATGCATCGATCGATGCCACAAGTGTGTCGATCGATGCAAGTATCAAATATCGACAGTGAACTCTATCTCTCGGGTTAAATCTCCAAAATGCTCCAGAATGCTCCATAATGTCCAAATCCGCTCCAAACGTGTCTAGACCTGAAAACATAGATAATAGGACTCCAAAGACTCTAAAAGACTCGATAAGAAGACATATACCATGGTTAAAAACCCTAAAATCCATGGTATATCAGGGGGCAGTGATAAAATGTCCTTCTATGTCAAAGCACAACATCGAGATAACAATGGTGGATGGTTCTGAAACTATCGAAATTCCAGAAGAAGTTATTGACCAATATACTCCTCTGTAGGAAGATTTTGTGGTGGGGAGGTTTTTGTCAGCTGCTCCCAATGTGGCAAAAATCCACATGATAGTTAATAAAATTTGGCCTTTGAAAGACAAATAAAATTGGATCGACGTTTATGTAGTTGATGCAAAGACAGTTCGATTTAGAATCAAGGATCCGCAAGCAAGATTTAGAGTGTTAAGACGTGGGATGTGGAACATCACTGAGATACCAATGATTGCATCGAAATGGAGGCCGGTTGAAGAAGATGATCAACCTGAAATCAAAACCATTCCAATGTGAGTTCACATGAAGAATGTCCCTTCTTCTTTGTTCTCATGGGAGGGTTTGGGTTTCTTTGCTAGTGTGTCAGGACGTCCTGTTCGACTGCATCCGAATACGAAATTATGTGCAAATTTTGAAGTAGCCAAGGTCTTTGTGGAAGTGAATATGGCGAAAGAGCTTCCAAAATCTCACAGATACAAATAAAAATCTGGTATTGATGTTAACATTGAGTATATCTACCCGTGGCTCCCTGCTCGGTGTGTATTATGCTCGAAATGGGGACATAGTGAATCAGTTTGTTTGATCAAAGGAGGTCAAAAATCTCCGAAGAAGTTAGCAACAGTCTCTGATCCTCAGAGCAGTGGGGAGATTGCGACAAATTTGAGCTCGCATAAGGGAAGCTCTGATCTAAATTTTCGGCTTATGAGAAGCCAATCTTCATAGAAGGGGGAACTACATCATCTTCAAACAGATGACTCATGTTTGAAACCGATCTATCTGGAAAAGACAGAAAAGGCTTTGTCTCTTCCCGAAATTGTGGCGACTACTTCGGTGGATCTAGAACAGGTTCTGCTGCTTCCTGAAACTATGGAAACTGCTTCAGTTGGTTTGTAAGTGGAAGAGAAAGAAGAGGTCTTACCTTTGAATACAGTCTCACCAGCAAAAATTGGTCAGCCATGTGACAAGATTATCGCTGTAGAAACTATGATCTCTCCATCACGGTTTTCAATTCTATAAGAAGAAGAAGAATATGAATGTGAGGACGAGGGTGAGATGGCGAATAAGGGGTGTATATGAGAAGTCTGAATCACAAGAACAAGAGGAAGGAGAAATTTTTCAAAAGGAGGATACATTTGTCCAAGATAAGCCAAAGGAAATACATGCTCGTACCTCTTTGCGCCCAATGAAAGGTACAAATAGATATCTTCAGGCTACCTACACTTCTACTTCAAAGGATTCCAAAAAGCCCAAGGGTAGATAATATGTCTGGATTCTTTTGGAACATACACGGTTTTAATAAGTCAGTAAAGAATACAATTGTGAAGCAATGGGTAAATAGTGGTCAGTTTGAGTTTGGTTGTTTGCTGGAGACTCGGGTCAAAGAAACCAAGTTTCAGAGAATTGCGTCTTCAGTGTTCTCAGGTTGGTCTGTTATGTCGAATTATGAGTATGGTCGTTTAGGCCGCATTTGGGTTGTCAGGAAGGATAATGTTAGATTTTCTCCGGTCTTCAAGAGCAGTCTTTTAATTACCTGCTCAATCAAATTAGGAGTGGAAGAGGAGTTCTTCTGTTCTTTTACCTATGCGTCCAATTTTGCAGAGGAACACAAAGAGTTATGGAACGATATTCAAGATCATTTCATGTCTCCTCTGTTCAAAAATAAAGCATGGATCATTGTAGGGGACTTTAACGAAATTTTTGATGGTGATGAGCATTCAAGTTTTGAAACTTCTCTAACAATTGGTCAAGGTACAAAAGATTTTTAGGAGTTGGTGAATAGATGCTCTTTATTGGATATGCCTTACAATGGTCCACAATTCACTTGGTGTAATAAACTTGGGGGGGGGGGGGGGTTTGATTTCGAAGAAACTGGATCGTGCACTCATAAATAATCAATGGTTGTCGTCCTTCCCTAACTCATACAACGTTTTTGAAGATGGTGGTTGTTTGGATCATCTTCGTAGTCGGTTTCATCTTTTATCTGAAGCTTCATCTGCCCATAATCCATTTAAATTTGTTAATGTGGTTGCTGATCTAAATGAGTTCATTCCCACGATGGAGGGGTTTTGGAGCAACACAGTCCCGATTTTTCTATCTACATCTTCCTTATACATATTTTCCAAGAAGCTTAAAGCGCTTAAACAGGTGATAAAGTCATTAGCCAAATCAAAGATGGGTAACTTGTCTAGAAGAGAAAAGGAAGCTTATGACTTATTATGTGAGAAACAAGCTGAGAACCTCCAAAATCCTTCTCAGAGCTGTAGTGGCGGAAAGTGAAGATTTTGAGAAATGGGAATTCGTTGCGGGTCTGGAAGAGAAATTCTTACAAAAAAAATCACTGGCTTGAGCATGGTGACAAGAACAATCGAATCCACTATAATGTTGTGGTGGAAAGGAAAGTTCGAAATTCAATCTGTGAACTTGCTTGTAGTGATGGCTCTGTGTTAACAAAATGGGAGGATATTAAGAAAGAAGCTGAGAGGTTTTTTATGGGTTTTATGCAAATGTTTCCTACTGATTTTGAGGGGATTTCAGTGGAAACTTTGGAAGAGCTTCTAAGCTTCTGATGTTCTGCTCTGGACCAACGGATTCTGACAAGATAGGTCACAGAAGAAGAGATTAAGGGCGTTTTATTTAAGATGGAAAACAACAAGTCCCCGGGTCCAGATGGTTTCATTATGGAGTGGTGGTGGAGGATCATGATGGATAATGATGGAACTAAACAACTAAGGATCACGATCATACCTTGCAGCGAGCTGACACAAAGACATAGCCAAGTCGCTGTGAGGAATGCCATGAAGAAGAATCCAGAAGCGGCCTGTGGAGCGGCACTGGGAAGCCGCTGTGAAGAAAATGCTGGAGCAGGTTCGTGGAGTGGTTCGAAAGGCCGCTATGAAGATTTGGGACAAAACAACGAGAGTCGCAGCGGGTGCTGAATCCCGCTGCGAGACAAACCAGCCACAACGGCTTGGCACATCAGGTTTATAAGCCCGCAGCGACCCCTACTTTTTTTCACATCCTACTTTTACTTTTGGCTTGTAGACCCTCCCATGTATTGTGGTCTTTGTTCTAACGTTGAACGGGTGATGACCGCGGCGATTTTGTGCGAGTAGGCCATTAAAATCGACAAGCCGTATTTTGAAGAAACTCGGCCGAGTTTTGTCCGCCTAGCCACCTAACTAAGAAAATCGCCCGTTTATTATAAAAATCGCAAAGCCCAGATAGTCAACCAAATTTCTTTTTGCCCAAAATTATGGTATTGGGCCAACAAAGCCCATATAGTGAGGGAAGGATTCGTTATCTGTCGCCAAAATCGATCGAAACATTGGTTCTCACGGATCAAAATCAGAGTAATTGAGAGAGATGAGAGGCTTACGGTTTAGCCTTGAAGCCATTGATGTAGTTGGATAGAGATGGAAGCTTTTAATGGTCTATGTGAAAGATGATGCGATTAGAGAAGGAGGTATATGACGACGTTAACGACGATTGGGAAGTGATGCCGGAGGAAATGGTGGTTGGATGGAGAGGTCATGTGTCAGCGATGGAAGAGAAGACGCTTTAATCGGTGGAGAGAAAGGAAACAGACAAAATAGGATGTAAGAAGAGAGAGAGTGGAGAGAGGTAACGGTGGTGGAAGGTGGAGAAAAGATGCTTTAAGAACTCTGATTTTATTATTATAGGGAAGGTGTTATGCTTACAATTTGGTATTCAGAATACATATTTATATAATATGATACAGATACAGTGTATAAAAAACTATATAAATAATAAAAAGTATTATATGAGGTGCTTCAACCAGTAAACCGGTTTTTGAAAGTTGTTCGATTAGGTTTGGAGATTTTATTAAAATTTATATGTGAATTGATATATGGTATTTTTATGAATTTTAAGAAAATATATGCATTCTAACTTTATATTTTGTTGGATTATATGTAAAAATGTTTTAAAATATTTAAATTATTAGAAAAAATTCCGTTCCGAGTACTCCCCGAGTTTATTCCGATTTTTTGGTAACTCGCTAGGCCCAGATCGGCCGCGTGTATACCGCCTAGCGAGTTTCCGAACAAGGATTGTGGTCGACAAAGCCACTTGATTTTTCCCTATTTAAAGGCTCTTGATGTGTTAGAAGAGCCATCACTCATTCTTGTAATCATCTACTTCTAAAACATTTAGTTTTCTTTGATCTTTTATGCAATATAGTTGTGTTCTTGAGTTCTTCTTATAGTTCTTATTATTTCTTTCATACTTGATCATCTAAATCATGTTTTATTTTGTTATTATCATGGGTAGTGAGTAGTTCTTCATAAGTTTATACGTTTGAGTAGGTGAGAGTGATCCAATGATGGTTTAGAATGTTTTAAACTTGGAAATCTTGTTTTCTTACTTGCTAGAAGTTCTTAATGCTAGAATTGAAGTTGCAAATTAATTTCTTGATCTTAAATATTTATGTCACTGAGAAGTGTAGATTAATGTTTGAAAATATATCAAGTAATTTACATATTTAACCAATGAGAATTGATGTTTAAGGTGTTTAGTGGTAATAAGAAATTGTTCATAATGCATACTTATCATGAAATTGCCAATGAAAGTTGATGTTAATGCTTGATAGGTATATTGCTATTATCATGAGAATGGAGTAGCTGATATGTTGTTCTTGGCCTAAAAAATCATTTTTTTTGTTGTGGATACTTTTGGATTAATCATTGATCATCCAAACCAGAGATCTCAACCCCAAGAACTTAGTCTTTAATCAATTGTCTTAATCTCTTTACTTGCTCTGTTTTACTCTGTTTTTTACCACCATTGAATATTGCTAAAGTTTATGTTCCATTTATAATCTTGCATTGAGTTTGTTACTCTTTTTACTTATTGCAAAATTAGTTATAAAATCCGTGAATTGTTTGATTGCACTTAGATTAAGTGAACATTTGCATTCTTAGTGAGTTTAATCATCCAAGTGGATTGATACCCTAAAAACTACAAAGACTAGGTTATATACTTGCAACTTAAGTAGTTAAAGGGACAACTTTTTAGCATATCAAGTTTGGCGCCATTGCCGCCTTGGGTGTAGATTGAACCATTAGGATTTGGTGTTTGCTTGAGATTAAGTCTATTGGTTAGATTAAAATCTCACATTATCTACTTTGTTTTCCTTTCTTATGCAGGTGAATGAACTTAAGAAGCAGAGGACCAACAAAATTAGTACCTCGAGTGGACGATATACGAACTTTGCAAAGAGGAATTACAAGGGAGAGAAGATAACAAGAAAGGTTGGCAAACATACAACAAGACATGGCTGAATTGGAGCAACAACAACATGATGGTGACGTATATGAAAACCAAGGACACTAGGGACATAGAACTATACATCAACAAAGGGTACCTAGAGCCATTGGAATCTATGACGAACCAAGCATTCATGGTAACCAGACTGAAATCAGAACACCACCAGTGGAGAACAACAACTTTGAGATAAAAGCCAGCCTCATCAACATGGTGCAAGGCAGAAAGTTCCATAGACTACCAATGGAGGATCCTGTGGACCACTTGGAAAACTTCGACATGCTTTGAGACACCGTCAAGATCAACATAATTTCAATGGATGCATTCAAGCTGAGATTATTTCCATTCTCTCTTGGAGATACAACTCATCAATGGGAGGAAAATATACCTCAAGGTTCCATCACCTCTTTGAACCAATGCAAGTGGGCATTCTTGTCCAATTTCTTCTCTACAAAAAGATCAACAAGGTTGAGAAACGAAATCTCAAGCTTCAAACAAAAGGGCACTAAATATTTTGTAGAATATTGGGAGAGATTCAAGGGATACACCATGCAATGTCTTCACCATGGTTTTTCAACACTCACTACTGAGGAGTCTTGCCAAAGTACCAGATGATGCTAGTGTTGGGATAGTGTCCTGAAATCACACTTGTACTCACTCCTGATGATAGTTGTGTGTCGAGATCAGACATTCGTATAATACTGGACGGTTGCAATGTTTTGCTAGAAGCCTCTTGCAATCTGTAAGTTGTAGACTTACTACCAGTATTATATGATCCTATAGGGTCACACACCTAAGCAAACTGGAAGCTACGACATGGGAATGATCATTATGGTAATGATCATATTAATGTGTATTGAATACACATTATAATCGATATAATGGTGTTGTGTCGATCGACACAGCTTGTGTTTCGGTCGACACAGTTCGGGTTTTCAGAAAGGCTTTCCGGATTAAGACTTAATCTGGTCTGGCCCGTTAAGCATGTTTTAGGTCGAATAAAACATGAGTTTTTCGACCTAAACACAAAGCAGTCCACTTTTCTTTGACATAGAGAGTAGAAACACCAGAAACAGTTGATTCCCGTTGATCCGGCACTAGCATCCCGTTTCCAGCTTGTGTGCGTGTGTATCTGGTAGAGGCAAGGCACCTGCGTTGCTCCACTGATCTCGTTCACCATTCTCATTCCGCTGCCAGTTCAAAGGTAAGAACGAGGTTGGTTTATTTCAATATATCAAACCCTAGATCCTAGGAGATCCAACAGTGGTATCAGAGCTTGTTAGGGTTTAGACTATTGAATCTGATGCAATTAATTCGAAACTTGTTGTTGTTGAATTGAAGAATTGCCTGCTAAAATCGTTTTTCTTATGTTAATCTCAGATTATGAGCATGTTGAAAATCGATGAACTGTTGAAATTGCACTGTGTCGATCGACACAAAGCGTGTGTCAGTCGACACGCCGCAAAATAAAGCGTAAAATTTTAGGGTTTGTCGCAGAGTGTCGATCGACACAAAGCGTGTGTCGGTCGACACAGAGCGAAAACTCGCGTAAAATTTTAGGGTTTGTCGCAAAGTGTCGATCGACACAAAGCGTGTGTCGGTCGACACAAAGCGAAAATCCGTAAATAATTTTAGGGTTTCGATCTGAGATCGAGTACCCGTATTCCTGCTGTGTCGATCGATACACTTGGTGTGTCGGTCGACACAGGCAATGCGATTAGATAGATCGGTTCAATTGGATTGAACCGGTTATCTCGCTCGGTTAATTTTAATTAACCAATTGGTTCTGGTTTGGTAATGTAGATCGACATAGAGATGTGTGACGATTGACATGGACCATTAAACCGAACCGGTTCAATTGGATTGAATCGGTTAAGTAAATTCGATCCGGTTTGACCGGTTATCGAAGACCGGTTTAAGTTGGGTTGCGTCGACCGATGCCAATGGTTGGCGTCGATCGACACGACATTCGCAGATATGCTGGTTGGACCACAAATTTGCATATACCAGAACAATTTAATCCTAAAAGTTCTAGATGAAACTAAAACTAATAAAACTGAATGTTTTAAATAAATTAATAACTTCTTGGATGTATTTTGGATATACATCAAGATAAAATAGTTCTTTTCCTCACTAAATATCAAGTGATCTTGATGTCTTGCCCGATCTTGTCTACTGTCAAAACTCGTGTCGTTTGTTGGATAGTCTTGGAGTCCTTGGTATCCACTGCAACATGAGTAAGGCAGGTGGTCATTGACAGACTTGCAGTGCAACTGTCAGTGATCGCAAGATAGAAAATATTGGTTTTACTTGACTGGGCTGTCAGAAATTCTGGGCCCAGAGACATCAGAGTGGATTAGGCATAGTTTGTCTTATCCACGACCAAGAGTTGTGCTGGGTACAATTAGCAATGATTTGCTTACCTAGATAACTGAAGTTTGAGTAACGGCGAGTCGCCCACTCGAATTTTAGTAATCTCAGGATCTTGGCTCATTGTATTCATCTGAGGAAACATAGTTTTGAATACAATGCGAGTTTTTCTTATTAGATAAGAATTCTCATTTCTTGAGCATTATAACTAAAACCTCTACCTCTTTTAATTACAGCTATGTTTGTCTCAAATCACATCAACACTTTCTCACTAAGATCCGTCCTTGAGAAGGACAAGTTAAATGGATCTAATTTCTTGGAATGGTATCGGAACCTGAGAATAGTTCTCAGGCAGGAGAACAAGGAATATGTCCTTGAAAGAGTTCTCCCCGAGAGGCCACGTTCCAATGCCCCGCAGACAGAAAAGAATGCTTGGGATAAGCATTCAGCTGATGTCAAAGACGTTAATTGTCTAATGCTGGTGACTATGAACTCTGAGCTGCAGAAGCAATATGAGAACGTGATGTCACCCATCGAGATGATTAACAGCCTGAAAGCTTTGTTTCAGGAGCAAGCTCGCACAGAGAGATACCAGACGGTTAAATCTCTCATGGATTGCAAGCTGGCTAAGGACAGTCCAGTAAGTCCTCATGTCCTTAAAATGATGGGTTACATTGATAACCTGGGGAAACTGGACTGTGCCATTAGCCAGGAGCTGGCCACTGACATGATTCTGCAGTCTTTGCCGTCGTGTTTTGATCAGTTCATCATGAACTACAACATGCAAAACATGACTAAGACATTGAGTGAGTTGCACGGCATGCTGAAAACAGCAGAGCCGAATCTCAAGAAGGCAACTCCCAGTGTACTGATGGTACAAGGGGGTAAAAGGTTTAAGAAACCTAAGAAGGGTAAGGGAAAGGCCAAGGTTACCCAGACTGAAAGTCAGGACAAGCCCAAGCCGAAGCCCAAATCCGGGCCTTCTCCTGAGGATAAGTGCAACTACTGCAAGCAGTTGGGGCATTGGAAGAAAGACTGCAAGAAGTTCATGGAAGATTACAAGAAGCTGAAGAAGACGTATGATGCGTCTGACTCAGGTATTTATGTTATCGAACTTAATGTTATGTCTTCTAGTTCTACTTCGTGGGTATTGGATACCGGCTGCGGTGCTCATATTTGTACTGATGTGCAGGCACTAAGAAACAGTAGAACGCTGAAGAAAGGACAAGTGGAGCTACGGGTCGGGAATGGAGCTAAGGTTGCTGCACTGGCCGTAGGCACCTACGAGTTGTCCTTACCTTCAGGCATGGTTTTAACTTTGAATAATTGCTACTTTGTACATGCGATTAGCAGAAACATAATTTCAGTTTCTATTTTGGATTTGGAAGGTTTTGATTTTGCTGTTAAGAATAAAGTTTGTTCTTTTAATCGTGATGGTACATATTATGGTAGCGCCCCATTAGATAATGGGTTATATGTTTTAAACCAAGAAATGCCTGTCTATAACATAAATACAAAGCGGTTTAAGTCCAATGACGAAAACCCGACTTTCCTATGGCATTGTCGTTTGGGCCATATCAATGAGAAACGCATCCAAAGGCTCCATCGTAATGGGCTTCTGGGCTCATTTGATTTTGAATCATGTGAGAAATGTGAATCTTGTTTGATGGGCAAAATGGCTAGAGCCCCTTTCAACAAACCAAATGAAAGGGCCAGTGATTTATTGGGCCTCGTTCATACTGATGTATGTGGGCCGATGAGTACTGTTGCCAGAGGAAATTACAAGTACTTCATTACCTTCACTGATGATTTCAGTAGGTATGGCTATGTCTATTTAATGAGACACAAGTCAGAATCCTTTGATAGATTCAAGGAATTCAAGAATGAAGTACATAACCAACTTGGCAAAAGTATCAAAGTTCTGCGATCGGATCGCGGAGGAGAATACTTGAGTCAAGAGTTCAGCGACTATCTGAGCGAGTGTGAAATTATTTTACAACTCACTCCTCCTGGAACACCCCAATGGAATGGAGTGTCAGAGAGGAGGAATCGAACCTTATTGGATATGGTTCGGTCTATGATGAGTCATTCAAATCTTCCATTATCCTTTTGGGGATACGCTCTAGAAACGTCTGCGTTTACACTAAATAGGGTACCATCTAAATCAGTGGAAAAGACACCACATGAACTGTGGACTGGGAATATTCCTAGTCTGTCTTTCCTGAGGATTTGGGGTTGTGAGACTTATGTCAAACGTTTAATCTCTGACAAGCTTGCACCCAAATCAGATAAATGCTACTTCGTTGGTTATCCTAGGGAAACCAAGGCATACTACTTTTACAACCAATCTGAGAACAAAGTATTTGTTGCTCGGGACTGTTATTTTCTTGAGAGGGAGTTTCTCTCTAAGAAAAACAGTGGGAGTAAAGTACATCTTGAAGAAATTCAAGATGCACAGGAGACTGCTCAACCTGCTGAGGAAGAGCAGCAGCTGGATCCACAGAGTTCTGTGGAACCGGCGCCTGTGGAGCCTGAAGTTCGCAGATCTAAAAGGATTCGTCACGAACCCGAGAGATACTATGGATTTCTCGTTACCAATTCAAATGATCTGATGATCATTGATAGTGACGAACCAGCGACCTTCGCGGAAGCAATGATGGACCCGGACTCCGAAAAGTGGCTTGGAGCCTCTAAATCCGAAATGGGATCCATGACAGAAAACCAAGTATGGTCCTTGGTCGATTTACCTAATGGTGCAAAAGCCATTGAGTGTAAATGGATCTTCAAGAAGAAGATTGACGTGGATGGCAATGTACAGATTTACAAAGCGAGGTTGGTGGCTAAAGGTTTCAAGCAAATTCATGGTATTGACTATGATGAAACCTATTCCCAAGTCGCTATGCTTAAATCCATTCGGATTCTTCTAGCAATTGTCGCTCATTATGACTATGAGATTTGGCAAATGGATGTCAAAACCGCATTCCTGAATGGTATTCTGGAAGAGGATGTGTATATGACACAGCCTGAAGGTTTTGTCGATCCTAAGAATGCTGGGAAGGTATGCAAGCTTCATAAATCCATTTATGGATTGAAGCAAGCATCACGGAGTTGGAATCTTCGTTTTGATGAAGCAGTAAAACAATTTGTTTTCATCAAGAACGAAGAGGAACCATGTGTTTACAAGAAGACTAGTGGGAGCAAAATTGCGTTTCTTGTACTGTATGTCGATGACATACTCCTCCTCGGTAATGACGTTCCGTTGCTTCAGTCTGTTAAGACTTGGCTCGGAAGTTGTTTTTCCATGAAAGACATGGGAGAAGCCGCGTATATTCTTGGAATCAGAATCTACAGAGATAGAATGAACAGGCTGATTGGATTGTGCCAGGACACTTATATTGATAAGGTACTGCACAGATTCAAGATGCATGATTCCAAGAAGGGCTTCATACCGATGTCTCATGGCACTAGTCTCAGCAAGAAGCAGTGTCCGGCGACACATGCTGAGCGAGAATGCATGAATAGGATTCCTTATGCTTCTGCAATAGGATCTATTATGTATGCCATGCTCTGCACTCGTCCAGATGTAGCTTACGCGTTAAGCATGACGAGTAGATACCAATCTGATCCAGGTGAAGTTCACTGGACAGTTGTCAAGAATATTCTCAAGTATTTGAGACATACTAAGGATAAATTCCTGGTATATGGAGGAAGTGAAGAACTTGTGGTGAATGGATTCACCGATGCGAGTTTTCAGACGGACAGAGACGATTTCCGATCACAGTCTGGATATGTCTTCTGTCTAAATGGCGGTGCAGTGAGCTGGAAGAGCTCTAAGAAGAATACCGTAGCTGATTCCACGACGGAAGCTGAATATGTTGCTGCTTCTGAAGCGGCAAAGGAAGCTGTTTGGATCAAGAAGTTCATGACTGAACTTGGTGTGGTTCCTAGTATCTTGGAGCCAGTGGCGTTGTTTTGTAACAACAATGGAGCCATTGCTCAGGCGAAAGAACCCATGCCACACCAGAAGTCCAAACACGTAGAGAGGAGATATCACCTGATACGTGATATCGTCAATAGAGGTGATGTGAAGATCAGCCGAGTTCCGACGGACGAGAATGTCGCTGATCCTCTGACGAAGTCACTCCCAAGGCCTAAGCATGAGTTTCATACGACTGCTGTAGGCATTAGAGATCTTAAGATGTAATCTTGATTCTAGTGGGAGTTTTAGCTTTGTTTTAGTTATAATAAGACGCTCTTGTAAACATTCTTTTGGAAATGTTTAATGAAATTTGATTTCAGCATTATTTATTGTGATCTAAATAATGGTCCCAAAATAAGTTTATGACATATTATAGGTCATCAAGTTGAGGACTTGATCATGAAACCCTATAATTTAAATAAGACATAAATTATGTTTTGTCCCTAGTAGAGGTTGTCAAAATGGGACACTGACAACCGTGAAAGACTAGATTGTGAGGTGACTGTTGGCTAAGTTTCATGGAGGAAATGATATGATTATCACAGTCAGTCACATATATATATGTTGGTGAACATATGATCGGACATGACCCGCTAATGAGAAGTCTACAAGATAGTTATATCTGTGTCATAAGAGGTTCTCATTACGACTATAGAGTATAGTCCTTAGACCTGAGTTCATCATGCTTTCTTGCATATGAATTGGTATACTTTGACTTTGTCAAACGTCGACCCGTAACTGGCGACTATAACGGCACTGTTCAAGTATATCATGAAGTGTGCGTTGAAATAGGGATGAAACAAGATGGGATTTGTCCCTCCTGTATAACGGGAGATAAATATCTCAGGGCCTATCGAAGATTGAATGCTGAGAGAATGTGTGGCCGCACTCAAACGAACTGTAGTTCAGTTGTTTGTAATGTTTCAATATGAGATCAGGAGTTCGATAAACACGATGTTGGCTTAATAAGGATGACACCAATCTTGCCTTATGCCAAATCGAGATATAGAGACAAAAGGATTATAGGAATAGATGATTCCAGTACAAATGGGAGATTGTTGGGATAGTGTCCTGAAATCACACTTGTACTCACTCCTGATGATAGTTGTGTGTCGAGATCAGACATTCGTATAATACTGGACGGTTGCAATGTTTTGCTAGAAGCTTCTTGCAATCTGTAAGTTGTAGACTTACTACCAGTATTATATGATTCTATAGGGTCACACACCTAAGCAAACTGGAAGCTACGACATGGGAATGATCATTATGGTAATGATCATATTAATGTGTATTGAATACACATTATAATCGATATAATGGTGTTGTGTCGATCGACACAGCTTGTGTGTCGGTCGACACAGTTCAGGTTTTCGGAAAGGCTTTCCGGATTAAGACTTAATCTGGTCTGGCCCGTTAAGCATGTTTTAGGTCGAATAAAACATGAGTTTTTCGACCTAAACACAGAGCAGTCCACTTTTCTTTGACATAGAGAGTAGAAACACCATAAACAGTTGATTTCCGTTGATCCGACACTAGCATCCCGTTTCCAGCTTGTGTGCGTGTGTATCTGGTAGAGGCAAGGCACCTGCGTTGCTCCACTGATCTCGTTCACCATTCTCATTCCGCTGCCAGTTCAAAGGTAAGAACGAGGTTGGTTTATTTCAATATATCAAACCCTAGATCCTAGGAGATCCAACAGCTAGACACTACTAGCAATGGTAATTTCTTGCAAAAAGATGAAATATATGGCATGCAACTGGTGGAGAACTTGGCTCAAAGTGACTCAAACTATGGGGAAGACTATGACCGCACTTATCAAACTCTTAGGTGTGGAATTTGTAGCCAAAATTTTCCTGCGTTCCAAGAGCATATCAACAGTTTCCAAAGGATCAAGTTTGTTTATGAAGATATCGACGACTGCCCTGAAATCACTCGTCACATCCGTTACACTTCGACGTTTCAGTTTTACAGAGACGGTGAAAAGGTTGATGAGATGCTTGGAGCTAGTGAACAAAGGCTCCATGATCGTCTTTGGCTTCATTCTTGACAATGTATTCATGAATATCAAATTATGAACTCTGCATTTTCTTTTATAAACACCTAAATGCTACAATAATGATTTACAACCTTGTGCTACAAGATAAAATTACTATATATTTTTCAGTTATTCACCATTGAATATTGGACTAATCTATTCAAAATTTTCTATGTTTTAGACTGTTCAATATCCAGTCGAGCCAGCCTCCTATGAAATTCGACAAGTTTGGTCACCGTCTAAAGAAATTCATTATTTGGGCTTTTGTAGGCTTGATTTTGATGCATGTATCAGTTATGAATTGTAAGTTTAGTTGGGTCTTTATGGATTTGACCAAAAATTTATATTTCAGATTTCTATAGTAATCTGACGAATGTTATATATTCCAGACTTCTATAGCTGTATGATATTTGTTCTCTTGTTTTCAGACTGCTATAGAAGTATGGAATTCTTTCCCCTATTCTGGTCAATATTTGAAAATTTCGGCCAATTACTAAAACTACCCCTTTATTTTCAGACTTCTGATTCTGTCTGGAAAAAGTCAAGATTCGGTCAAATTATCTCAATTTGTTTGTCAGACTACATAAGAAGCCTGAAGAAAAGTCCTTTTTGGTCAATTCTAAAACTACCCTCTACTTAGATTAGACTTCTTGGTGAAGTCTGATAAAAAAAAATTTCAAAGGAATTTTCCAGACTGCTAATGTAGTCTGATGAACATAATAGTCAATTGCAAAACTACCCTGCGTTGACCATTAGACTCTAGAGACTTCATGGGAAGTCTGAAATCATGAAACAGATCTGAAAATCAACGGATCTTGTGAAAAATCCCCTAAATCTGGTTTTGAGCTCGTTTTTACCTTCGTCAAACGCCCATAACTTCTAGTTACACCAATACCTAACAAACCCAACCATTCTTATGCGAGAATAACCAAAATCACAAAAGATCCAAAAATTTTAAAAATTTAAAACGTGAATTAGAGAGTTTTTGGACAAATTGGAGAGAAAATATGAGAATATAAAGTTGTGAACTCTAATATAGAGCTTTAATGGTTCAAATTGGTTGCGTGAGACATTAGGAACTCAAATTTCGTTGTTAATAGTGGTTGGGTGAATTGGAGAATATGACAGTTTCGTAATTAATTTAGATTTGAAAGGTTTTTTTGTCTTTTAGTAAAAACATCATACTTCTTATGAAGTTTGATGAAGGCATTATCTTGAATACCCAACTTATTAAAGGGATTTTATAAAGAAAGAGAAGAAGATGATAGGTAAGAGTAGTTTTAGCTTTGACTTCAATTTAAGAGTTATTTTTAAAACAACCCTTAATTAATTAAGAAAACATTTCTTATACTAATTCCACTGCCCAAACATTTCATGAAGCACATGAGGTAATATGGGTCTCTACTACTCCCGTGATCACTTCAAAGCTACTAGCTTATCCGCAGTTTATTACTCTCTTTTTTTAAAAGGGAAGGGAGAATGGAACCATACTCAGACAGGTGTACAAGAATTTCAGGACTGACAGAGGAATCTGATCCAAAGTATACCAAGCCCTTGGGTGAGAAAAAGTAAGCCAAGTTAGGGGTGAAGTCAGTAGTGGATCCTCTGAATACCTGAAGAGATATGGGTGTCCTTGATAGCTTGATCCGTTTGGAGTTTTCTAACAGTCAAAGATCTGCTGCAAGTCTGTCTAATGGTAACTTTAGTTCCTGCAAATGTGGTGATTTCCTCAAAAAGTCCTAGTTTCCTACTCAAGGTTTTACTCGATAAAACGACTCAACTGACTCGAAGAAAACAAAAACGATGTGTCAGTAACTACCTCCCCACACTTAAACAACACTATCCCCAGTGTTATAGAAGCTTGGGCTCGGGAGAACAACAATCAAAGTGAACATAAACTGAAAAGCCAGAACACTTACCTGTATATGGAATGAGTGTCGACCGACACCAGGTTGGTGTCGATCGTTGCCGGTCATCTGTGACCTGTTCTCGTGCCCTTAACTCACCAAAAACAAGAAAATGAAGGCAAACAAAACCAAAATGAAAATAAAGTAAAAACAGACTCACTAGTGGGTTGCGTCCCACCAAGCACTTGTTTTTAGTCATTTGCTTGACTATGGGTAGGAGATCATGCTCCTGGGGATTTCAACAGAGGCAATGAGTGCCTCTGTGAAAGTCTCCTCATCCAAGGTGGTGTTGAGCATTATGATTATGACCTCTACCAAGGAATGTTGGAATAGAACCATGGTGGGAGCGAAACGTTGGTGGGATTGTTGGAATTATGTCCGGTAATCTCTGTACTGTCTCTAGAAAGTAAGAGTATGTCAATGATCAGACATAAGTCATATAATACTGGGGGTCATGATGGCTTGCTAGAGTCCGCTCATGATCTATAAATCTTGGATTTATTGCCTTTATTATATGATCCCATATGGGTCACACGCCTAAGCGAACAAGAAACTATGAGGGAACGGTTCAGCAGAAGTACGGTAAAAGTGCTAGGCATTTACTGTACTTAGAGAGATTAAAGGGCCTGATTAAATCTAAGGGATTTAATCAGACTGGGAATTGGGCCCAAAAGCCCAACAGAACTAGACAAGGGTTTTATGATTAAAACTTGACCTAGCTCTCTTTTCCCCCAAGCCTCTTCTGCGCCTCTCTCTCTCTCTCTCTGCGCCTCCCTCCCTTCTGGTCTAGCAGCCAATTTCCTGAAGTGTGCGTGTGTGAACCTTTGGAGGAGCTGTCTCTTGGCGGTTCTGCTGATCTCTGACAATACCTCTCTAATCCGCTGCATAAACAAGGTATTAGGTGAGATCTCTTTATGATTCTGCAAGAGAACCTAGATCCAATCTGTTTAGTAGAGTTTAATCTGAAGAATTAAACCAGGACAAACTCTAAACATTCCTTCAGTGGTATCAGAGCCATTGGTTCTGTTAGGATTTCTTGTTAGAATCATGTTTAGGTTGTTTAGAAGTGTTTGAATCAATCTATGCTTGAAATTGATAAGAAAACACTTAAGAAACAAAAGTTAAAACCCTAAACTAAAATTGCATCGACCGATGCATAACAAGGATCGGATTGACGCACGGACCGATCGCTTTGCGGATCGAGTCGCGTGGTCATTCCGATCGCGAGAGATGGATCGATCAGCCGAGTGGATCGCATGGATCGATCGCACGATCGCATGGATCCAATCGCGTCTCGTCCCTCTCTCGACCCGAGCCATCCCGTCTCGCGTCCCGTCCCGTCCCGATCGCGTGTTGCTTGCGGCTGTCCCGATCGTTCTCTCGATCGCGTGAAGCTTGCGTCCGATCGTGATCGGTTCGTGACCAATCGGTTCGGTTTTGGTTGATGGTTCGGTTTAAGATAATTAAAACTTGATCGTCACGGTTTAATAATTACAGACTTAATAAAATTTATTAGATCTGGTTAAACCGTGATAAGAAATCCAATGTCGTAAATAAATTGGATTTAGTGCCTAAACCAGTAGTTTTCTAATTTGATTTGGTTGGACCAAATAAATTGAGAAAATCCGGTTTAGTAAATAACCGGTTAACAATTGTGGTTATCGTAGTAATTAATCTTGGTTAGACCAATTTTAATGAACCAGACCGGTTATGTCATTTAATTGGGCAATTGGGTCATGTCTTGGACATAGACCAATTCTTGGGCCTTGGGCCAAGAAGTTAAAACAATTGGGCCAGTTATTTGAGTCTTTTCTTCAGATTTAATTTAAAATCTTTTTAATAATTAAAATTTGATTTTAAAATTAATCAGTTTCCAAAATTTCAAATTAGAAAGTTTCTTAGAATAGAAGTTTCTAGATTTGCATGTTTTGGATATTTAGGAAATTTCTATAGTTAGAAAGTTTCCAATTTTAGGAAGTTTCCAATTGTAAAAGTTTCCAAAAACAGTAGGTTTCCAAAAATGGAAAGTTTTCAAAAATAGTAATCTTCTATTTTGGAATGAAATTTTAAGAAAAACCTATAAACCTCAAATAATATCAAGCGTTGGATGTCTTGTCCAGTCTATGTCAGCTGTTGAAACCCATTCAATCGTACACATGGCCTTACAGTGTGAGGGTGTCTATCTTTTGCGTGGGTAAGACAGTTTGTGATTCATTAATGTCATTGGGAGTCCCAGACATTAGTGATTACATGACTGTATAGACTTGTTTTCTTGACTAGGCCATCGGGAGTCCCGGGCCTTGAGACATCAGAGTGGATTGGGCCTCGGGCCCAGATTCACAACCAAGAGTTATATCACGGATATAATTAGCCGAAATAGGGCTTACCGATATAAGCTAAGGTTGGGTGACGGCCAGTGGCCCACTTTGATCTTAGTTATATGTGGATCTTGGAATCATTATATTCTTTTGAGGGTAACTAATGTTATGGAATATAATGCGAGTTTACTCATATTGAACATACAAACTAAAATCCTTTTTATCTTAAATTTCAGCAATGACTACAACAAGCACACAAAACACATTCTCAATCCGGTCTGTTCTCGACAAGGAGAAGCTGACTGGAACGAACTTCCTGACGTGGTCAAGGAACTTGAGGCTGGTCCTCAAGCAGGAGAAGAAGGAATATGTCCTTCGTGATCCCCTCCCCGAGAGGCCTCCTAACAATGCCGCCAGGAATCTGCACAATGCTTGGGAAAAGCATTCGTCAGATGAAAATGATGTCTATTGCCTGATGTTGGCAACCATGACTCCTGAATTGCAAATGCAGTTCGAGAGTGTGCTGTCGCCCATCGAGATAATGGCAAGCCTGAAATCGCTTTTTCAGGAGCAGGCAAGAACTGAGAGGTTCCAGACTGTTAAGAACCTCTTAGACTGCAAAATGGCTACAAGTGCGGCAGTGAGTCCTCATGTCTTGAAGATGATGGGTTATCTCGATCATCTTCAGAAACTCGACTGCCCTATCAGCCAGGAACTTGCCTGCGACATCATTCTGCAGTCTTTACCTGCAAGCTATGATCAGTTCATTCTGAACTTCAATATGCATGGCTTGAGTAAGACATTGCCTGAGCTTCACGGAATGCTCAAGACTGCAGAGCCCAGCTTGAGGAAAGCCAAGGACCCCAACGTGCTTATGGTGCAAAAGGGCATGGGCTTTAAGAAATCCTCTGCCAAGGACAAGGGAAAGGCTAAGGCTGTTCAAGTCTCGGACAAGGACACGCCAAAGCCCAAGCCCAAGTCCAAGGCTGGGCCTACTGACATCTGCAGGTTCTGTAAAGAACCGGGGCATTGGAGGAGAGAATGTAAGAAATTCCTGGAAGGTCTAAAGGAATTGAAGAAGAAGACTCTGGAGACTTCTTCATCAGGTATCTTTGTTATAGAAGTTAATACAACTACTTCTGATAATACCTCATGGGTTATGGATACTGGTTGTGGGGCTCATATTTGTACTAATATGCAGGCACTCAGCAACAGTAGGAGGCTGAAGCAAGGACAAGTGGAGCTACGAGTTGGGAATGGAGCGAAAGTTCCTGCACTAGCTGTAGGCACATACTTGTTGTCTTTACCTTCGGGATTGGTTTTAGAACTTAATAACTGTTATTTTGTACCTGCGATAAGCAGAAATATTATTTCAGTTTCTTTGTTGGATTTGGAAGGTTATGATTTTTCTGTTAAGAATAAATTATGTTCCTTCAATCGCAACAATTTGTTCTATGGTTGTGCCCCTCTTACGAATGGGCTTTACATACTTGATCAATCCGCGCCAATTTATAACATTAATACCAAACGGTTCAAACCTAATGAGGAGAACCGAACGTTTCTATGGCATTGTCGTTTAGGGCACATCAGTGAGAAACGCATTAAGAGGCTCCATTCGAATGGACTTCTTGGCTCATTTGACTTTGAGTCATGTGAGAAATGCGAATCCTGTCTGATGGGCAAAATGACGCGGGCCCCCTTTAATAAACCTAACGAGAGGGCCAGTGACTTATTGGGCCTGATACACACTGATGTGTGTGGCCCAATGTCCACAAATGCAAGAGGAAACTATCAGTACTTCATTACCTTCACTGATGATTTCAGCAGGTATGGATATGTTTATTTAATGAAACATAAGTCTGAATCGTTTGAGAGATTCAGAGAATTCCAAAATGAAGTACAGAACCAACTTGGCAAAAGCATTAAAGCTCTTCGGTCCGACCGAGGAGGAGAATACTTGAGCCAAGAGTTCAGTGATCATCTGAGAGAGTGTGGGATAGTTTCCCAACTCACTCCTCCTGGAACACCTCAATGGAACGGTGTATCTGAGAGGAGGAATCGGACCTTATTGGATATGGTTCGGTCTATGATGAGTCACACAGACCTTCCAATATCCCTTTGGGGATATGCTCTGCTAACAGCAGTGTTCACTCTAAATAGAGCGCCATCAAAAGCAGTAGCTAAGACACCATATGAATTATGGACTGGAGAAGCTCCAGTGCTGTCTTATCTTAGAATTTGGGGTTGTGAAGCCTATGTCAAGAGATTGATCTCTGACAAGCTTACACCAAAGTCTGATAAATGCTACTTCATTGGTTATCCGAAGGAGACCAAGGCTTATTACTTCTACCTACGATCCGAGAACAAGATTTTTGTTGCCCGAGATTGTAATTTTCTTGAGAGGGAGTTTCTCTCTAAGAAAAACAGTGGGAGTAAGGTACTGCTTGAAGAAATTCAAGATGAATAGGATACTGCTCAACCTAATGAGGAAGAGCAGCAGGAGGACCTACAAGAAATTGTAGAGCCTGAACCTGTGGTACCTGAAGTTCGAAGATCCGGGAGGATCCGTCACGAACCCGAGAGATATCAAGGATTCCTCGTGACTAACTGTCATGATCTTCTGATCATTGATGGTGATGAACCATCGAACTTCAATCAAGCCATGATGGGCCCAGATTCCTCTAAGTGGCGTAAGGCCACTGATTCCGAAATGGACTCCATGTCGGTCAACCAAGTGTTTTCGTTGGTTGACTTACCCACTGGTGTAAAAGCCATCGAGTGCAAATGGATCTTCAAGAAGAAGATTGACGTGGATGGAAATGTCCAGATTTATAAAGCCAGGTTGGTGGCAAAAGGTTTCAGACAAGTTCACGGTGTGGATTATGATGAAACCTATTCCCCAGTGGCTATGATGAAATCTATTCGGATTCTACTAGCAACTGCAGCTTTTCATGATTATGAAATTTGGCAGATGGACGTGAAAACCGCCTTCCTGAATGGTATTCTGGAAGAGGATGTGTATATGACACAACCTGACGGTTACATAGATCCAAAGAATGCTGGGAAAGTATGCAAGCTTCATAAATCCATTTATGGATTGAAGCAAGCATCGAGGAGCTGGAATCTTCGTTTTGATGAAGCGATCAAGCAATTTGACTTCATCAGAAACGAAGAAGAACAATGCGTGTATAAGAAGACTAGTGGGAGCAAGATAGTATTTCTTATTCTGTATGTCGATGACATACTGCTTCTCGGAAACGACGTACCAATGCTGCGGTCGGTAAAGGACTGGCTTGGAAGTTGTTTTTCCATGAAAGACATGGGTGAAGCCGCATACGTTCTTGGAATCAGGATCTACCGGGATAGATCTAAAAGGCTGATAGGCTTGTGTCAAGATTCATACATTGACAAAGTCCTGCATAGATTCAGCATGGCAGATTCCAAGAAAGGCTTCACGCCAATGGTACATGGCACAACGCTAAGCAAGAAGCAGAGCCCCACGACGGCTGCTGAGCTTGAGCGCATGAAGAATATTCCTTATGCATCTGCAATAGGATCTGTCATGTATGCCATGATCTGTACTCGTCCTGATGTTGCATATGCATTGAGAATGACGAGTAGATACCAGTCAAATCCAGGTGAAAACCACTGGATTGCCGTCAAGAATATCCTGAAATATCTGAGACATACTAAGGATAAGTTCTTGGTGTACGGCGGAAGTAATGTGCTTGAAGTCAGTGGATTCACGGACGCAAGTTTCCAGACAGACCAAGATGATTTCCGGTCACAGTCCGGTTATATCTTTTGTCTGAATGGCGGTGCAATTAGTTGGAGAAGCTCCAAGCAAGACACCGTTGCTGATTCCACTACAGAAGCTGAATATGTCGCCGCTTCAGAAGCAGCGAAGGAAGCTGTTTGGATACGAAAGTTCATTATTGAACTAGGTGTGATACCAAATGCAGCTGAGCCTCTAGCACTATTTTGTGATAACAATGGTGCTATTGCTCAGGCAAAGGAACCAAGATCACACCAGAAATCCAAGCATGTACTAAGAAGATTTCACTTAATACGTGACATCATTAATAGAAAGGAAGTCAAGATCAGCCGAGTTCCGACAGATGATAATGTCGCTGATCCGTTGACAAAGCCACTCCCAAGGCCTAAGCTCGAGTACCTGACTGAAGCTGTAGGCATTAGAGACATTGAAATGTAATCTAAATTTGAGTGGGAGTTTGAGGGCTTTATTTAGTTATTGATATGTTCTTGTAAAACATTTAAGATGTTTAATAAAATTATTATTTCAAGATTATTTTAACTGTGATGAAATAATCGTTCCAAAATGATATAAACCATTTTATAGGTCATCGAAGTAAGTGACTTGATCTTGAGTCATCGAAGTCATTTAGCTTGATCATGAGACCCTATATTTGATAGATGGCTTATATCATCCTGTCCCTAGTCGAAGGTTGTTGAAATTGGAACACCAACAACCGCGTGAGACTAGATTGGTATGTGACTTATGACAAAGTCTCAGAATGTCATAGATGCACGGCATCAAAGTCAGTACATAGGTGTATGTTGGGGTACATACGACCGGACATGACCCGCTTATAAGAACTCTTCAGGATATTTATATCTGTGTCATAAGAGATTCTTACTACGACTATAGAGTATAGTCCTTAGACCTGAGTTCGCATGCATGTGACTGCACATCAACTGATGCGCTTTGATCATTGTCTAACGCTGTCGTTAAGCGATAGTTATAAGGACCTTGTTTGGGTGTATTATGAAATGAGTAGTTTACAGTGATGGAACAAGACGGGATTTGTCCCTCCAATATAAATGGAGTGAATATCTCTAGGCCAATCGGAGATTTGAATACTGGAAAATGCATGGCCATGCTCAAACGGACTGTCCCGAGTCGTTTGGATTGTCAGTATCAAATCAGAGTCCGATGAACATTATTAGGCTTTATAAGGATGACACTCATCTTGCCTTATGACTAATCGAGATATTGAGACAAAAGGAATATGAATACAGAGATTCCAGTACAAGTGGGAGATTGTTGGAATTATGTCCGGTAATCTCTGTACTGTCTCTAGAAAGTAAGAGTATGTCAATGATCAGACATAAGTCATATAATACTGGGGGTCATGATGGCTTGCTAGAGTCCGCTCATGATCTATAAATCTTGGATTTATTGCCTTTATTATATGATCCCATATGGGTCACACGCCTAAGCGAACAGGAAACTATGAGGGAACGGTTCAGCAGAAGTACGGTAAAAGTGCTAGGCATTTACTGTACTTAGAGAGATTAAAGGGCCTGATTAAATCTAAGGGATTTAATCAGACTGGGAATTGGGCCCAAAAGCCCAACAGAACTAGACAAGGGTTTTATGATTAAAACTTGACCTAGCTCTCTTTTCCCCCAAGCCTCTTCTGCGCCTCTCTCTCTCTCTCTGCGCCTCCCTCCCTTCTGGTCTAGCAGCCAATTTCCTGAAGTGTGCGTGTGTGAACCTTTGGAGGAGCTGTCTCTTGGCGGTTCTGCTGATCTCTGTCAATACCTCTCTAATCCGCTGCATAAACAAGGTATTAGGTGAGATCTCTTTATGATTCTGCAAGAGAACCTAGATCCAATCTGTTTAGTAGAGTTTAATCTGAAGAATTAAACCAGGACAAACTCTAAACATTCCTTCAGGGATACTGCGTTTCCCTGCATTCACAGCAATTGGGTCAGGAGTTGAAGGTTTAGAGGATACATACCTTAGTTTTGGTGGAGGTGAAATGTCTGGAGCTTTCTGCTTATGAGCAATTGCATGTTCTGAAGATGTTAATAGTAGGCTCAGGATGAACCACCATCTTCTCTTATCCATTATCAAACACTTTAGCTTCACCAATCTGAACTTCTGATTCCTACTCAACACTGAATGTCTGACCATCAATAGTGGATTTCTGCAGCTTGTCCATCATGAACTGTATAGGCTTATCCCAGATGAGATCAATCAGACCGCACCTCACATCGATAACTGCTCCAGCTATAGCAAAGAAGAATCTACCAAGCAAAAGAGGATCATCCGGTCCAACCTCATATTTCAGCACCACACAATCTGTTGGAATCAGGTAGTTTCCAACTCTGATAGTAATGTCTTCTAGGACTCCTTCAGGAATCCTCTTTGATCGATCAACCATGATAAGAGAGATCCTAATAGGCTGAAAGTCCATCAATTCCAATCTCACAACCACATATCCTAAATCACACAGAGAACGCTTGAAGCCATTCTTGAAGATGGAACAGTCTAGCACAAAGACTTCTAGGTCTGGAAGCTTCTCTGGAATATGGTTATGTAGCACTGCACTTACCTGTTTAGAAACCATCAACTCCTCTTCTTTCAAATCTCCATTTGAAGAAATCATTCCTTTTGCATATCTCTGCAGAGAAGGGTATTTCTTCAGGGCGTCAACTAGTGGGATCTTAATCAGTTTCTTATCCATCACTGCCATGCATTTAGCTTCATCCAAATCTTGTTTGGACCTCTTAAGAGCTATAGGAAAAGGTAATGAAAGCTTCACGCTCTGGGATTGTTGCAAGCTGTTGCATTCGTCTGGAGCAAGTGTCGACCGATGTCATAACAGTGTCGGTCGATGCTGGATTCTCATAAGCTAATTTATCCTTCGGGTGAGGTATGTGTCGATCGACACAAGGTATGTGTCGGTCGATGTTGTGTTTCGAAACTCCGTCAAAACTCGAAACATCCTTCTGAGGAATCGTGTGTCGATTGACACTAGAGGTGTGTCGATCGATGCTGCAGGCCGACAGAGAAAATTCGTTTAGAGCAACAGATCTGATGTCTTCTTGCTCCTGTACCAGATTAGTTGTGTTCTTCACAATGACAACATTGACGTACTGCTTCTGATTTTGCTCAGTTCTTCCAGATCTATTTTGCCTTTGCACTGCTCCAGCAGTCTGTTGAACTTGAACATCTAGATTTTTGACATGGGTGCTCAGAGATTCGATATTCTCATTCAAATCCAGATACATATCATCTATCTTCCCATTAAAGTCCACTGTACTCTTTTGTTGACCTTCCAAATCTTCTCCAACATAGATTTGATCTCAGACTGCTCATTAGGTGGAGGAGGAGTCTGGTATGTCGAAGAACCATAGTCTCTGGAGAATGAGTTGTTATGCTGAAAAGGTCTCTGAAATGCAGGCTTTAGAGTGTAGCCAGAAGTCTGTCTTTGCTGATTCTCATACCTCTGACCTTTATAACCAGTTCCAGCTATGTAGTTGACATTCTCTGACTCATCAACTGGTTCAAAAGTCTCTACATCTGCAGCAAAGTGGACATACTTCTTCCCAACAAGAATGATGTAAACAGAATCTAATTTGTTCTTCATCTCTGAAATCTAAGTTTAATCCACTTTTCCTCCTGATCGCTTCCTCTCCAAATCAGCATTCTTGGTGCTATTGCTATATACCAAGTTTTCAATCAGCTCTTTAGCTTGCTCTGGAGACTTCGTGCTGAAGTTTTCAATCAGCTCTTTAGCTTGCTTTGGAGACTTCGTGTTGAAGTTTCCATTGCTGGCAGCATCCAATGCCATCTAATACCACCAATCTATACCTTTGAAGAAAATGCCCAACATGTGAACTTCATAGAAACCATAATGAGGGCAATCGCGTTGATACATCTTGAAACATATCCAAGCAGCCTTTAGAGCTTCTGTAGCACCTTGTTTGAACTGGAGAATATCTTCTATCAGCTGATCAGATCTAGCATCATCAGAGAATTTTCGAAGGAACTTCTTCTTGGTCGCATCCCAGGTGGTGAGAGTACCTGGTGGAATCTGCTTCAGCCAGTTATCAGCTTCCCCACCAAGAGAATATGGGAAAAGCTTTCAGTGTAGGAAGTCATCGCTCACTCCTTTGTGCTTCATTCTTGTAACCAGATCCTCAAATATTTCGATATGGTCCATAGGATTTTCATGTGGAAGACCATGGAACAGATGCTTTCCAACAAGAGTGTAGTAGGAAGTCTTCAGCTCGAAGTCATTCCTATGAATAGGAGGAAGTCTGATCGCAGACCTGTTAGAACTCGTAAGGTCTGTTGTAATCATCAAGAATCCTCCTAGCTTGCTCATTCCCTTGCGCATGTGCAACAACTGCGCCAACAGCTTGTTCAACACCTCCAGCTTGTTATGCGCACGCAGAAACAACTGGTGCAACAATGGGGTTTCCTTCTCCATCTAGTTTCTGACCCTGATTGTTATAGGTATTACCATCATGGTCTTTCGGAACTCCATCTTCATCCCGAATCAACACCATAACATTTGGATTCAACATCTTCACTGGTTTATGTGCTTTCTTGTTTGTTCGCTCTAGCCTTGCAAGCTCCTTTTTCTAAAGAAACAAAAGCTCTTTGTTCAGTTTGCTTCCGAGTGCACGATTAGGCATGCACTATCTGATTCACGACATTCGTGTCGACCGATGCTGGTTAAGCGTCGATCGATGCCGGTGTCGCGAACTGTGTCGATCGACGCAAGTGTTCTTTGTCAAACCTGAAACGCATGAATCGAGACAAAACAAGAAAGAAAGTTAGTAAAATAAAAATGAAAAGCCTAGTCTAAACTCTAAACTTAAATCTACCGAAGACTCAAAAGAGTCCCCGGCAACGGCGCCAAAAACTTGATATGCTCAAAGTTTACTATCCCTAAAGCTACACCGCAAGTGCACAAATATGCAACTGTAGTATATGAGGGTTGAATCCACAAAGACTCAAGAATCTTGCGATAGATTATAAAGCGTCGAATTAAGCTAAGCAGAACATTGAATAAACAATCAATCAAAGCAGGAAAGTAAACTAAACGGTTGTAAGCAGGCATGAAAAACGTCAGGTCGAGTGAGTTATCAGGAAATCAGGAATATAAGCTAATCAATTAATCGAGATCAAATTAAGAACTGTTCTAGAAGTAGAATCACAGAAGTATAACATACCAACTTTCGTTATGAGTATTAACTATGTCTAACAACCTAGAAAACCAAATTTCTTTGCGAGTTATAGAGTTCTAAACATGCATTAATCTTGGGTTCGTTTGTTCACAATTTCCCTAAACCAAATTTCTTTGCGAATAGACAAATTGCTCACCAAGGTTCTTTCTAGATAATTAAAAAAATTTCGTTGCGAGAATCAACCTAATATCAATAATCTAAATGGCCAGTTCAGATTAAACATTAAGATCAACCTAGACAAAGAACTAGAAAGTATGAATCCCTATAAATCAATTAACCAAACATTCCATGAAATCCCTAATGAGAATCCCTAAACCTAACAGGTAAACTACTCAGACATGGCAATCATAACAATAAACATTGAATACAAAACTCAATAACATAAAAGAGAAAGAAGAAGAAGAAGCACAACAAGCCAGAGTTCAACTTAAGAAACTCAAAAGGGTGTGAGGATGCTGAATAATGGTACAAAGCAGTTGGATCATCTTCTTACTATTGGAAAAAGTGATCAATGCGGTCTTGGATTCAATGGAGAATCTTCAAAAGCTGACTGTGTTTGTGGGAGAAGAAACGAATGGAGCAACCGTATGGAGTGAGATTTCATGGTCCAATATGTTATCATTATGAAGGTAAATGACATGTTCAAAGGGCTAATTATGGAGGGACAAGGCCCATGAAGATTTGGAGAAACAAAGTGATATATCATGGCTTTTCTAGGTTTTCAACCATGATATAACTGTATATATTGAGTCTTTAACCTGGTTTTTCGAGTCTATTGAGTCCTTTACAGGTAAGCTTGCATTTGGAGCAAAGAGCAGAGTTTTGGGACATTTCTAGTGAGCTGTGCAATGAGCTGAAGTTGGAGTCTCGACCACGACGTGATTTCGACCGACACTCACCTTGGTGTCGGTCGACACTGAGGGTGACAGAGTCTTATGCGCTGGTTGAAGACATATTTTGAAGAATTGCAAAGTTGCCCCAGAAGTTTCCCTATCTAATCTAGCCCTAAAACGTGTTTAGCAGTTTAATTAGGGTTTTGAGACTCAATATCATTATCTTGTTCTTTACTTTTGTTCTTTGCTTTTTCTCTAGAGATTGAGAGATATTGCTTGGGGGGTGTTCTTGCTACTTGTAACCTTTGAGAGAAGGATTTCGAACCCCTGTTTTTATCTATTCAGTCTTTTCTATTCATTCATGTGTTATTCATTTGATATCATGTATGAGTAGTAACTTTAGTTAGATTTAGGGATTCTCAATAGGATTTCATTCCTTGTTAGATCACCGATTGATTAGGATTCTAAATCTATCTGTTCATCACCTAAGTTGAGTTTAATACTGAATTCTGGACTGATCACCTAGGGTTTAGATCTTAGATTGTTAGTTTGGCACAAGAGTGTGAGTTATAAGCTGAAAGAACTTAGTGTGAGCAATTTGATTAGATGCAAAGAGATTTGGTTTAGGAAAATTGTGAACTTATGAACTTGCTAAAAATGCTTGTCTAGAACTCTAAGATTGCAAAGAGATTTGAATCATTAGGTTGCTAGACATAGATAACAGTTGCAGCGAGAGTTGAATTGTTTTACATTGTGATTCTAGTTCTTGAACCTATGCTTAACCTGAATCCTGATAGCTAAGTGTCTACATTGTATGATTTCCTGAGAATACTCTGAGTCTAACACCTTTCTCCCATCGAAAACAACCTTTACATTTCTGCTTTGTTTACTGTTTTCTCATCTGATTGATTTAGCTAAGTTTGAAATCATATAGTCTATCATGTGAATCTTGAGTCCTTGTGGATACGATACCCTGAATACTACATTCACATAACTGTGCACTTGAAGTAGAATAGGGAATAAACTTCGACCTATCAGAAAGTTAATCACTTCTAAGATGATGCAATGGTATTTCATCCTCAATATGGAGGAGGACGGTTCATGTGTTATTTTTTGACCATGATGTGACTTAAGTAAGGGGAGAATGGTGTTGCTAGTGTTGTATGGTGTTGGATGTTTCTAGTGACGAAGCCTTTGATGCTAAGGTTGTTGAGTTCACATACACAGTCAAAAGGGGGAGATTGGAGATGTAATTGATGTGTCAGTCACGACACAGTACAAGTGGTAGTACAAGACGTGATTCATAACGTGATTATATTTGATTGTTGAGATATGAACGAATATTTATGATGTGATTCAGTTTATTAGTTGTTTTCTGAGGTGGATGAAGATATTGGAGAAAAGATTGCAATTTGGAGTGGTTTACTTATTCTTTAGAGAAAATACAAGAAAAAAGGAAAATTTACAAAAAGGTGGAATATGAAATATCTTAACAAAAAAAGATATTTGGTATATCTTTATTTAGGTAAACTTGAGGAGCAAGTTTAGCCTAATATAAAGAAGAGAGGCATGGCCTTATGAAGATGCAAGAGCTGAGAGAATAAAAACTCAAGAGAGCTTTTGTATTTGTCTAGGTTGCGTGTGTGTTAAAGTCTAGGCTCTAGGGGGAGTTTAGCTCATGTGTGTGATCCTGACGAGTTCTTGTATTGACTAGAGCGTTAGTTCAATATGGTTTGATCTATGCGTTTGTAATTGGTGGAATTACTTTCTATTCAAGTGAAAACTTTGTGTTGTTCTTGAGTCTTTTGATTTTTCTGGTTTTTGTGTGTTAGAATCGTGAAGAACAGGTTGCAGACAGCAGTGTCGACCGACGTTCCTTTGTGTCGGTCGACACCAAACTCGAAAATACGTATAGAAATCGAGCACACTTGATTCGTAGCAGGTGAATATCGACCAAAGCCATATGTCGCTCGACATTGGCTGGGTGTCGGTCGACACTCACCACGCCTACAGGTAAGGTTTCTAATTTTCCAAGTTTTCGGTTCACTTATACCTTGTTCTCCCGAACCCAGGCTGCGATTGCACTGGGGACAGTGCAGTCTAAGTGTGGGGGAGGTAGTTACTGACATTGTGTTTTGTTTTCTTAGAGTCAGTCCCTTGTTTTCTCTTGTTTTCAAAATGGTTTTATTGAGTCAAAATGTGTATGAAACTATGATTTTTCGAGGAAATTTTTCGCTGGAACATGAACTAAGTGACCATTGGATGGACTTGCAGTAGCTCTATGACTATTAGAAAACCCCACACAGATCAACTTACCAAGGACACCCATATCTAACCAGGTATTCAGAGGATCCATCACTAACTTCACCTCTAATCCTGACTGAAATTTCTCACTTAGGGGCTTGATATCTCTGGATCGGATTCCTATGATGTGTTTGACACAGCCTATGATCATGTCTAAGTATGTTTTCTGATTTTCCCCTCCCTTGAAAGGAAAAAAAGAGATTAAAACTCCGGATAAGCTAGTAGCTTCGTAGTGGTCACGAGAGTGGTAGAGACCCCTATTACCTCTTGTGCATCCATGGAAACATGTCCAAAGTTACACCCCGAATAAAAAGGGAAGAGCACTGATAGAAAAAATAAAATGATACCCAGTGGGGAAAAATCAGTGCTAACGGAGAAGGAAAAAAAAGGAAACAAAAACCGACAGTTTGGTGGTCAGATACTGACTAAGTTGAGTCCATGTGTCCTCTGATCAATACTCCCTCTGTGAGACCGCACCTAATTGTATACAGAGGTTAGTGTGGTGAACTTGAATACTCTGTCTAGATTATGGAGTTTACTTGGGACAGTTGCTAAGTGTGGGGGAAGTACATTGTGGTCTTGATCTTTGTAGGAAAGTTTTCAGTGGCTTACTAAGTGAATGTGAATGCGAATGTTCCTAGGACAAAATGAGTTTCTGAGTTTTCAAACCTCTTTCTCCTTGCTTTAGTTCTTTATTTGCTTGAGGGCAAGTGATGTAGCTACATTACATCGGTTATGTTATTATTGGTTCGGTTTAAGTGTTATTTGGTTTTGGTGTTATTTTAATTATTGTTGGTGTTGATAAGGCTTAAGAGATCGTTTGATATCTTGAGCTATATTTGCGGAGAGAGATGTTATCTTCTTCTCCTATAAAAGAAGAGTCGTCGTAGGGTTTTAGAGTCATTCGAGTTTTGATTAATACAAAGAGAAGTTCTTCTCAATCCTTAAGTCTTTGTTTCTTCCTTACTTCTCAGAAAGAAGTTGCGTGAGTACTAAGCAATAGGTTTTGTCGAGAATCCATTGATCTCTCGTGCAAGTATTGTTTATCGGTTACATTAGTTGGTATCAGACTTTGTTCGATCTTTGACCATGCCTCCGAAGAAATCGTTGCAACAGACATTGGCTGAGCACGATGAAGCCTTCCGTGGTGTACTGGCCAACTTTCAACAAGATATGCGTAACGCGTTATGCACGACGGTTGAAGCAGAGGTCCGTACGGCTCTTAACGCTCGTGGTTTTCCCAACCCGTGTATGAACCCTCTTTTCGAGGTATATGAGGATCTTGAAGACGAAGGTGATATCGGGGATAACCCGTTTGCACCTAACCGTGACGCAATTGTGGCTCCTCGACCTGATCATCGGAGGTGGGAGTCTGGATTTAAACTCGACCTACCTAAGTTTACCGGTGGTCTTCAGCCAGAAGAATTCCTCGACTGGCTTAGCAATGTGGTGGAACTGCTGGAATTCCAACAAGTTCCGGACGATATGTGTGTCCCTCTTGTGGCTACTCGTTTCAAGGGACGTGCGTCGGCTTGGTGGCAACAATTGAAATTACAGCGCATTCAGAGTGGTAAACCTCGCATTGCTTCATGGGAAAAGCTTAAGAGTAAGATGCGTAAGGCTTTTCTCCCATACAACTATTCTCTTACTATGTATACTCGTTTCCAAAACTTGCGACAGGGTATGAAATCTATGGACGACTACGCCACCGATTTCTTTGCGCTCATGGCTCGTTCTCAGTCGTTGGAAACGGAGGAGCAATTGGTTTCTTGCTTTATTGGGGGATTGCGCCAGCAAATCCAGAATATGTTGATGCAGTTCAATCCGATGACAGTCTATGAGGCTCATCAACGTGCCCTTCTCATTGAGCTGAATGCGAAACCCGCGCATACATGCTGGTCATCTCAGACCTCTCGTACTCGTCTGAGCTCGAGTGAGTCACCTGTGTTACCGGATGGACAGCTGAATCCGCGACCTACCAACATCCAATCTGATGCATTGACAACACGTAATCCGCGTCTCCCGGTCTTCAAGTGTTTCAATTGTGGTGAGCAGGGGCATCGACAATCCGAGTGCCCTAAAGCAAATCGCAGGGCCTTACTTGGTGACGATGAACCAGTCTTTGATGAATATGGTGATGACGATAATGACGCTGCAGAGGAAGTGGTCTGTGGGGACACGGGTTCACTATTAGTGGTTCGTCACAGTTTCCTTCTTCCACAGGGAGTTGAGGACAATTGGCTTCGTACCAATATTTTTAGGTCCACTTGTACTATCCGGGGCAAAGTCTGTCGCTTCATGATCGACTCCGGCAGTTGTACTAATGTGGTCTCGGAAGAGGCAGTCCAGAAGCTTGCATTGTTTACTGAACCACATCCGGTACCGTACAAGCTGGTGTGGTTAAATGCGCAAACTAACCTGCGTATTTCCAAGCGATGTCGGGTGCCATTTTCCATTGGTTCGAATTACAAGGACCTCCTGTTGTGCGATGTCATACCAATGGATGCGTGTCACTTATTTATGGGTCGACCGTGGCAATATGACCGTAAAATGGTACATAACAGGTTCACTAATACGTACTCCTTTACGTTCGAACACACGAAGATCACTCTTCTTCCAGCACCGGATACACCGCACCCTACACCAACGGTTCCACCTTCACCTCCGGTGGTTCCAAATACTGGAAAGCAAGTTCTCCTTTTATACAAAGCTGCATTTGCTTCTGAACTTTTCTCTACCAATGTCGTGTGCATTCTATTGTCGTCATTGTCCTCTACCACTGATACGCATGACATCCCAGATGAGTTTCGCGATATCGTGCAAGAGTTTGGGGACGTGTTTCCTAAGGAGCTGCCATCGTCTCTGCCTCCCTTATGGGATATTCAGCACTGCATAGACTTGGTACCTAATGCGTCATTACCAAATCGACCCCATTACAGAATGAGTCCCGCGGAGCATGACGAACTCCGAAGACAAGTCGAGGAGTTACTTGCTAAAGGACATGTTCGTGAAAGCTTGAGTCCTTGCGCCGTTCCTGCTCTTCTAATACCAAAGAAAGATGGTTCCTGGCGTATGTGTGAGGACAATAGGGCGATCAATAAGATCACAGTTCACTACAGATTTCCTATTCCGCGTTTGGACGACCTCTTGGATCAAATCGGTTGCGCCACCATTTTTAGCAAACTGGATTTAAAAAGCGGTTATCATCAAATACGAGTGCGACCAGGGGACGAATGGAAAACTGCTTTCAAGACACGGGAGGTCCTTTTTGAATCGCTTGTGATTCCTTTTGGGTTGTCAAATGCGTCCAGTACGTTCATGCGCGTCATGAACCAAGACCTCCATCCTTTTATTGGTCGATCCGTCGTAGTGTACTTCGATGATATCCTCATCTTTAGTATGACTTTGGCTGATCACCTTGTTCATCTTCGTGAAGTGTTGGTTGTTCTCCGCCGTGAGCAGTTGTTTGGAGCTTTGAAGAAATGCTCCTTCGGGGTGTCTCAGGTTATTTTTCTTGGCTATATTGTCTCAGCACGAGGCTTGGAAGTGGATCCTGCTAAGATTGAAGCGATTCGGTCTTGGCCCCAGCCATCGTCGGTATTTGAGGTTCAAATCTTCCATGGGTTGGCATCGTTTTAACGACGCTTTGTTCCGCATTTCAGTAGCATTATGTCACCCATCACGGACTACATTAAGTCTGCCTCCTTCACTTGGACGGATTTAGCAAGCAAGGCATTCGAGGATATAAAGATGCGCCTTACAACAGCCCCTGTACTTGCTTTGCCGGATTTCTCCCAGCCGTTTGAGCTCCATTCCGACGCATCTAAAACGGGTATTGGTGCTGTCTTGAGCCAACGTGGTAAACATGTCGCATATTTTAGTGAAAAGATTGCTGGTTCTCGTGGTCGGTATAGTACTTACGACTTGGAATTGTATGTGGTAGTGCAAGCCATTAAACATTGGTGTCACTACTTATTTCACCGAGAGTTTATCTTATACACCAATCATGATGCTCTCAAGCACATGGGCTAGCAAGATAAGGTATCTATTAGACATGCTTCTTGGTTTGCATACTTACAACAATTCACTTTCGTGATTAAGCACACTGCTGGTTCTTTGAATAAAGTCGCGGATGCTCTTAGTCGACGTCACGTTCTGTTGACAACTCTCACTGCGTCGATCCCAGGGTTCGCTGAACTGATTGACCTTTACCCGCATGATCGCTTCTTTCGGAAAGTATGGCCTGATGTACTTGCCAGCTTGAGCAATGATTTCTTTGTTCTGGACGGTTACTTATTTCGCGGGCTCCAATTGTGTGTTCCCGAAGGAAGCTTGCGCTTATAAATAATTCATGAACTCCATTCCGAGGGTCATGTTGGGCGTGATCAGACATTGCAGCTGTTATCAGCCTCGTTTTCTGGCCAGCAATGCGTCGAGATGTGGAACGTTTTGTGCAAAGATGCGTGGTTTGTATGGCATCTAAAGGCACCGGTACTAACGCATGTTTGTACTTACCATTGCCGATTCCGACGCAACCGTGGACGGACATCAGCATGGATTTTGTATGTTGGGATTATGTCCTGAAATCATATTGTACTTACTCTGATGATAGTTGTATCGTCGAGATCGAACAATTCATGTGATACTAGGTGGTCATAATGTTTTTCTAGAAGCCGCTTATGACAAATGAGTTGTAACTCATTGCTAGTATTATGTCAACCTACAGGGTCACACACCTAAGCAAGCTGGATACACTTTGTATGGGATTGATCATTGGAAAATGGTCTGGTCAGTGGGTATTGGATACACATTGAATTAGAGTTTTGAGAGGTGTGTCGATCGACACTATTGATGTGTCGATCGACACAAGGCGCAGACCGAAACTGACGTTTCGGTTTAATGACTTAATTTGACCCGGTTTATTTACTGGGTAATTAGGTCGACTCAAAGGCATATATATATAGAATATGAGGCACGACTTTGAGGACAGAGGGTTCTTGATAGAACAACCGAGCCACCTCTCTAGACACAGGGATTCCCAGGAGATCCGATTCCCGGCACTAGCATCCCGGTGGATTCCAGCTTGTGTGCGTGTGGACTGAAGTAGAGGCGCAGCAATTGAGGCGCTCTTGATCTCAATTACCTGTTCATCATTCCGCTGCAAATCTCCAGGTAAACACGAGATCATCCCTAATGATTCAATTAACTAAACCCTAGATCCTAGGCTTCAAGAACTTGATGGAATTCTGAAACTGTTAGAATTGGCCGAAGTTCCTTCAGTGGTATCAGAGCCTTAGGGTTTAATCATTGAATCTGAAGCATGGAATTCGAATAATGATGTATTTGAATAGGTTGATGCTTGTTGATTTTCGTTTTGATAAATATAATCTCGGATTTTGTTTGTATCGAAAACGATAAACCTGTGTTTTCGCACAGTGTCGATCGACACAAGTTTGTGTCGGTCGACACACCGCGAAAACGATTATAAAATTTTAGGGTTTTTGCACAGTGTCGATCGACACAAGTTTGTGTCGGTCGATGCACCGCGAATACGCTTATTAAAATTTGGGTATCGATCTTAGAGATCGCACTGTGTCGATCGACACACTGGGTGCATCGATCGACACAGGCTGTGCGAAGGGATAGATCGGTTCAATTGGATTGAACCGGTTATCTCGCAAGGTTAAATTTCCTGATACCCTACTGTGTCGATCGACACAGGTTAAGTGTCGGTCAACACAGACCTTGCGATTGGTTGATCGGTTCAATTGGATTGAACTGGTTATCATGCTTGGTCAAGGTAGATCAGATCGATTTAAATTGGATGAATTGGTTCAATTGGATTGGACTGGTTATCTCAATTAGTATAAACCGATTTGATTGGATAACATCAGTCTGATTGGATAAGTCGGTTCAATTGAATTGGACCGGTTATCGCGATTAGTTAAAACTGATTGAATCGTTTCAATTGGATGGACCGGTTGAATTAGATTTGACCGGTATCTCAATTGGCCTAGAACCGGTTCATTTGGTCAATTACCGGTTCAATTGGATTGACCGGTCATCGGGATTTGTTAAGGTTGGATGCGAACCGTAATCGTTTGGTTATTGAACCAAATGATTGAGAAACCGAACCAAATGACCTAACCCATTTTGGTAGAACAATTAAAACTCAATTAAAATTAGAAATTAATCATGTTCTAAACCCATAAGAATACACATTGGATGTGTATTAGATCAAAGCTTAGTTTTCAATATGGTCAACTGTCAAGACTCATATCGTTGTTGTGATAGTCTTGCCAAGAGCTTGGTGTCCACAATTACATGAGTAAGGCAGGTAGTTGTGTTGATGGTCTTGCAGTGCTTGACATCAACAATTACATGACCTAAGAAATTGATTTACTAACCTTTTAAAGTTCCGTTTCCTCAACTAAATATCAAGTGACCTTGATGTCTTGATCAATCTTGTCTACTGTCAAGACTCGTTTCGTTGTTGGATAGTCTTGGAGTCCTTGGTATCCACAATTACATGAGTAAGACAGGTGATTATTGATAGACTTGCAGTGCGACTGTCAATGATCACGAGACTGAAGAGATTAGTTAACTTGACTGGGCTATCAGAAGTTCTGGGCCCAGAGACGTCAGAGTGGATGAAACATTGATTGTCTTATCCGCGACCAAGAGTTGTACTGGGTACAATTAGCAATGATTTGCTTACCTAGATAATTGAAGTTTGGGTGATGACGAGTCGTCCACTCAGATTTTGGTGAAGTATGGGTCTTGGATCATTATATTCATAGAGGAAACATTGTTTGAATATAATGCGAGTTTTCTTATTAGATAAGATTTCTCATTTCCTGAACTTCATAACTAAAACTTTTCTTTTCTTAGTTTTCAGCCTATGTCTAAAACTACTTTCTCGTTGCGATCCGTCCTTGAGAAGGACAAGTTAAATGGATCCAACTTCCTGGATTGGTATCAGAATTTGAGAATTGTTCTCAAGCAGGAGAGTAAGGACTATGTTCTTGAGAAAGCTCTCCCCGAGAAGCTTGGGACCAACGCCTCGCATGCAGTATATGATGCTTGGAATAAGCATTATATTGATGTGGTAGATGTGTGTGATCTGATGTTGGCTACCATGAACTCGGACTTGAAGAGTCAATACGAGAACGTGGAGTCTCCAATAGAGATGATCACCAGCCTGAAACTGATGTTTCAGGAACATGCACGAATTGAGAGATACCAGATGGTTAAGTCTCTCATTGGGTGCAAGCTACCAAAGGATGCTCCAGTGAGTCATTATGTCATTAAAATGATGGGTTACATTGATAACCTGGGGAAACTGGATTGTCCTGTTAGCCTAGAGTTGGCTACTGAAATCATCCTGCAGTCACTGCCGTCAAGTTATGATAAGTTTATCAAAAGCTATATCAGGAATGGCTTGACGAAGACGTTGACTGAGCTGCATGGCATGCTCAAGACAGCAGAGCAGAACATCATAATGGGTAAAAGGTTTGAGAAATCTTGTAAAGACAAGGGTAGAGGCAAGGCCGTCCAGATTTGGAATCAGGATAAACCTATGTCTTCTTATAAACCCAAGTCCGGCCCATCTGACGTTGGTAAGTGCTGCTAGTGTGAAGAGTTTGGGCATTGGAAGAGAAATTGCATTAAATTCTTGGAAGATTCACAAGAGATGAAGGAGATGTACGGGACTTCTTCTTCAGGTATTGTGTTATCACTTCAAGTTCTACGAAGGTATTGGATACTCACTACAAAAAGAAGCCTTATTACATCATTTAATTCATACATTTGCATCACTTATAAGTGATACAAACATATTTCGCATCACTTAAAAAAATGACTCTGAAAGTGGTGATGCAAATGTTTTGCATCATTTAAAACAATTGTTGCAATTAGTTGCATCACTTATTGTAATTGATGTTATTATGTATCAATTATAAAAAGTGATGTGATTTTTAGAATTAGTTTCTATAATTGATGTTAGTATTTGTAACATTTATAGTAATTGATATTAAAAATTTCATCACTTGTAAATAAATGATGTTTAAATTAGTGTCGATTTTAACAATTGATTCTAATAATTGTATCATTCACAGCAACTGATGTTAAATATTTCTATGAATTGTAATTAAGCGACACATTTTTTTTTTGCATCAATTGCACTAATAGTTGTGTCATTTGTATTAATTACAAATAAGTGATGAGAATATGTATATTATTTATTTAGTTAATGCTAATTTGTATTTCTTGTACGTAAAATTACCATTAATAAATTATATTATAATAGCAATTAATTAATTAATTTAAATAAATAATAAAACATTTAATTAAACTAAAAACGTAATTTTAAAATGCTTAATCTAAAAACATAGTTTAATCATATGATTTGCAGAAAAATAAAGTTACTAAAAAGCCTTGCTAAACGTTTTGATTTCCATTGCCACCATCATCCATTTCCTGCAATTTTTGTTTTATCAAATTAGTATATCACATAAAATGTGAAGACTATGAAATATCTATAATGACATCTACATGAGAGTTAGTTGAATTTGGTACGTTAGCAAAAACTGCAGCTAAATTTGTTTTTTTTTTTTTTTTTTTTTTTTTTTTTTGACAAAGGGTATTCATTAATATAATAGTAAGGTTACAAAATAAAAATCAGAAGCTCAAAATATCCCAAATGGGCCTAGAACAACAAGCTCTACTGGGCCAAATGCTACAAAAGGCCTCAGGCCCAAACACAGTTAACCCTAATCCTAGGAGCCGCAGACTTCGTGACACCACACCGCCGACGGAGCCACCTCGCAGGCATGGGAGCACCGCCACCTGAGAACCATGGCCGAGAGCAACAGAGAAACACCGCCACTTACCTAGGAAGAACAAGCCCCTCTGAAGAAGCACTATGCCGGCTCTCACGGGAGCTGCATAACGGCGAAAGAAAGGGTGATGAGGCGAGATGTCCGATAACCGACCCTAAGGAGCCGACGCCGTAATCAGCCGCCGCCGGAGACGTCGTTCGCGCACACGCCGAAAGTCCTCCAAGACAGCGATTCTAAAAGCTGTCCCCGACGGTTCAGGAGCCACGCCCACATCGAACCAAACCACCACCGCATGCAGTCATCCACCGGACTCCACCAGAAGAAACGAGACCGACTAGACAAGAGGACTCACCGGGCAAGAGAAGCAGCGACACCTGGGGAAGCGAACCAAGCCAAGTCCCCAAAAAGCCAGATCCGCGAAGGAGCCACCGCTTCCAAACGCCGGAGAGCCGCAGAAGCAAAACCCGCGACCATCGACCGCCACCAAAAGAACCCTAACTAGAGAAAGTTGATCCAAGGACGAAGCGCATGGCAGAGGAAAGAGGGGGTCGATCCTTACTCAGATCCGTCAAAGAAATCGAGATCGGAGTAAGGATCTGAACGAGATCTTGAACTGAAAAAACTAGAGGAAAGAGAGGAGAGAGTTTCGCCGCTCAAAGGCCTTCCCTTCGTATCATCTTGCAGCTAAATTTGTTGCCCATGCATTTCCCTAAAAATTATATTAAAATATAAGTTGTATATCAAAAATTATAGTAATAAAATATAAATAAAAAGATTCAATTACCTCTTCACCAGATGAATTACCAAATATTTGTTGGATGATCGTCGACATAGTTTTCACTTGGCCTGATAGTGCTTTTATCTGTGTCTTCATTTGAACAACAATTTCAGAATTTTCAATCTCTGGTGTTATTACAGGAGAGCGTCTCGATAATTTAGAAGGTGTGGGTCTACGACCAACACAACGAACTCTTCCTAAAAGTTCTGGACCAAACACTTGAGCATATTCATCATCTAAAGTAGCCAGAGCATTGGATCTAACTTGCGATGATGGAGTTTGGTTCATTAATGTGGTAAGTGTTTCCTGAAAATACGATAAAATATAAATGTCAAATTCTAGTATAACTATATATTGTTAAACTAAAACTGTGATTGTACATATAATAAACTTTAAGCGACTTTCTAATTCGCAATCCATACACCAATGAAAAGAAACTGAATAAATTTAAGAAGCCAAGAAGACAAATAGTCAATATTATTGGTGACTTTTGTAAAAACAAAAACAAAGCAGTTAAAAAAATAACTAACCGCGCATGTTTTAGCTTCTTCGGATACGAAGCTCCCATCAGGTTTTTTGCGAGTTTCAATAAAAAAACTCCGCTCGAGTTGGTGTTTTTCCTGTTTTGATTTTCTTCATAAAAAGTACATGCAACAATAATATACAATATCAGTTACTCAATTTAATTGCGAAAAAACATCAGTAACTAAAACTACACTTTATTGCAAAAAATAATAATATCACGAACTAAATTGTATCCATTGCCTAAACGTAGCTAGTACTACATTTCCTATACCTGTCCAAGACCTAAACGTAGCTAAAACTATATTTCTTAAACATGTCGAGGTTAATTACCATTTAGCATTATCGAAAACTGTAAAATACAATCAGAAACTAAGTTTCCTTAACAACTAAACAATATTGAAAACTGAAAACAATAGATAGACTCACAATCTCATGCCTTTTTCTTCCAAAACTCTTCCTTCCACATAAATGAGGCATTGTATATTTTCTTCGATTTCTTATATTCCGGTCTCGCATTCCCTGGATGCTCAAATAATAAAATAATGTTACTTATATCAAACTATATATGTATAGCAGATTTATGAATTATATCTTCCACTTATATGTGAACCTCATGTGAACAAGATGACACCACTGATCATGAGGAACATTCTTGGACCGATTTTGCAACGTTTCAGCTCGATCATTTCGTTTATGGTCTCTCCATAAACGTAGTTTGACATCTTTGCATCTGCTCCCTAGTGCACTTATCACATATCTCTTTCTTGTCATTGGATCATCAAATCGATACTTTGTCTATAATGAAACCAAGAAAATATTTTTAGTTTTTCTTAATTTATAATTACGCAGGATCTATAAAATAGACAAATATTAGATGTTACCTGGATTACATCCCACACTTTGTCTTTTATGTGAGACGAGACCGTTCTCCAGTCCTTGTAGTTAATAGGCAACAAATTCACATCACTGCTTAATTGACCTAACCAGGATCTAAGCAAACCTCAAAAATCTCCAATAGGTTGACCACTATCTTCATCGAAATGTACGATCACTTTGCAATTTTGCAATTTCCAAACATCTTTAGATGTCACCATTTTGCTTTCTATGTTTCCATCATTATCTTGTTGACAAACATATATAAATTAGAAACAATTTTGTTAGGCCGTTTCTCATATTATCTCAAGGAATCACATGATCTCAGGCATTTGTATTTGACAAATTAAATAAGCATACATTTGAAAACAAAATTTCCATTCAATCGATTTTTTTCTCTTCTCTTGCCAAATTCTTATTAGTATATAATAAATCAAATAAAAATGCCTGTCACGTTCCACATAAACAATGTAACACCCGTCCCTTCGATCCCAAGTCAACGACCTTTCGACTCCATGAGTCATAGTCCACAAATGCGAACCCAGTCATAAACCGGAACCCAACTTAAATAATTGAAAATGTTTTCTTTATTGAAATGGAAAACCCGAGTCTTACAGAAAACCGAACCAACTGAATTGGCTTAAACATGAAACAATCGAAACGCACAAGTCTTTAAAGAACGAAAAAGAAGAGAAGGAAATCCCATTCCCAAAACGTAACACCACACCGACCGTCTACCCCTGCAACGCTCCAGGGTTACCTGCAAAGCAAACAACGAAGGAGGCATGAGTAATTGGTTCATCACCAATACCCAGTGAGTGCAGGTTCTAGGAACCCACGATCTCATCACAAGCTAAACACAACATCAAAGAAGCAAGTCCAAGGCTAATAACACCTTGCACCCACGCCCGAAGGCACACACAACCTACACAACTAACATTCCACATAACACTCTGGCGCGCAAGCCACACTCACATCACTCCGTTGGGAGGGCGCGTCACACCCTCCTCCGACAGCCTTCCGAGCACGTGAATTCCTTCTCGGTATCAGACACGTGCCCACCACAGAAGCTTGACACAGGCGCCTAGTTTAACTAATACAGACAAGCCTTCAAACACAAGCAACATTTCGGTTTAAGTGATAACCTTATTTTCTAGGTGCAGTCAATCGCATCAACACAAATCATCCGCTAGAACTACACTACCTAGGAAAGATACTATTAAACAAGGACTCACGTCCCGATATTGAGATAGATTGAGAAAAGATCACGACCGGTCCTCACTTTAGTCTAGATCTGAGAAACGAAAGTTGATCTGGGGTTTCCGCTGACAGATCTGGAGATCCTGCACACAGATCTAAGTTTTCAGACAGCAGATCTGGAGAAAAGAAGAATGGATCTAGTGTTTTAGCCACCAGATCTGGACAAACGAAGAAGATACGGTTCAGATCTACAACTTCTATCCATCAGAAGCATAGATCTGAAGCAGATCTGAGTGAGAGAGAGACGAAATGAGAGATACGGTTCAGATCTACAACTTCTACGGATCATATCTGATCTGGAAGCATAGATCTGAAGCAGATCTGGGGTTTAGAGGAGGAAAACGGAGTAGATCTGAGATCTGGAGATTCTCACCTTAAGAACACGAAGAACGAAGGGCTCTGCACTCAAATGACTCAAGAAGACGACGAATCGGGGTTCATAATCAAAAATGGGAATGAACGGCGGTCTCCGGTGAGAATTCCGGCGAGGTGCGGCGGCTCCGGGCGGCGGCTGGCCGGCGGTCACGGCGGTGGTCGGCCGGCGGCTGGTCGGCGGCGGTCGGCGGTCTCCGGCGGTGGTCGGCCGGCGGCTGGTCGGCGGCGGTCTCCGGCTGGTCGTCGATCGGCTGGAGGCTCGGGGCTCGGGCAGAACTTCGTTGCTTTGGGAAATGTGCAGAAATGAGGGGGCTAGCTCTCTTTTTATAGGGGATTTGGCTAGGGTTTTCAGACTTGGTGGATTGGGCCTTGGGCTTCAAGCCCATTCCTTCTTTTCCTTTGGGCTCAAGCAATCCCTTTTGGCCTTTTTCTCCTATTTTTTTGGGCTTTCCCTTTGGGCCCTAGTATGGGTATGTTACAAACAAGAACCAAAATGCCCGATCTTTAACTCTCATATTTATAAGGGTCAATTAGCCAATAAACCAAGAAATGAGCAAATATTAGGTAGATGGCAAAATGCTTTTCAAAACCATTTTCGGGGTGGGGGAAATGACGCAGATAACCCTCCGAGATGTGACACGTAAGCTGCTTCATCCACTTGCATGATGAGCTACGATGACGTCGAAGATTTTGTAAATCTTGAAGTCGAAATATCTCCGACACGTACAGTGTGAGGCAAAGCAAAACGTGATGGATTTGTGGCCACGAGAATGTTTTCCCGCCAAGATCCATTTATGGGTCGAAATAAAAATTATTTTCGATCAAACATATACATATCGTAAGTCAATATATATCGACGAGAAAACCCTAACCTCGACCCTCTATATAAGCCGTTGTCCTGCGCTTCTCTGCAAACAACTTTGATACACAGAGAACAAAGTTAGTAACAAGTAAGTTTCTGTAAGTGTGAGAGTCAAATAGATCTGTCCTTTTCAGCTAAAAGCACCATATTTGGTAAGTTTTCAGTTCATATGGTCCACATACCTGTTTTTAAACGATTTAACCGTATCAACTGCCATTAGAAGACAATAAATGATGTTATAAATGTTCCTCTTAGATACGGACAGCAAAATGTATTCATAATCTACCATAAAGTAGTATATCACTATTTGGTATAATGAACAACCGATTGACTAGCTTATTATTTCAAAACTTTAACAGTTTACGGATTGTGTCATCTCTGTTCTTATAAAACCGCTTGCAAGAAATTTTATGTTCAGTTCTAATGCCTATTCTTTCCTTTCCCGACAGGTGGTTGCTTAGTAACAGAGATGATGGGCCGCTTGGTAAGACTTGTAAGAGGAGAGTGGCAAAGATCAGCCACGGGTGAATGGGATTTCAAAATAGATCCCGATGAAAGCAGCTATGGTGTAATGGTTCAGGAGAATGAAAAGCTAAAGTCTTTGATAGAATTAGTCACCGCACGATACCAGATACAAGACGTGGTGGTGCTAACGTACCAGTTTCCACCGTGCTTGCTGGAGCCGGAGGGGAAAAAAACACTACCACTGGACATCTCCGAAGACGGCGATGTTGCCCTGTTCATGGCTGTTCGACTAGAACACATTGAGATGCCTTTGTGTGTGACAGTTGGAGCTCCGGCGATTGAAAGATATCGGTTCCAGAGGCGATCGGCGTTTGACATGGTTGGTTTGCCCCATGTTTTTGGAGAAACAAGTTTGTCATTAGGGGGCCAACAACCAAGTTACCTGAAACCAACTATGAAGATGAGGAACCAGAGTACTCATGGACAGAGTAATGTACCAGATGCATCGACCTACTGGGATGCACTTATGGCAACAGGAACAGTACCATTCTCTCTATCTTGCCTTGATAATATCATGAGCAACGATGAAGCTGATTCTGGAGAAGATGACCGATCGTCCACAGATTCCTCAGATGGGCCGAATGGGGACACTCCTACAGCACCCGAGAAGTCTGTTTCAACAGTTCACAAATGGATGGATGAAAACACACTTGGAACAACCATTGAAAATCTAAGCTACCGGCTGTCTGAAATAAATGGTAAAGAATAAGAGTAAACATTACTTAATAATATGATTAAACTTTGGATTTATTGATAATAATGCTTGTAATTTGCAGATGATACTCAAGGAATCACTGAACAGAACAGAGAAGCACTAAGGTAAAACTATGAAGAATGTTTCAGTAACGAAATAATTTTGTTCGTACTTGAAAACGAATTTATTTTCTCGCTAATATGTGCATTATAGGACTACGAGGACACTCCAGGGTACGTCAAACAAAGGAAAAGAAATAGCAACAAGTGATGGGTGCCTCGGTGGATCTTCAACAGATTTAATGCTAGGGAGCAAGCTTCGTAGTCCTAATGATTTAGGCTTGGATCCACAAATAATGGACCTGCTTTTAGACGGTCACTATGGAGGTATGATACGAACATATAGGATTAGCATTGATACTTATGGTATTTGCTGAAACTAACTGTTTTATGCCTTTCACAGGAGGTTTCGTACCTGCTAGTGTTGGCGTCTTAGAGGAGATTTTCAACCAAAAGGAAATGGCACGATTTAAAAAGGCTGGTGTAAACATGTTAAAATCCATTATCCCAACCATTGATGATTTAGACATGGAATCATCAATTCCAAATCCCGTGGATGGTGTTATCAGACTCATAGATGGGACAGAGAGTGAAAAGGCTCAAGAAGGTAAGATTTAGAGAAATTTATTAAAGATAACAGTTAATAAAATGTTGTTAGGCTACAATAATTATTGTTTGCTTCTGAGTGATATGATAGGAAATGTAGCCAACTCGGTTACAATTACAGAGGAAGCAACAAGGTAAACTCTTTCATCGAAATATGAGTATCAGCTAATTAAGACTATATTAAATACAACTAATATGGTAGCAAATATTGACGTATGTAGATGTAGAGATGCAAGGACTAAGACAACAATCAATGCATCTATTAGCAAGGACATTTTGAAACCTACCGAGACGGACAAGGACAAAAGTTTAGACAGTGAGATGACAGAAGCTGATGAACGTGGTACGTTTATATGATGAGAATACATATAACGTTTCCCTGAAACAGTTGTATCCTGAATTTAACAATTATTACGTTATCATATTTACAGAGTTAATGAAGTTGGGATTCATCAATGCAAGTATGACTGTGCTGGAAGAACTTCTTACACCAGTTCAAATCCAAGTGTTGAAGGATGATGCAGCTAAAGCTCTTGAAATGGTAAAAGCCCGTAATAATCCTCCTTTCCGTGAACCACGTTCACATGATGGGGGTACTGGAACCAAGATATTGAAAGATGGGACAGACATTGAAATGGGAGAACCAAGTAACCCATTGCCAGCTGAGATGGACATAATAGAAACTGAAGATAGCGAAGGTATTTACCTGGTTTACTTATAAATCGAATATTGATATCAGAGTTTTGACATTGTTAAACTACTACATGGCAGGGGTAACTGAAATTCAGGCAATGAGCAGCCCAGTGTATGAATCTGAAAAATCTAGTAACAACAAGGATATACCTACATTTTCCTTTGTACGTGAATTTGTTGCATGGTGTTGCAGCTGTTTCAAACCAGCAAACCTCGAAATTGATATCCAAGCAGGAGCTAAGGCGAAGTCAGAAACGGATGCATATAACACTGGAGGAGATGAGGATATGGAAACTGATGCAGCAGACAGCGATGATGGTTTCACGGATGGTTCGTACTAATATCTTAATTAGCTGATAGTATTTTGTGTATCCGTGTAACAATGTTATTTGGATGTTTTTGAACTATATGCACGGTTAATAAGAATGTTTATCTACTTGAAGGGTTTGTAAGAAACAACCCAATGGAGCTATACGTTGGGATGATGTTCAAAAATCGTGAAGGATTTAGAAAACATATGGCGCTTTATGCACTAGCCCATAAATTCAGATTCAGGAACAAGAAATCAAACCCAGGGTTGATGATCCTCGAGTGTGTGGGAAGATGCTGTCCATGGCGTGTGTATGCAGTAAAGATGCCAGACTCGGACTATTTTCAAGTAAGGCGTGTAAGACCAGATCATATGTGCACAGCCAATGAAAGAGTTGAATTCGAGCGGCATGCCTCAACAGAAGTAATAGGAGACATGATGAAAACTCGTTTCGCCGGACGTGCAACTGGTCCTCGGCCAAGCATTGTACGCGATATCATGCGTGATGGCCACGACACACAAATATCATACTGGAAAGCATGGAAGTCTCGAGAGCTTGCCTTGGATTCAAGCAAGGGATCATCATGAGATTCATTTAATATGTTGCCAAAATACTTAAGTCTTCTGGTTATGGCTAACCCAGGGACACTAGTATTCCTTGAGATAGATTACATCGCAGGCGTAGGAGAGAGATTCAAGTACCTGTTCTTCGCGCTAGCGGCTTCTATTGCTGGATTCCAATTTATGAGAAAAGTTATAATCGTAGACGGAACTTTCTTGAAAAGCAAGTACGCGGGGTGTTTGATAACAACTAGTTGCCAAGATGGAAACTACCAAATATATCCGGTGGGGTTTGGGGTGGTTGATGGGGAGAATGAGAGATCGTATACATGGTTTTTCAACATGTTATTAAAAGTGGTGCCTGATAGTGAGGACTTGGTGTTCATCTCGGATAGGCATAACACCATCATTACCGCCCTGCGGAAGGTACCCAATAACTTAGTTGTTCATATAAGAGTTAGCAGTATAATATTAAAATTTGTAACAGGTTTTGAGACGCAACATTGTCGCGCAGATGAAGATATATATTTTCTTAACGGTTAATAAATTGCTTGTATATATAAATAAAATATTGGCAGACTCATTGACTCATTTGTTCATAACCGTTATATGCAGGTATACCCCAAATCAAAACACTGCTCCTGCATCATCCACCTTCAACGTAACATACAAACAATCTTCAAGAAAAGGCATCTCTCTTACCTAGTTTCGAGAGCCGGACGAGCTTACCGGGTGGCCGAGTTTGCAGAACACTTCAACGAAATAGCCAACATTGACCGTGACTGTGCCGAATACCTCACCAACATAGGCCTACACAGTTGGACACGCTCACATTCTACCGCCAGAAGATTCAATCTCATGACTAGCAATATTGCGGAGTCTTTAAACGCAGCTTTAGCAGAAGCAAGGGACTACCCAATCGTACCACTCGTCGATTTCATAAGAGCTACACTGATGGGCTGGTTTCATGTTCGAAGAGAAATTGCACTTAAGTTGCCAACCACTCTCACACCAAGAATACAGAACATCATCTCCAAGAAATTTGAGGTGTCCACTGGTTTCGAGGTACGCAATATTAACGCGTTTGAATTTGAAGTTCGTAACAAGGAAGGAATCGCCTACCATGTTGACTTGGGTATGAAGACATGTAGCTGCTATGAGTTCCAGATGTTATGCATTCCATGTACACATGCGGTTGCAGCAGCAATGAAGGCAAAGGTCGAAGTAGATACACTTGTCACTGAAGAGTTTCGTACAGAATGTTGGAGAAAGGGATACGCCGGTACTATATACCCAGTGCCTCCAAATGACGATGAGGAAGGGAAACAAAACGATAGAGAGTTTCCAGAGTTACTTCCTCCACTGACTAGGAGACCACCAGGGAGGCCAAGAAAGAAGAGATTCTTGTCGAGAGGAGAAATAGTGGTAAGAATTATCTTGGTTGCCAACATAATACTAGTGCAACAAATTATTCCAATAGCTGATAAATAGTTGACAAATGATTTTGTCAGGGACCAAGACAGCGAAAGGTGAAGGTGTGTAGCCGTTGCCGGGGTGTTGGACATAACCGTGCAACGTGCAAAAATCCTATATAAGACGGGTACAAGGTTTAAGTAAGGGGCAGCGGAGCGTAATGGTTTTTGAGCTATAGGTCGGAATTGGGTCGACCAATTTTATCTTATTGTGTTATATTATGACGGAAAACCCCAACATCCCATGTTATAATTGAAGAACAATCTATGGCATGGGCCAATAATCCTGCCCCTGTTAATGTAAAATATAATCTACGTATTGTGAAATATATTATTGTGAAATATAATGTTAGTGTTATTGTATACTAACATGCGCTAACAATGACGTTAACAAAACCTTCATATAAACAAGTCTATAAAAATAATATTGAACACAAACAGAAGTAAAGAAGATCCCTCTTAATCTAGAAAATCAAAGGAATTAAGCATAACACTAAATTTACAAAGTGAGGCCGTTTTTATAGTAACGGTACAAAACTCAAAAACGGTTAACAATGACATTAGACCGTTACAAAAGGTGACGGTTTGAAATAAGGAGGCGGATATATATATATTTAACAGAAAACGGAATCATTAACTTCCAACAAATAAATTGCTTGCCAAAAGGAAAAAAACATGTTGGCACTACCATTGGATGTATTGTTAGAAATACTGGAAAATTCTTTACGGCTTGGATACGGTGAATTCGTACGAGCAAAATCAACATGCAAGACTTTACGTGATGTCGCGGAGAGCAATCAATTTTACAAGAAGATTGATTTCTTCTTCCATCATATCAATTTATTCCCCAAGGAAGCCGCAAACCATTTAGTCGAGAGTTGCTTAATACAAGGAAACCCCTCAGCACTTGTACTAAAAGGATTATCAAATTACATATATGAAGATAAGAAAATCGAAGGAGAATTGATGTTGAAGCGATCGTGTAAAGAAGGTTGGATGATAGGAAAATACATTTACTCCATGCTTGTTCGTGTGTTTAATGGGCAAACAGAGGTTGAAGAACGCGGGCTGTTGTTGTCACGAGAAATGGCCAGGGATGTACGACTAGCAATAATATTAAGAGGTGTGCATCCATGGAGGGAACGACCATGTAAGATACTCTTGGAGAAAGAAGAAGAGTTGGATCTACTGCCGGTCATTACATGCAATTGTGCAAAAATAAATGAGTCTCTTTACTACTACAACGATGGATGGAAGCAACTAAGCATGTGTGATACATGCTTCTGGAGAATAGAAAGTCTCATATTTTGCAAGATTGTTCAAGACAACTTTACAACTTGGCCCAGAATTTAGAAAACTACATACAACTTCTAAAGGTTTTAGTAAGTATAGTGTTGTGTTAGTATTGTGTTGCAGGCATTTTTTAAGAATATATTGTATTACTTTCGATTTTATATAATAATACATGAAATATTTACCATTGCAATTATAATAATATGTTTTGCAACTAACAATAATCTTATTCATGTAAGCCTTTATAAAGTCGTTAAAAATAACAATGATGTTATAATTTGATGTGATTGAATTAGTAGATTCAAACAGAAGATAACAATACCAGGTAATATGTAGTTGAATAGCAGATACATTATCAATGCTAAAACAATTGTTAAATACCAGTAGATAAGTTGGCGTCTGTTAACTAAATGCATAACATAGTACTAAACAACGAATGAAAATACCCAAACGTTCGTACAAACACACCTGATACAGAACATTGTCTCATTACTAAATAAAGGATATCAAAGCATACCACCATATTCTTCATAAAACACAACGGCTAGCCTCTTAGACTCGAACGGAAGAACTTCAGGGGTGATACACTTACAGCCATCGAAACCAACCATTGAGTGAGCACCAAGAAGTAGCATAGTTGTAACAGCAGAGTCCGAAGCAACAGGATTATGAGGAACGCCTCTGGCACGAGCAAGGGAGAAAGAACCTACAGCAAGTGCACTAGGATCAACAGTAACAGCTTTGATTAGGTAGGGCAGCATGAGAGCAACTGGTTCAAGGTCCTTCTTCATTAGGCTGTCGCTGCGAAGGTCGGTATTACAGTCCATGACTTGAATGGACCTTCCATGGATGTCAACACAAACGCCTACCCAATGAGACTTGTCAACCAAGAACGGAAAGTAGAACCTTTCAGGCGTGGGGTTAACCTCAAAGAAAGGTCGAATGCACTCCAGCAAGGACTGTTGAAACACAAATCTTACACGATCCTTAGGTGATAATTTGGTGAACTTAGGATAATGCTTTAGAAAAGAAGCAATGAGCTTGGTGTCAAGAAACCGATATCTAAAGGAATCAGAGCCGGGAACAGCCCTCATGAAGAGGAAACGAGAAAAATGGGTGAGGGCATCCACCATCTGGTTCAAAGTAAAAAAAACTCAAGATTAAGCAATTGAAAGCTAGACATGTACAACATTAATTGGTTTGTAACAAACCTTGGGTGTCATAACTTTGGTCCTCTCTGCTATCTCCAAAACGTCTTTACCAGACACTTGGCTACCATTGTTTAGATTTATTAGCCTGCACAGGAAATAATTGAAGGATTGTTTAGATGAATCCTGATTCAATTCTCTGATTCAGATTATCCTAAACATGCGGATCTAGGTTCTCTTGAATAGAAACAATGATTAGATCTCACCTTTTACCTGTTAATTGCAGCGGAAGGAGATAGAACAGGTCAGAGATCAGAGAAACACCGAGAGATGAATCCTCCAAAGGCTCACACACGCGATCACAGAAAACGGCTGCTAGACCGAGCTGATAGGAGGCGCAGGAAGAGAGAGGTTTCGGCGCTGGGGCTAGGGTTAAAGAAGAAAACAGACTCGAGTTTTATTTATAAAACTCGTCCGGTTCCTCTTGGGCCATTTGGCCATTCGCGCACTGTGTCGATCGACACATCATGTGCATCGATCGACACACAGTGGCTAAAACCTTTTATTCTCTCTAAGTACAGTAAATGCCTGGCACTTTTACCGTACTTCTGCTAAGCCATTCCTACACATTTTCCTATTAGCTTAGGCGTGTGACCCATATGGGATCATATAATAGAGGCAATAAGTCCAAGACTTATAGATCATGAGCGGACTCTAGCAAGCCATCATGACCCCCAGTATTATATGACTTATGTCTGATCATTGACATACTCTTACTTTCTAGAGACAGTACCGAGATTACTGGACACAATTCCAACAATCTCCCACTTGTACTGGAATCTCTGTATTCATAATCCTTTTGTCACAATATCTCGATTAGTCATAAGGCAAGATTGGTGTCATCCTTATAAAGCCTAATCTTGTTCATCGGACTCTGATTCGATACTGACAATCCAAACGACTCGGGACAGTCCGTTTGAGCATGGCCATGCATTTTCTAGTATTCAAATCTCCGATTGGCCTAGAGATATTCACTCCATTTATATTGGAGGGACAAATTCCGTCTTATTCCATCACTGTAAACTACTCATTTCATAATGTACCCAAACAAGGTCCTTATAACTATCGCAGAACGATAGCGTTAGACAATGATCAAAGTGCATCAGTCCATGTGCAGTCACATGCATGCGAACTCAGGTCTAAGGACTATACTCTATAGTCGTAGTGAGAATCTCTTATGACACAGATATAAATATCCTGAAGAGTTCTCATAATCGGGTCTTGTCCGGTCGTATGTTCCCAACATACACCTATGTATTGACTTTGATGCCGCGCATCTATGACACACTGAGACTTTGTCATAAGTCACATATCAATCCAGTCTCTCACGGTTGTTGGTGTTCCAATTTCAACAACCTTCGACTAGGGACAGGATGATATAATCCATCTATCAAATATAGGGTCTCATGATCAAGCTAAATGACTTTGATGACTCAAGATCAAGTCACTTACTTCGATGACCTATAAAATGGATTATATCACTTTGGAACGATTATTTCATCACAGTTAAAATAATCTTGAAATAATAATTTCATTAAACATAAGAATGTTTTACAATAACATATCAAATAACTAAATAAAAGCCCTCAAACTCCCACTCAAATTTAGATTACATTTCAATGTCTCTAATGCCTACAGCTTCAGTCAGAAACTCGAGCTTAGGCCTTGGGAGTGGCTTTGTCAACGGATCAGCGACGTTATCATCTGTCTGAACTCGGCTGATCTTGACTTCCTTTCTATTAATGATGTCACGTATCAAGTGAAATCTTCTTAGAACATGCTTGGATTTCTGGTGTGATCTTGGTTCCTTTGCCTGAGCTATAGCACCATTGTTGTCACAAAATAGTGCCAGAGGCTCAGCCGCATCTGGTATCACACCTAGTTCAATAATGAACTTTCGTATCCAAACAGCTTCCTTCGCAGCTTCTGAGGCGGCGATATATTCAGCTTCTGTAGTGGAATCAGCAACGGTGTCTTGCTTGGAGCTTCTCCAACTGATTGCACCGCCATTCAGACAAAAGATATAACCGGACTGTGACCGGAAATCATCTTGGTCTGTCTGGAAACTTGCGTCCGTGAATCCACTGACTTTAAGCACATCACTTCCACCGTACACTAAGAACTTATCCTTAGTATGTCTTAGATACTTCAAGATATTCTTTACGGCAATCCAATGGTTTTCACCTGGATTTGACTGGTATCTACTCGTCATGCTCAATGCATAAGCAACATCAGGACGAGTACTGATCATGGCATACATGACAGATCCTATTGCAGATGCATAAGGAATATTCTTCATGCGCTCAAGCTCAGCAGCCGTCGTAGGGCTCTGCTTCTTGCTTAGCGTTGTGCCATGTACCATTGGTGTGAAGCCCTTCTTGGAATCTTTCATGCTGAATCTTTGTAGGACTTTGTCAATGTATGAGTCTTGACACAAGCCTATCAGCCTTCTAGATCTATCCCGGTAGATCCTGATTCCAAGAACGTATGCGGCTTCACCCATGTCTTTCATGGAGAAACAACTTCCAAGCCAGTCCTTTACGGACTTCAGCATTGGAATGTCGTTTCCGAGAAGCAATATGTCATCGACATACAGAATAAGAAATACTATCTTGCTCCCACTAGTTTTCTTATACACGCATTGTTCTTCTTCGTTTCTGATGAAGTCAAATTGCTTGATCGCTTCATCAAAACGAAGATTCCAGCTCCTCGATGCTTGCTTCAATCCATAAATGGATTTATGAAGTTTGCATACTTTCCCAGCATTCTTTGGATCTATGTAACCGTCAGGTTGTGTCATATACACATCCTCTTCCAGAATACCATTCAGGATGGCGGTTTTCACGTCCATCTGCCAAATTTCATAATCATGAAAAGCTGCAGTTGCTAGTAGAATCCGAATAGATTTCATCATAGCCACTGGTGAATAGGTTTCATCGTAATCCACTCCGTGAACTTGTCTGAAACCTTTTGCCACCAACCTGGCTTTATAAATCTGGACATTTCCATCCACGTCAATCTTCTTCTTGAAGATCCATTTGCACTCGATGGCTTTTACACCAGCAGGCAAATCAACCAACGAAAACACTTGGTTGACTGACATGGAGTCCATTTCGGAATCAGTGGCCTTGCGCCACTTAGAGGAATCTGGGCCCATCATGGCTTGATTGAAGTTCGATGGTTCATCACCATCAATGATCAAAAGATCATGACAGTCAGTCACGAGGAATCCTTGATATCTCTCGGGTTCGTGACGGATCCTCCCGGATCTTCGAACTTCAGGTACTACAGGTTCAGGCTCTACAATTTCTTGTAGGTCCTCCTGCTGCTCTTCCTCATTAGGTTGAGCAGTATCCTGTTCATCTTGAATTTCTTCAAGCAGTACCTTACTCCCACTGTCTTTCTTAGAGAGAAACTCCCTCTCAAGAAAGTTACAATCCCGGGCAACAAAGATCTTGTTCTCGGAACGTAGATAGAAGTAATAAGCCTTGGTTTCCCGTGGATAACCAATGAAGTAGCATTTGTCAGATTTTGGTGTAAGCTTATCTGAGATCAATCTCTTGACATAGGCTTCACAACCCCAAATTCTGAGATAAGACAGCACTGGAGCTTCTCCAGTCCATAATTCATATGGTGTCTTTGCTACTGCTTTCGATGGCGCTCTATTTAGAGTGAACACTGCTGTTATCAGAGCATATCCCCAAAGGGATATTGGAAGGTCTGTGTGACTCATCATAGATCGAACCATATCCAATAAGGTCCGATTTCTCCTCTCAGACACACCATTCCATTGAGGTGTTCCGGGAGGAGTGAGTTGGGACACGATCCCACACTCTCTTAGATGATCACTGAATTCTTGGCTTAAGTATTCTCCTCCTCGGTCGGACCGAAGAGGCTTAATGCTTTTGCCAAGTTGGTTCTGTACTTCATTTTGGAATTCTCTGAACTTCTCAAAAGATTCAGACTTATGTTTCATTAAATAAACATATCCATACCTACTGAAATCATCAGTGAAGGTAATGAAGTACTGATAGTTTCCTCTTGCATTAGTGGACATTGGGCCACACACATCAGTGTGTATCAGGCCCAACAAGTCACTGGCCCTCTCGTTAGGTTTATTAAAGGGGGCCCGTGTCATTTTGCCCATCATGCAGGATTCGCATTTCTCACATGACTCAAAGTCAAATGAGCCAAGAAGTCCATTCGAATGGAGCCTCTTGATGCGTTTCTCGCTGATGTGCCCTAAACGACAATGCCATAGAAACGTTCGGTTCTCCTCATTAGGTTTGAACCGTTTGGTATTAATGTTATAAACTGGCGCGGATTGATCGAGTATGTAAAGCCCATTCGTAAGAGGGGCAGAACCATAGAACAAATTGTTGCGATTGAAGGAACATAATTTATTCTTAACTGAAAAATCATAACCTTCCAAATCCAACAAAGAAATTGAAATAATATTCCTGCTTATAGCAGGTACAAAATAACAATTATTGAGTTCAAAAATCAATCCCGAAGGTAAAGACAACAAGTATGTGCCTACAGCTAGTGCTGGAACTTTCGCTCCATTCCCAACTCGTAGCTCCACTTGTCCTTGCTTCAGCCTTCTACTGTTGCTGAGTGCCTGCATATTAGTACAAATATGAGCCCCACAACCAGTATCCATAACCCATGAGGTATTATCAGAAGTAGTTGTATTAACTTCTATAACAAAAATACCTGTCGAAGAAGTCTCGAGAGTCTTCTTCTTCAATTCCTTTAGACCTTCTTGGAATTTCTTACATTCTCTCCTCCAATGCCCTGGTTCTTTACAGAACCTGCATATGTCAGTAGGCCCAGCCTTGGACTTGGGCTTAGGCTTTGGCGTGTCCTTGTCCGCGACTTGGACAGCCTTGGCCTTTCCCTTATCCTTAGCAGAGGATTTCTTAAACCCCTTGCCCTTTTGCACCATAAGCACATTGGGGTCCTTGGCGGTTTTCCTCAAGTTGGGCTCTGCAGTCTTGAGCATTCCGTGAAGCTCAGGCAATGTCTTACTCAAGCCATGCATGTTAAAGTTCAGAATGAACTGATCATAGCTTGCAGGTAATGACTGCAGAATGATGTCGCAGGCAAGTTCTTGGCTGATTGGGCAGTCGAGTTTCTGAAGATGATCGAGATAACCCATCATCTTCAAGACATGAGGACTCACTGCCGCATTCGCAGCCAACTTACAGTCTAAGAGGTTCTTAACAGTTTGAAACCTCTCAGTCCTTGCTTGCTCCTGAAAAAGCGATTTCAGGCTTGCCATTATCTCAATTGGTGACAACACACTCTCGAACTGCATTTGCAGCTCAGCAGTCATTGTCGCCAACATAAGGCAATACACATCATTTTCATCTGACGAATGCTTTTCCCAAGCATTATGCAGAGTCCTGGCGGCATTGTTAGCAGGCCTCTCGGGGAGAGGATCACGAAGGACATAATCCTTCTTCTCCTGCTTGAGGACCAGCCTCAAGTTCCTTGACCACGTCAGGAAGTTCGTTCCAGTCAGCTTCTCCTTCTCGAGAACAGACCGGATTGAGAATGTGTTTTGTGTGCTTGTAGTAGTCATAGCTAAAATATATAAGATAAAAAGGTTATTAGTTATTATGTTCAATATGATTAATCTCATATTATATTTAATATGATTAATCACGCATTATATTCAATAACATAAGTTACCCTCAGTAGAATATAATGATTCCAAGATCCACATATAACTAAGATTAAAGTGGGCCACTGGCCGTCACCAAACCTCAGCTTATATCGGTAAGCCCTATGTCGGCTAATTATATCCGTGATATAACTCTTGGTTGTGAATCTGGGCCCGAGGCCCAATCCACTCTGATGTCTCAAGGCCCGGAACTCCCGATAGCCTAGTCAAGAAAACCAGACTATACAGTCATGTAATCATTAATGTCTGGGACTCCCAATGACATTTATGAATCACAAACCGTCTTATCCACGCAAAAGTAGACACCCTCACACTGTAAGGCCATGAATACAATTGAATGGGCTTCGACAGCTGACATAGACTGGGCAAGACATCCAATGCTTGATATTATTTGAGGTTCGTAGGTTTATTAAAATTTCATTCCCAAAATAGAAGATTACTATTTCGGGAAACTTTCTATTTTTGGAAACCTACTATTTTAGGAAACTTTCTAAAATTGGAAACTTTCTAAAACCGGAAACTTTCTAACTTTAGAAATTTCTTTAAAATCCAAAACCCGCAAATCTAGAAACTTCTATTTTAAGAAACTTTCTAATTTCAAAATTTCGGAAACTTTAATTTAAAATCGACTTTATAATTTTATAAAATAAATTTTAAATTAATCTGAAGAAAGACTCAAATAATTGGCCCAATTGTTTTAACTTCTTGGCCCGAGGCCCAAGAATTGGTCCATGTCCAAGACATGACCCAATTGTCCAATTAAATGACATAACCGGTCTGGTTCATTAAAATTGGTCTAACCAAATTTTAATTACTACGATGACCACAATTGTCAACCGGTTATTTACTAAACCGGATTTTCTCAATTTATTTGGTCCAACCAAATCAAATTAGAAAATCCTGGTTTAGGCACAAAATCCAATTTTTCGACTTTGGATTTCTTATCCCGGTTTAACCAGACTTAATAAAATTATTAAATCTGTTTATTAAACCGTGACGTTTATAATTTTAATAAAATCATTAAACCGAGCCTTAAACCAACCATATCGGTCGATGAACCAACCGCATCGATCGATCCATCAACCGCATCGGTCGATGCTCTAAGCATCAATCCTGCATCGATCGTGCATCGATCCTGTATCGATCGATGCTCTCACGCATGCACGGACGGTTATCAGGTTTGGCCGAGATATTCTCGGATTGTGTCGACCGATCCATGCGATCGTATCGATCGATCCATGCGATCACAGCCGATTCTCACTTTTGAAAAATCGCATTCCAAATCAATATAGTTTGGTTTTTGCGATTTCAGATGTGTTTAGGTTTCAATTCCTTGTTGCTTAAGTGATTTCTCTTATCAGTAGTTGATTCAAAACACTTCTTAAACAAGAAAACAATCCTAAACTTGAATCTAAACAAGAAAAACCAGAACCAATAGCTCTGATACCACTGAAGGATTGTTTAGATGAATCCTGATTCAATTCTCTGATTCAGATTATCCTAAACATGCGGATCTAGGTTCTCTTGAATAGAAACAATGATTAGATCTCACCTTTTACCTGTTAATTGCAGCGGAAGGAGATAGAACAGGTCAGAGATCAGAGAAACACCGAGAGATGAATCCTCCAAAGGCTCACACACGCGATCACAGAAAACGGCTGCTAGACCGAGCTGATAGGAGGCGCAGGAAGAGAGAGGTTTCGGCGCTGGGGCTAGGGTTAAAGAAGAAAACAGACTCGAGTTTTATTTATAAAACTCGTCCGGTTCCTCTTGGGCCATTTGGCCATTCGCGCACTGTGTCGATCGACACATCATGTGCATCGATCGACACACAGTGGCTAAAACCTTTTATTCTCTCTAAGTACAGTAAATGCCTGGCACTTTTACCGTACTTCTGCTAAGCCATTCCTACACATTTTCCTGTTAGCTTAGGCGTGTGACCCATATGGGATCATATAATAGAGGCAATAAGTCCAAGACTTATAGATCATGAGCGGACTCTAGCAAGCCATCATGACCCCCAGTATTATATGACTTATGTCTGATCATTGACATACTCTTACTTTCTAGAGACAGTACCGAGATTACTGGACACAATTCCAACAATAATATCCGTGAAATATATGAAATACAACTAACTAATATGTTACATGTGCTAAAAAAAAAATTATACATGATAACAAGGATAAAGAAACAAGTACCTATTAGCTTTAAGCTTCTTTACCAGCCTAGTGTACTTTAATTCATAGTCGACATCAGGAGATGTGCCCGGAATCAAAGGAAAGGAAGCCATACGCTGTGCACCTATGTTGGTGCATTCAAATCCTTGAAGGGCACGAGATTGTGTTTTCAAACGCTTACTCTTCCTCTGCGGTAGCTCAGCTCCAGTACAAGCCCGAGTCAATTCAGCCTCATTTGCACGACTATTACCAGCATTGTCATTAGCCTGCTGCTCAACCATAGATAAGATATACAAGGTTACTAGTACATTGCCATGTTGAGAAGATATAACATAAATATCATTCAAATCATAATGTAAACTCACCGGCTCGAAGACGTTATTAACCGACGCTTGACCAGTTTCCAAATTAACTCCAGTTCCAGAGTTTGCCGCTGGTGAACCAGTGTTATCTTTCTCATAATTGTCCTACCAAAAATGATAGCAGTTAAGTTATGAACTACAAATATAACAAAAGAGTTAGCGTCTAATGAAACTTGTAGATATAGTATAAATTACCTCATGCAAAGATTTACTAAGCTCACGCAGAACATTACCAAGAACTTCATCAGATTTGGTTTCTCCATGCAGCACCCCACCTCCATCATTCCTTCGTTCAAACATCCCCGACTTATCTCCACCAGTACAATCATTAGGTTGTTGCCTCGTTAGACTAACATTGGTTGGAGAATTGGGAGGTCTCTCAACAATCTTTGTTATTGCCTCAATCAAAAAGTCCTTCGCCTGATTAATAGCTAAGACAAACCGCTCATCAGAAGCCTTTACAGCTGATCCAACCTTCTCAATCTCCTGTAAGCATGATGAAACTTTCGCATCAACAGCACTCATTTCAAGCCTCACTCGTTCTGCAACAAATTCGGATACTTGTATTGGGTCGATAGAATCGCCAACTACTGGATGTTGTGTATTTTTATCCTTGTCTTTCTTCTCCTTTTCCAATTTCTTTGCATTCCTCAATCTTAGAAGATCAACAGCAGTGACACCACCCTTAAAGAACTTTTTCTCAAAACTAAAACCTTCCGCAATAAGTCTCACCATATTATCAACCTTGGGATCTTCCTCTTCGTCAGACCAAGAAAACAGATCATCATCCAATGCCATATTCAAAGAATCACCTTGGATTATGCATGTAACAGAAGCCTGCACCAAACCCATTAAGAAAAAGAGACACAATCAGGGACACATCTAGAATTCATAGACATCAACTTACTGACAGTTAACCAACGAAAAACAAGGTTAGCTACATAACAAAGATTTTAGGGAAAGCTTAAATATACAGAATCTACAAATAATTTTATCAAGCTAAGAATAAATAGCGATGCTAAGGTTATATGTAGAGTCCAATTTATAAAACAAAAGCAACATTGAGCATACCTCACACTTCTCATCAACATCTCTAGCATGCCCAGGACTGAGAGTCACCTTTTGGGTTGGAGCCTTTGATATGTTGGCAGGTAAATGACTAGTATTAGGTTCAGCCTCGGGCTCGCCCCTGTTTTCACCCAATGAAGAAACAAATTGGTTCCTGGTCTCATCTTCCATATCACTGTCATCATCAGACGACGAAGAAGATGCTCCAACTTCAACAACCTCAAGTAAGGCCGGGACAGCTTCAACCAATACAAGCTGGATGGCATGAAAAAAACCCTGAACAGCTACTGATCTCTGAGCTAAAGCAACTTCATCTTTCGACTTTATGCATCCAACAACCATTTCGAAAGAAACACGACCCCAAGGGTAAGCAAGGAAGTGGTCAAGATCCCTGATCAACTCAACATGCTCATCAACGATTTTGGGGAAATGGCTTGTCGGGCAGAGAACAGAAGCAGTTAACGCTAAGTAAGCATATTTGATTCTCCTGTCTCTATCACAAACAATCCTCTTCTTCAGCAATTTGATAACTTTGTCAACAGTTAAGGTACGAGGATCAAGACATCCAAAAAGCGAACCAAAGTAATTCTGGTCTTTCACCAAATTACGCTTCTTCTTCTTGTTCATCTTAGGATATTTACCACAAGGGAGACCGGTAACGATTGCAAATTCCCTCAAAGAGACACGAATTGGCCAACCGGCAAATAGAAACCAGATTTCATGTTTTTTCTTCACATAAAGCATATGGGTTATCAAATACTGACCAAATGCGCCCGAGAAGGTTGGTTTATCAGCGGTAGCCAACAGCTTGCCAAAGGATGATTCTCTTATTTCGTTGGCTTCGGAAACAGTCAGAGCATTCAAAATAGAACGAATCCTGCCGGGTTTGACATAGGTATTTACCCTCTGTCCATTTGGTTCTTGACAGGCGGCGAAGATTCGAGGAGGAAGCTCGGGAATGCCTTCAAAATCCATGAACCTATCAACAAGATAAAAGAATATATTTTGAACAAACGAACTAGAAAGAGAACTCCGAAGAGACATAAGAGCAGATAATTGCTATCAAAAATCTGATTAACACTTACAAAATTCGGACAAATTAAGTCAGCTACGAGTCGACGAGAAAGCTACGGCGATAAGAAAAAGGTAGAACTGAAGAACATTGGCAGAGAAATTTAATGGGTTTTCAGAGCAATAATCAAAGTAAACCCAGAAATCAAAGTTGTATGAACAGTGGAGCACGTTACACAGTGCACGCGAGATGATTTTGACGGACAAGAAATCTGTCCTAAGGAGGGTAGTATCAGTAGAGGAGTAGGGGTACAATGGGGATTAAAAAATTGGAACTTATATCATGGTCACCAATTTAATTTCGCCTCGGTTATGGCCAGCTGGCCTAATTACTCTATTTATAATCCTTTATAATATGGAAATTCCAAACTACTAATCTCCATATGTCGATGTACCATTATTATCTATGACTAACTATTAAGAGGAAATACTTTTAAACAAGTATATTAAGGGACTCATGTAAACTTTACCTATGATTTCTACTTTCCATTTGAAAGTATTACATTCCTGAAAAAGTATTGGAGGAGAATCATAAATAGTCTCCAGATTTGGTACATCATCCGGTGTTTGGGTCTCTGAATTCATGAATTCCATAAAACTAAACAAAGAAAAAAAAAACAGTAGTTAGCAACAGAAGATTTGAACTTATTTAGATCAGCAAAAGAAAAAAAAATTGGAGAATACCTAGATCGTCTGGTTTCTAACTTCCTGAGATTTTTCTCTGCTTCTCAAACAAAATCTATTAAAGAAAAACCTTACTTCAAAACCTAAAACAAAAGACTCCCGCTAAGAATAAAAACTAGCGGGATTTGTTAAAAAGTTTCAGTTTTTAGGATTTTATTTTATTTTCTATTTAGTGGAGAATATTATGCTCCAATATTGGCCAATAAGAAAGAAGTTACGTATTAACAGAATATTCGTTAGTTATCAGTTTGTATTTTTGATTTTATTTAATATCATTAATTATTCTAGTTTTATTTTAATTTGGTTTTTGTTTGATATATCCATGTTTATCCTAACTAATTCTTTATCAATATATTTGATCTACGTAAACACATCTTATAAATTTTTCTAACATATCAAATACTTGGCTTCCTTGAGTGTATTTAAAAGATATGTTCAGTATATGAAAATATCTTTCATGTCGAAGCTTGCCATCGTTATTACTAGGAGTGGCATGCCATTTCATGTCGGTAGCAGTCTTTGATGACATAAATAGACGCTGCAAGCGTGGTTTCAGAGGGAAGTAACGTAGAACCTTTGTGGGAGCTTGTTTGTTCTTATTTTTTGATCCAGGCCCGTACTCCTCGCAGAAGTATTTATTTTCCACCGAGATGTTTCACAAACTTTGCAAGTTTCTTTTTCTGCATCTTCTTCCCAATACAACATGCAGTCATTTGGACAAGCATGAATTGACTCATAAGACATACCTAGCTTGCGAATCACTTGTTTCATATCATTGAATGAACTTGGCAAATTTGCATGCGGAAATGCTTCTTTAACCAAATCAAGCACCATAGATATCCCTTTGTCGCTGATTCCACACATGCATTTGATATGATACAACTTCAATATAAAAGACAACTTCGTGAACTTAGTGCATCTTGTGTATAACTCTTGATTAAAACCAGCAAGCAACTCATCAATACCCTCTCCTTGTCCATAATTGTTACTAGAAGTTGTTGTTCTATCAGTGTCCGTATCATGCTCAAATGATCCAGATCCATCATACATAATATTAGGAAATAGATCATCTAAGAGATTTGCAGTTGAATCTAACTCAATCGGAGCACTGTTAACATCAGAAGGTATTTCTATTGTGCTCCCTCTAACATCAATATCCTCTCCGTGTAGTATCCAACTTGTGTAAGTATTTAAAAATCCAAAACACATCAAATCACCTTCGATATCTTCTCTAGACTTAGATTTGGCCAAAGAACAACGGTTACAAGGACACTTCATCATGTTTGCATCTGATTTACCAAACGCAAAATCCAAAAAAAAATCCACCCCTGTTCTATAGTCTTGAGATAAACGCGGTTTGTTTATCCATGACTTATCCATGATAACCTGAAAAGCTGATTCTTATATGATTAATTTTAAAATAACTATATGTCATCTTATGTAGTACAAAGCTATGACATTAGCGGCAGGAGCGTAAAGAAAGAAGATATTGTTCTAGTCTGAAACAATATATATATTAAACTAAAAATTTGCAGATTTTAAAGAAGCCTTAACAAATCAATACAGTATAAAGTTGGAAGCATAGCTTAATTAGAGTACTTACGGATAGTTTGAAGAGCTCAGAGATAATAGTCAGAAGACAAAGACCTACATAAAAAAAGCAATGGAATAAGAAAACAGTAAAGTAGTGCTTTAAGATAATGTGGATAATTTAGGATCAACCTAAACCTTCTTCTACCGGTTTCTTGGCCAATAAAGCATCATATAATAGCAAAAGAGGCAGTTACCAACAAAATTTACAATAGATTCCCGGATCAACAAAAACAGTATGCATTTACTGCAGCTCAGCTGAGACAAAGTTGAAATTTGAGAATTAATGTTAAGTTTAATGCAAAACTAAAAGTAACATACACTCTTCCAATGTTGATTTGTATGACCACAGTGAAAAATTAAAAGTCATCTAGCTTCATAGTAATAGACACACAACACATTTTTTTTTTTGGTCAAACCTTACTTTCATAGATTAAAACTGATTGTTCACAAAGTAACATAACAAACCAACAAAAGCTAAATAAAGGGAAAGCAACAGATAGATAGAAACAACCAAATCGCTCAAACAACTAAAGATGCTAAGTCGTCCTCTAAACTTGACATCCAAAGTGGTAGAAGATAGATTGCATCCGTGGAAATTAGTAATCACATGAAGTGTCCTAAGATCCGCAATTGAAACAGCATCAAGTGCACAATTGACAATCGCTAGTACAGTAGCAACAAAAGAGGCCATGGAGCACCAATTTGTTGAACCTGTGGAAAGAGGAGAAACCGAAGTTTCAGAACTCGTTATCAAGCTACTCCCTACATCAATACCACACAAAATATGTGGACTCAGGAGGCGAACAATCTCCATAAAGGAGAGGAATGGACAAGCAAAGTCCAATGAAATCTGAGCACCCGGATAGACAGAGATATCATAACTCAGAGACTGCAGTCCGCAGTAAAGATCCTCATACAGAGGTACATAGAAGCTAAGGGACAGCCACATAACCTCAATCTGAGGTATTCGAAAAGGTTGAACTTGAAGATCATGGGGAATAAATCCTAAGATAGAGTCAAGCAAATCCAGGATAAACCAGGGGGTACAGAGAACCCAACCTGTCAAATACGAGTAACTGAGCCAAGAGGAAAATCGATGTTTCATACTGAGGCTAGGAGGAAGCGCCCATTACAAGATGGTAACTCGTAACCAATCTTGAGAAACTTCCGTAAGTTTCAAACCACATGCCAAGGGACACAGAAACTGACCACGAAGGAAGTCTCCGGTCTGGTGGGACTGGCGGGTCAGGCGGGTCCGGTGGGTCTGGCTGGAGGTGCATCGTCCACCAAATTAGAAACGGCAACAACCAGCTAACAGGATCAGAAAGCAAAGGAGTCCAAGCCAAGATCTGGGAATTTAAAGCACGTCCAACATCTAGCATAATTACTTGTAAATCCATGGAAAAGAGTCTGAGATTCTCACCAAACGAAGTACAGAGAGGGAGATTGGCTTCGCTATTAGGAGAAACGACTGGACCAAGGACTACAGTCGGAGAGGAGATGAGAGAAGGTCGCGACAAGGGCATGAGATGAAGCTGAGCGGGGATACGAAGGCGGATCTGGGAGGTGAGGTTACGGTGGTGGAGAGGATAACCTGAGAAGCAGAGGCTGAGACGCGGGCAGAGGTAAGCTGGGGATGGAGGTGCGAGCGACAAAGAGGTCTGGGCATAAGGGATTGACGGCGGAGCCAAGAGGAGAGACACATCTAGAGTAAGATACGATGGAGGAGGAGGTAGAGGAACAAGCGGCGGAGGTGGATAATCAGGGGGTTCAGGGTCTGGCGGCTCGACAGAGATGGAATCAAACCGAGCAGAAGACATCCCAGGAGGAGGAAGTCAGTCGGAGGAGGAAGACAGGCGGAGGAGATGGCTCATCGGAGGCAGGAAAAGTTGACGGCGGCGGAAGCCTCGGCAATCGTGCCTGAGAGCTTCTAGGGCGAACCCGTCGAAGTGCCACCTAAGTCTCTTCGTTTACTCCAACATCCACAGAACAAAAATTCCCGCTTTATAGTCTAACACATTAAAAGTCATATACATAATGGAAACAAAAGGTAACCTACAGAAGAAACTAATTATCGCCCATGTTCTGTGTATTCAGATTATCATATATTTGGATTCCTCCACAAACCAAAACAAGCAATAATGAACAAAACATATTGACCCGATATACAAACACACATACATATATGCATATACACATGTTGAGATAAAAGAGGTAGAGAGAAGATGTGTGGCGTTATGCAGGTACCTAGTTACTGAATAACGAGATAAAAGCCTAATCTGCTTCTTCGCTTGCTATATCCCTTGTTTCGTCTTCGCCTGGTTTTTTTTTTCTAACTCAAACCTTGTTTTAAGCGTAGTTTTTTATCTTTTTTTCTTTTTTTTTCTTTAAGAACTCTATAATTAATTGGTTAGTAACAAAATCTGTATATTGTGGTTTGGATAACTATTAAAGGTATGTGTGTATTATATATATGAGATGTGGTATATCTTAATGACGTATCAAAAGAATCAATATATATATATATAAAGATATATTAAATTATTATCTCGATTGTTTATTAACGTAAATTTTTAATTAGTGTCAAAAAATTTAACAGATACAAAATAAATCTAAACAATATCAGTTTTATCTAACTAATTTAAAATAATCACATAACCAAATTAGATACGAAATAACAAAATTAATTCCCAATTATTTAAACTAAATTTATATCATTTAGTGTTGATGTTAATTTTTTTATCATTCTTCAGAAATGATGTTAACACAATACATATATACATCAATTATTTTAATGACGTAAATAAATATTTTGTATCAGTTTTTAAGAAATGATGCAAACTAATATAAATTTGCATCATTTATAATAAATTGATGTTACACAAATCTAAATAACATCAATTATCATAAATGATGTTAAATATTATATTTTGCATCATTTTCTAGTAAGTAATTCAAAATAGCATCATTTAGTTTTGTGATACAATTTAAGTGATGTAATATACCTTCTTTTTGTAGTGACTAGTTGTGGCACTGATATTTTGAAATATGCAGGGCCTAAGCTGTTGGGATTATGTCCTGAAATCACATTGTACTCACTCTAAAGATAGTTGTATTGTCGAGATAGGACAATTCATGTGATACTGGGTAGTCATAATGTTTTGCTAGAAACCGCTTATGACAAATGAGTTGTAACTCATTTCCAGTATCGTGTGAACCTACAGGGTCACACACCTAAGCAAGTTGGACATAGTTGGTATGGGATTGATCATTGGCATGTGGTCTAGTCGATGTGTATTGGATACACATCGAATATGAGTTTTGATGAGGTGTATCGATCGACATCATTGGGTGCGTCGGTCGACACAGTATATGTGTCGATCGACACCACTAAGTGTGTCGGTCGACACAAGGCCGAAACCGAAACTGATGTTTCGGTTTACGTCGTGGTCGGTACATATATAAGTGATCTTATGTATTTCGACCTGAGACATAGTTATGCGCCGTCCAATGAGTATTTTCTCAGAGAGAAAACACATAAACCTCTAGAAACTGAGTTCCCAGGAGATCTGAGCCCCGGTACTAGCATCCCGGCAGATTCCAGCTTGTGTGCGTGTGGACTATCAGTAGAGGCGCAGCATCTGAGGCGCTCCAGAGATCTCGTTTACCTGACCCTATTCCGCTGCCAGAACAAGGTAAACGCAAGAACTGATCCACGATTCAATTAACTAGATCCTAGATCCTAGGCTATCTGGAACTCGAGAGGATTATGAATCTGGTAGAATTGGCTCGAAGCTCCAACAGTGGTATCAAAGCCTTAGGGTTTTATCATTGAATCAAACCTGTTTAATAGAATTTGATGATTTAGATTCACAAACTAGGTTGTTTGGTTAGAACAGGTTAGATCGCTTTCGATCAAAAACGAGTCTGTGTTTTCGCACAGTGTCGATCGACACACTGGGTGTGTCGGTCGACACAAAGTGGCGAATTCGACAGAATCAGCGGCTAGGGTTTTTCGCGAAGAAAAACCGAAAGCCTACTGTGTCGATCGACACAGGTTGAGTGTCGGTCGACACAGAACATATTCGGTCCAGTGTCGATCGACACAGGTTAGTGTCGGTCGACACATACCTAGCGAATGGTTAATTGGTTCAATTGGATTGGACCGGTTATCATGCTTGGTTAAGTTCGAATAGATCAGTTTAAATTGGATGAATTGGTTCAATTGGATTGAACTGATTATCTCAATTAGAATGAACCGATGGGTTAAGATCAGTTTGATCTGATAAGTCGGTTCAATTGGATTGGACCGGTTATCAAAACTGTCTTCGGTTAAGGTCTATGTCGACCGTCAAACACGGGTTGTGTCGATCGACATGACCGGTTCAATGAACCGGGTTAATTGGATTAACCGGTTATTGAAGTCCGGTTTTTTTTGTTTGGTGGTGTCGATCGACAGACATAGTCTGCGTCGATCGATACAATGCTCGAAATTCTGGTTATTGAACCTTGAATTTGCAGAAACCAAACTCGACCTAAACCTTGATCAAAGCTTAGCTTCAATATGGTCAACTGTCAAGACTCATTTCATTGTGTGATGGTCTAGCCAAGAGCTTGGTGTCCACAATTACGTGAGTAAGGCAGGTAATTATGTTGATGGATTTGCAGTGCTGAACATCAACAATTACATGATCTAAGAGATTGGTTTGCTAAACTTTTGGGTTTATTTTCCTCAACTAAATATCAAGTAACCTTGATGTCTTGCCCAATCTTATCTACTGTCAAGACTTGTTTCGTTTGTTGGATAGTCTTGGAGTCCTTGGTATCCACTGCTACATGAGTAAGGCAGGTGATCATTGATAGACTTGCAGTGCGACTGTCAATGATCACAAGACTAAAGAGATTGGTTTAACTTGACTGGGCTATCAGAAGTTCTGGGCCCAGAGACATCAGAGTGGATTAGACATGGTTTGTCTCATCCACGACCAAGAGTTGTACTGGGTACAATTAGCAATGATTTGCTTACCTAGATAACTAAAGTTTGGGTGATGGCGAGTCGCCCACTCAGATTTTAGTGAAGTATGGATCTTGTATCATTATATTCATAGAGGAAACATTGTTTGAATATAATGCGAGTTTTCTTATTAGATAAGATTTCTCATCATATACATAACTAAATCTTTGTTTTTCTTGGATTTCAGCTTATGTCTATGACTACTTTCTCGTTGCGATCCGTCCTTGAGAAGGACATGTTAAATGGATCCAACTACCTGGATTGGTATCGGAATCTGAGATTCATTCTCAAGCAGGAGAGCAAGGACTATGTCCTTGAAAAGGCTCTTCCAGAAAGGCTTGGGACCAATCGCTCGCATGCATCATATAATACTTGGAATAAGCAATATATTGATGTGGTAGATGTGCGTGATCTGATGTTGGCTACCATGAACTCAGACTTGAAGAGTCAGTATGAGAACATGGAGTCGCCAATAGAGATGATCACCAGCCTGAAACTGAAGTTTCAGGATCTGGCACGAGTTGAGAGATTCCAGATGGTGAAGTCTCTCACTGGGTGCAAACTACCAGAGGATGCTCCAGTAAGTCCTCATGTCATTAAACTGATGGGTTACATTGATAATCTGGGGAAACTGGAATGTCCTGTCAGCTTAGAGTTGGCCACTGACATCATTCTGCAGTCACTACCGTCAAGCTATGACAAGTTCGTTAAGAACTATATCAAGAAAGGTTTGACGAAGACGTTGGCTGAGCTGCATGGCATGCTCAAAACAGCAGAGCATGACATCATAAAGGGTAAAAGATTTGAGAAATCCTGTGTTGGCAAGGGTAGAGGCAGGACCGTCCAGATTTGGAATCATGATAAGCCTGTGTCATCTTATAAGCCCAAGTCAGGCCCATCTGGTGTTAGAAAATGCTTCTACTGCGATGAGTCAGGGCATTGGAAGAGAGATTGCATTAAATTCTTGGAAGATTCACAAGAGATGAAGGAGATGTATGGTACTTCCTCTTCAGGTATTGTGTTATTAATTCAAGTTCTACGTTAGTATTGGATACTAGTTGTGGTACTAATATTTTGGAAATATGCAGGACCTAAGCGACAGTAGAACGTTGAAGAAAGGACAAGTGGAACTGCGTGTCTGGTATGAAGCAATGGTTGCTGCATGAGCCGTAGAGATTCTCCACTTGTAGGAGCCTTTCATACTTGGTTTTAGAAATTAAGTAATTGCTACTATGTATCTGCCTTGTGCAGAAATGTCTTTCATTTTCTTGTAAGAATTTGGATGTTTTTCATTTTGATAAAAGACAAGTTTTGTTTTTTAGATCTTAATGAAATATTCTATGGTAGCACCCCATTTGGAATGGGTTTTTATATCTTGAACCAATGTACGCTTGTACACATAACATAAATACCAAACACTTTAAGTCTGATGACTTGAAGTCGATTTTTCCTTAGCATAGTCATTTAACCACACAAAGTGAAGCGGATTCAGAAGTTCCATAGTTTTGGACTCATTTGATTATTAATCATTTGAGATATGAATTCTGCTCACTGGGCCAAATAACTAAGGCCCTTTTAGCAGAGCTAAAGGAAACGGGCCAGAGGCTTATTGGGCCTTACACATACTGATGTATGCGGCCCGATGAGCATTAGTGCAAGAGGAAATCTTATGTACTTCATTACCTTATTGATGACATCAATAAGTATGGCTGTGTTCATTTGATGAGACACGAGCAGGAATCCCTTGAGGAGTTCCAAGATGAAGTGTAGAACCGATTTGACAGAAGTATTAAGATCCTCGATTGAATCGCGGAGGAAAATACTTGAGTCAAGAATTGGGTGATCATCTAACAGAATGAATCGGATCTTATTAGATATGCTCCGATTAATGATGAATCACAGGAATCTTCCATAATCATTTAAGAATACGTTCTAAAATGTCTATGTTTACGCTAAATAAGTTTCTATCAGAATCAGTGAAAAACACCACATTGGATGTGGACTGGGTGATTTCCAAAATTTTGTTTTTCTAATTAATTGGGACTGCAAGGTTTGTGTAAGACAGTAGTCAATAAACAAACTTGAACCCAAATCTGATAAGTTCTACCTCGCTGGTTGTCCTAAGGAAACCAAGGCTTAATACTTTTGTTGTCCGGAACTGTGTCTTTTAAGAAAGATCATACTTTCCAAAAGAACAGTGGGAGTAAAAGTACACATCGAAGAAATTCGATAAACACAGGAGGTTTCTCAGCCTGTTGAGGGAGAGCAGCGGTGAGATCTACAAAGTACTGTAGGATCTGCACCTGTGGAGCCTGAAATTCGCAGATCCGAAAGGATCCGTCACTAACTCGAGAGTGATTTCTCGTAGCCGACTGTCATGATCTGTTGATCATTGAAAAGTGACGAGCATGCAAAATTCAAAGAAGAAATGGTGAGCCCCAACTCCGAAAATTGGCTGGGTATGCATGTTAGCTTCACCGATCCATTTCTGGATTGAAGCAAACATCTTGGAGTTGGAATCAACATTCTGATAATGTGGTCAAAAGTTTTGACTTGATCAGAAAGAAATGAAACCATGCGTTTACAAGAAGACTAATGGGAGCGTAATGGCAATTCTCACATTGTATGTAGATAACATACTTAAATCTCACAAACGACGTTCCGACGCTAAAAGTCTTGTCAAGATTTGGGTCGGAAGTCAAGTTTAACAATGGACATGGGAGAAGGCCGTAAAAGTTCTTGGAATAAGGATCCATTGGAATGGATCAAAAGGGCCAATTGGATCATGTCAAAATCCTTATGTTGATAAGGTATTGGACAGTTCTAGTGTGCTTAATTCCAAGAATGGCTTCATACCAAAGGTCTTATGGCGATAATCTAAGCAAGATGCAGTGTCTTGGACACTAGCTGAGCTGGTGACAATATTAGCAAGATGAAGTGTTTTTGAACACTAGCTGAGCTATTATTAATGAGTGTGATTGCTAATGCTGCTGCAATAGAATCCATCATGAATGCCATATTTTGCGCTCGTCTAGATGCAGCTTACGCATATAGGATGACGAGAAAATACGAATATGTTCCGATAATAGTCACTGAACAGTTACCAGAAATATCCCAAGTGTTTGAGAAACAATAAGGATAGGTTCGTGGTGAACTGAGGAAGTGACGAACCAGTTGAAAGTAGTTAGACAGACAAAGACGATTCCCGGTTCCCACCTGGTTATGTCTCTTTGTCTGAATAGCGGTGCTATCTGATGGAAAGGCTCCAAGCAGTGGACCGTAGAATAATGTTTTTGTCTGAATGGCGGTGTGGTTTGTTGGAATTGCTTCAAGCAATAACACCGCAGACTCTCCCACAACCTAAGCACGAAATTCATTCTGATGCTGTAGGTATAAGATATCTGAAGAGATGATCTTGATTCTAGTGGGAGTAATTCTAGTTATGTTGTAATCTTTACATAGACATGCTATGGTAGTGTTTATGTAAGTCAAACTGACATCGGTATTATTTAATTATTGGATAATTAAGTAATAGTCCCAAAGTACTTTATGGTCATCATATAGGTCATCAAGTTGAGGACTTGATCATGAAACCCTATAAGTAAAAGATGACATAAATTACGATTATCCCTAGTCGAGGTTATTGAAGTGGGGCACCAATAACCGCGCGAGACTAGTATGTGAGGTGACTGTTGGACTAAGTTTCATGGAGTCAATGATATAATTATCACAGTCAGCCACATAGATATGTGTTGGTGAACATATGATCGGATATGACCCGCTAATGAGAACTCCACAGGATAGTTAGATCAGTGTCATGGGAGGTTCTCATTACGACTATAGAGTATAGTCCTTAGACCTGAGTTAATCATGCTTTCTAGCATATGAATTGGTGCGTTTTGACCTTGTCAAACGTCGTTCCGTAACTGGCGGCTATAACGGCATTGCTTAGGCGTATCATGAAGTATGTGTAGAAACAGGGATAGAACAAGATGGGATTTGTCCCTCCTAGAACGGGAGATAAATATCTCAGGGCCCATCGAAGATTTGATACTGAGAAAATGCATGGCCGTGCTCAAACGAGGTGATTGTCAGTCGTTTGTTTTATCAATATAGATCAGGAATTCGATGAACATGATGTTGGCTATAATAAGGATGACACAGTCTCTTGCCTTATGCCATATCGAGATATAGAGACGAAGGGATTGTAGGAATAGGTGATTCCAGTACAAGTGGGAGATTGTTGGGATTATGTCCTGAAATCACATTGTACTCACTCTAAAGATAGTTGTATTGTCGAGATCGGACAATTCATGTGATACTGGGTAGTCATAATGTTTTGCTAGAAACCGCTTATGACAAATGAGTTGTAACTCATTTCCAGTATCGTGTGAACCTACAGGGTCACACACCTAAGCAAGTTGGACATACTTGGTATGGGATTGATCATTGGCATGTGGTCTGGTCGATGTGTATTGGATACACATCGAATATGAGTTTTGATGAGGTGTATCGATCGACACCATTGGGTGCGTCGGTCGACACAATATATATGTCGATCGACACCACTAAGTGTGTCGGTCGACACAAGGCCAAAACCGAAACTGATGTTTCGGTTTACGTCGTGGTCGGTACATATATAAGTGATCTTATGTATTTCGACCTGAGACATAGTTATGCGCCGTCCAGTGAGTATTTTCTCAGAGAGAAAACACATAAACCTCTAGAAACTGAGTTCCCAGGAGATCTGAGCCCCGGTACTAGCATCCCGGCAGATTCCAGCTTGTGTGCGTGTGGACTATCAGTAGAGGCGCAGCATCTGAGGTGCTCCAGAGATCTCGTTTACCTGACCCTATTCCGCTGCCAGAACAAGGTAAACGCAAGATCTGATCCACGATTCAATTAACTAGACCCTAGATCCTAGGCTATCTGGAACTCGAGAGGATTATGAATCTGGTAGAATTGGCTCGAAGTTCCAACATAAGCAACAGTAGAACATTGAAGAAAGGACAAGTGGAACTACGAGTCTGGAATGGAGCAATGGTTGCTGCCTTAGCCGTAGGAATTCTCCACTTGTACGAGCCTTTCAAGCTTGGTTTTAGAATTAAGTAATTGCTACTATGTACATGCTATAAGCAGAGATGTCTTTCATTTTCTTGTAAGAATTTGAATGTTTTTTATTTTGATAAAAGACAAGTTTTGCTCTTTTGATCTTGATGAAATATTCTATGGTAGCACCCCTTTTTGAAATGGGTTTTATATCTTAAACCAATGTACGCCTGTATATAACATAAATACCAAACGGTTTAAGTCTGATGACTCGAACTCGATTTTTCTTGGCATGATCGTTTCAACCACAAAGAGTGAAGCGGATTCAGAAGTTCCATAGTTATGGGCTTTTGGGCTCATTTGATTATAAATCATATGAGATATGAATTCTGCTTATTGGGCCAAATGACTAAGGCTTCTTTAGCAGAGCTAAAGAAAAAGGGCCTGAGGCTTATCGGGCCTTGCTCATACTGATGTATGTGGCCCGGTGAGCATTAGTGCCAGAGGAAAACTTCAGTACTTCATTACCTTTATTGATGACTTCAGTAAGTATGGCTGTGTTCATTTGATGAGACACGAGTCGGAATCCTTTGAAATGGTCAAAGGAGTTCCAGAATGAAGTATAGAACCGATATGACAGAAGTATTAAAAATCCTCGATTAGATCGCGGAGGAGAATACTTGAGTCAAGAATTGAGTGATCATCTAAGTGAGTGTGAAGTCGTCTCACAGCTCATTTCTCCTGGAAAACCTAAATGGTGTTTCTGAGAGAAAGAATCGGACCTTATTAGATATGCTCCGATTAATGATGAGTCACATGAATCTTCCATTATCCTTTTGTAATACGCTCTAGAAATGTCTGTATTTACGCCAAATATTTTTCTATCAGAATCAATTGAAAGACACCACATTGGATGTGGACTGGGAGTTTTCCAAGTATGTTTTCCTGATTAAATGGGATTGCAAGGTTTATGTAAAAAAGTTGTCAACTGACAAACTTGAACCCAAATCTCATAAGGGCTGCTTCGCTGGTTGTCTTATGGAAACCAAGGCTTATTACTTTTGCAACCAATCCAAGAACAAAATTTTGTTGTTCGGAACTCTGTTTTTCTAGAAAGAAAGTCTCTTTCCAAGAAGAACAGTGGGAGTAGAAGTACAGCTCGAAGAAATTCGAGAAACACAGGAGGCTTCTCAACCTGTTGAGGGAGAGCAGCGGTGGGATCTACAAAGTGTTGTAGGACCTACACCTGTGGAGCCTGAATTTCGCAGATCCCAATGGATCCGTCACTAACCCGAGAGTGATTTCTCATAACCAATTGTCGTGATCTGTTGATCATTGAAAAGTGACGAGCCTGCGAAATTCAAAGGAGCGATGGTGAGCCCCAACTCCGAAAATTTGCTAGGTATACATGTTAGCTTCACCGATCCATTTCTGGATTGAAGCAAACATCTTGGAGTTGGAATCTACGTTCTGTTAAAACGGTCAAAAGTTTTGACTTGATCAGGAACGAATAGGAACCGTGCGTTTACAAGTAGACTAGTGGGAGCGTAGTTGCATTTCTCACATTGTATGTATATGACATACTTATTCTCATAAACGACGTTCCGTCGCTTAAGTCTTATGTGACTTGGGTCGGAAGTCATTTTCAACGATGGACATGGGAGAAGCCGCGTGAGTTCTTGGAATAAGGATCTATTGAAATAGATTGGGTAGGCTTATTGGATCGTGTCAGAATCCTTATGTAGATAAGGTATTTGACAGTTCCAATATACATGATTCCAAGAATGGCTTCACACCAAAGGTCTTATGGCAATAATATTAGCAAGATGAAGTGTCTTGGACACTGGCTGAGCTAGTATGTATGAGTGTGATTCCTTATGCTTCTGCAATAGAATCCATCATGAATGCCATATTTTGCGCTCGTCTAGATGCAGCTTACGCATAAAGCATGACGAGAAGATACCAATACATTCCGGTAAAAGTCACTGGAGAGTTGTAAGAAATATCCCAAGTGTTTGAGGAACACTAAGGATAGGTTCTTGTTCAACTGAGGAAGTGACGAATCTGTTAAAAGTAGTTAGACGGACAAAGACGACTCCCGGTTCCCACCTGGTTATGTCTCTTTGTCTGTGTAGCGGTGCTATCTGTTGGAAGGGCTCCAAGCAGAGGACCGTAGAATAGTGCTTATTAATGAATGGCGGTATGGTTTGTTAGAATGGTTCCAAGCAAGAACACCGCAGCCTCTCTCACAACCTAAGCATGAGTTTTATACTATTGCTGTAGGTACTAGATATCTGAAGACGTGGTCTTGATTCTAGTGGGAGTTATGTTAGTTATGATGTTCACATAGACATGCTATGGTCATGTTTATGAAAAACTGACATCAGCATTATTTGATTATTGGATAATTAAATAATGGTCCCAAAGTATTTTATGTTCATTTTATAGGTCATCAAGTTGAGGACTTGATCATGAAACCCTATAAATGAAAGATGACATAAAATTATGTTTGTCCCTGGTCGTAGGTTGTTAAAGTGGGACACTAACAACCGTTAAGACTAGTATGTGAGGTGACATATGACTAAGTTTCATGGAGTCATTGATATGAGTATCAACATCAATCACATAGATATATGTTGGTGAACATATGGTCAGACATGACCCGCTAATGAAAACTCTACAGGATAGTTATATCAGTGTCATGAGAGGTTCTCATTACGACTATAGAGTATAGTCCTTAGACCTGAGTTCATCATGCTTTCTAGCATGTGAATTGGTACGCTTTGACCTTGTCAAACGTCGTTCTGTAACTGGCGGCTATAACGGCATTGCTTAGGCGTATCATGAAGTGTGTGTAGAAACAGGGATGGAACAAGAAGGGATTTGTCCCTCCTATATAACTGGAGATAAATATCTCAGGGCCCATCGAAGATTTGATACTGAGAGAATGCATGGCCGTGATCAAACGAGGTGATTGTCAGTCGTTTGTTTTATCAGTATAGATCAGGAGTTCGATGAACATGATGTTGGGTATAATAAGGATGACACAGTCTCTTGCCTTATGCCATATCGAGATATAGCGATAACGGGATTATGGGAATAGATGATTCCAGTACAAGTGGGAGATTGTTGGGATTATGTCCTGAAATTATATTGTACTTACTCTGATGATAGTTGTATCGTCGAGATCGGACAATTCATGTGATACTAGGTGGTCATAATGTTTTGCTAGAAGCCGCTTATGACAAATGAGTTGTAACTCATTGCTAGTATTATGTGAACCTACATGGTCAAACACCTAAGCAAGCTGGATACACTTTGTATGGGATTGATCATTGGCAAATGGTCTGGTCAGTGGGTATTGTATACACATTGAATTCGAGTTTTGAGAGGTGTGTCGATCGACACTATTGATGTGTCGATCGACACAAGGCGCAGACCGAAACTGACGTTTCGGTTTAATGACTTAATTTGACCCGGTTTATTTACTGGGTAATTAGGTCGACTCAAAGGCCTATATATATATAGAATATGAGGCACGACTTTGAGGACATAGGGTTCTTGATAGAACAACCGAGCCACCTCTCTAGACACAGGGATTCCCAGGAGATCCGATTCCCGGCACTACATCCCGGCGGATTCCAGCTTGTGTGCGTGTGGACTGAAGTAGAGGCGCAGCAATTGAGGCGCTCTTGATCTTAATTACATGTTCATCATTCCGCTGCAAATCTCCAGGTAAACACGAGATCATCCCTAATGATTCAATTAACTAAACCCTAGATCCTAGGCTTCAGGAACTTGATGGAATTCTGAAACTGTTATAATTGGCCGAAGTTCCTTCATTGTACTGGGTCTCCCTCGTACCCAACACGGTTGTGATTCGATATTCGTTGTTGTTGATCGATTCTCAAATATGGCACATTTTTGTGCCTTGGAAGAAGACGACAGACGCTTCCCAAGTGGCTTCTTTGTTCTTCCGCGATATTTATAGACTTCACGTTCTACCTTTGTCCATTGTGTCTGATCGCGATTCAAGTTTTCTTAGCCACTTTTGGCGGAGTCTTTGGCGGATGTTACGTACTAAACTCGACATGAGTTCGGCTTATCATCCGCAAACGGATGGGCAAACAGAGGTTACAAACCGTTCGTTGGGAAATCTTTTGCGTTGCTTGGTTGGCGATAACATAAAGACATAGGATCTGGTCCTCTGTCAAGCGGAGTTTGCTCACAACCATGCTCATAATCGGAGTACATGTTACAGTCCCTTCATCGTGGTTTACGGTACTTCCCCTCGTTGTCCTTTGGCTTTTAACGTTGCAACGGATCGAACGCGAATGCACGGACGAGCGTGTGACTTTGTGGAGGACTTTGTCGATCTTCACTCGAAGGTTCGGGCAAACTTGGAAGAGGCTACGTCCAAGTATAAAGCAGACGCAGACTATCATCGTCGTGATGTGGTCTTTAACGTTGGTGATAAAGTTTGGGCAGTACTTACTAAAGACCGCTTTCCACCTAATGCGTATAACAAGCTCACGCCTAGGCGTGTTGGTCCATTGGAGGTTGTTGAAAAGATCAACAATAATGCCTATCGCCTCCTGCTTCCTTCTGCCATGAATACGTCGGACGTATTTAATGTCAAACACTTGGTGCCGTATGTCGAGTTGGAGGCTGATGCGGATGAGCCCGTGGAAAATTCGAGGACGAATTTTTTTCTTACCTCGGGGGACCTGATGTAGCTACATTACATTGTTTATGTTATTATTGGTTCGGTTTAAGTGTTATTTAGTTTTGGTGTTATTTTAATTATTGTTGGTGTTGATAAGGCTTAAGAGATCGTTTGATATCTTGAGCTATATTTGCGGAGAGCGATGTTATCTTCTTCTCCTATAAAAGAAGAGTCGCCGTAGGGTTTTAGAGTCATTCGAGTTTTGATTAATACAAAGAGAAGTTATTCTCAATCCTTAAGTCTTTGTTTCTCCCTTACTTCCCAGGAAGAAGTTGCGTGAGTACTAAGCAACAGGTTTTGTCGAGAATCCATTGATCTCTCGTGCAAGTCTTGTTTATCGGTTACATTACCAAGCAAGAGATAAGTGTGGGGGAGTTGATATATCATGGTTTTTCTAGGTTTTCAACCATGATATAATTGTATATATTGAGTCTTTAACCTGGTTTTTCGATTCTATTGAGTCCTTTACAGGTAAGCTTGCGTTTGGAGCAAAGAGCAGAGTTTTGGGACATTTCTAGTGAGCTGTGCAACGAGCTGAAATTGGAGTCTCGACCACGACGTGATGTCGACCAACACTCACCTTGGTGTCGGTCGACACTGAGGGTGACAAAGTCTTATGCGCCGGTTGAAGACATATTTTGAAGAATTACAAAGTTGCCCCATAAGTTTCCCTAATTCTAATCTAGTCCCAAAATGTGTTTAGCAGTTTAATTAGGTTTTTGAGACTAAGTATCATTATCTTATTCTTTACTTTTGTTCTTGCTTTTGCTCTGGAGATTGAGAGATATTGCTTGGGGGTGTTCTTGCTACTTGTAACCTTTGAGAGAAGGATTTCAAACCCCTGTTTTTATCTATTCAGTCTTTTCTATTCATTCATGTGTTATTCATTTGATATCATGTCTGAGTTGTAAATTTAGTTAGATTCAGGGATTCTCAATAGGATTTCATGTATTGTTAGATCATCGATTGATTAGGATTCTAAATCTATCTGTTCATCACCTAAGTTGAGTTTAATACTGAATTCTGGACTAATCACCTAGGGTTTAGATCTTAGATTGTTAATTTGGCACGAGAGTGTGAGTTATAATCTGAAAGAACTTAGTGTGAGCAATTTGATTAGATGCAAAGAGATTTGGTCTAGGAAAATTGTGAACTTATGAACTTGCTAAAAATGCTTGTCTAGAACTCTAATATTGCAAAGAGATTTGAATCATTAGGTTGCTAGATATAGATAACAGTTGCAGCGAGAGTTGAATTGTTTTACATTGTGATTCTAGTTCTTGAACCTGTGCTTAACCTGAATCCTGATAGCTAAGTGTCTACATTGTATGATTTCCTGAGAATACCCTGAGTCTAACGCCTTTCTCCCATCGAAAACAACCTTTACATTTCTGCTTTGTTTACTGTTTTCTCATCTGATTGATTTAGCTAAGTTTGAAAGCATATAGTCTATCACGTGAATCTTGAGTCCTTGTGGATACGATACCCTGAATACTACATTCACATAACTGTGCACTTGAAGTAGAATAGGGAATAAACTTTGACCTATCAGAAAGTTAATCACTCTGAAGATGATGCAATGGTATTTCATCCTCAATATGGAGGAGGACGGTTCATGTGTTATTTTTTGACCATGATGTGACATAAGTAAGGGGAGAATGGTGTTGCTAGTGTTGTATGGTGTTGGATGTTTCCAGTGACGAAGCCTTTGATGCTAAGGTTGTTGAGTTCACATACATAGTCAAAAAGGGGGATATTGGAGATGTATTTGATGTGTCAGTCACAACACAGTACAAGTGGTAGTAAAAGACGTGATTCATAACGTGATTATATTTGATTGTTGAGATATGAACGAATCTTTATGATGTGATTCGGTTTATGAGTTGTTTTCTGAGCTGGAAGAAGATATTGGAGAAAAGATTGTAATTTGGAGTGGTTTACTTATTCTTTGGAGAAAATACAAGAAAAAAAAGAAAATTTACAAAAAGGTGGAATATGAAATATCTTAACAAAAAAGGATATTTGCTATATCTTTATTTAGGTAAACTTGAGGAGCAAGTTTAGCCTAATATAAAGAAGAGAGGCGTGGCCTTATGAAGATGCAAGAGCTGAGAGAATAAAAACTGAAGAGAGCTTTTGTATTTGTCTAGATTGCGTGTGTGTCAAAGTCTAGGTTTTAGGAGGAGTTTAGCTTATGTGTGTGATCCTGACGAGTTCTTGTATTGAATAGAGCGTTAGTTCAATATGGTTTAATCTATGCGTTTGTAATTGGTGGAATTACTTTCTATTCAAGTGAAAACTTTGTGTTGTATTACTTTCTGTACTATATTATATTGCCTCACCTACACTTTTACACCGCACTGGTCTCTACCTTCCTCCGATCACTTCACCTTAATATCCTTAAGGATTTCAAGGTAGGCCTCTTTAAGCTCCTTCTTGGCGGTATGAGCCGCGACCTTGACATCATGCTCCTTATAAGCAAGGACATTTTCCTTCTCGTCTCGATATTGGGCGGCCTGCTGGATTGCTTTCCGGCTCGACTCCTCAGCCGCGTATGTCCGATTGGCCGCCACGTCGAGCTTATGCATGAGGTCCTTCTATTGAGCCTCGAGACACATCAGTCAGGATTCCTCATTGACATACTTATCCAGCTTCCCCTTTAGCTCCTCCTCCCGGGCCTTAGTAGCCTCGAGCCCGGCGTTCAGATCGCTCACCGCCTTCTTAGCGGCCTTGAGCTCGCTCGTTTGGGGGACATCCTTCAGCTCACGCTCGATTTGGGCTGAAACTTGTTCGTAGCCTCGAGCGACTGCACAAAACCGAGCAACATATGTAAGCAAAAGAACAAAATGCCTTAAACAAAATAAAAGAGAAAAGGATCTATAACTTTCCGGCTGCCGCCATCATCTCGGTGTACGCCTCCCCGAGGACCATATCCCGAATGGCCAGGAGGTGAAAACCAGCAGGCTTGAAATGCCTGAGCAGATAAGCCACCCCCTTCGGGTCGTCCGTGATGGGACACTCCTTATAGTGCCTAAAGCGCCAGTTAAAGGTCCCAGAGGACCCCGAAGAAGTTGGTCTAATCTCCACTTCCTGGCTCGTCCTCCGCGAGCTTACCTCGGAACTAGTTCGCTGACGTTTCAGAGTAGGAGGTCGAGATCCACCCCGATTCTGGCCATTCGAGCCCCTGGAACCGTTCGAGAGGGAGCTAAGATGAACCAACTCCTTGGACTGAACTGGAGCGACCTCTTGATCGACTTGTGCAAGAGGCGGGACCTCAGTCTCCTGAATCACCTCCTCTGGACGAGGAACTGGTGGTGGGGGAGCTGCCCCGAGAGCGAAAAGGATGGCGTCGCCCAGATCGCCCTTCTGCATTTTCTTCGCCAGGTCAACAAGATCTTTTTCGTTGTGGCGTGCGCTTCCCCTGCGAGACATCCTTTCATGAGGAGGAGTACTGACAACCAAGTTGCTGTCAGAGATGGTTCGACCTGTGGACAGACGGAAAACACGAGTTAAACGACTTCTATAAGTCGATGTAAAAAAAATGTATATAACCAGTCCAACTTACTCGTCCCGGTTTTCTCTGCAACACGGCGAGGAGGAGGTACAATCTGAAAGGGAGACGACTGGAGAGGAGCTGGCGGAAGTTTCATTTCTCGAGGAAGTTGTGACTGAGTCTGAGGAGGTCGTCCAGTTTGGGAACGAAGAGCAGCTCGTATGCGCTCTGGGGAAAAGTTGTTCCAATCGATGTCTCCTCTTTTTAGGCGAGCTATCAAATCTTCAGTAACTGGGTTCAGGGGCACCGAATCAGGGGTCTCTGCAAAACAATCAAGAGGAAAGGAGAAGTCATTAAAAAGTTCGATATCAAGGGAAAAAGCCTATCAAACTAAACTGACCCTAATCCTACCCAACGCTGACGGCCCAGCAAGTCGGGATGACCGAATAGTCATAATCCCTCACTGATGCTTAATTGATTCCGAAAAAGAAGTAGCGCTCCTTCCAGACATTGCGTGGAGGGGTCTCTTCGAGAATCTTCCCGAAACGGGGAGAGAGGTAGTATGTTCCTAGGGCTTTGACGTTGTACTTGACCTGGCATTGCCTTAGGAGCTTCTCAGCTCCGAACTCAATCCCCTCTTCGGCGGCTCGTACGCTAAGCCCGATGATGTACCGAATGAAGTTTGGGGTCATCTCCGGGAACACCAGTTGTAGTTGCGCCAATACCCAAGCGACGAGGCAGGGGATCCAGAAAAACAGCCCGCACTTATCAAAATATGCATAGGAGGCGCAGCAGTAGCCCTCCCGGACCTTCTCCGGTGATTTCGATTCGGTCGGAATCACCATCTCCACGTCCGCCGAAATCTGACACTTTCTTCGCAGATTCGCCAGATGACGGATGTTTAAGGTGGAGGCTGGGTGAGGACCGTACGGTTCGGCCGTAGAACTGCTCGCCACCGCTCTTATCTTCGGTGCCATAGTGGTTGAATTACGTGAATAGGAAAGAAACAAATAAAATATTCTAGAGAGAGAGGCTCTGGAAACTGTAAAATTCTTAAAAAAAACAGAGCGAGAAAGAAAAACTGTAAAAGGGAGAAGGAGAGGTTACCTCGAATATGTAGTATGAACCGTAGTGGGAATCATGAAGGGGGTAACCTCCTTTTTAAAAGCAATAATTAATTCCTTCCTCGAGAGCGACGAGATCTTTCGTCTCCCGAAATCTTAACCGTTCATTTTAAAATCTTAATGATAATTGCGAATCGAATCGCTATCTCGTCGAGTTCGAGAATCTAGGGACCTCTCGTATTCCCTCATTTGTACCGTTGAATCAAAATCAATGATCACAGATTAATGACGAAAGATCGGGTGGTTTTCTGTCGTTCGTTAACCGACCAGATCCACAATTGATGATAGAGCAGTCATCATTATTTTCCAAGATTGAGTTCACGCGCCGAGATCGAACGAACTCGCGGTTCTTGAATCCTGACCACACGATCCGAGCAAGATCAACGGTAAGGAACGTCAATCATTGATCTCGGATATCGAGGGCAGCGCGCAACTTCTCAAGACTGTCTACTGCCCATTAACCTCGAATCATCTAACTAATGGGCTGGGTGCTATTGGATGTGCTGTATTTCGTATTAAGAAATCCGGCCCATTAAACGACAGAAAGGTCCAACTAAAGTTCATGCCCATTAGACTGCGAGTCAAATTAAGCCCAGAAGAACAATGCATTTATTGAAGAGGGATCGAGCTGACCGGTGAGGTCGTCGTCGAAATGACGACCCCTAGCGAGAACGAGTCTTCATCCACCCGAAAAACCTCCGCGAATCAAGGATGAAGGAGAGATCGATGCTAACAAGAACTCACAAGAAAATGGGAACAAAAAGATCGAGGATGGAAGCTATTTAAAGAAGAAGAGAAGTCGTTCTCAAGGGAGCCCAACTTCAAGAGAGAAACACCACTTCGACTTTAGTTATTCAATCTCATTCATTGTATACTTTCAGTTCGATTGTATAAGTTTTAATTTCGACATTCTTCCTTAAATATATCTTTGATTCATAGGAAACTTACATTCAAATTCTCTTAGTCCGATCCACGTTACAAATAAATCTTTGGTGTGAATCCTCAATCTCACAGCTATCCGTGGTTATCTTATAAAGCCACGTATAGCTATAAATAAATGTGTAGCTATACTATATATATTTATATATTCAGTATAAATAGCTACGGATAGCCACGAAAGTACATTGTGGCTACTTTTCCACGATTGGTGTCATAGCTATTCGTGACTATTTGTTTCCACGAATGTGTTAGTAGCTATTTGTGGCTATCTTGCTACGAATAGCTACAACTTTTTTCGTAGTTATATAGCCATGAAATAGCCATGAAAATCAATTTTTTCAATTCGTGGTTATTTTGAGGTTATTCGTGGTTAGAAAATTACAGCCACAAACGGTTTGTGGCAAATCAATGGCTACTTGAAAATTGTTTTTAGTGTAATTAATAGCAAAATGTTTACCATAATCATATTTGGATGTTCCTATTAGTCGTTATATCATCGGTAAATTATTTAATAAACAATCGTCAAATAGCGCCATATATTACCACTACGTTGTGACTATATTAGACAGTCACGTAATAGTCGACAAGTAGTGGCCTAATCAGTATCATAATCATATTTGGATGTTCCGATTAGTCGTTGAATAGTCGTTGACGACTACTTGGTGAATACATTTCTCCCACTGCATTTGGACTATGTCTTTAGTCGCACAATTGACGCCAAATGATCGCAAATTAGTCCCTATATATTCCGAAAACGCTACGACTATTTTACGATTACCTATGTTAGTCGTAAAAATAGTCTAATACCGCCGATTAAATTTACGACTATGCATTTTATCGACTAAGGATTTATAACTACTAAGCTTTAGTCGCTATTTAGTCGTAAAACCGCGTATAACGACTATTTTGCGACTAAGAATGCAGTCGCAAAAATGTTGTTTTCTTGTAGTGAATGTCCTTAAGTTTTATATGAACTTGATCCTTATATTAAACCAAGTGACAAATAGATTACATAAGAATATTCTTACATCACTTTTTTTACTCTTCAGAATTTTCAACCGAATTAATTATTTTTGTAATGTGATATGCAAGTAAAAGTGTCTATGAAAAAAGAAAGACCAAGCTTAATTTTCGTAAAAGGAGAAAAATTTTTGGCAAGAAATATAACAGATTTATAACTATTGCGAATAAGGGTCCGATTAAAAGCATCCATAGATAATTCATTTGTATTGTTTTAGTTGTCTTCAACATATAATGCATATATCTTATTTTGATAATTTTTTTTGATCATTCTGTAATGACTTTATATCTTATTTTGGTTTTGGCCACAAAGGGTCGGTCCATTAGCCATATTCTTCACATTAGGAGGAACTTCTCACATATGGAAAGTGGATGGAGTTGATTTTTAACATCCACAAAAGTGAGCATTGGCATTAGAGGTAGAACACCGCTAGCCCACATGTGCTGCCGAGGCTTTATATCTTTCAGATTGATAACCAAAGTTAAGCTGAAAAAAATTAAAATAAAATCAAAACAAGTGAAGGAACCCACAAATTAAAATCACCTAAGAAATGAAACTAGCGTATCTATCGCTAGGTGGGGCTTGGCTCTCTCTTAAGCAAAATCCCATGAACCTTTTTATTACTAATATTCTCCGGTTCCAAATCGCAGAGCGTCTCGACGACACCACAATTACAGTTTCCAAAAAAAGTTCTGCGAATTTTCACGCAATCTGTTCTTCAATTCACCACCTTCCCTTGTTCGATCCAAATAATTTCCCACCAAAAAATCCGAGAAAATGGGTGTGGCTGAAGCGATGGAAGCCCTAACCGAGCGAGCAGGTCTGATGAAGGAGTCTTTACAGAAAAGCCAAACCATCACCGATAACATGGTCGGTATCCTCGGCTCTTTCGACCACCGTCTCTCCGCTCTTGAGACCGCCCTGCGACCCACTCAGGTCCGTTTCCTCCTCCTCTCTGTATTGGTTTTAAGGTGCCTTGACATTTTATGGGTTGTGGGATTTTGAGATCTGATCTTTGTTGTTGGAAATTGATATTACACTTTGGATTAGGCGAGGTTAACGCCGTCTGCTTCTGGATTTTGTGTATTGTGTAGATAAGAACACATTCTATAAGGAGAGCTCATGAGAATATAGATAAGGCATTAAAAGCAGCTGAGGTTATATTAGATCAATTTGATCTCACTAAAAAGGTTTGGTTACACGCTTCTTATTTATTTGCTTGTCTTTCAAGTAATCGTTTTTTTTTCCCTGAGGGTTCCTCAAGTTCTCTTTTTCATGTTAAATTGTCCTTTCTCTGTCAACGACTGAAACTTTAATGGATGAACGCATCCCTGTAGCAAATTTTCTGCTTTCTGATGCAGTAAACCCTAGTTTCTTATGCGAGGACTTCATCGAGTTAGGTATAAAGGAATCCACTTTAAAAGTTTAAAGATCCTGCGTCTTCTGTGGTTTCGCCTCTATTTATGGTTATTTTACTTGATTTTACCTTTTAAAAATTATCAACATGAATTGTAGAGGTTCATGTTGAAGCTCTTCTCTGGTAATCATTCTATATCCTAAGGTCTTCAGGAGGTTCTTTTGATTTTACCTCGAATAATGTAAAGGTTGTTTGTTTAAGGTTTTCCTCCTTTGGCCAGAAGGTCATATTATGACATACGCTACTTAGTTTTGTCTTGAGCTAAATCTAAGATCGTTTTGTTTTGTGATTATGTTGAACTAAGATTGACCATTTACGTTTGTGAGGCGGAAGCTAAAATATTGAGAGGACCACACGAGGATCTGGAAAGCTATCTGGAAGCAATTGATCAACTAAGAGGCACTATCAAATTTTTCAGCAGCAACAAAATGTTTAAGAGTGCAAGTGGAGTTGTTAGTCATGCTCACAATTTGCTCTCTAAAGCTCTTTCAAAGCTAGAGGATGAGTTCAGACAGATACTGCAAAACTACAGGTTCGTCTTTTGGATTGTACCTAACTAAAGCAAATTCGTTTGCCCGTGCAAAGGATTGTTTGTAACACTTGTTTTCAAAATTTTAGCAAGCCAATGGAACCTGATCGCCTGTTCGAATGTCTTCCAAGCAATCTCCGACCATCAACAGACGGTGAAGGTGGTGGCGGCAAGAGTCATGATCCACATCAGAAAAGCTTAGAAAACGCTATTTTTACAGTCCCAACAGTCATTCCCCCGAGGGTTCTTCCTCTGCTTCATGATTTGGCCCAACAAATGGTCCAAGCTGGTCATCAGCAACAACTTTTCAAAAGTTACAGGTCCAACTTCTGCTCTTCTAGCATTGTTTGTACATGTTTTATGTACCGATCTATGCTATTTTTTTTTTTTTGTAATGTATTAGAGATACGCGTGCGGCAGTTTTGGAGCAGAGCCTTAAGAAATTAGGTGTGGAGAGGCTTAGCAAAGATGATGTTCAGAGAATGCAGTGGGAAGTCTTAGAGGCCAAGATTGGGAATTGGATTCATTACATGCGAATCTCTGTACAAAAATCTCTTCCAATAATACCTTAATAGATCCATTACTTGTTCCTTCTCTAACACGCGTTTGCTTTTGAGACAGGTGAAACTGTTATTTGCTGCGGAAAAGAAAATATGCGACCAAATACTCGACGGCGTTGAGTCACTCAGGGATCAATGTTTTGGTGAAGTTACAGCAAATAGTGTAGCTGTTCTGCTTAGTTTCGGTGAGGCTATTGCTAAAAGCAAGAGATCACCAGAAAAACTGTTTGTTCTGTTAGATATGTATGAAATTATGAGAGAGCTTCAACCCGAGGTGACGTTTTACTGTCTCACTCCATCAACACATAAGTGTTAATTAATTAGCGCACCTAACCGCTTTTTCATTTTTGTAGATTGAGTTGGTCTTTGGAAGCCAACCTTGTACCGAGATGAAAGAATCTGCACTGAATCTGACAAAGCGTTTAGCTCAGACAGCGCAAGAAACATTTGCTGATTTCGAAGAAGCGGTCGAAAAGGATGCTACTAAAACCGCAGTTATGGATGGAACCGTACATCCGCTTACTAGCTACGTTATAAACTACGTCAAGTTCTTGTTCGAGTAAGTAACCAATGAAAATCGTCAATCTTGTTGGGGTTTTTCAGTGATTTTTGCAATTTCGGAACAGTTACCAATCGACATTGAGGCTACTTTTTCAAGAGTTTGACAGCAAAGATCCTGATTCTGAGCTTGGAGCTGTAACAACAAGGATCATGCATGCTTTACAGAACAATTTGGATGGTAAATCAAAGCAGTACAAAGATCCAGCATTAACTCAACTATTCTTAATGAACAATGTTCACTACATAGTGAGATCTGTCAGGAGGTTCGGGTCAATAGTTTATACAGAACCAAAAGCCTGAAACAAAACCCTCAAGTAGATTTAAATTTTCACAGGTCGGAAGCAAAGGATTTGTTGGGTGATGATTGGGTTCAGATACATAGAAGAATCGTACAGCAACACGCAAATCAGTACAAGAGAGTTTCCTGGGCTAAGGTTTAATTGCTGTTCGTTTCAGGTTTATGCTCTAAAAGAGTATTTTCGGATTAGCTATTTCTTTTTGCAGATTTTGCAGTGTCTAACGGTTCAGTCGAGTGGGAGCGGTCCGATAGAGAGCTCAAATATATCAAGAGCATCAGTAAAAGACAGATTCAAGACTTTCAATTCTCAGTTTGAAGAAATTCACCAAAGACAATGCCAATGGACAGTTCCGGACAGCGAGTTGCGTGAATCTCTCAGGCTTGCTGTTGCGGAAGTTCTTTTACCTGCCTTCAGATCATTTCTCAAACGTTTCGGGTACAAACAGATTTGGCTAAGATTATTTTGTGTGGTTTCTTGTTCTTCAAGAAAGTGAAGAAAAATAACAGATTTTGGTATAGTTCGTGCTTTCGTGATCAGAAAGAATAAAAAATGTTGTTGCTTTGTTTGTGTTTTGTCTCAGGCCGATGATAGAAAGTGGTAAGAACCCACAGAAGTACATAAGGTTCACTCCTGAAGATCTTGAGCGAATGCTTAACGAGTTCTTCGAAGGCAAGACTTGGAGTGAGCCCAAGAGATAAAATTGTATCAATTGTTTCTTTCCACTTTTTAGTGTACATTTTTTCTCTTGCAACCTTATTTATTTATAAGTTCTTCTGTATCTCTTTTGTAAGTTATTAATTTTTTTTCCGTAATGTAAAATTGATGAGGTTATCTATACATATAAACTAGATTTTGACCCGCACTTAAGTGCGGGTTTAATTTTCTTTACAAATTTTACTTTTTATTCATTTTGTTAATAGTAGTTTAGATTTTTAATTATGTAATCTAATTTTCATTATAATTGTTTAACCAACATTATAAACAGTGAGTTAGCAATTTAGTTTTTTTTTTAAATGAATTATGTGTTATTTGGAGGAGATATATCGTAAGGATTAAGAGATTAAAATAACGATTTCGCATTATATATTTTAATCTGCGTTGTATCGTAAGATCATAGTTTGGAAAAATATATATATGTGAAAACAACTATTGTAAAAGTTATGTGGTATATGTTTAATTGTTATTTTATTTATCTAAAATATTATTTTATAAAATACATGTTATAGTCGTATATATAATTTGCAAATTTGATGGAACTATCCGTTAAAAACTTCATTCAAACATAAAGCATAATTTGACGCTTCAAATATTTGAATAATATAAGTATGAAATCATTTTATTATTTTATTAATTTTAAAATATATCAGCTGAAATTATTTACTATATGCGAATTTTTTTTAGAAAATTTATAATTGAGATTGGCTAATTAAATTTTCAACCCGTTTAATTAATTAAATATTTGTCAGTTTGATGGAAAAACCTGCTAAAAAGTACAATCGTAAAAACATCAATTGTAATATGTGTATATATATATATATTTGAAACAAAATAAAAAGATATTAAAATATATTTCAAATATTTGAATAATATAAGTATGAAATCATTTTAATATTTTATTAATTTTAAAATATATCAGCTGAAATTATTTACTATATGCGAATTTTTTTATAGAAAATTTATAATCGAGATTGGTTAATTAATTTTTCAACCCGTTTAATTAATTAAATATTTTTCAGTTTGATGGAAAAACCTGCTAAAAAGTACAATCGTAAAAACATCAATCGTAATATGTGTATATATATATATATATTTTGAAACAAAATAAAAAAGATATTAAAATATATTATAAATATATTTTGAATTAAATCATAAATTAAGATCATAAATTAGAGAATCTTAATTTATATATAATAGTTGATGTATAAATTATTCATTATATTTATCAATTAATTTGTTTTGATTTTAATTAATTAGGAAAGTGGGACCTATTAGATTTTGGTTGTTTGGTTACATGTTTAATAATTGTCTTGTTTGGAAACATGGATTGTAGAGATAATGTTATATTCCCTAATTACCCTTAATGAAGGTTACAAATCCTAATAATATTAAGGGCAAATTTCAGGAACAACATTTATGTACCATGGACAAACTCCAATTTTTTAATAGTATTGATAAGAAATAATTTTGAAGTCGAATATAAGGTGTCATCACGAGAGTGAGTTTGGGAAGAAAAATCTTGACATGGAATGATGAAATGGATGACCTAAAAATAAAGGAATGGTTTTAAAGATGAAGTTATTTATGGAAAATACCATTATTCATTTAAAATTTTGTAACATTAATATTATCTTTCCGAAAATATATCACAAAATCTTAGTGAATATCTTATTTAGTTTGATTTAAAAAAATATTTTAGAGCATATTTCAGTCTTCCAATAGAAGATTTTTAGTATTAGACGAAATCCTATATAAGCTTGCTTTGATGACTTAGAAAACTAATCATTTGCATCCATTTTTCAAGAAGTTTCATTTATGGTTTTCTATATTCGTTGGCAGTATATGTTTCGGACGATTAAGAGGTTAATATGATGATCCATTGTCATTTCGATTATTTTTTTCTTCTCAATGTGAAATGTATTTTTATATTTGCTTTTTATTTAGTTTTATTCTTAGTCGCACAAAAGAAGAAGCTCCGTAATATCGAGTTTTGTGAATGATGTGAGGTAAACTAACAATGGTTTGCGATTTTCTCTATAATTTCTGGCTCAATACTCGAGTTCTAAAAGTCCGATTAAAGGTTGTTGCCACGACATTGTTAGTTCACCCCATGAGTCCCGATAGTCCGAATAATACTATATTCCTAATACGAGCGGTCAATTTCTATATAGATACATTTGGTGTGGTCGATGGATTTGGTAAATATGGTAGACAAGCCCAAAACGAGTAAATACTCTTTGTTCAATAAGTTGATGTGTTAATCTATCAGTCCAATAAAGCCCAACTAATAGTTGTTGCCACAACGTCCGGTTTATTCGATTAGTCCCGATAGTCCGAAAAAGATTTTTAGCATTACTATCAAGATTGTTTATAAACGTTTGGATTTAGTAAATATTTTATAAAATCCCAAAACCTGTAAGTGGACTTTAATGGAAAGCTGCAATTAAATTGATTCGTATCGATTTAAAATATTTACCAAATTCTTTATTTCAAAAACACAAAAAAACTCTTCACTATCTTCTTCTTCATATTTGCTTTCATTCTCTGATATTGAAAAACCATACCCATAAAATGAATCCATTTAAAACATGTGGTTCTGAAAACTTACAATTTCACAAAATTGTTGATCTTAGTTTGAGGAATAATTGATGGAATCTTAAAGCAAATGTTTTGAGGGCGTGGTATTTTACTCACTATGATACTCCTTTGGAATTAATTTTAGCCGATGGAGAGGTATTCTTCTTACAATTAATTAACACATATGTCTTTCTTTATAAGTCTTTCATTTTTTTATATAGATAACACCCACAAATCCAAACATTTTTTATTCTTTTTTTTTGTAAAATTTGTTATTCAAAACTCATATTAAAATTTTATAATCAACATGGAAGTCGGATTCAAGCCATGGCGTATGGAAACAACTCCCAAAAGTTTCTTTTTATTTTACCGAAAGATGGTTTCTAGTTTAATTTTTCTGATTTTAGGGTTTCGTTAATGATGAGGTACTACAAAGTGTGTCTAACTTTTGGGGACATTCATATCAATGAAGAAAAAAAAATCACTCAGAATTTCGATACTCCAGCTTTAGATGACCTATTGAGTATCAAACCAATCCAAGGAATAAATGACGGGACGGTTTCAGATAAGTATCCAATTGTTAAGTGTTGTTTACAGTCAATTATTATTAGATTATGAGGAAAATTCTATCATCGGATATTGTAAAATTATGGTTTTTTCTTTTAGGTTAACTTATATTTAAAATAAATTTTGATATATAGATGTTGTTGGCGTTATAACATGGGTTGGAAATCATGAAAGGCAAGATGACTCTTCAGAGGTCTGTTCATATTCACGTACCATTGCTAAAGTCCAATTCACGCTAAGAGATTTCGAGTAAGTTATTCACATTGTTTAAGTCTCAGAGTCTTATAAACACTTAAACCTTACTAAATAATATTGTTGAAATTGAAGGAAGAGAGCTATATAATGCGTTGTTGTTGCATATGACCCAATTGCTGAGAGTTGTCCAGGTGTTTTCAACAAGTTCCTGACAAGCATTTGTTTGTTTACTCCAATTTTTCTGCACCGAAAGATTTAACGGTATGTTAACATGTTTTCAATAAAATATGAGCAAGACATGAACATAGAACAAAATTATGAGAAAATATATATATATATATATATATATATATTTTTTTTTTTTTTTGATAAACCTTATCGGCTATCTGGTCAGCCTCGGGGGGAACGCACCAGACTGCTATAGAGTTGACTGGCTACCACACTACCTTGCCCAAGTTTGGAATACTTTCTGACTATTGCCAAGGGATAGCCAGATCAATATATATTTTATTTGTTTGTAGGGAATACATGGCTAAGAGGTAAAGAAGGGTCTTCTTCGATTGAATATCATCGTTTAACTTTGAATGAGTTGAACAAGTCGATAGATAGGTATGAATTTGTTAAATTTATCATATAGAGAATTTTATGATCATATAAATTATTAACAAAATCTAATATATTTCCTTGTTTGAATTTTTTTTTTTTTTTGTAGTTTCCTCATCCTCTTCCGACGTGGTACTCTTTGGTCTCGATATTTTCTAAATATCCTTCACTCTTATTCTAAAATCTTAAAACTTATGAAGTTTTAAGTTTATAATTTTAAAAACCATTGTTGTGATTGGTTTTTATTTTAAGTATTTAAACAAAATAGGGGTTAACTTCGATTTCAAAATTAGTTTATAATATTGCAACTGTAACATTTTTATTAGAAGTTAGAAAAAGCGATTATACACATTAAACATTGCAAGTAAATATAATACGAAAAACCTATTTATCAGAAGTTAAAAATTTTGTTAAATTTAAACAAGAATATATCCGAGAAATTGGGTGTTTAAATAAAGTTAACAATTAAAACGTTATATTTAAAAAATCGTTATAAAATCATCAATGGAAACAATAATATGTATAGATACATAATAAAATCTTAACAATAATTGAGATGTCCATGTAAAGGAATAAATTGGAAAAAAGAATATTCCACTGTCCGATAAATGTCTATTGTATAACACAATTTCATAAATAAATGTAACAAAGTATTGTATGTTAGCTTATTAATGAGTAAGGTTTGTTGTTTACAAATTTAACCAATATTATATCCGAAAATTCTAAAATATCGGATAATTACAAATCTTATTAATAATTTAACCATTTAAAAAAAAAATAATTATGTAGAAATATACAGAATAAAGTCTTAAAAATAATTGAGATGTCCATGTATAAAATGGAATAAATTGGAAAAATAGAATATTCTACATTCCGATAAATTTCTATTGTACAACACAATATCCTAAATAAATATAACAAAATATTGTTTGTTAGCTTGTTAATGAGGTAGTGATTGTAGTTTACATATTTAACCAAGAATATATCCTAAAAATCTAAAATATCTGACAACTACCAAATCTTATTTATAACTTTAATTGTATTTTAGGTTGATAAAAAAGTTGACAAAAAAAATCTTTAACCGTTTTAGACAAAAACAATTAATTCTACCTGTAATACTCTTAGACATAAATCTTGCGTTCTATATATATTGGGAGATTGTTCAGGAAACAAGAGTATCACCATTGTGGCATTTTCACGATTCCTACACCAAACATTGTCGATTTTCATTTAAGAAAAACAGGTTACCATTAGAGAAATCATCCGACTTCATTGGAGAAATACCAGACCAATGTAAAGATACGTTGTTCATGGAGAGAGATTTTTTCCAATGTTCTCAAAGCGATTTAGAAGGTATTAGTTGACTCTGAAGTATTATTCTAAATGATTTAAACAAATTATAAATATCAATACATTGTTTTAACGAATGAACATTTAGAAATGGTAACAGTTTTATTTTTGTATATATGATAATCACATTGTTTTTTTATTTTTGAATAATAAGGCTACAAGAATACATGCAACTCTCGATCAAGACATGTCAAGAAAATCCGGCTCTTCGTTGTTTGAAGATGAGGCTATTTGTATTGAAAGATATGGATGTGTCACATATTCAAATAAATATAAGACTAATCCTTCTTCAAAAATGTCATTTAAAATCAAACCAAAATCACATGATGTGAGGACTTTTCTCAAGAGGTGGAAGAGAAGTATTTCATTGGTTTTGATGATATTCTTGCTGGAAATTTTAGAAAAGCATCTTGATCGGTTAGTTATCTATAATCGTCTGATTGAAATAAAAGTTATATTTCTTTATTGTTACATAATTTTTTTAAACAAAATTTTTCAGATTTGATTGGTCCACTCGTTGCTTTATCATCACTAGATAATGTTAAGAAACAAAATGGAAAGAATACTAAACAACTAAACCTTAAGCTGAGAAACAAATTTTAAGTATACATATATTATGTTTTATATTATTTGTATTTGAATTTTTATTCATATTATGTTATACCCTAATTTACAGAGAAATGCGTTTAAATTGTACATTGTGGGGTGAATATACTCAATGACTGTTCCATTTTAACGCAAATAATGAAGGAGGTGAAATCATCTTTGTCATTAGGTTTGCAAGCTGCAAATCTTATCAAGGTCAATTATTTGTGGTTTAACACTCATATTGTGTGTGTGTTTTTTTTAAATTAATAATTTGAGGTATTAATCATATCTTATTTTAAACAAAGATGAATGGTCGATATCCGGCGGATTTAATTCAACCAAAGTTCTGCTTAATCCAATTAAGTTCTATGTTAAAAAGTTTTGTTCGAGTAAATTTTTAATTTTATAATATGTTAATATAAAATTTTCTTTACATATCTAACTAACAATGTTTGTATATATATAGGTTACCATCGGATAACCTAATGATTACGACTGGTGAATCAAGTCAAATTTCACTTGCATCAAATACCACCCTATATGATGAGTTTTTCAGAAAGTAAAACAAGAGACTTACAATATCTAAGATTGTAACTGATGATGAGTAATCATAAAATTTTGAGAACATTATGTTTGAGAAATTAAATAATTATTTATGGATTTGTGAATGCGTTTTAAATATGAAAGCATGGAAAATTAATGACATGGACGACAATTGACTCATTTAATTTGAGTCAAAATTCTTACTACCCTACCTTGCATGTGCGGCATGCAACAAGAAAGTGGTTGATGAAAGTGATGATGTTGATGATTGAAAACCCGTTGAGTTTGATTGTACAACATGTGGAGAATATGTAACAAATGTTGTCACAAGGTATAATCCAAACATTAAGTGTTCTTTATTAGGATATTGACTATTCATAGAAACGTTTCTGGAATCAAATTGTGTAGGTACTTTATACTTCTTCGGGTGAAAGACAATTCTCTGATACAGAAACAAAGTTTATGTTGTTTGATCGACCCGCTGAAAAACTTCTTTGTATCCCTGCAAATGACTTGGTCAAAGAATTTCTTGAGGTATGTGTCTTTATAAATATTCTTTACTATTTATGTATCGGTTTGGTTTTTATTTAGATAATCATTTTATTTAGGAAAAATGATTGCTAACTACATGAACGAGACTATGTCACATGGCCACACATCTAGAGAAGAATAAAGTATGTCTACCTACATGAATTTTATGTGCGACATAAAGACATGATGAAATAAACACTAATTATGTGTTTAACATCATAATCCGAATTAGGATAATCGGAAAAGACACTAACAGAAAATTTGGGAGTGTCTTTATAACAGAAAATTAACCTATATTTCTTATTTATAGTGTTGTTTTGATACTTGGCGAATCAAATATCGATTTCTTAGAACGTGGAACAAGTTTATTTCACCATTAGTTCCAACAATCCATCTCATATTGGTTGACGAACGAGTTAGTGTTCAACTTTCGTCAATTAATCTATATTTTGTTTTTAAAATTCAATGCATACTATATTTGTTTTGAGCCTCTTTATTGTAATTTATTTTTTCTCGCAATGTTCTAAAATTCATGAAATAATTCTAAAATATTATGACAACCATCTTGAACGAGTATGATTATTGAAGATAATACAATAATCATAGAAACGTTTAATGTTCGTTATGCATGAGTTATCTTTGTGAAACAGTTCATCCTCTAGAAATTTTGTTCATTAAGGAGACATCGCTGAAGAGTGTTCTCGGTCGGATTGATAATTTTTATTTTTATTTTGTCTCATTCGATAAAATTTACAAGGACAAATACAACATTAAGACATGTCTTGGTAAGTTTGTTTTCAATGTATGTAATCACAAATTAACTATAAATTATTATTTCGTACCGAATTATAAAAACTTTTTATATATCTTTTAGACGTCTTCGGAAGAGTTATTAATGTTGATATCCTTCAAACATTGTACCTTGACTCAACACAACATAGTTGAAAACAATTCATTTCGATTTGATGGATAGCAGGTTAGATATATAAGTGCTCTATTTTATATGTTTCTTAATATTTAATATTTGTATTGAGATCATTGTTCTATTATATACTAATGTTAATATCATGACTTTAATTGCAAAGATGATATTTTCCATGCAACCTGATTGATATGTATGCATATGATTTTCTACCAATTATTCAATCACTTGGGCAAACTGCAAGCATGATATTCTAATAATGTGTGTCATACAATTGATCTTCTTGATTTGCATTAAAGTTAAATATACAATTCATTATTATACTAATTATTATACCATTTATAAAAACCTCCATAACTCGGTTTATATATACCGACATTTTTGCATAGATACGTACACATGTAAACAAACACATTGGTCCAAAAAAAATTTCGATCCTGTCGTTGTTCAAAAAATGAAAAGAGTAATGATTAGCAAGAATATTTAATATTCCAATTTTATATTTTGATTAGAATATTCATATCTTTTGTTTGAAGTATTTTGAAGCAAGTTAGGTAGTTCATTGCAATATATACATTCAAATATACAACACTTTATATTAGATATTCAAATATCGAAAATAGCATTTTATATTGAATAACTTACTTAACTACCGATGATTATATTTTCAAATTTAAAAATTAGATAAATATTCAACATTTTTAGGATCTTTAGAGATAACAATATATGATCTATGTGATTTTAAAAAAATTACTAAGAGTACACAAGATATACTAAATTTACAAAGTACGGAAATTAACTTAAATAGAAAACACCTATTTCATAAATATTTTTGTCCAGTGAAAAGAACAACAACGTTCCTTCATTTAAACACGCTACTTTTCATGGTTTTCACTTGTTACCACCTACTAGTAATGACATACAAACACCGAAATTATAACTTACAACAACATAATATAACTTACACACAAATATGGGCCCTTAATAGGATGGAAAATAACGATTTTAGATCATGGCCCTTTTAACAGCTTACGATTATTTCGCAAGTATACATGATATGTCTTCTCCATTTAGCTAAATAATATGTACAATATATTAGATCCCACTTAAAATAGGAGAAATCCAATAGTTTAGTCCCACTCTAGGATAGTTTAAGATGAATCGATAAATCGATACCAAGACATCTGATATAGTCGAGACTCCTTTGGAACCAGAACCGGGGATGGAAGAGATACAGTGGTGAGGTGTTGTGAAGGATACGAAGGAGATAATAGGAGGATCATTTGCTTTTGAACGACCCAAGTGACAAGGTAATCCGACATCTTGTAGAGATTTTTATAGAAACATTGAGTTTTGTGTGTGATTCCCATGAGAGAAATGTTTTGTGAAGTTGATCGGAAAAGTGTTTCCTATGCCTTCTTGTTGCAGTTTCCAGTTATAATCATTGATTCGTATTACACTAAAAGAAAAATGTCGGATAGCTACGGCTTAGCTACATATTTTTGGTTGCTATTTTTTTCAAGCGACGGATAGCTACAGATTAGGTATGACTGAAAAAAATCAAAATCTGTAGCTATATAGCTAATAAAAATTGTAGTTATTCATAGCCAAATAGCTATGGTTAGCTACAACACGTTCGTGGAAACATATAGCTACGAATATCTACGACAAAAAACGCGGAAATATAGCTATGACATATTTTGTGGCTATTCGTAGCTATATCTAACGAATATTTAAATATATATGATATAGCTACGATTTTTCCGTAACCCTAAATCCTAAACAAACTCTAAAACTCTAATTAATAACATTTCAATTACTATAACATATCCAAAACTAATATATTCAACACTTATATAAGAAAAATGTTTTCCAAATCTATTATTTTCAAACATTACCTTATAACCCTAAACACAACCCTTTAAACCCTATACACTAAACCACAATCATACTCCAAACCTCTCTTTCATAAACTATAAAATCAAAATATAAAAATTAATTATATTACATAAAACTAATATTTAAAATCTATAGTATAAATAAAACTAATACACAAAACAAATATATTAAACAAATACATAAAACCCTAAACCCTAAACAAACCCTAAAAATTTAAAGCATATAAACAAAACTCTTATTAATGAAATTTAAATTACTATAGTATATCCAAAACTGACATTCAAAATTTATATATAAGAAAAATATTTTACAAATCTATTATTTTCAAACATTAACTTATAAGCCTAAACACAACTCGTTAAACCCTATTTCATAAATTATAATCATATTATAAAACTTACTCTTAATCATAAACTATAAAACTAAAATATAAAATTAATTATAAATACACAAAACTAATATCAAACCATTTAAATATAAACTTTACATAAAACTAATTTAAAAATAATTTAAAAACAATAAATTAAAAGTCAAATGATTTTTGTAAATATAATAATATTTTTAATACTAATAATAAACTAATAAGTCTTAAACAATAATTTAATTATTATATATACTCAAAATAAATTAGCACTTTTAAAATAAATAACAGTAATGTAAACAAATTTAACAATCTTTAGTTATATACTTATTTTATTATTTTAAACCATTTATAAAATTCAACATATTTTAAAGTTTTATATCTTACTCTTTTAATTTTAAAATTTTATTTTAACAATTTCTTATTTTTAAATAATTTTCTGATTATTATATATGAATTATACTTTAAAATGTTTTAATTGGCCAGATGTCTATCACATAGATCACGCTTGTGAACCGTTGATTAAAATATATCAGCGGTCCTAATTTATTTCAATAAAGTACCCATATCACCTTTGTCAACCGTTAGATCTCCAGCTCTTCTAAATCCTAGCCATTGTTGTATTTAACCTAATTAATTAATTTGTCCTCACCTCTTCCTTCCTTCGCCGTCTACAAGCTTCGTCTTAATTTTTTGTATTGTATCAAATCGTTAAGGGAATTGAAAGAAAAATACGAAGGCTAATCTGTTCACATCACCACCATCAAAACCGGCATTTATTCTTCATCTTCTCCTTCATGAGTCCACATCCAGAAGAGTCGCCACCAGAAAAAAAATCCGGGGAAGAAGACGCAGACGAAGTGTTCTCGAAAGGAGAAGAATATGAAGCAAATCGTTGGGATGGGGAAGTTGGAAGACGAATTTTGGTTCTCCTTCACCTCTGTCGTAACCTGAGGCAAGACTATTGAAGTGTGAGAAGACGTGCCGCCGAAGACAATCATGAGGAAGAAGATAGATTATTCCTCCGTTGTCGTCACCGGAGGCGAGAAGAAAAAGCCGCATGTGAGAGGATGCTCCGCCGAAGACAACCAAGAGGAAGAAAAGTGAAGCGGTTCCCGATCTCTGTCCTCTTTCTCATTGCCAGAGCCGCCGTGCATTCGTCGGAGTTTATGCATTTCATTTTTTTGTGTTTTGTATTTTTAATATTAATTATTTAATATTTAATTATTTGAATTAATTTTTTTGTAGCAATAAATAATTAGTTATTGTAGTTTTATTTTATTATATAATAAAATAATTTTTCTTATTTAAAAAAAAAAATTGTACGAGAAATAGCTACGATAAGAATCATAGCTAGTCGTAGCTATCATGGCTACGGATATATGTTCTAGCTAATCGTAGCTATTATCTACGGATATGTTCATAGTTGTTTCACACACACGTCGCTACGGATAGCTATGAAGTTTCACTAGCTACGAGCGTTTAGGCACGGGGACGCTTCATAGCTATCTGTAGCTATGGCTAAAATAGCTACGGAAATATGGCCATAGCTACGACTGAATCTGTAGCTATGACTCAGTTTTCTTGTAGTGTTAGTAGAACGAAATTTGATTTGAGAAGCAGGCGTTAGGGTTAAATCGAAGAGTTCGAAGATTTTGGTATTGCACTTCGGTCTATTAAACATTTTTGTGATGTTACCGATTTTTTTGGGTTTATGTGTGTTATTATTTTTGGGTGTTTCATGTCGAAATATTATCACAAGAGAAAATAACAAATGGGAAACCCTTATTTTCTCAAACCTATTAATCCCGAGTTTTTTAAGGTATGTTACGTAATCTTAGTTCTTTCTCTCGATTTCTCTATCTTTGTATAGATTTCCGAATGTAATAATTCAGATGTGCATGTAAAATGAAGAATTAAACCTTATACCATGTCAACAAAAAAATATTATACCACGTTTTGTTTTGACATAAAGAAAACAAATAACATAAAGCAAACAAATAGTTTAAACCACGTACATGCGTGCGAGTCGATCTCCTAGTTAAAAAAATAATTTAGAGTGATTTAAAGTGATTTGACAAACCCATGATATTCAAACATGAATTTAAAAAAATTATTTCAAATTCAGTGTTATTGGATATACGATTTGTACTGTCTTTTAATATCCATTGTTATTAAAATAGTGATTTTAAGTAGGGGTTATTGATTCTTGTATTTTAATGGATTTAGAATTTTTTCTTAAATTTATAATCACTAATCTAAAAACCAGACAAGTAGATTTCAAAACAAAATCAATGGATTTCTCAATAAATTAAATGGATTTCAAAAACAAATAAGTAGATTTTGTAAATTAATCAAATGAATTTCATAATCATTAAAAAATATGTGTCTCTTCGTTTTTTTTTATCAAATATCATATGTTATACTATCATATCTCTCCACATGCATATATGTTGCCATAGTTGTTCTAAATTGATGTGCAAGCTCTCTTTGCTGATCGTGGGTTATAAGAATTTCTTCATCATTAATACTAACTTATACACAATCTTCTTCGTCATCAAAATCTTTTCTTCGGAAAAATTATCCATGCGACAAAACTTCCGAAAAAAATTGTGTAAACCAGCACATGCAAGTATAATTTATGTTTGTGTTTTTAGGGAAAGGAGGGTGCATACTTAAAAATTAAGAATCGAGATTTGAATATACCAAAGATTCTCTCAATAACGTTTCTCAAGGAGGCATAACAGTGGTTAAATAATATTGCATGTTGTTGCATTTGACTCAACGTTTAGCATAATATGTTGTTAACAAATGCATATATAGGTTGTTGGATTTGACTCAACGTGTTGTGTTATAATTTTAAAATATGCATTTGATTACAAATCCAACCAAAATACTAGATTTTGACTCATTATTTGTTTCTTTGAGTTTTTGATCTTTAAAACACTTCCAAATCTACAAAAATCCAATTACAAATCAAATCCTTACACAAATTCTTGCTATTGAATAACACATGATTTTGAAATCTATTTTAAAATCACAAAACCAATAACACTGAATATAAATATAGATTTCAAAATCATAGAACCAATAACACCGCATTTATATATGAATTTCAAAATCATAGAACCAATAACACTTGATTTGTCTTGAATTTTCATATACATTAAAATACACAGACCAATAACACCCCCTAAAATTCCTTTCAAATCAAGTGTTATTGAAAATGTTTAAGTGTTGGGATTTAAATAATTGCATAGAATTTTAGGAGATTTTGATTGAGCTTTTAAATTAAAAATACAAAGACTCAAATTTTATGGTTTTAGGTGAGATGGTATGAGATTTAAATCATCACAACTTCCTTAAATTCACTCAAAATCATTATAATTATCTAAAATCTTATTAGATTAAAAACCACTCCCAGTGCTTTGTTCAATACACCTCCTATGTTTTGTTAAAACTGTAAATGTGAATCAGTTATATTTGTTGTAACACAAACTACAGTCAAAATTTGTAAATAAGAATAATTTTGACATTATTTAGAGGTAGAAAAAAGTAAAATGTCATTTTGGATAAATATGCAAAAATTTAACTAAAGAATGAGGTAAGCGGAAACAAGTAGAAACAAAACCAATGGTTTTTAGTATTGATGATTTCATAGCATTTTTAAAAAGAATCAAGAACAAGTCAAAATTAGGGAAACATGAATCGACTATGGATTACGTTTATCGTCTCTGTTTGATTGGATATTTTTTGGTATTTACTTCGGTGGATTGTAACGTTATCAGTCATATTGCTTTATTACTCTCCTTTTTCTTTTAATTAGGTGATAGTCCCGCACGATGTGCGGGCATTATTATATCTGTTAGTTAATTTATGTATACTTTTTTTTAGTGTCAAAACAAAACGTGATATATAAGATTTTTTACTCGACCGAGTCAATATAAGATTTAATTCATAATTTTATATGCACATCAGAATTGTTACACTCGGATGCATAAAATAATAATTATATACACATACAAATAATAATTACAGAATTGTATATATGAAAAAATTAACATGGTATAATAATTCCGATGGAATCTAATCAGCCTAGGTGATCGGTGTGGGCATTAAACTATGTGGTAGTTAACCTATGTTGTTTGTTCGGTTTGTGTCAAAACATAACGGGTTATAAGGTTTAATTCATCGTTCATCTGGATGTAAATACATTTAAATGCATCGTTTACATAATGTAAAATCTTAACTCGGTTTATCTAAAGATAGAGAGTTCTAGGGTTTGTAAATTAGAGATTCTAAAAGAAAGATTTAGGAACACGATGAGATTTAGGAAATTAGGGTTTTATGCCGGCGTTTCCGAGGTGGAAGCCGGTAAAGAATGCTATGAAAGTCGCCGGAGAGATTTTAGGTTAAATTCGCTCTAAAGTCTCTCAGACTCGAAAATAATAAGAAAAGCGTATCCTTTATTGATTTGCCGAGTTCCCTTTTATAGGGTTACAAGTCGGTTTAACATAATAAGGAAAATAGAAGATAAATACGAATATTTCCTAAACTCTTGGCTTTATCTTGATATGGAATATTTCCAATTTCTCGATGTCATCGCGCGGCGCCTTTGTCTGGACACCTTCTGAACCCTAATGTAAGCCGGTTATCCCGAGTTCGGTTTAACCTAAGTTTTACTGCCTTGAGCTTTATTTCCGACTTTCCATTCTGGGCCGACCTAAACTCATGAATAGGCCTTTTAGGAAGGTGCTAATCTTGACTCCAACACATAATTATATACACATCCGTATTTTATGCATATTCGAAATGAATAACATCCTATAACAAACCAGCAAAATATAGAAATGTCAACTTTGGATTTTTTCATCTTGTAAAAGAATTATTTATTGAAACATTTTTTTGGTTATCCTTTTCAAATTTTTTATTTGGGTTTACAGACACATATTAAAACAGGTAACCTGATTCGTTTAGACCCGTTTATATTTAAGACACATTTAGACCCGCTATTTAAACTCGGCAGAAATAACACATGTTTATTTTAATAATTAAGGTTTGTTTATAAATTTTGATTTAAATTATAATATAAATACATATAATTCAACTTCATATATTTCTTTATACATTTTTACTTTGACTGAATTCAATACTTCCCACCTATTGAAAAAAGTTTCTTTTTTGCAAAAAATAGTAAAATATATATTTTTAGGTTTTTCTTTTAAAATTTTATTTGTGTTTAAAGATGTCAAACGGACATACCCGACTTATAAGATTTGATTTTCGAAATTATAAGGCATTTCATGTTGATCAAATAATATTCTTAGTTTAAAACATAGTTATTTTGGAAAGATTGGTTGATTCTATTTACTAATCAATATATCCGATGAAATCAAAGTATCAATAAAATCTTAACATGTATAACAACCGCAATTAAAAGAATTGTTATTAACAATACCAAAAAATCTAAAATGTAAAAAACTTATTAAAATATAAAATAAGTTTATCGATATATACTGTTTCAGAAAAAAAGTTATGATACAATATATATCAATACTTTTTCTCCCGTTATAGTAGTATAATATATGTGTCTTCCATAAGTGCATGTGTCTCGCTGACGTTTGAATGCAAACCTAGGGGAGTATTGTTTATTTATTTATTGAAAGATTATATCTCAGTCTGTATTTTAATATTATTTTCACGATAACACAACAACCTATTCAAATTAGTGGGAATTGGTTTTTAATCCCTATTTAATCGTATTTCCGTTTCTTAAATTTAAAATAATAAAATAAAATATTTTCTCGAAAGTTTAGAAATGATAAATGTAAACCCAGAACATGTTTATTGTAAGTCTGTAAACGGTGTTCTTATAACGCAAAACATACCTAAAATGGAACATATTTATGTTCTATTGATAATATGACATAATGTGAAAAATATAGAGAAGTAGTAGTTGAAATATTATTAGATACCTTTCCAACAAAACTTGTCATCGGTATAAGTAATTGATAAAATATTAATTGTGATCCGTCTTTGTTTTACTTTCATCATTGATAGTTTATTAAATATAACTATTGTTTAAGAGAAGTAATTTATTTTTTTTTTTCTTTTTTCTAAAGTTTCGGATATATGGAATTTTCTTACTTTTTTTTAATCGTTGACAAATTGATTTTTCTTATTACATGTTTTCTTTTAAATTTGATGTATGTAAAAATTCATATGTCATAGTTAGAAGAATGTAAATGGTGTATTATTATATGATCCACCCAGTGATCTTGTGATCCAAAAGGCAGTGCGGTTTGATCCTCGGATGGGTTTAAAATCATAATTTATAATTTTAGATGTTAGCAGATTTGTTTGATAATTCTCGTACAAACATTATGTATGTAGACAGTTGCAGTTTTGAATTTAAAAATAATCACAAAATCTATTTTGTATCCCTTCATATCTTTTGTGCCATTGGACACTCTAAAACAAAAATAATTTAACATGTATAATAATCAAAATTAAAAAATATGAAATTAATTAATTAAAAATAATAAATTCGTTAAAATTCATAAATAAGAGATCTTTATTTTCCGTAATTCTGATATGGTTAAGATTTTAAATGATTAAGAAAATATTAGAGAAATGTGATTTATTAAAATAAAATATAATTCAAGATTGCCTTGTTGTTAAGCTTAAATTTAGGAAATAAAAGATTTATGAGATACTAAAATAAATATATATAATTTCCATAAATCTTCTATTGAAAGATTGTAATATTCACTAAAAATTATATTATAAACATTCAAACTAATTAAGTTATTTAATAAAATATTTTGATATATTTTCGGAAACATAATAAATGCTACATAATTTTTAATAAAACAGTTTCTTGAATTAATGGATTTAAAGAAACAGAATAAATACTTGGGTTAAAGTTGATATATCCCAATATGTCATAAGTCGACATACACGTATCTTGAAGTATCCAACTTTAATTGATTTGAAGCTCTCTTCAAAAACGCACCGCTGAGGACCGTTTACTCGCCGGAGAGTCGCTCGGCGGCAGCCAACCGCCGGGAGTAGCTATAAATCGGTCAAAAACTCGGTCTGAAAACAAAACCTCACGTTTTCATTCAATTGGAGTTAGAAATCGAGTTTTAGATTATAAATCTATCATATTTCATAAAACCCACAAGAAAACGAGTTGAAACTAGGCTAGATTTGAAAAAAAAATGTAACAGGCGGAAATTAGGTTTAGATTCGTTGCAGAGATCTAAGGTTGAAGACAGATAATTTCGTAATTTTAGGTTTCATTAAATAAAAAACGAAAAATAGCAAAATTGGACCAGGCTAGGGTCGAACTCGCTACGGTTTAAGCAATGAGAACACGTGACCACTGGGCTACAATAAGTATTCAAGCAGAATGCGCCTAACTAATTTATATAAGTATCTATAATTATATATAAATATATTTAATATTTAAAATTCCGCCCCGCGTAAATCCCGCTTAATCCCCGATTTTTTCGTTAGGCGCTAGGCCCAACCTCACCGCCCGACTAACGCCTAACGAGTTTTCGACCAATGATTTGAAGTAAAGTAAATCTAAAAAGGAGTTTTAACCAGATTGCAAAGACAATATTGGAGACTAATCAAATTGTAATTAAGATATGTTATAATACATTTTAAAATAACAAAAAACTATAAAAGATAATGTTACTGGATCAGTCTCAATACCCCTCACGTCCCCCTTTGATAAATGAATATGCCTTTGTAAAAGATTGAATCACCAGATCCTTTACGCCTTCCTTTGAAGGCTTCCTCCAAATGCTAGCTTTTTTCTAACAATAGAAAACAAATATTAAAGTATTAAATTTTTTTGTGAAACTATAAAAAAAAATGGGAAAACTGCCAAAAAAATTCTCAACTTTCTGATTTGTGCTATTAAAAACCCGAACTTTCGATGTCATTGAAAAAAACCTGAACTTTTGTTGACTTCCAATTTAAATCCTGAACTTTGAGTTGACTGAGCTAATTTAAACACCCAGTTAATTCATATTAATAATCTGTTAATTTTTTCCGTTAAGATCAAAACGACGTCATTTTATCTTTTAAAAACAAAAAATGGATATAGTTTCTAGGTTTCGAACTCAGGTTAGAAGAAGCATGTAATAGTGATTTTGCCATTATGCTAATAGCACATTCAATGTAAGAAGAAACAAAACAAATATATATTCACTATGAACAACGTGTTGTAAAAATTATTTTTGAATATAAAATTGTTTTATATAATAATGTTTTTAAATGTTATTATTTAGAAATTCTATTATGAAAACGTTTTTTATTTATATAAATATTTTTCGGGTTTTTAATAATAGTTTTATGAAAACTGTATTAATTATAAAATATTATATTTAAAATTGTAATAATTGTTGTAAGAAGGTTATTATTTAGAAATTCTATTATAAAAACGTTTTTTATTTATATAAACTTTTCAGGTTTTTAATAATTGTTTTATGAAAAATTGTATTAATTTTAAAATATCATTTATAAAATTGTAATTTTAAATTATTACAATTTTAAATATAATATTTTGAAATTATACAGTTTTTTATAAAACAGTTATTGAAAACCCGAAAATGTTTATATAAATAGAAAAACGTTTTTATAATAAAATTTCTAAATAATGACCTTTTAAAAAACATTATTATATAAAATAATTTTAGATTTAAAAATAATTTTTACAACACGTTGTTCATAGTGAATATATATTTGTTTTGTTTCTCATACATGAATATGCTATTAGCACAATGACAAAATCCTAACTACATGCACGAACTAACCGGAGTTCGAAACTTGGAAACTACATCTATTTTTTGTTTTTTTATAAGATAAAAATGACATCGTTTTGATTTTAACGGAAAAAATTAACGGTTCGTTAACCTGAATTAATCGGATGTTTAAATTGGCTCAGTCAACTTAAAGTTCAGGATTTAAATTGGAAATCAACAAAAGTTCAGGTATTTTTCAGTGACATCAAAAGTTCTGGTTTTTAATTGCTCAAATTGAAAAGTTAGGTATTTTTTTGGCATTTTTCCCAAATAAAAGACAAAAGCATAAAAATAGTCATTTATAAAATGGAAAAAATTCACCAATAATAAATCATACGCCAATTGCCTATATACTTTGATCTTTGAGTTTGAGTTGTTAAGAATTTTCACGTTTGCGACACAAAAACAAAGTTTAAGAATGAGATGAACACAACAACAAAAAGCAATTACAAACCTAATTACGTATTTTAAAAAGGAAAAATTAGATTAACATTGACTTGTGAGTAACATTGAGAAAACTCAGTATTCAATCATATAACATGATAATAATAAGAGTATGGTACTCAAAAGAGTATTCACCAAATCGATCGTTTACAACCAAATCCATTTCTATAGTAATAGGCAACCTTTATTCGGACTATATGTTCATTGGAACAAACAGGATATGTGATGTGAACTAAGAACGTTTTGGCAACAACATTCAATCGGACTTTTAGATCTCACGCTTCTTTTTATATAAAATCTCAAACGTTTGTTAGTTCACATCACATCATTGAATCTTATCTTTGTGATAACCGAGATTCTTTTTTGATGGGACCAAACGAACACAACAGAATAAAAAACAAAAACACAGAATTCATTTCAAAACCGATAAGAAGAAGAAAGCAATAGAAATGAAAAGGATCATTTGACCAAAATTTTGATGATCCGGAAGAAAATTTCCATGGCTAATGAAAAAAAGAGAGAGAGAAAGCTTCTTGAAAATTTGGAAGACGCAGACGATTGTGTTTCTAAGCCACCCCAAGCTCTCTTTGTATACGATTTCACAACCTTCTCTAGAAAGCTACGTATATGACATAGAATATTTTTTTTAGTCTCGAACTAATAAGATATTTACAAAGATATTATATTTTTTTAAGGAAATAAATTAATTAATTGATATTAAATCGAGCTGATGGTATTTATGTAAATAAATCGAAACTCAAACCCATTTGTTTATGTTGGGCTTATCATATCACATTTTCATGTCATCATTATCTGCCTCTAGAACCCTCTGGTGACGACACATCATCATTTATCCAAAATTACTTCTCATTTAGAAATATAGTTTTTTTTCCCTGGTTTATACTCTTTTGATCAAGTCACGTTCACTTCAACGGTCACATTGGGTTTGACCTTGTCATTTACTGCGTATGAATGTGAGCTTGCTGCTCAACTTCGTTGTGTCTTTCTACTTTGATAATGACTTTTACTCTATTTTGGACTGTTGATTTCTATCTTAGTGGATCTAAATTTTTTGGTCGGGATTTACAACCCAACAATATCCATAAAATAATTAAATAAGCTGTACAAGTGTACAACCGCTTCGGCCACTTCACATGGTCCCCTCCACAGTATAGCTGAGTTTTGTACATGTTCTAGATTTCTGCGTGTTGTAATCGTGATTATTCTTCTTTAGATTATACTCTTGTTCAAGTTGTATAAAGAAATGCTAACATGCTAAGTCAGAATCATTTTAATATAATGTTTTTTCTATATATCGTGGAAGTATAGATAAATAGTGTCAACAAAATATTCAAACGAGAAAAGGAGTCATGATGGCCAAGGTTTATTTTTCATTTGACATGATTTTATTTATGTTAGTTTGGTTTATATTCGTGGGGCCGGATTGTTTATATATGATGTAGTTTATCTTTCGAGCATATTTGATTGTAATTTCTCTTAGGTCTAATTAGGGATATTAAAAAAGTTTATCCGTTTAGATCCGTTTATCCAATAAATTTAAACGGGTTTTTATATTTTTAAATGGGTAGTCTGTTTAGACCCGTTTAACTTTTTTTTTAATTTTTTTTTGAAATTTTTTTTCCTAGTTTTTCTACGGTCAATTTTTTTTTTTCTGATTTTTTGAAAAAAAAATATAAACGGGTCTAAACGGGTACCCGTTAATTTAACGGGCCTAAACGGGAGGGCCTAAACAGGTACGAGTTTAAACGGATACGGGTCTAAATGGGCTGGGCCTAAACGGGCCGGGCCGGCCCTTTTTAATATCCCTAGGTCTAGATCTAATGACACGTTGTATATAAACACAAGGTGTTGCAGCCGTAATAAACACGAAAGCTTTACACTATTACAAAAGTTTCTTGACATGGTATCAGAGCAGTGAAACTTGAACTACAAACTGAGTTTCACTGCGTTCGATCCAAGGAACCAATTGACGAATCCGATTGATTTTTTCTGTTTGTTTTTCTCGATTTCCTTGATCTATCTATTGTCTACTTATTCTCGACAGACAATAGTTCTTCTCGAAATGAGTGAAGAAACCGGTGCAGTTGTTCACCGTGGAGAGAAACATCGGACAATCCCTCCTCGAGTGACAACCCTGGAACACTGATCTCCAAACCGCTTTTGAAGGGACCTAACTTTGATGAATAGTCGCTGAATCTCAAATTGGCGCTCGGAGCGAGGAAGAAGTTTGGCTTCGCGGAGGGATCAATAATGCAGCCGGTTCTGATTACGAGGATTGAACTGCAAACAACACCCTTGTAGTTTCATGGATGGAAACTTACCATCGACAAGAATATTTCTGGTTTGATGTCACACATTGATGAAGATCATGAGTTGTGGACGCATATCCAAAAAAGCTTTGGTGTTAAGAACGGACAGCGCGTTCAGAGGCTCAAAGTCGAGCTGGCTAACTGCCGTAAAAAAAGGTTAGCTATATATGCGTATTATGTAAAACTTACACAGCTGTGGCGCATCTTAGCCAACTACCAAAAGGCTAAGACAATGGAGGAAGTTCGACAGGAGCGTGAGGAAGATAAACTTCATCAGTTCCTCATGGGACTTGATGAAACCGTCTATGGTTCTGTGAAATCGAATTTGCTTTCGCGTGTTCCTCTGTCAAGCATTGAAGAGGCCTACAACACTTTGAATCAGGAATGAAGAATCCAACATTTTAAGCCGTCTGAATGAGGACATAACCGATGTGATGAACTTTGTGGTACAGACAGTTGCTGCACCTCGAGCTCAATCTGCTAGTCGTGTGGGATCTGTTTCGTGCACACATTGCAATCGTTCAGGTCACCTCGCAGAAAACTGCTTCCGCCTCATTGGTTATCCTCCATGGTGGGAGGACAATAAGAAGAACAAAGGAGGTAACAGTGTACCTTGTAGAAACACAATGTCTGGTAGTGTTGCTCCTGCTCGCGGTTAGCAGCACTTGATTGTGAAAGTTTCAATTAATTCCTCACATAACGTCTCAGCTCATACAGGAGGCACTGTTTCTGGTCATGCATTGACGGCTGGTACATCTTCTTTGATTGATGCCGATCGTGTTGGTATAAGTGAATTGAGTGATGCTCAGTGGAAGACTTTGGTTCATATGTTGGAGGAACGAAAGTCTACCTCATCTCATCAACCTGCTGGTAAGTATTTCCTAGAATCTTGGAAATTGATGAAGGGGCTTCTAACCACATGACAAGTTCTCTCGATTATTTGATTGGTGTGTGATATGGCTCCAATGATGATCAAACTTCTTGATGGACGGTTTACAACGACAACTAAGAATGGCCATGTGTATCTAGGCTCGAATCTGAGTCTCCGGAACGTTTTCTTTGTTGATGGTCTTCAGTGTCACCTTATCTTGGTGTCGCAGTTGACTAAAGATAGACGCTTCATATTTCAGATTACTGACAGACTTTTCATTGTTCATGATCGCATTACACAGATGCTGATTGGAGCGGGTGAATCATAAAATGGACTTTACTTTTTTAGAGGAGTGGAGGTTGCTTCTGCGGTTACACATACGACATCTCAGTTGCTAGAGACGTGGCACCAAATAATGGGACATCCCTCGTCTAAGGCTTTGTTGTTTTTGGAGTTTTCAGATTTAAGTAGTGGTGTTTTTGATTCTAAGAAGTGCATTGTTTGTATTCATGCTAAACAAACAAGAGATTCTTTTCCTTTGAGTATCATTAAGACGAGTTTTGATTTTGAATTGATTCATTGCGATCTTTGGGGTCCATATAGGACTACAGCTCTATGTGGATCATGATATTTCCTCACTATCCTCGATGACTACTCTAGAGCTATGTGGATTTATCTTCTTCCATCCAAAATAGATGCACCATGACATCTGCAAAATTTTCTGGCCCTCGTCGAACGTCAGTTCTCGACATAAGTCAAAGTAATAAGAAGCGACAATGGCTTTGAATTTATTTTCTTATCGGATTTCTTTGCCGAAAAGGCATAATTCATGAAACATCTTGTTTCGGTACTCCTCAACAGAATGTTCGAGTGGAACAGAAACATCGACGCATCCTTAATGTTGCTCGAGCTCTTTGTTTTCAAGCCAATCTTCTAGTCAAATTTTGGGGTTATTGTGCACTTGCTTATGGGTATTTGATAAACATGACACCCACACCGTCATTAGATGGTCGAACTCCATTCGAACTCATCTACAAACGTTCACCTCCTTTAAATGACATAAAAGTCCTGCTACGTGCACAATCAGAAACACGGAGGTGATAAGTTTGCTGATCGCACACGCTCGTTTTTTGTTGGTTATCCTTTTAACAAGAAGGGTTGGCGTGTGTAAAATTTAGAAACCGGGCATGTCTCTGTTTCTCGAGATGTGGTTTTCATCGAAACTGAGTTTTCGTACATCACCACTTCTCAAACATCAGCTTCTATTCCGTCTGATATTTTCCCAGGTTCATCTTCTTTTCCTATTGATATCGATGACGATTATTTGACTATCATTCCATCCACGTCGCCTGTCACTCCTCCGACTCATTCAACTTCTGTACCAGAGGATGACTCCTTGGTATCACAAGAATCAGATGCAGCTACACTACAACAAGCTGATCCGATAGATACCACAAACGACGGCCCTGCTGAAACCATACCTCAGCTCAATATTGATCTAATTATTGAGGTGATTGAACAGCTCGGTCGCGGGCAATGAAAGAAAAAGGCTCCCACCAAGCTAGCTGATTACGTAAAAATGTTACTTCACCAACCTTCTACCTCTGCCTCTTTATACCCATTGGAGGATTACATCTCCAGCACACGCTTCTCAGCCCAATATCAATCCTATTTATTTGCTGTTACAAGTGCTGTAGAACCAAAGCACTATAAAGAGGTTGTGGTTGATGAAAACTGGTGAAATGCAATCGCTGATGAACTTAATGCTCTAAGATGTAAGTGGGTTTTCCGTCTGGAATTCAATTCTGATGGCACTCTCTCTCGCCACAAAGCACAACTCGTAGTACTCGGAAACCATCAAACCGAGGGCGTTGACATTAACGAGACTTATGCTACTGTTTCGAGATGGTGACAATCCGTGCGTTTCTCCAAAGGGCAGCCTCGTGTGACTGGGAGATTCACCAAATGGACGTGCACAATGCATTTCTCCATGATGATCTCGACGAAAAAGTTTACATGCAATTTCCTCCGGGTTTTCGCACACACGACAAGACTAAGGTATGTCGACTTCGCAAATCTATATACGGTAATTAGCTCTGTATTGCTGGTTTGCGAAATTGGCCAATGCTTTAACAGATTATAGTTTCGTGCAAAGTTAACCCATTACTCCCTCTTCACGCTTGCGACCATGGATATAAAACTGCATGTCTTGGTGTATGTCGACGATCTTATTATCTCCGACAGTACAGTTTTTGCTATCAACGACTTCAAGCTCTACTTGAGCACTTGTTTTCACATGAAAGATCTAGGAATCTTGCGATATTTTTTGGGAATCGAACTTTCTCGTAACCCGTCTGTAATCTACTTGTGTCAGCGGAAATACACTCTTGATTTGATTTCAGAAACATGGATTCTCGGTGTCAAGTCAGTCTCCTTTTCGTTGGAGAAAAACCACAAGCTGGCACTTGATGACAGTCCCCTGCTACCGAATCCAACATCTAATCAGAGACTTATAGGAAAGCTCATTAATCTGAGCACCACTCGACCTGAGTTGTCTTATGTGTTCTCTCTCAGTTCATGAGCACAACAAGAACAACTCATTTGACCGCTGCTCTGCGTGTGATTCAGTACCTAAAACATAGTCCCGGTCAGGGAATACTTCTTCATGTTGATCCAGACTTGACACTCTCGGCTTGGTGTGATTCCGATTGGGGCGCATGTTCCATTACACGTTGTTCTCTAACTGGTTGGTTCATCCAACTTGCTGGCTCACCTCTATCCTGGAAAACGCAGAAGAATGATGCAGTATCATGCTCCTCAGCTGACGGGATATATGGCAATGGCGGATACGGTCAGCAAGATTATGTGGTTGCGGCAGCTATTACCTGGATTGGATATTGACTGTACTCAACCGATCGTTGTTCATTCCAAAAGTAAGTCAGCCATCAGCCTCGCAGAAAATTCGGTGTTTCATGCTCGGACCAAGCACATTGGCATGGACTACCATTTCATTCGTGACGAGATGTTACGAGGCATTATTGCGACAAAAATGTATCTACCAACAACCAACTGTCTGATATTATGACAAAGGCTCTTGGTCGCAAAGAGTTTGAAGCATTCCTTCTCAAGTTGGGTGTTTGTAATCTCTACACTCCACCTTGAGGGGGGTATTGGGCCACCGGCCCATCATGTATACTTGATTGTAATCTCTCTTAGGTCTAATGACACACGTTGTATATAAACACAAGGTGTTGCAGCCATAATAAACACGAAAAGCTTTCCACTACTATAAGCTTCTTGACAATCTTATATATGATGTACATGGATTTATATACATGTCGTAACTAGATTTATATTTTGCAGAATTACATATTCTGTCGAAAAACTGTATATGTGTCATAGTTATGCTGATCAATATCATAAATGAATTTATACATATTGTAAGTACTGAATACATGTAGCTTTTAAGTTTTTATAGTCTTTAATAATTTTGAGCGATATGTTAACTGGCATCATGGCCGCTTTAGGGTTTTCGAGCGATTTTCCGAAGATCTGCTACCCTAGCCTTTCTAGCACCACCGACGACATTCTCTGAAGCCTTTTTCATCCCAGCCTTCACGAGAGGGAGACTACTCCACACTCCTCTCGTTAAGGAATCAGAGACAGCCCTCTTATACCTTCCTTTGGGTTAGATCTGTATTTGCGCCTTCTGCAAGTAACGTGGATTAACTCTGCTTCTGTATACAGTTGTGCTTGTCTATTTATCCCATTTACTAGGGTGCTACGATCTCTATTCGTTTCAGTTTTGTTGTGTACGTGATTTGCATTCTGTGAGATTATGGCTTCATCGTCAGGAAACCGAACCCGGGAGGAGGGAACTAAGTATGTTAGACGCAGACTCCACGATTACGATGACATTGTTAAGATACCTGCCTTCGATTTCTCTGCCCTGTATGAGAAGTACAAGTTTACCCTTGTAGGCCGTATGTTTCATATGGATGGTAGAAGCGTTGAGGCCCTCATCAAACACATGCTAAAAAGACGAATTTGGGACGTAGAAGGTAGAGTTCGAGGCATAAATCTTGGTAATAACAAATTTTAGTTTGATTTTGATACAGAGGAGGATCTTCTGAAATTTCTTCAAAGAAGACCTTGCCACTTTAACAAATGGAGTTTCTCCCTAGAGAGATGGATCCCCTGTATTAGGGAAGATTACCGGAACACTATGTTGTTTTAGGTGACAATGACTGGCATTCCGATCCACTACAAAAAGGATGCTACTTATAGAAGCATTGGATGGGCCTTGGGAAGAGTGGATACAGTGGAGGTAGAAAGTGTCAGAGTAAGAGTCGAAATGAATGGAGACCAACCTCTAAAGTTTGAAAGAAGAGCCGATTTCGATAACGGAGACATAATAAAAGTCTCCCTAACGTATGAAGACTTACACAGATTCTGCTTCACCTGTAAACGAATCTCTCACGAAGAAGGTACTTGTCCTGAAATCTCGTACAAACAAAGAGAGGAAAACAGGCTGACTCGTCTGAAAGTTAAGAGAAAGGAAGAGTTGGCAACTAAGGAAGCCTTCTCAGCCCCTCAAACGCACAAAGTAATCTCCCCTCGCCCAAAAAGCAATCAAATTTAATAGCAAGGTTCTCATTCTCGCTCGAGAATCCCTTAAATATATGAGGAGAAACATGTGGACTTGCGGAGAACTATCCAAGAAGTGTCTCAAAAGGAAAAACAGTCTGGAAGCGCTTAAAGGAGGGCAGTCCTCATCCTCGTAATCGGGAGTCTTTTCACCCTTACAATAGAGAGAGAGAGAGAGATAGAGAGAGAGAGAGAGAGAGAGAGAGAGAGAGAGAGAGAGAGAGAGAGAGAGAGAGAGAGAGAGAGAGAGAGAGAGAGAGAGACCAAGGAAAACATGATGACGCTAACTCTTCCTCTGGCTGGAGATCAAAGAATGATGTGCGCAGGTATGATGATGGTATAAGGAACCGGATTGAGTATCTCCATGATAAGCGCCTGGGGCAAAACTATAAGCACATCGGTCCAATTAATGCCACAAGTCCGGACTCTCAATGCAAGGTCTCAGACCGCCGCTATCCCCAACATTTGGGGGATCGAATCCATAGGAATACTTACGACAACACCTATTGGAGCCGAAAAGTTTTGAGACCATTGGAGAAATCTCAGGAAGTCTCACAAAAGGTAGCTGCAGAATCAAAAAGAGTATCAGCCTCAGTTTTGGAACAAGATACTACGGTAAGACAAGAGCAAGGTGCTAAAACAGATGATGAGAGGATTAGAAGGTTAAAAGGAAAATCAATTATCACTGAAAATCCAAAGCAAATTAAGGAGCGTATGATGGTCGAAGCGGTCTTAAAAAGATCAGAGAGACTTACCAGTCTGGTGATTGCTGATGATACAAGGAATAACAAGAGTTTGGAGTGGAGGATTAACGTCGAACTCGGGCCTGGGTCTAACCTAGGACGAGTACCACCTATGCCTGCATGAGTAAGAATAGAGACTGGTGACCCTCAGGAGTCTGGAAAGCCAGCAGAGAAGAAGACAGCCGCTGATGTTGTAACATCCCGGAACCAGGTACCCCACCCTAGGAGGATTCGGGAAAGGAGACTTGGAACCAAAAAGAGTTTACGACTCGTCGTAAAGACTAATAAGAAGTGTTCCAAGATCTAAAAAGAGCTAAGTTCAGTGGGGGATGAGCTTAGCCAAGCTGAACCAAGAGTGTTCAGCTGAAACGAGCTAAACAGTCCAGCTGGTCAGCTAGGTCAGCTGGCAGCCAGCTCAACCTTGAGTGTTCAAGTGTTGGGTCAGCTGGTCAGCTAGTGACACTAGCTGACCAGGCGGTTACCAGCGAATGGTCACCAAGAGAAGTTGTGACTTTTCGGCCAACCACTCATGGCCATTCGCTTGGAGGAAATTGGCGCCAAGGAAGCCTATAAATAGGGCATTCCTTGGCCAATTTGCGCACGCCATGGGGAAGGAAAGCATCCAGAAATTCTCCCAAAGGCACCAGCCTGAATTTGCGAGAGTTCTAGAGAGAGAGAGACCGGATTCTAGAGAGAAGGCCGGCGAATGTAAGATTGGATTTGGTGGTGGTTAAGGCGAGAGGGAAAGGGTTAAGATGGCCGGAGATGCATCAAAAACTCATGGCAAGACCACAACCGCATCCAAGTGCGTGATCGGCCCGAAGGATCAACCGCGGCCGCGGTGAACCGCTCGGCCGACGGTTGGATCAAACGGGTTGACGCGTACGCTATTCTCTTCATCTCTAGTCTGGAAGTAGGCCGGATGTTAGGCCATAATTAGCTTAAGATTCGGCGTGCCTTTCCCAACAGATCTCGATCGGCCATGGGCCAAGACCGTGAACCGGTTGACGGGAAAGTGCGGGTCGATTGGGCGCACGGTCGGAAAGGACCGGATGGTTAAGCGCGGGTAGAAATGCGTCTGTTGGAACGGATGTGAATAGCCCGGCGAACCAATCTCGGTCAGTCCACTGCGTCATTCGGACGTAACAACTCGGATCGGACGCGACACAGCAGGATTAACGAATCGTTGAACTAGTCGGACGCGGTGGAAGGTTCGCGGCAGACTGTACACGGCCCAGCGTATGGTCGAGACTGTTCACGGACAGTCGCGTCTGTTCGCGAAAGGTCGCGTCTGTCCACGGTCTGCCGTAACCAACCGTCGGGCGATCACAAGACGTCTTGGGACGACAGCGCGTATCCGCAGGACGTGCGCAACAACCGCGGGATGGTTAAGCACGTCCAGAGGATGGTCGCGTGCGTCCGCAAGGCTGTTCGCTACTCTCGCGATGGATACATGGTTGCCATGGGTCGATTGTTCACGATCGCGGCAGGACGATTGAGGCATGGAGCGTACGGACTGACGAACGAGACGCGCGAACGCTGCCGAGTACGCTCGTCAGCGCAGCCTACTTCTCGTCACGTCAAGTGGCTACGTGATCGCGGCAGTCTGATCGCGGTAGAGTGATCGCGTCAGACCGATCGCGGTGGAACGATCGCGACAGGATGATCGCGGCACGATGGTCGCGGCAGACTGATCGCGATCCAAGCGGATGGTCGCGACTGTTCACGGACGGTCGTGTATTTTCGCGAAAGGTTGCGTCTACTCGCGGTTTGACGTAACCCACTGCCAGTCGATCGCGGACAAGTTCGCGTACGGGATGGACGGTACGGTCGGGCGGGCAGTCGCGGATCATCTATGAATGGTCGCGCCTGTTGGCCGATCGTCCCACCCATTCGCGAACAGTCTCGTCTCTTCGCGGACTGACGCAACGGTTCAAGGATTGTGAACGATCAGAACGTGCGGCCAGTCCGGTTGGACAGCGATCGCGGCATGACGCGGATAGCCTGACGAACAGGAACACGCGAGTGTTGCCGAGTATGCTCGGCGATGCTGCTGCATCCTTGTTGCGTCAAGCTGTTGCGCTGATGGACCGACGATCATGGTACGATCGAGAAACACACGGTACGACCGAACGATCACGTAAGGTCATGGAAATTGACGGGATCAGTAGTACTTGACAGATTCTTGTCCAATAAACCGTTGGATCGATCGGGAAGATCAACCACGGTCAAGTACGAGATAGCGGGAGGACATTGGGTTGGACCGCGGATAGAGTCGGGATGATCGCGTGGTAGAAACGCGTGCGGAGCGATCGAACAGTCGGAGGAACTGGGTCGCGGCCGACGGTATAAACCGCGGATCAGGCCATCCGCGGAAATGATAGGAAATCAGTCAAACCTTGATCCGATCGCTATGACTCGGCGATATTGAGGGCGATCGGTGAATCGATCGTACCTAAGGGCTTGGATCGGTCTGAGAGTCAAAATGCAGGAAGCAAACGTGGTTAAGACAAGACGGCGAATGATAATGGGAATTCGAGCAAAGAAACGAGAGAGATCAAATGGTGGTCAAAGGAAGGAACTAGAAGACCTCTCCTGTGCTTAGTCATGTGGGGATGGTTGGTTGAATGACTTGGTACAAGGGAGGTGTGTTTTAGGAGTTGGACGAATAAAGGAGCTGAGCTGGACATCGAGCTAGCTTCACACCGGCTTCACTAAAAGGCTAAGGTACGAGTTCAAGTACTCGAGTGATCTAAGGATTGGTTAGATCTTAATAGGTTGAACGGAAGAACCTAAGCAAGACTTAGGTTGTTAGAATGGTTAAAAGGGAATTGGAACCTCGAAATAGTTTTAAGGAAACTAAACGAAGTCATGAGAGGTTCTTGGATGGATCGTCCTTTAGAAGAACGATTGAAAAGTTTAAGTAGAATTTCCGCTGCGTAGTTAATAAGTATGAAGGATCGAAGGCTAGAAGTCAATAAGAGATCCGAGGAATACTTAATCCTAAAGAAAATTTTAAATAGGACGGGATTTCGGAAGGTTCAGGCCTGGGTTTGGCCTGACCAGTGGGACGCATCGACCGCGGCCTAGGAAGGCCGGGTCGGGGTGTTTCAAGTTGGTATTAGAGCGGAGTTATTTCATAGGACGATGCTCTTTTGATTGGTGACTTGCTAAGGCAAGTGCACCAAGGACGCACTTAGTCTTGACCATAATCGTGAATGGACTATAAGGGGTTGGGCGGATCAACCTCGCTAAGGGGACGTTTTGCCTGCAGTATGTTGATGACCGGACGGCACGTCTTGGAGACGTTGGCCGGGTCATGGAACCGCATACGGAAAGTGCTGGTGGAAGCGGATGGTCGGACGGCGCATCTTGGAGATGTTGGCCGGATCATGAACCGCACACGGAAAGAGCCCAAGCGTGAAACGGTTAAGTGTAAGACCAAGTTGATCACGGCCAGACTGTTAGTCAGCACCATCGGGTCAGGATAATGCGTCGCAGGCCGTTCACCGCAAGCACGGGATGATGGTAGCCAAGTGCGGACCATCGTACCTGTTTGCGGGAACAGTCATGTCTGTTCGCGTATAACCGCACGGATGTTCGTGACGATCGTACAGACGATTCCACGGATGATCGCGTGGTAACGGTTGTTGAGCCTTACAGACGAATGCGTATGATCGCGGGTCGCGACACGGTCGCAGAGCCAGGAATGGTCGGGACGTGGATGGCACTTAGTCTTGGGAAAGTCCAATGGGAAGTACTTTTTAGCTGAGTATCGGCTCGGTTGGGAAATTAGTTCCCGGATTTGGATGAAGGTCGCAAGACGGTGTCGGGGTGAACCGGAAGGCGCAATCACGGGAAAGTGGTTGGCCTAACCGGGAGGGACCTGGGGGTGAACCGGAAGGCGCAATCACGGGAAAGTGGTTGGCCTAACCAGGAGGGACCTGGGGGTGAACCGGAGGGTACAATCACGGGAAGTGGTTGGCCTAACCGGGAAGGACCTGAGGAGGAAATGGGACAAAGGGGTCGATAACCATTCCTCGGACCGCGCGGAATGCACCTCTTATGGATGGCAACACTCCGTAAGTTGTTGGGGAAAAGGGAGGGCATGCAAGAAGGTGGAAGCAAGGACCTGGGGTCGCGAGCTGTCCACAGGCTGGGGGTCGAAAAGAGGTGACTGTAAAACCAAGGACGTATTTCCGTCGTGGGCAGCCTGGACATTTTGTTTTGACTGTCGGAATGGCCGGGACGGACGGTCGAGGGCTCCGAAAGTGGATTGGGGGCAGGGTGACCGCGCGGCTACGGCCAAGGGTCAACTGGGGAAACCTCGAGTCAATGAGCTCGTGGAGGATTCAGGCATGGCCGTCTCCTTCGATGTGATCATTGGTCTGTCACTCGAACCCTGACTTCTCCAAATTACTGCATGGCATATTGGGGAAAAAGCGGGGCTTATATGCATTGTGGGAATGTGTAGGGACCGTTGTGGTAGGAGGTGTAGAAACACTGACTATGTTCGACTCCGGGGCCACACATAGTTTGTGAGCCCTAGGATGATCGGGAAAGGCTTGTTCCAGAAGGAACAAGTCGTGGGCCAAGGCATGGTAAATGCGGCCAGTGGGCAAGTAATGTCCGTGCTAGGTTTAGTTAAGGGTATACCAGTCTCCATAGGAGGCGTAAGTATGCCAGCTGACCTAGTGGTGGTCCAGCTCAAGCATCACGAGGTGATCTTGGGAATGGATTGGTTGGGACAGAACCGAGCCACTATTGACTGTCACCGGGGAAGGGTGAAGTTTGATAGACCAGAGGGCAAGGTTACGTTCCAAGGTGTGAGGCCGACTTCAGGAAGTCTGGTCGTCTCTGCCATCCAAGCAGAGAGAATGCTGGAAAAGGGTAACATCCCTGCTCCGGTAATGTATGGATCTCTCGACGGCTCAGTCCATGAATTGGTTGTTGATCGGCCATGGCCAAGACCGTGAGCCACAAGCCGGGATAAGTGCGGTATGAACCGTAAGTGGGCAAGAAAAGTTCGGACAGCTAAGCTCGATCGAACGGCAGCCGTTGGGGCGGTTGACCGAAGATCGACAGGCTGGGCACGGATGACCCATACGCGGGAACAGAATGAGAAGTCCGGTCATACGCGACTTGAGCCTAGACGAATGGCTCCGGCAAGGACAACCATAAAGGGACTTAGACCGAATAGAGAGAACAAATAATTGTATGGCCTGCTAAGTTTCGAGATGTTACTAGCCAAGTGGTTCACAGAGTTGAACGGGCTAAACTCCTTCAGTCGGATTCGGGGACGAATCCCATTTAAGGGGGGTAGAACTTGTAACATCCCGGAACCAGGTACCCCACCCTAGGAGGATTGGGGAAAGGAGACTTGGAACCAAAAAGAGTTTACGACTCGTCGTAAAGACTAATAAGAAGTGTTCCAAGATCTAAAAAGAGCTAAGTCCAGTGGGAGATGAGCTTAGCCGAGCTGAACCAAGAGTGTTCAGCTGAAACAAGCTGAACAGTCCAGCTGGTCTGCTAGGTCAGCTGGCAGCCAGCTCAACCCAGCTAGCTTGAGTGTTCAAGTGTTGGGTCAGCTGGTCAGCTAGTGACACTAGCTGACCAGGCGGTTACGAGCGAATGGTCACCAAGAGAAGTTGTGACTTTTCGGCCAACCACTCATGGACATTCGCTTGGAGGAAATTGGTGCCAAGGAAGCCTATAAATATGGCATTCCTTGGCTAATTTGCGCACGCCATGGGGAAGGAAAGCATCCAGAAATTCTCCCAAAGGCACCAGCCTGAATTTGCGAGAGTTCTAGAGAGAGAGAGACCGGATTCTAGAGAGAAGGCCGGCGAATGTAAGATTGGATTTGGTGGTGGTTAAGGCGAGAGGGAAATGGTTAAGATGGCCGGAGATGCATCAAAAACTCACGGCAAGACCACAACCTTATCCAAGTGCGTGATCGGCTCAAAGGATCAACCGCGGCCGAGCGGGTTGGATCAAACGGGTTGACGCGTACGCTATTCTCTTCATCTCTAGTCTGGAAGTAGACCGGATGTTAGGCCATAATTAGCTTAAGATTCGGCGTGTCTTTCCCAACAGATCTCGATCGGCCATGGGCCAAGACCGTGAACCAGTTGACGGGAAAGTGCGGGTCGATTGGGCGTACGGTCGGAAAGGACCGGATGGTTAAGCGTGGGTAGAAATGCGTCTGTTGGGACTGACGTGAATAGCCCGGCAAACCAATCTCGGTCAGTCCACTGCGTCAGTCGGACGTAACAACTCGGATCGGACGCGACGCGGCAGGATGAACGGATCGTTGAACTAGTCGGACGCGGTGGAAGGTTCGCGGCAGACTGTACACGGCCCAGCGCATGGTCGCGACTGTTCAAGGACAGTCGCGTCTGTTCGCGAAAGGTCGCGTCTGTCCACGGTCTGCCATAACCAACCGTCGGGCGATCGCAAGACGTCTCGGGACTACAGCGCGTATCCGCAGGACGTGCGCAACAACCGCGGGACGGTTAAGCGCGTCCGCAGGATGGTCGCGTGCGTCCGCAAGGCTGTTCGCTACGCTCGCGGTGGATACATGGTGGCCGTGGGTCGATTGTTCACGATCGCGGCAGGATGATATATCATGGTTTTTACTAGTTTTAGACCATGATATAAGTGTGTTTTTAGTGTCTTTTGTGTTCTTTTAGAGTCTTTTACAGGTATAATCAGGTTGGGAGCTGAATTGGAGATAATGGAGCATTTTGGAGATTTTTGGAGTGTTTGGCCGAGAGATAGAGTTCACTGTCCGAAACAGAGAAGGGTGTCGATCGTTGCACTCTAGCATCGATCGATGCACCAGCGAGATGGGCCAAAAACTCGGCGGTTTAGAAGAATCAAGTTATTGCACTTTGATCCAGAAGTTCCTGATATTTACAAAGAAGCCCTTGGCCGAGATTATGCCTATATAATAGAGTTTTTAGTGTTTTTATTAGAGACGCTATATACTTTTTACAATACACTTTGATAATTAAGAGCAGAGGATTTTAGAGCTTTTTGGGGCTGATCTGAACCTGTTACATCATCTGTATTTGGAGAAGATTTCGAACCCCTTTTACTCTTATTCTTTTATGCAATTTATTCATTCTATGATTATGTTTTCATTATCTATGTCTGAGTAGATTCCTAGTTAGGTTTAGGGTTTCTCACATAGGATTTCATGACTTGCTAGACTTGTTCAAATTCAGTTAAGGATTCATAACTATATCTGTTCTTCAATTTAATTGTGCTTAAAGCTAGTTCTAACCTGATCAATTAGAATCTAGATCTTAGGTTGCTAAATACGTCACGGAAGTGGGGTTTAGGAATCTGAACTAATTAAATTGGGCAATTAAACTTTGCGCAAACGGAAGTTTGGTTTAGGATAATTGTGAACATATCAAACTTGGACTTATTGCTAGTTTAATCTGTTAGTTCTCGCAAACGAAAGTTTGGTTTGCTGCACTTAGACTTAGAGAATTATCGCAAAGGAATTTGGTTAATTCTATATCTGTGTTTTGAGTTCTAGAACTGTGCTTAATTAGATCCTTGCTGAATGAACTGTCTGCTTGTCTGATTTCCTGAGAATACCCTAGGCTTGACGCTTTTAATTACTTGCTTCACAACCGTTAATCTCTGCTACTGATTTACTTTCTCGCACCGCAATTTATTCCATTCACTATTTGCTTATTTCTAGTATTTATTCCTATAGTTTGATTCTCTTGAGACCAAGTGTCCCTGTGGATTCGATAACCCTATATACTACTTTGACATTGCTGTTCACTTGCAGTTTAGTATAGGGAAAACTTAGAACCTATCAAGTTTTTGGCGCCGTTGCCGGGGACTCTTTGAGTCTTCGATAGGACCGAACTTAGGGTTTTTGCTAGAAATTTTTCTTTTTGTTTTTGTTTTTGTTCTTTTTCGTTTTTATTTTTGATTTTGCTGAACTTTTTCTCTGTTTCTTTCTGTCGCAGGTACGAATTTCGCCTTGCGTCGATCGTTGCATCCCTTGCATTGATCGTCACTAGGCGATTCTGAGGATTGAATCGATCGTTGCACTGATAGCATCGATCGTTGCTGGACGATTACAGACAGTTTATGCCAACGCAGAAAACTCGAAGTAATCCGAACTCGAGCTTGCTTAATCTCGGACTAGAGGAACTTGGACGTTTAGAAAGAGCTAACAGAAGAGAAAAGAGAGAGAGAATGGTACGAGAACGTTTGATCTTGATACCAGATGCTGAAGGTACCCTGAGGGACCAAGATGACAACCCGTACAATGCTGCTGGGCATCGGGTTGATGCTGAAGGGAATGTCATCCCTGATCCTCCTGAGCAACAGGAGCTGAACCGAAACCAGGGTCAAGGACAGGCCCAAGGTAGAGAGATGGTGGTTCATGAGAGGACACTAGCTGATTACAACAGACCTGATGAGTTTCATGCAAACCGAGCAGCTCTAGTGCTTCCTACTTTTGAGAGGAATGATTTTGAGGTAAAAACCATCTACTACCAGCTGATGAGACAGATTGCTTTCCATGGTCTTCAAACAGAGCAGCCTATGGATCACATTGACAAGTTTGAAGACATAGTCACTGGCATGAAGTATGAAGGAGTATGCCCGGACTATCTGTTCCTTAAGCTATTTCCGCACAGTCTTGCTGGAGACGCTAGTGCATGGCTGAGACAACTGGCACCTGGTCAGTATACTACTTGGACAGCCTTAAAGAGTGAGTTCCTGCGTCACTTTTATGATGATGCACGCTCGGATCAGTCCAGACAGGACATACTCACATTTTCCCAAGGAGCTGTGGAGCCCTTGAAGACTGCCTGGATGAGATTTAAGCAGTATCAGCGTGACTGTCCACACCATGGATTCACAGAAGTACAGCTGATTGGTATTTTCTTCAGAGGCATAGATCTCCCTTATCAGACTGCGCTGGATAATTCCAGTAATGCTAATTTCAACACCAGGACTCCTACACAGGCTAAGCAGTTGATAGAAAACCTGATTGGCAGCAACAGTTGCAAAACAATGGATGAAAGGAGGAAGAAATCTGGTGGAACTGTAGAGAATTCTGATATAGCTAATATAAGATCCAGATTGGACACAGTCTACAATCTCCTAACAAGTAAGAAAGCTGTCCACTTTGCCCAAGATGTAGAGGTGATTCAGACTGAGGAGGAAACTCAGGAAGAAGATGTGAATTTCATAGGAGGTTCTGGTTTCCAAGGTAATAGATTTGGTAATCAACAGGGGAACAAATTCTCCAATGGTGGACAGACTGGTGGTTTTCAGAAGACCTATGGACAAGGTAATCAGAGAACCTATGGGTCTACATCCTATCAGACTCCTCCTGCACCTACAGCCCATGAGAGCAAAATGGAGGCTATGATGGAACAACTGATGGAGAGTCAAACCAAGCTTTCTGTGGACAACAATAAGAAGCTGGACGCTGTCTATCAAGACCTCAATGGGAAGTTTGAGTCACTGAGCACTCACATGAAGCAGTTGGACACTCAGGTGAACCAGATGTCCAGCTCAATGAAGGGAAAAGGAGTTGCAGAGACTCATATTAAGGCCTGGTCTGTACTCATTAATGATGGATCTTATCTAGGGGAGAAATTTGAGCTAAGTACAGCTGAGTTGGTGACTGAGGCAGAATTTTCGGATTTCTGTGAAAAACTCTCGGGTAGAAACTGCAGTGATGCAACGATCGACACACAGCTGGCATCGATCGATGCAGGTCGTGAACGAGCAGAAGATCCGTGGGATGAAAGTGAGATTGATGCAGAACTAGCCCGCCTATTCCCTGATGTATCTGAGATCACTCAAGAGGATGTTTATGCACAAGCCATTAGGCAATATCCCAAGGTGTCTGAAGTGATTAAACAAGAGATTGAAGAGCTGAAAAGGCTAGAAGAGAGTGGTGAATGAAGGATGTTTTGGTGTTAATCCAGATTCAATTCTCAGATTCAACAGTTCCTAAACATGCGGATCTAGGTTCTCTTGAATAGAAACATTATGGATCTCACTTTATACCTGTTTATGCAGCGGAAAGAGAAGGTATGGTCTGAGATCAGAGAGCCACCAAGTGATAACTCCTCCAGAGGTTCACACACGCACACCAAGCAGGAAGAGAGGCTGCTAGACCAAGCTGTGGGAGGCGCAGGAAGAGAGAGAGAGGCGCGGCTGGGTTAGGGTTAGGAGAGAAAGAGATTTGGGTTTTAGTTTATAAAACCCTTCTCTTTCCCTTTTGGGCTTTTGGGCCCAAATACCAATCTGATTAAATCCCTTGGATTTAATCAGACCCATTAATCTCTCTCTAAGTACGACAAATGCCTGGCACTTTTACCGTACTTCTGCTAAGCCGTTCCTACACATTTTCCTGTTAGCTTAGGCGTGTGACCCATATGGGATCATATAATAAAGGCAATAAGTCCAAGACTTATAGATCATGAGCGGACTCTAGCAAGCCATCATGACCCCCAGTATTATATGACTTATGTCTGATCATTGACATACTCTTACTTTCTAGAGACAGTACCGAGATTACTGGACACAATTCCAACAATCTCCCACTTGTACTGGAATCTCTGTATTCATAATCCTTTTGTCTCAATATCTCGATTAGTCATAAGGCAAGATTAGTGTCATCCTTATAAAGCCTAATCTTGTTCATCGGACTCTGATTCGATACTGACAATCCAAACGACTCGGGACAGTCCGTTTGAGCATGGCCATGCATTTTCCAGTATTCAAATCTCCGATTGGCCTAGAGATATTCACTCCATTTATATTGGAGGGACAAATTCCGTCTTGTTCCATCACTGTAAACTACTCATTTCATAATGTACCCAAACAAGGTCCTTATAACTATCGCAGAACGACAGCGTTAGACAATGATCAAAGTGCATCAGTCCATGTGCAGTCACATGCATGCGAACTCAGGTCTAAGGACTATACTCTATAGTCGTAGTAAGAATCTCTTATGACACAGATATAAATATCCTGAAGAGTTCTTATAAGCGGGTCTTGTCCGGTCGTATGTTCCCAACATACACCTATGTACTGACTTTGATGCCGCGCATCTATGACACACTGAGACTTTGTCATAAGTCACATATCAATCTAGTCTCACGCGGTTGTTGGTGTTCCAATTTCAACAACCTTCGACTAGGGACAGGATGATATAATCCATCTATCAAATATAGGGTCTCATGATCAAGCTAAATGACTTTGATGACTCAAGATCAAGTTACTTACTTCGATGACCTATAAAATGGTTCATATCATTTTGGAACGATTATTTCATCACAGTTAAAATAATCTTGAAATAATAATTTCATTAAACATCAAATGTTTTTACAAGAACACATCAAATAACTAAATAAAGCCCTCAAACTCCCACTCAAATTTAGATTACATTTCAATGTCTCTAATGCCTACAGCTTCAGTCAGAAACTCGAGCTTAGGCCTTGGGAGTGGCTTTGTCAACGGATCAGCGACGTTATCATCTGTCTGAACTCGGCTGATCTTGACTTCCTTTCTATTAATGATGTCACGTATCAAGTGAAATCTTCTTAGAACATGCTTGGATTTCTGGTGTGATCTTGGTTCCTTTGCCTGAGCAATAGCACCATTGTTATCACAAAACAGTGCTAGAGGCTCAGCCGCATCTGGTATCACACCTAGTTCAACAATGAACTTTCGTATCCAAACAGCTTCCTTCGCAGCTTCTGAGGCGGCGATATATTCAGCTTCTGTAGTGGAATCAGCAACGGTGTCTTGCTTGGAGCTTCTCCAACTGATTGCACCGCCATTCAGACAAAAGATATAACCGGACTGTGACCGGAAATCATCTTGGTCTGTCTGGAAACTTGCGTCCGTGAATCCACTGACTTTAAGCACATCACTTCCACCGTACACTAAGAACTTATCCTTAGTATGTCTTAGATACTTCAAGATATTCTTTACGGCAATCCAATGGTTTTCACCTGGATTTGACTGGTATCTACTCGTCATGCTCAATGCATAAGCAACATCAGGACGAGTACAGATCATGGCATACATGACAGATCCTATTGCAGATGCATAAGGAATATTCTTCATGCGCTCAAGCTCAGCAGCCGTCGTAGGGCTCTGCTTCTTGCTTAGTGTTGTGCCATGTACCATTGGCGTGAAGCCCTTCTTGGAATCTTTCATGCTGAATCTTTGTAGGACTTTGTCAATGTATGAATCTTGACACAAGCCTATCAGCCTTCTAGATCTATCCCGGTAGATCTTGATTCCAAGAACGTATGCGGCTTCACCCATGTCTTTCATGGAAAAACAACTTCCAAGCCAGTCTTTTACCGACTTCAGCATTGGAATGTCGTTTCCGAGAAGCAGTATGTCATCAACATACAGAATAAGAAATACTATCTTGCTCCCACTAGTTTTCTTATACACACATTGTTCTTCTTCGTTTCTGATGAAGTCAAATTGCTTGATCGCTTCATCAAAACGAAGATTCCAGCTCCTCGATGCTTGCTTCAATCCATAAATGGATTTATGAAGCTTGCATACTTTCCCAGCATTCTTTGGATCTATGTAACCGTCAGGTTGCGTCATATACACATCCTCTTCCAAAATACCATTCAGGAAGGCGGTTTTCACGTCCATCTGCCAAATTTCATAATCATGAAAAGCTGCAGTTGCTAGTAGAATCCGAATAGATTTCATCATAGCCACTGGTGAATAGGTTTCATCGTAATCCACACCGTGAACTCGTCTGAAACCTTTTGCCACCAACCTGGCTTTATAAATCTGGACATTTCCATCCACGTCAATCTTCTTCTTGAAGATCCATTTGCACTCGATGGCTTTTACACCAGCGGGTAAGTCAACCAACGAAAACACTTGGTTGACCGACATGGAGTCCATTTCGGAATCAGTGGCCTTGCACCACTTAGAGGAATCTGGGCCCATCATGGCTTGATTGAAGTTCGATGGTTCATCACCATCAATGATCAGAAGATCATGACAGTCAGTCACGAGGAATCCTTGATATCTCTCGGGTTCGTGACGGATCCTCCCGGATCTTCGAACTTCAGGTACTACAGGTTCAGGCTCTACAATTTCTTGTAGGTCCTCCTGCTGCTCTTCCTCATTAGGTTGAGTAGTATCCTGTTCATCTTGAATTTCTTCAAGCAGTACCTTACTCCCACTGTCTTTCTTAGAGAGAAACTCCCTCTCAAGAAAGTTACAATCCCGGGCAACAAAGATCTTGTTCTCGGAACGTAGATAGAAGTAATAAGCCTTGGTTTCCTTCGGATAACCAATGAAGTAGCATTTATCAGACTTTGGTGTAAGCTTATCTGAGATTAATCTCTTGACATAGGCTTCACAACCCCAAATTCTAAGATAAGACAGCACTGGAGCCACTCCAGTCCATAATTCATATGGTGTCTTTGCTACTGCTTTCGATGGCGCTCTATTTAGAGTGAACACTGCTGTTAGCAGAGCATATCCCCAAAGGGATATTGGAAGGTCTGTGTGACTCATCATAGATCGAACCATATCCAATAAGGTCCGATTTCTCCTCTCAGACACACCATTCCATTGAGGTGTTCCGGGAGGAGTGAGTTGGGATACGATCCCACACTCTCTTAGATGATCACTGAATTCTTGGCTTAAGTATTCTCCTCCTCGGTCGGACCGAAGAGCCTTAATGCTTTTGCCAAGTTGATTCTGTACTTCATTTTGGAATTCTCTGAACTTCTCAAAAGATTCAGACTTATGTTTCATTAAATAAACATATCCATACCTACTGAAATCATCAGTGAAGGTAATGAAGTACTGATAGTTTCCTCTTGCATTTGTGGACATTGGGCCACACACATCAGTGTGTATCAGGCCCAACAAGTCACTGGCCCTCTCGTTAGGTTTATTAAAGGGGGCCCGTGTCATTTTGCCCATCATGCAGGATTCGCATTTCTCACATGACTCAAAGTCAAATGAGCCAAGAAGTCCATTCGAATGGAGCCTCTTGATGCGTTTCTCGCTGATGTGACCTAAACGACAATGCCATAGAAACGTTCGGTTCTCCTCATTAGGTTTGAACCGTTTGGTATTAATGTTATAAATTGGCGCGGATTGATCGAGTATGTAAAGCCCATTCGTAAGAGGGGCAGAACCATAGAACAAATTGTTGCGATTGAAGGAACATAATTTATTCTTAACTGAAAAATCATAACCTTCCAAATCCAACAAAGAAATTGAAATAATATTTCTGCTTATAGCAGGTACAAAATAACAATTATTGAGTTCTAAAATCAATCCCGAAGGTAAAGACAACAAGTATGTGCCTACAGCTAGTGCTGGAACTTTCGCTCCATTCCCAACTCGTAGCTCCACTTGTCCTTGCTTCAGCCTTCTACTGTTGCTGAGTGCCTGCATATTAGTACAAATATGAGCCCCACAACCAGTATCCATAACCCATGAGGTATTATCAGAAGTAGTTGTATTAACTTCTATAACAAAAATACCTGTCGAAGAAGTCTCGAGAGTCTTCTTCTTCAATTCCTATAGACCTTCTTGGAATTTCTTACATTCTCTCCTCCAATGCCCTGGTTCTTTACAGAACCTGCATATGTCAGTTGGCCCAGCCTTGGACTTGGGCTTGGGCTTTGGCGTGTCCTTGTCCGCGACTTGGACAGCCTTGGCCTTTCCCTTATCTTTAGCAGAGGATTTCTTAAACCCCTTGCCCTTTTGCACCATAAGCACATTGGGGTCCTTGGCGGTTTTCCTCAAGTTGGGCTCTGCAGTCTTGAGCATTCCGTGAAGCTCAGGCAATGTCTTACTCAAGCCATGCATGTTAAAGTTCAGAATGAACTGATCATAGCTTGCAGGTAATGACTGCAGAATGATGTCGCAAGCAAGTTCCTGGCTGATAGGGCAGTCGAGTTTCTGAAGATGATCGAGATAACCCATCATCTTCAAGACATGAGGACTCACTGCCGCATTTGCAGCCAACTTACAGTCTAAGAGGTTCTTAACTGTTTGAAACCTCTCAGTCCTTGCTTGCTCCTGAAAAAGCGATTTCAGGCTTGCCATTATCTCAATTGGTGACAACACACTCTCGAACTGCATTTGCAGCTCAGCAGTCATTGTCGCCAACATAAGGCAATACACATCATTTTCATCTGACGAATGCTTTTCCCAAGCATTATGCAGAGTCCTGGCGGCATTGTTAGCAGGCCTCTCGGGGAGAGGATCACGAAGGACATAATCCTTCTTCTCCTGCTTGAGGACCAGCCTCAAGTTCCTAGACCACGTCAGGAAGTTCGTTCCAGTCAGCTTCTCCTTCTCGAGAACAGACCGGATTGAGAATGTGTTTTGTGTGCTTGTAGTAGTCATAGCTGAAATATATAATATAAAAAGGTTGTTAGTTAAAATGTTCAATATGATTAATCTCGTATTAAATTTAATATGATTAATCATGCATTATATTCAATAACATCAGTTACCCTCAATAGAATATAATGATTCCAAGATCCACATATAACTAAGATCAAAGTGGGCCACTGGCCGTCACCCAACCTTAGCTTATATCGGTAAGCCCTATGTCGGCTAATTATATCCGTGATATAATTCTTGGTTGTGAATCTGGGCCCGAGGCCCAATCCACTCTGATGTCTCAAGGCCCGGGACTCCCGATGGCCTAGTCAAGAAAACCAGACTATACAGTCATGTAATCATTAATGTCTGGGACTCCCAATGACATTTATGAATCACAAACCGTCTTATCCACGCAAAAGTAGACACCCTCACACTGTAAGGCCATGAATACAATTGAATGGGCTTCGACAGCTGACATAGCCTGGACAAGACATCCAACGCTTGATATTATTTGAGGTTCGTAGGTTTATTAAAATTTCATCCCAAAATAGAAGATTACTATTTTGGGAAACTTTCCATTTTTGGAAACCTACTATTTTTAGAAACTTTCTAAAATTGGAAACTTTCTAAAACCGGAAACTTTCTAACTTTAGAAATTTCTTAAAATCCAAAATATGCAAATCTAGAAACTTCTATTTTAAGAAACTTTCTAATTTCAAAATTTCGGAAAACTTTAATTTAAAAATCGATTTATAATTATATAAAATAAATTTTAAATTAAATCTGAAGAAAGACTCAAATAATTGGCCCAATTGTTTTAACTTCTTGGCCCGAGGCCTAAGAATTGGTCCATGTCCAAGACATAACCCAATTGCCCAATTAAATGACATAACCGGTCTGGTTCATTAAAATTGGTCTAACCAAATTTTAATTACTACGATGACCACAATTGTCAACCGGTTATTTACTAAACCGGATTTTCTCAATTTATTTGGTCCAACCAAATCAAACTAGAAAATCCTGGTTTAGGCACAAAATCCAATTTTTCGACTTTGGATTTCTTATCCCGGTTTAACCAGAATTTAATAAAATTATTAAATCTGTTTATTAAACCGAGACGTTTAATTTTAATCAAGTTTTAAACCGAACCTTAAACCGAAACGAACCATCACACGCCAAAACCTAACCGGTCGAGACTGTCGCAGCCGAAACATCACGCGATGCAATCACGGACGGCGTGGGACAATCGGGACGGGACGATCGCGTGTGATCGGGACGGGATGCGGGATGGCCGGTCGTGCGTCATGCGATCGCCGAGCGATCGAGACGCGGGACGACGCTGGACGATCGGGACGATGGCCGCGACGATCCGATCGCAATCGATCGTGCGATCCTCGGCTGATCCGATCGATCACTCGACGCGATCCTTGATCCGTCCGATCGATCGACCCGCCGTCCAGTCATGCTCACGATCGTGCCGATGATCACGCGACTCGATCCTTTGGCGATCGGTCCGTGCATCATCAAACCGACGCATACCAAATCATATAGTTTGGTCATGCGATTTTCTTTAGTTTGTTTAGGTTTCAATTCCTTGTTGCTTAAGTGATTTCTCTTATCAGTAGATTGATTCAAAACACTTTTAAACAAGAAAAACAATCCTAAACATGAATCTAAACAAGAAAAACCAGAACCAATAGCTCTGATACCACTGAAGGACGTTTTGGTGTTAATCCAGATTCAATTCTCAGTTTCAACAGTTCCTAAACATGCGGATCTAGGTTCTCTTGAATAGAAACATTATGGATCTCACTTTATACCTGTTTATGCAGCGGAAAGAGAAGGTATGGTCTGAGATCAGAGAGCCACCAAGTGATAACTCCTCCAGAGGTTCACACACGCACACCAAGCAGGAAGAGAGGCTGCTAGACCAAGCTGTGGGAGGCGCAGGAAGAGAGAGAGGCGCGGCTGGGTTAGGGTTAGGAGAGAAAGAGATTTGGGTTTTAGTTTATAAAACCCTTCTCTTTCCCTTTTGGGCTTTTGGGCCCAAATACCAATCTGATTAAATCCCTTGGATTTAATCAGACCCATTAATCTCTCTCTAAGTACGACAAATGCCTGGCACTTTTACCGTACTTCTGCTAAGCCGTTCCTACACATTTTCCTGTTAGCTTAGGCGTGTGACCCATATGGGATCATATAATAAAGGCAATAAGTCCAAGACTTATAGATCATGAGCGGACTCTAGCAAGCCATCATGACCCCCAGTATTATATGACTTATGTCTGATCATTGACATACTCTTACTTTCTAGAGACAGTACCGAGATTACTGGACACAATTCCAACAGTGAAGACTTGGAAGAAATTCCACCTTCTGATGATCCACCTTATCATCCATGTGTTCAGAGATATTTGAACAAGATGTTGCCTTTAGATGAGGAGCTGAGAGAATGGGTGATAATAGTTCCTCAGCATATCAGTGATGTTCTGCTAACTAAGGTCCCGAAGAAACTGCCTGATCCTGGAGTTTTTGTGCTAGATTGTTCTATCTTTGAGGATAGTTTTAAGCGTTCTCTATGTGATTTAGGATCTGCTGGAAGCATAATGCCTTACTCTGTGGCAGAGAAGCTGGGAATGTTGGATTTTACTCCTACTAGGACTTCTCTTATCCTAGCTGATCAGTCCATACGAGTTCCTGAAGGACTTCTTATGGACATTCCGGTGATAGTTGGGAACTACTTAGTTCCAACGGATTTCCTTGTGCTGAAATATAACTGTAATCCGAATGAAGCTTTATTGCTTGGGAGACCATTCTTGGCTACAGCAGGAGCTGTGATTGATGTTAGACAGAGTCTAATAGACCTCCACCTGGGAGATGAACCACTGCGGTATGAGATGGAGAAGCTGCGAAAGCCACTAATAGATGGACAGACTTTCATAATCATGGAAGCAGATGATGAGCAGCCAGATGAGACTGCAATTATAGATCCTGGAGCACATTTCACTCCATCTTTTCTTGGCCATGAGCATTCCGCAACAGCCTACTCACCACCTTGGATGAGGAGACTTGAACAGAGACAGAAAAATTCTCTGTCAGGACCTCCTGCCACTTGAAAGATCTCATCCGTCCGGTCAAGCTATTGACCTTAAACAAGCGCTGGGTGGGAGGCAACCCACCATTAGGTACTAGTGTTTTTCTTTTTCATTTTTGGTGTTTTTGTTAGGATTTTACGTTTGTTTTTGTTTCTGGTGAGTTTATGTTTGCAGGTCTCGGTTAAATCGCAGTGCAGCGATCGACGCACTTCTGTGTCGATCGTCACAACACGAAAGGAATCGCATTGCAGCGATCGTTGCGGTCCTGAGCAACGATCGACCATACACGAAAATCGCCAAGCAACGGTCGATGCACTTAGTGCAACGGTTGATGCTCAGCGACAGAGGTAACCCGACAGACATAATTTCACCCTTTCAATTTTTATTTTCTTTTTACCAATCCTTCGCTGGACACTACTGGGGACAGTGTGTCTTAAGTGTGGGGGAGGTGCTACTGACTTTTGTTTTCTGTTTTCTTAAGAGTCAGTCCGTTTTTCAAAAAATTTTATTTTATTGAGTCAAAATTGTTTAAGTAAGAAACTATGATTTTCTGAGAAGATTTACAAGACTTGCAGGAACTTAAGTAACCATTGGGATGAAGTTGCAGGATCTATCTATGACTATTAGAAAACCCCATCACAGATCAACCTACTGGGAACACCCACATCACTTCAGGTATCAGAGGATCCTTTACTGACTTCAACCTTAATACTGACTTAGATTTCTCACCTAAGGGCTTGGTATGCTTTATGTCGGATTCCCTGTTAGTTCTGACACAGCCTGTAAACCTGTCCTATTTAGTCCCCTTCTCCCCTTCTATAAAGTAAAAAAAAATAATAATAATAAACTGAGGATGAGTTAGTAACTCCGAAGTGGTCATGGGAATAGTAGCAAACACTATTATCTCTCATGTGATCCATGGAATGTGTCCAAAGTACACCCCATAACGGGAAGAACACTGATAAAAAAAATAAAATGATACCCAGTGGGGAAAAATCAGTTGTTAAAGAAGGGAAAGAGAAGAAAGGGACTAGAGAAAGATAGTATGGTGGTCTAGAGCTGATAAGGTAAGAATCCATGTGCCTTTAGATCGATACTCCTTAGGTGAGACCGCACTTAAATACTTGCAGAAGTCAGTAGGGAGAATTTGAATGCTTGAATGTGATTGTGGAGTTTACCTAGGACAGTTGCTAAGTGTGGGGGAAGTACATGTTGGTCTTGATATCCTGTGATTGATTCTTGCAGTGGTTTACTAAGGGGAATCTGAGTATTGTAGCTTCTAAGATGAAATGAGTTTCTGAAGAGTTTTCAAACCTCTTCACCATGTTTTAGTTCTCTGTTTTGCTTGAGGGCAAGCAAAGGCTAAGTGTGGGGGAGTTGATATATCATGGTTTTTACTAGTTTTAGACCATGATATAAGTGTGTTTTTAGTGTCTTTTGTGTTCTTTTAGAGTCTTTTACAGGTATAATCAGGTTGGGAGCTGAATTGGAGATAATGGAGCATTTTGGAGATTTTTGGAGTGTTTGGCCGAGAGATAGAGTTCACTGTCCGAAACAGAGAAGGGTGTCGATCGTTGCACTCTAGCATCGATCGATGCACCAGCGAGATGGGCCAAAAACTCGGCGGTTTAGAAGAATCAAGTTATTGCACTTTGATCCAGAAGTTCCTGATATTTACAAAGAAGCCCTTGGCCGAGATTATGCCTATATAATAGAGTTTTTAGTGTTTTTATTAGAGACGCTATATACTTTTTACAATACACTTTGATAATTAAGAGCAGAGGATTTTAGAGCTTTTTGGGGCTGATCTGAACCTGTTACATCATCTGTATTTGGAGAAGATTTCGAACCCCTTTTACTCTTATTCTTTTATGCAATTTATTCATTCTATGATTATGTTTTCATTATCTATGTCTGAGTAGATTCCTAGTTAGGTTTAGGGTTTCTCACATAGGATTTCATGACTTGCTAGACTTGTTCAAATTCAGTTAAGGATTCATAACTATATCTGTTCTTCAATTTAATTGTGCTTAAAGCTAGTTCTAACTTGATCAATTAGAATCTAGATCTTAGGTTGCTAAATACGTCACGGAAGTGGGGTTTAGGAATCTGAACTAATTAAATTGGGCAATTAAACTTTGCGCAAACGGAAGTTTGGTTTAGGATAATTGTGAACATATCAAACTTGGACTTATTGCTAGTTTAATCTGTTAGTTCTCGCAAACGAAAGTTTGGTTTGCTGCACTTAGACTTAGAGAATTATCGCAAAGGAATTTGGTTAATTCTATATATGTGTTTTGAGTTCTAGAACTGTGCTTAATTAGATCCTTGCTGAATGAACTGTCTGCTTGTCTGATTTCCTGAGAATACCCTAGGCTTGACGCTTTTAATTACTTGCTTCACAACCGTTAATCTCTGCTACTGATTTACTTTCTCGCACCGCAATTTATTCCATTCACTATTTGCTTATTTCTAGTATTTATTCCTATAGTTTGATTCTCTTGAGACCAAGTGTCCCTGTGGATTCGATAACCCTATATACTACTTTGACATTGCTGTTCACTTGCAGTTTAGAATAGGGAAAACTTAGAACCTATCACAGGACGATCGAGGCATGGAGCGTACGGACTGATGGACGAGACGCGCGAACGCTGCCGAGTACGCTCATCAGCGCAGCCTACTTCTCGTCACGTCAAGTGGCTACGTGATCACGGCAGTCTGATCGCGGTAGAGTGATCGCGTCAGACCGATCGCGGTGGAACGATCGCGACAGGATGATTGCGGCACGATGGTCGCGGCAGACTGATCGCGATCCAAGCGGATGGTCGCGACTGTTCACGGACGGTCGTGTCTTTTCGCGAAAGGTTGCGTCTACTCGCGGTTTGACGTAACCCACTGCCAGTCGATCGCGGACAAGTTCGCTGTATACGGGATAGACGGTATGTGATACCCCGTATCAAAAATACGGTCAACGGGCAGCAGGAAGTCAACCGAGGGTAAAATCGTCATTTTACCTAAGTCAGGGGTAAAATGGTAATTTTACCGAAAGTCGAGACGGAAACCGAGACGGGCCAAATATTATTATGTTTTAACATAAAGAATGTTTACAAGACCAGAATTGGAAGAATCGGAGCAGAAACGAGTTTTACGGTTTGTCGGGATGGAAACCGACTAAACCGAAGAAACTTCGGAAATTCATATCTAGAGCTACGTAAGCCCGAACGGAGTGATTCAAAATGCTAAATTCATCAAATAGCATAAAGAATATTATTTTGAAGTTTTGGGAATTTATGGGATTGTCCGGAACCATTCTAAAATATTAAACCGAGAAAACCGCAAAAACCGAGCTAGAATGAAAGTGGGATTATGGGTGGAAGTAATGATGATTAAGTGGTGTTTTGGCAACCATTAAGGCCCAGTAGGACACTTGTCCTCACCCCCTTGTCGCCACCTCTCTTCCTTGCATGCATGCATGGAGAATTCAATGAATTTCTCCTCATGCAAGTAACCATCATTTCATCATTCAATTCACCTAAACCTCTCTCTAATCTCTCTCAACTCTCTCTCGATCTCACTCTCTCCTTTTGTCCAGAAAACATCAAGTTCTTGTTGTTGTTCTTAGTGTTCTTGAGTAATCTCTCCTCCTCAGCTTCAACCGCGGTTCACCTCTCTTGCCGGCGAGTCGCCGGAATCAGCCGCCGGAGCTCCTCCTCCTCCTTTTGCTTCCTAGGCAAGAAACCTTGTAACTTTCTTTCTATAGATTCAAATTTACTTCTGCCAAGTGCTATGTGTTTGTACTGAGCTCCTCTACCTTGTCCAGTAAACCGCCGCCCCTGTAGCCGCCGGAGATCGCCGGAAAATCGCCGTGAAGAAGCCGCCCCTAGGGTTTGTAGATCTCACCCTTTTCCCTGTGTTTTGTGATGTTTTGAGCCTAGAAATGAGTAGATCTGTTGATTGGGATCAGTTTGGTGTAGAGATCTCCAGAAGAAACCGCCGGAAAAGCCCCCTCCGCCGCCGGTCAACTCTTCCTCGCCGGAGTCAACGCCGGAGTCACGCTGCGGGAAGCTCCGCCACCGCCAAAAGCCATCCGGTTCTTCATCAAGACCATTGGTATAAGTTGTGTTGAGTTTGGAGTTGAATTGTGGTTTGATTAAACCGGGTCAAAGGCGGTTAAACCGGTCAACGGTTTAACCCTAAACCGGTTTAGTCAAACCGGTTCTTAAGGTGTTGGGCCGGTTTGGTTTAAAAGCGAGATTGATTGGTTTTATGGTTCTGTGTTTCAGGAGTGTTCGATAGTTCGGGAATCCTCATCCGCTCCAAACCCGTCATTCCGTTATTCTGTGAGTCGGCTCGAAAACTCGTAGAACTAGTTAAACCGGGAAATCACTAAACCGTAGCCGCTAGGACGTTACCAGTTGACCAAATTAATCAATTAGTTAACTAATTAGACATTTAGTAATTAACCAGAGAAAACCAATTAAACCTGATTAGAGTTTAGAATAAAAAGAGTTAAACGATTTCGTGCCGTTAGGTTGTTAGTAAAGCGTGATCGATATATATATATTTATAAGTATAAAGAACGATTATTAATGAACTATAAACGGGAAACTAAGACGATAGTAATATATGAGTTAACCTTAAACAAATGTATATAGTATATTAACTGGGTCGGGTTTTAGGTTAAGTAGCGGGAATTGGGTAATGAATCAATTAGTTGGAACTGATATGTCGGGGAGTTAGTAAGTTTACTAACTCTAAACCGATATATCGAGAATAATGTTAAAAGAAACCTAGGATGAGATAATAAAGAAATGACGCGTGTCGTGAGCCGTCTACGGGTTAGCAATCCGCTAACCCAAGGTAGCGGGCGAGAAAAAAATAAAAGACTTAGAAACTCGAATAGACTTGTTTGTGGTAATTGTGTGTTTGACTGTGTTGCGTGTACCGTGTGTTATTATTGTTGTGAGGTTTCTGTGCAGGTTATTAGACTGCTCGGTGTTGGGCCGAGTAGTCATTGTGGACACTTACTCCGGTCTCGGGACCGGGTAAGTTAGTGGTGCTGACTAGGTATCTTACCTAGTCAGAGCGGTGGGTTGGGTAGTGTAGAGGCTTGCGGAATGGTTGGGATTATTATTGTTGTTATTGATTGCGTGATCTGTGTTAGAGTCCCAGCGAGTCTGCGTGTTTATATTTCTGCACTAGGACGCTAGGGTGGGTTAGATTCCGCAAGCCTAGGTTTTTGTTTACGTTCCGGTACTTCCGACCCGATTGGATCCTCGGGTTTGACCTAACCGGGCCATGGTGGTTCTGGTTATGGTGTTAACCTATCGGGTGACGCCGGTAGGTGTGCGGTCCGGAGAATACGGGGTCATGTCCTAGGGCCGGATTGCATGGAAACTCGGGCTATCTAGGGGTAGTCAGAGTCACCGCGTATCGATGGACAGAGAACGGTGTCCTATGCGTGAGTCCTCTTGAGCACGTATAGGAGTCGAGGGTTAGTTGCCATATAGGCGACGATGTGAACCCGTGGAAGTTACCGAGTTCGTAGGGCCCAGTGTTGTTTATTATCTTTATTTTATCGCGCGGTAGGTAGACCGAGTCTAATCGAGGACATGTGCCGCAGTGCCTTCGATTTCCTTAACTCTATTTATTTTGGCATTGATTGTGTGTGGGTTTATCACGACGTGGTAGTGCATGATTGACCGCTTATTTATGATGATTGTTATTTTGGGTTTTGGGGCGGGGTTGATAGACTCTAGATAGATTAGAAGCCGTTAGTGGGGAGCCGATTCACTGGGTGATCTTAGATTGCTCATTAGACTCTTTTTGTGTTTTCAGGTTTCAGCGACGGACGTGGGAGGTCCTCGGTGTAGCTTCGGGTTGCTTGTGACGTGATTTTGATTCGTTATTTTGGTTGTATTATTTTCGGTTCGGCAGCTGCGCTATTTTCGTTATGTTTTGTATTTGAATGATTTGATGTTTATGTATTCTATTGATGATTGTTTGACAAACCCGTTAAACGTTGTATTCGACGTTTGATTACTTAAAAATGAGATGGTTTCCCTGATATGAGGTTTGGTCCGAACCGACACAACTTGTTGAAGTCGTGCAAGTAGTACTGCTTGCGCTACGGATACGAGGATAGCGGAGTCGGAGATAGATCGGTGCGAGCCTTTTGTCTCAAACCGAACTATCTTTGGCTTCGTCCTGTAGCGAACTTTTCCCGTTCGACTTGCTCGGGTTCGATTGGTCATGTTCTTGTTTGACTGTTGACCGGTCAGCTCGACGGTCAGCGGAGAATGGGAAAGGGGCGTTACAGAAAGGTGGTATCAGAGCATGGTTCTGCATGGGTTTCGAAACATTTCATTTTTGAGTGTTTTCCATGTTTTATCGAGTCAAATGTGTCACACAAGCAACCGTTAGGAAACCGAGCCGCGTCCGTTACACCCGGGGTTGGGATGGGAAAGTAGGAATTTTCGTATTATTTGTACTAACTCATTTTGTGTCTTTGATTGCAGTCTTACAACAGTGCGTCCCGGACAGAGTGGTTGGGTGTGTGTGTGTATACAGAGCAGTACAGTCGAGCATGATGAGTCAGCAGGGATCAGTCGGGTCCGAGCAGGGACAGGTAGTTCAGTTCCAGGGGTACCCAGCGTCGCCAGGTCACACGCAGGAATCCCGTACAGCGGATCAGCCGCCCGTTCCATTACGACAGATGCAGGGTGCGAGAGCAGCGCAGGTAGATTGGTCGCCTCTTCCAGACCCGTTACCACCAGCGATGATAGATGATGCCAGTAGCCGAGACCCTTATGCCGACATGTTGGGATTTCTGGGCGGAGCAGATGTGGAGCTGCAGTTACCGCCACAGTGGCCAGAGCCGGACGTGCCGTAGATTCTCGCAGCGACAGATGCGCCACTGATGTACCAGGCGCCACCCCTTGAGGCACCCGAGTTTCCACCGCTGCTTGGTATGGAGGATTATCTGATGGACCCGTTACCATTTGGTTTTGATCTAGAGATGGAGCCAGTAGACCCCGAGCAGCATCAGCAGTGGGAGCAGCAGGTAGGAGAGCAGGTAGCGATGTTAGAGGATATTTTGGCACAGCAGGTTGGACCAGGATCTCCCCGTACCCCGTTGGATGTTGAGATGTCATCAGGATCTTCTGAGGCAGAGTTTGAGGCAGTCACGCCACCAGCCGAGGCGAGAGAGGCCCCACCGGTTGTACCCGAGAGCCGAGCTTGTAGTGGATGCGGAGTGTGGGATTTCCATTTATGGTGGTGCCCTCGAGCAGTGGACCCGCACCTTCGGGAGGTTTACCACCCCTTATCTGGACCAGCTCGTTGTCCCCTATGCAGCCAGACAGACCACGGAGAGATGACTTGCCCAGTCGCCAGAGCAGGACTGCATATGCCCGATGGAGAGCCGTACCCGGCATCGGTACCCGGAGATTAGGGAGCCGGACCCAGCCGCAGAGATCCCGAGCCTAGTTCGCCGCCCGTCGGACAGTTCTCTATGATCCAGATGCCGATCGTTCAGTCGCCGCAGCCCGAGCCAGTGAGGAGGTGCCAGTTATGTAGAGGTCCGGGTCATCTTGCCGCAGATTGTTTCATGGATCCCCCGTCAGCGCCGACTTCGCCTTGTCAGTTGTGTGGAGGTTATGGGCACTCAGCATCTGCTTGTTATCGAGGACCGTACCCAGTGGCTCCTCTAGTCTGTTCAGTTTGTGGCCGCGCAGGTCACAATGTTTACCTCTGCCCGATCGCCGAGCCCCAGCACGTCGGGGCACCATCTCGAGACGCACACCCACCACACCCACCCGGCGCGCCTGCCAGCGGATACTCCAGTGAGCCGTGTTGCCAGTGGTGTGGGGCATTTCGGTCTTACTGGAGGCGTTAGGTTAGGGTAGGGGTAGTTAGGCCAGGTAAGTTGGGGGCACTACCTCTATTTTGACTTGTAGATAGATCGGCGGATAGGCGACTTGCGTGTCGTCTTTGATTTTTTTGTTGTGCAGCGGCGTCGTATGGGTTTTTGGTATATGATGACGGCTTTATGTAGGAACTCTGATCTTAACCGTGTACTAAAAAATTTATGATGTATGATATATCGTTTTATATATATGGTGGATGCAGAGTGTTCGGCTAATCGTTTATAGTAGTATAGTAACTATTTGCATGATTGAGATGGTTCGAAAAGCAAATGGCTTACTGTGTGAAACTAAATGATGGGCGGAACTGACGACCGTTCATCATGACCCGAACCCGGATTGACGACGCATACGGACGATCTTTAGATTGCGTGATTTATTATAGTAGCTTGCTTGTTTATTTCTTGCTTGATTGATTGATTGTATTGTGGGGCGGTAGTCTGTGTGGCGTTAGTGTGTAGGGTTTTGATAGATTGTTTGAGTGGGTCAGAGCGACCGTTAGATTGTTATTAGTTCGAAAGTTGCGTAGCGATTGATCGTTTTCCCTTGATCTTGATAGAAAGATAAGTCATAAGTTTATTTTGATTGTATTTCAAGTTTCGAGCTGACTTACGGACGGTTGAGTTCAACCGTCCCTCCGCGAGAAAACGGACTTATAGGGTATTGTTATTTAATCACGAGAGACCGTAGGGTACGTAATTAAGTAACCATATTTCTATGGGAAAGTGATATCGGGGATAGAGCAAGAAAGCGATGTGAACCCAAGACCAACCCGAACCCGAAAGCGAGTTAAAGTGTCGAGATGTTGCTAGACGAGCACGCCGGACCGCGAGGCAGTGGGAGCACCGACAGTGAGAGTGGAGCCGCCATTGCGATCGACGGGACGGAGCCAGGGCGCATGAGGAGTTAGCGAAAAGATTTAGAGGGAGGAACACCGATGTTGGAATCATGGAGAAGGAAGCCGACGATCAGATTCTTGAAGAGTGTCCCAGGAAAAGAAAGGAAGGATGTCGTCCGAGAAATGTGGAAGTCGAAGCAAAGTGGGGAAGCGTAGGAGTTGGTAAGCAGCCCACCGGAATCGGAACCAATTTGACGCCTGTAAGTGACGAAGAATTCGGGGACCGAATTCCTGTAAGTGGGGAAGAATGTGATACCCCGTATCAAAAATACGGTCAACGGGCAGCAGGAAGTCAACCGAGGGTAAAATCGTCATTTTACCTAAGTCAGGGGTAAAATGGTAATTTTACCGAAAGTCGAGACGGAAACCGAGATGGGCCAAATATTCTTATGTTTTAACATAAAGAATGTTTACAAGACCAGAATTGGAAGAATCGGAGCAGAAACGAGTTTTACGGTTTGTCGGGATGGAAACCGACTAAACCGAAGAAACTTCGGAAATTCATATCTAGAGCTACGTAAGCCCGAACGGAGTGATTCAAAATGATAAATTCATCAAATAGCATAAAGAATCTTATTTTGAAGGTTTGGGAAATTATGGGATTGTCCGGAACCATTCTAAAATATTAAACCGAGAAAACCGTAAAAACCGAGCTAGAATGAAAGTAGGATTATGGGTGGAAGTAATGATGATTAAGTGGTGTTTTTGCAACCATTAAGGCCCAGTAGGACACTTGTCCTCACCCCCTTGTCGCCACCTCTCTTCCTTGCATGCATGCATGGAGAATTCAATGAATTTCTCCTCATGCAAGTAACCATCATTTCATCATTCAATTCACCTAAACCTCTCTCTAATCTCTCTCAACTCTCTCTCGATCTCACTCTCTCCTTTTGTCCAGAAAACATCAAGTTCTTGTTGTTGTTCTTAGTGTTCTTGAGTAATCCATCAAAAATCTCTTGCATGTTCATCTTGTCTTCATGAGCAAGTAAAGCTCAAATCCTTGTTTCTCTTCACCAAATCTTCTCCTCTCACTCTCGGTCCTCTGCCTCTCTCTGTCACTCACAAGAACATGCATCTTTTGTCTAGAAGCTTATGCATGTGTGTTTAAAGGAGTGAAGAACCCCAAGAACCCTAATCTTGTTCTTCATTTCTTCTTGTGCAAGAAAGTGTGTAACTTGAGATCTATAGATCCAAATCACACTCTGTCAAGGGCTATAGATCTCTCTCCTCCTCAGCTTCAACCGCGGTTCACCTCTCTTGCCGGCGAGTCGCCGGAATCAGCCGCCGGAGCTCCTCCTCCTCCTTTTGCTTCCTAGGCAAGAAACCTTGTAACTTTCTTTCTATAGATTCAAATTTAGTTCTGCAAAGTGCTATGTGTTTGTACTGAGATCCTCTACCTTGTCCAGTAAACCGCCGCCCCTGTAGCCGCCGGAGATCGCCGGAAAATCGCCGTGAAGAAGCCGCCCCTAGGGTTTGTAGATCTCACCCTTTTCCTTGTGTTTTGTGATGTTTTGAGCCTAGAAATGAGTAGATATGTTGATTGGGATCAGTTTGGTGTAGAGATCTCCAGAAGAAACCGCCGGAAAAGCCCCCTCCGCCGCCGGTCAACTCTTCCTCGCCGGAGTCAACGCCGGAGTCACGCCGCCGGGAAGCTCTGCCACCGCCAAAAGCCAGCCGGTTCTTCATCAAGACCATTGGTATAAGTTGTGTTGAGTTTGGAGTTGAATTGTGGTTTGATTAAACCGGGTCAAAGGCGGTTAAACCGGTCAACGGTTTAACTCTAAACCGGTTTAGTAAAACCGGTTCTTAAGGTGTTGGGCCGGTTTGGTTTAAGTGCGAGATTGATTGGTTTTATGGTTCTGTGTTTCAGGAGTGTTCGATAGTTCGGGAATCCTCATCCGCGCCAAACCCGTCATTCCGTTATTCTGTGAGTCGGCTCGAAAACTCGTAGAACTAGTTAAACCGGGAAATCACTAAACCGTAGCCGCTAGGACGTTACCAGTTGACCAAATTAATCAATTAGTTAACTAATTAGACATTTAGTAATTAACCGGAGAAAACCAATTAAACCTGATTAGAGTTTAGAATAAAAAGAGTTAAACGATTTCGTGCCGTTAGGTTGTTAGTAAAGCGTGATCGATATATATATTTATAAGTATAAAGAATGATTATTAATGAACTATAAACGGGAAACTAAGACGATAGTTAAATATGAGTTAACCTTAAACAAATGTATATAGTATATTAAATGGGTCGGGTTTTAGGTTAAGTAGCGGGAATTGGGTAATGAATCAATTAGTTGGAACTGATATGTCGGGGAGTTAGTAAGTTTACTAACTCTAAACCGATATATCGAGAATAATGTTAAAAGAAACCTAGGATGAGATAATAAAGAAATGACGCGTGTCGTGAGCCGTCTACGGGTTAGCAATCCGCTAACCCAAGGTAGCGGGCGAGAAAAAAATAAAAGACTTAGAAACTCGAATAGACTTGTTTGTGGTAATTGTGTGTTTGACTGTGTTGCGTGTACCGTGTGTTATTATTGTTGTGAGGTTTCTGTGCAGGTTATTAGACTGCTCGGTGTTGGGCCGAGTAGTCATTGTGGACACTTACTCCGGTCTCGGGACCGGGTAAGTTAGTGGTGCTGACTAGGTATCTTACCTAGTCAGAGCGGTGGGTTGGGTAGTGTAGAGGCTTGCGGAATGGTTGGGATTATTATTGTTGTTATTGATTGCGTGATCTGTGTTAGAGTCCCAGCGAGTCTGCGTGTTTATATTTCTGCACTAGGACGCTAGGGTGCGTTAGATTCCGCAAGCCTAGGTTTTTGTTTACGTTCCGGTACATCCGACCCGATTGGATCCTCGGGTTTGACCTAACCGGGCCATGGTGGTTCTGGTTATGGTGTTAACCTATCGGGTGACGCCGGTAGGTGTGCGGTCCGGAGAATACGGGGTCATGTCCTAGGGCCGGATTGCATGGAAACTCGGGCTATCTAGGGGTAGTCAGAGTCACCGCGTATCGATGGACAGAGAACGGTGTCCTATGCGTGAGTCCTCTTGAGCACGTATAGGAGTCGAGGGTTAGTTGCCATATAGGCGACAATGTGAACCCGTGGAAGTTACCGAGTTCGTAGGGCCCAGTGTTGTTTATTATCTTTATTTTATCGCGCGGTAGGTAGACCGAGTCTAATCGAGGACATGTGCCGCAGTGCCTTCGATTTCCTTAACTCTATTTATATTGGCATTGATTGTGTGTGGGTTTATCACGACGTGGTAGTGCATGATTGACCGCTTATTTATGATGATTGTTATTTTGGGTTTTGGGGCGGGGTTGATAGACTCTAGATAGATTAGAAGCCGTTAGTGGGGAGCCGATTCACTGGGTGATCTTAGATTGCTCATTAGACTCTTTTTGTGTTTTCAGGTTTCAGCGACGGACGTGGGAGGTCCTCGGTGTAGCTTCGGGTTGCTTGTGACGTGATTTTGATTCGTTATTTTGGTTGTATTATTTTCGGTTCGGCAGCTGCGCTATTTTCGTTATGTTTTGTATTTGAATGATTTGATGTTTATGTATTCTATTGATGATTGTTTGACAAACCCGTTAAACGTTGTATTCGACGTTTGATTACTTAAAAATGAGATGGTTTCCCTGATATGAGGTTTGGTCCGAACCGACACAACTTGTTGAAGTCGTGCAAGTAGTACTGCTTGCGCTACGGATACGAGGATAGCGGAGTCGGAGATAGATCGGTGCGAGCCTTTTGTCTCAAACCAAACTATCTTTGGCTTCGTCCTGTAGCGAACTTTTCCCGTTCGACTTGCTCGGGTTCGATTGGTCATGTTCTTGTTTGACTGTTGACCGGTCAGCTCGACGGTCAGCGGATAATGGGAAAGGGGCGTTACATGGTACGGTCGCACGGGCAGTCGCGGATCATCTATGAATGGTCGCGCCTGTTGGCCGATCGTCCCACACATTCGCGAACAGTCTCGTCTCTTCGCGGACTGACGCAACGGTTCAAGGATCGTGAACGATCAGAACGTGCGGCCAGTCCGGTTGGACAGCGATCGCGGCATGACGCGGATAGCCTGACGAACAGGAACACGCGAGTGTTGCCGAGTATGCTCGGCGATGCTGCTGCATCCTTGTTGCGTCAAGTTGTTGCGCTGATGGACCGACGATCACGGTACGATCGAGAAACACTCGGTACGACCGAACGATCACGTAAGGTCATAGCAATTGACGGGATCAGTAGGACTTGACGGATTCTTGTCCAATAAACCGTTGGATCGATCGGGAAGATCAACCACGGTCAAGTACGAGATAGCGGGAGGACATTGGGTTGGACCGCGGATAGAGTCGGGATAATCGCGTGGTAGAAACGCGTGCGGAGCGATCGAACAGTCGGAGGAACTGGGTCGCGGCCGACGGTATAAACCGCGGATCAGGCCATCCGCGGAAATGATAGGAAATCAGTCAAACCTTGATCCGATCGCTATGACTCGGCGATATTGAGGGCGATCGGTGAAGCGATCGTACCTAAGGGCTTGGATCGGTCTGAGAGTCAAAATGCAGGAAGCAAACGTGGTTAAGACAAGACGGCGAATGATAATGGGAATTCGAGCAAAGAAACGAGCGAGATCAAATGGTGGTCAAAGGAAGGAAATAGAAGACCTCTCTTGTGCTTAGTCATGTGGGGATGGTTGGTTGAATGACTTGGTACAAGGGAGGTGTGTTTTAGGAGTTGGACGAATAAAGGAGCTGAGCTGGACATTGAGCTAGCTTCACACCGTCATCACTAAAAGGCTAAGGTACGAGTTCAAGTACTCGAGTGATCTAAGGATTGGTTAGATCTTAATAGGTTGAACGGAAGAACCTAAGAAAGACTTAGGTTGTTAGAATGGTTAAAAGGGAATTGGAACCTCGAAATAGTTTTAAGGAAACTAAACAAAGTCATGAGAGATTCTCGGATGGATCGTTCTTTAGAAGAACGATTGAAAAGTTTAAGTAGAATTTCCGCTGCGTAGTTAATAAGTATGAAGGATCGAAGGCTAGAAGTCAATAAGAGATCCGAGGAATACTTAATCCTAAAGAAAATTTTAAATAGGACGGGATTTCGGAAGGTTCAGGCCTGGGTTTGGCCTGACCAGTGGGACGCATCGACCGCGGCCTAGGAAGGCCGGGTCGGGGTGTTTCAGATGTGGAAAAGAATATCGAGTATGGGGAGATGACGTATGCTGAATTCGAGCAGCTAGTAGAAAAGTATGCTGACATGGAAGGTGATGATGTGTTAATCGAGAACGGCGATCTGTTGGGAGAAGATCTCATGCTGCATCCGGAGAGGGACGCAGAGAAAATTGATGCAATCTCACAATTGACTCCGGAGAAAGTTCACGTCCCTAAAGACATACATGGGCATAGTCTAAAGGCTGATGTACTTCACCATGAGCATCTAAGGACCGAGAGGACCACAACTGATCATATCGTTAGAACTAGGAGGAAAGGTCAAAGCCAACAAGTTAAGAGAAAAATGCAAGGCAGTGCGGATATAAAGAACTCATCGGCATCCAGGAAGTTGGCTCTTCGTGGTAGAAGCTCTCCCCTTAAAAGAGTTTTTCCTCTTAAGAGAACAGTGAATGCGAGGAAAGGCTTGGGACCTCGTAAATCTTCTAAACAAAGTTTCCCTCGTACTGAGGTGTTTCCCTCTGCTAAAGGCAGGAAATCTTTGTCTTCTTTAGGTTCGGTGGTGTCCCAGAAACCACCCGGTACTCAGATATGAGTGCCATAGCCTGGAACTGTCAGGGGGCGGGAGCTTACCTGACCAAGCAACACCTGCGGGAGTTGCATCGCTACTTTCATTATAGTTTTTTTTTTCTTTCAGAAACAAAAAAATAATTTATCTTTTATGCAAGACATTTAGGTTGATTTTTGTTATGATAGATTGTTCACTGTCGAACCAGTTAGTCGACCCAGTTAGTCGAAGTGGTGGTTTGGCTTTGTTTTATATGGATGAGTATAAAGTTTTTATTCTTTATTCGAATGAGCGTATGATTGACATAGAAGCAAGAATAGAGAGATACAAGGTTTTCATTACCTTTGTGTACGGAGATCCGGTTATTGAATACCGCGAAAATGCCTGGGAGAGACTGACACGGATGAGTATCTTAAGTAATGGAGCATGGCTTATGATGGGGGATTTCAATAAAATCACGTGTCATGCAGAGAAAAAAGGAGGCCGTAAATGCTCTGAGGCCTCTTTCCTCTCGTTTAAGACGATGTTAGCCAGTTGTGGCATGATCGAATTCCCTTGTAAGGGAAATCTGTACTCATGAGCGGGCCGAATGAAGGCAGGCATAATCCAATGTCGGCTGGACAGGGCGGTGGGGAGGAGGAATGACACAATTTATTTTCCCACACTGATGTGGAGTATTTGTTAAGATGGGGTTCTGATCATCGACCCATCTTTACCTCTTTTAAATCGGTAGAAGCTAGGAGAAGGAAAGGATTCAAGTTCGATAAGCGTTGGTTATCAAAAGAAGGCTTCGTGGATATAGTCAAAAATGGATGGACCGCAAATGTCTGGGAAGACGAAGGAGAGCTTGTTGACAAGAAAGCCAACTGCCGGAAGGCTATCTCAAGATGGAAAATATCAGCTTTATCCAATAACGAGAAGAGGATAGCGAATATTAAAGAGCAGCTAGACAGCATCCAAGGTGAAGACAATATCTATAGTGAAAGAAAACTGGAACTCAAATGGAAGTTATGTGCAGCATTTAGAGATGAGGAAACTTTTTGGCGACAAAAAAGTAGAGCAATTCATCACCGGGAGGAGATCGGAATACAAAATACTTCCAAGCTATCACCAAAAAGTGCACGGAACCGTATCGTAAAAATTAAGGAATCGAGTGACCAATGGGTGGAGTCTGACGATGGGATTGAGCAAGTAGCGACGGATTATTTTCATAATCTGTTCACTACTTCCTTCCCAACAAATACTGAAGTCACCCTCCGGTTTATTACTGCGGCGGTCACTAATGAAATGAATGATGCTTTTACGAAGATGTTTTCAGAGGAAAAGATAAAAAAACGCAGTCTTCACAATTAACCCGGATAAATCCCCATGACTGGACGGGATGACGAGCTTGTTTTACCAACATTTTTGGAAAACAGTGAATCCTGACGTCATTAAGTCAGTACGAAATTTCTTTAACTCAGGTGATCTCGATGTGCGTATGAACCAAAAGAATATTTTCCTGATCCCAAAGGTAGACCGCCCTTCATCGATGACAGAATTTTGACCGATCAGTCTTTTTAATGTGGGTTACAAGATTCTCATTAAGATATTAACAAGCAGACTAAGATTTGTGCTCCCAAAATTGATCTCGGAGACGCCATCAGCCTTTGTGGCTCGACGTTGGATTACAGATAATATCTTAGTGGGGCAAGAGATGTTCCATGCGCTGCGCACTAATCCGAGCTGCAACTCAAAATATATGGCGATCAAGACTAATATGAGCAAATTCTATGACCGAGTTTAATGAAACTTTTTGGAAGACCTTTTAGATAAAATGGGTTTCGATGCGAGATTTGTACAGTTGATTATGCGATGTGTTACAACAGTCTCGTACAAGGTCCTATTGAATGGAGAAGCTAAAGGACGTATTACACCCACTCGGGGTTTACGGCAAGGAGATACTCTCTCCCCTTTCCTCTTTATTATCTGTACTGAGGTTTTTATCTCGCATATACGAGATGCTGAACTCTCAGACATAATTTCTGGGATGAAAATCGCAAGACCGTGCCCAGCGATCTCTCATCTTCTCTTCGCAGATGATAGTCTCTTCTTTTGCAAAGCAGAGCGGTCTCAGTGTGAAGCATTGATGAGTATCATCGTTGTTTACGGGTTCGCCTTAGGAAATCAATTGAATAAGTCAAAATCTTCAGTTCGGTTCGGTTCTAAGGTCGTACCGTCGCAAAAAACAATCTTGAAAGATCACTCGATATTCATAAAGAAGGAGGCATGGGGATGTATTTAGGTATGCCGGAACAGATCTGTGGTTCCAAAAAACAAGTGTTTGAATATGTACAAGATCGTCTAAATAAAAGACCGAGCACTTGGACAGTAAAGCTCCTTTCTAATGGTGGAAGAGAAGTCCAAATCAAGGCAGTAGCACAAGCTATTCTGACGTATGTCATGTATGGCTTCCTCTTACCAAAGGAGGTCACGAAGAAGCTTACAAGTGCAGTTTCCCACTTCTGGTGGAGTAAGAAGAACAACATGAGAGGTATCCATTGGTCGACGTGGGATAAGTTTTGCGTTCCTCTAGACGAAGGTGGCCTGGGTTTCCAGGATTTAGGAGGCATGAACCTAGCACTCCTTGCGAAGCAGCTTTGGCATCTTCTAAACTACCCCCATTCCCTCCTGGCTCGGGTGTTAAAAGGACGGTATTATAAGTATTCCAACCTGATGTTGGTCGAAAGCTCGAGCAATCCATCCTATAGCTGGCGCAACATCATGGCTTCCAAGACATTTGGAAAGCGGGGAATGAAAAAGTCTTCAATGGTATTGAAGTCTCACCGGAATACACATGGAACCTTGCGCCTTATGAGGAAAACTCTTGGAGTTTAGATCAGATTTTACCAGAGGAAGAGGCTGACCCAGATGAGCAGGCTGATCGGAGACAAACAACGCCAAGTGTGACTCCACCGGTTGACCCTTCGTGGCTCGTTCAAGTGGATGCGTCTTGGTTTAATGAGACTGCGAGAGCAGGCTTTGGTTTTATGCTCTCAAGGAACAACTGCATCGAGTTGGTTGGACTAGGGGGAAAAGTAGGGATACACTCTCCGATACAAGCTGAGCTTGAGGCAATAATTTGGACAATGCAGGAGTTATCTCGACGAGAGCATCTATGGGGACCGATTGTGAGCAATTGGTAAATATCATAGAGAAGGAGGATGATTGGCCAGCTTTGGAAGCAGAATTGGACGACTTCAAGCTTCTTCGAGCTAGTTTTCATGCTTTTAATCTTGTTTTTATTTCTAGAACTTTGAATATCCGTGCTGATGCTCTCGCTAAGAGGGTACGATCACGCGATCAAGAGCAAGTTGTTGTAACGCGAGTGGCAATCTTGGATAGTCCAAGATATAAGCTCTCGGACTCTATTTTAGATGAAGTTTTTATGATGCCAAAAAAAGTACAGAATACATTATACATAATGTCACTTGTCAATATGGTAGCTATGTTCTAATTTCTAAATGTGTTTATATATGTGGTAGAAAGTGCGAATCGTCTTCTCCAAATGGCATAAAAGAAATACCAACATGCCAAGTCAATGTCGTGTAAATAAAATGTCCACTTTCTCTCATCTGAAACTATAATATTTTGTTTGTTAACCAATATAATTGCAATCTAGAAGTTAAAGAATATTTCAAGTGAGGAAAAGTTCATGATGACTTTGATGAACATATATAAACTAACCAAACTAGCTAATCCCTATAAGCGAATCACTCATGTTCATAAAATGTCTCGTGTTTTTCTTGTTTATTAACTCAAACGTAAGACTCAAGGATTAAAGAAATAACTCTTCTTTATTTGCTTAAGAAAACTAACTCAAAACTTAAGCCTCACTTGAATCTCTCAACTCATAAGTTGTATCACAAGGCGATACATCCTTATATATTAATGATCAAAAACCCTAATCTTAATTAAGGAAATATTACGTTTTAGATAACTCCTAAAAACTAGTAATATGTATATTTAGATTCTCCTAAATATACTCTTGATCTTTATCTCTTTAAGTTGACTTCACGTTTACTCCAACAATCTCTCTCCTAAACTTGAAGTCACTTTCACCCAAATCCTTTACACCAATAAGGTTCCTCATCTCCTTGAACTTTATTCTCCCAAGTGCCTTTGTGAGTATGTCAGCCTTTTGTTCGCTTCCCGGGACATGCTCAACTTCAATCAAACCATTTTCAACACATTCTCTAATGAAGTGGTACCTCGTGTGAATGTGTTTGCTTCGTCCATGAAACACTGGATTCTTAGTAAGAGCAATTGTCGATTGGTTGTCTATTCGAATAACAACCTTCCCACACGGAGACCCAGTGATTTCTTTAAACAAATCTTGAAGCCAAATTGCTTGTCTAGCTGCTTCAGTACCGGCCATAAACTCAGCCTCGCATGAAGATAATGCCACTGTATCTTGTTTTTGAGAGCACCAAGATATGGGACTTTCTCCAAGGTAGAATATATGACCTGTCGTACTCTTACCATCATCAGGATCTACGTTGTGACTACTATCGCTAAAGCCAATGAATTTAGTTACCTTTGTAGTTGGTCGTCCAAACTGTAGTCCAAGCGTGATGGTTCCTCTCAAGTATCTCAAACATTGTTTCATTGCTTTTCCATGAGATTCTTTCGGACTTTGCATATATCGACTCAACACACCTACAAAAAACGACAAATCTGGTCTCGTATGCAGCAGATAACGTAAACATCCAATGTTCCTACGATAGCTTGTAGCGTCAACGTCCTTTTCTTCCGGCGACTTGGACAGTCTCAAACCCGCATCCATTGGTATGTGAACCGGATTACACTTACTCATTCCAGCCTCCTCTAATATTCTCAAAGCATATCGACTTTGGTTCAAGGTTATCCCTTCCTCGTTTTGTCTTACTTCAATCCCGAGATAATACGTCAATCTCCCAAGATCACTCATCTCGAATTTTGACGCCATCTCCTTTTTAAACTCATTAATAACCTTCACACTTGTTCCTGAAACGAACAAGTCGTCGACATATACAGCAACAAGAAGTGTATCATGGTTTAACCTCTTTTGATAAACAGACGGTTCTTTGGAGCACCTTTTGAATTGTAGTTCCTTGAGAATCGCGTTCAACTTGTCATTCCACGCCCTTGGAGCTTGTCTCAAACCGTACAACGCTTTGTTGAGTTTATAGACTTTATTTTCGCACCCTTTTACAATGAAACCCTCAGGTTGTGTGACATAGACTGTCTCTTTCAGCTCTCCATGAAGAAAGGCCGTCTTTACGTCAAGGTGATGTATTTCCCATCCACTAGAAGCAGAGAGATTAATGAGAAGTCGAATTGTCTCTATGCGCGCTACCGGGGCAAAAACTTCGTCGAAGTCTATTCCTTGCCTTTGCACATAACCTTTGGCAACGAGTCGAGCTTTGTACTTGTTAATTCTACCATCAGAGTTCTTCTTCAGCTTGAATACCCATTTTAGTCCAATTGCTTTTTCTCCTTGTGGAAGATCGACGAGATTCCACGTAAGATTCTTATTGATAGAGTGAATTTTATCTTCACATGCTAAAGTCCAATATCTCGATTCCTTTGCTTCTCCAAAGTCTCTAGGTTCATCGTTTAAACACATCAATAGTCGCTCCCCTTCTTCTTCCGCAAGATAAGTGACATAATCGTCTAAGTATCTTGGTTTACGGGTTTCTCTGCTCGATCTTCGTAATGGTGGTGCACCATTTTCATCATCATCTGATTCGCTCCCTCCGTTATCAGAAACATCCTCAGCTTCTTCGTTGTTCTCGACTTGGACAGAGATGGGTTCTAGTTCTGTTCCTCTGTTATTGTGAGCAGAACCATCAAGCAGCTGAGAAGGTGGAATTAGAGTTATAGGATATATTCCACGGTTCCCATATTCTCCAAACTCAATTGTAAGCTCTTCAACTCTATTTTCTCCATGATTCTGCTTATCCCAATTCCACTCTCTTGTTTCATCGAAGACAACATCGCGACTCACTACAGTTTTCTGGGTTAGTGGGTCAAATAATCTGTAGGCTTTTGAACCGGGTTCTGTACCCAAGTGTACCAGCCTGCGTGACCTATCATCGAGTTTCTTCAGATGTGGTGCTTCAACTTTGGCATAAGCGATACATCCAAAAACTCGGAGATGTGCAACGTTGGGTTTTCTCAAGTGATAGGCTTCATATGGAGTTCTGTCCTTTACAGCTCTTGTAGAAATTCGATTAAGGAGGTACGTAGAGTGTCGTATTGCTTCTCCCCACAGATAGTTTGGCAAAGACATATGTTTCAGAATGCTTCTACTCATTTCCAACAAGGTTCTATTCCTTCTTTCGACAACTCCGTTCTGTTGTGGGGTATATGGAACCGTGAGATGTCGTTTGATTCCTGAAACATCACAAAAAGAATTGAATTCCTGCGAGACAAATTCTCCTCCTCTATCAGTTCGAAATGTCTGAATTTTCTTCCCTGATTCTTGTTCCACCAAGGTCTTAAACCTTTTAAACTTCTCAAACGCATCTCCCTTATCTTTCAACAATATGGTCCACATATATCTTGAATAGTCGTCTATGAGCACGAATACATACTTATTTCCGGCTGATGTGCTTGGAGTTATGGGTCCACACAAATCTACATGAACAAGTTCGAGTGATTTTGAAGCACGATACAAGGTAGCTTGGGGAAACACTCTTCTTGTCTGTTTTCCAAACAAACATGACTCACAAATCTTCGACTCCAACTTGATATGAGGTACTCCATCGACAAGCTCTCTTTGCTGCATAGACTTAATTGTCTCGAAGTTTATGTGTCCTAGACGTGCATGCCACATGCTTGAACTGCTCAACTTCATTAGATTCAGACGTTCTGCATTTTTAACTCCCATACGAACCTTATACAATCGATTCTTGGATCTCGTTGTTTTGACAAGCAACTTTACGTCACGATCATGCATAATCAGAAGTTCTCCCTTAATTCTCACATCACATCCTGCTTCAGTGGCTTGTCCAAGACTGATGATATTGCTTTTTAGATCAGGGATAAAGTACACATCCGACATTTTCCTTGCTTCACCATTCCTATCAATGAGTTCGATGGAACCCTTTCCTTTGATGTCGATTCTAGAGTCATCACCAAACCTTACTTTACCAGTAACTGATTCATCAATGCATGAAAAATATCTCCTATCCCCACTCATGTGATTACTCGCTCCATTGTCAAGGTACCAGAGATCATCATCACATGAACCGGTTTCGTAGACTTCTGGTATAATCTTTTCCTCGTTCAGAAACACCACTTCGTGTAGCATGAGTTCATCTACTTCTTCTGTTTCTTCCTTATTATTCTCTTGTGTCTCTTGCAGTTTGAGTAAACGATCTGGGCAATCCGAGGCGTAATGACCTAGCTTGTCACACCGGTAACAGGTTATTCGAGATGCGTCTCTTGCTCCGTAACGCCCTCTCCCTCTGCCTCTACTGTTGTTAGAACGTCCACCACGTCCTCTGTTTTTGTAATCTCCATTATAGTTACGGGGTGATTGTGATGGTTGGGAGTCCATATTTTCATACATGAGCTTGCCCTGATCTTCTTGATCCTCTTCTACCTCAGTAACACGCTCCTCATAAACTTTCAACCTTCCTATAATATCTTCAAAACTTACTTTATTCAGATCCAGGACTTTCTCAAGGGAGGCCACTATGTGTATGTACTTCTTCCTCGGAAGACTCTTGAGAAATTTCTTCACCATCACGGGCTCCTTGATTTCTTCTCCTAACGCAGCAGACTTGGATGATATTTCAAACAATTTTCCAGCAAAATCATCGATCTTATCTGTGTCTTTCATCTTAAGTGCATCAAACTCAGCCATCAGTGTTTGTAGTCTTGCTTCCTTAACTCTTTCAGCTCCTACATGCCTCGTTTTAATGGTTTCCCATACATCTTTTTCTGCATCTAATTCACCAACCTGCAAGGTAAGAGTTTCGGGAATCGACTGGAAAATTAGGGCAATGGCTAGGTCGTTTTTCTCGTCGTTGTTATCTCCTGGATCAATTACCCCCCATGCTTTGTTAACCTTGAGAAGAATCTTCATTCTTATTGCCCACACCGTGTAATTGTAAGCGTTCAACATTGGACACTTAATAGAAGAAGATCCTCCTCCTTCTTTTAGCTTCCCTATCGCTCCTCCGTCCTTCATCGATGACGAAGATGTTTTTTCGTCTTCTCCTCCTCCGGTCATAGTTTCTGTTTGTATAGATCACAAACTTGAATTAGCTCTGATACCAATTCTTGTTTATTAACTCAAACGTAAGACTCAAGGATTAAAAAAATAACTCTTCTTTATTTGCTTAAGAAAACTAACTCAAAACTTAAGCCTCACTTGAATCTCTCAACTCATAAGTTGTATCACAAGGCGATACATCCTTATATATTAATGATCAAAAACCGTAATCTTAATTAAGGAAATATTACGTTTTAGATAACTCCTAAAAACTAGTAATATGTATATTTAGATTCTCCTAAATATACTCTTGATCTTTATCTCTTTAAGTTGACTTCACGTTTACTCCAACAGTTTTGCACAAGTTTAATCTTCTTGACCTCTTGATTTCTCGAAAATTTCCCACTCATGATCATCCTCTATACTCCACCACAGAGCACGGCCAGTGCGCTGGATGTTTTGAAGAAAAAGAGCTGTCTGCCGAGTTTTACGAGTGTCCTAGATGCGATATCTTATTCCACAAGGAATGTATCGGATCTGCAACGAAGATCAGCCACCCTTTTCATCCCCAACACTCTCTCTGGTTTCTCAATCGTGAAAATCTACCGGATACTCCAATAAAAAATGTTCCTTGTGCGGAAAAGAGCTTATGTTGTTAGTCTATTGTTGTCTCATATGTGACTTCAAGTTGGATATGTCTTGTGTTCATTTCACAAATGAGGATCATCTTATGTTCAATAAAGAGGGAAAGGTTGATGGTATGAACAGAAAATATGATGCTCGCAGCTTCATACAGATTCTACAATATTATAGGTTCGTCTTTGGTTATAGATCAGTTTTTTTTTCTTTTTGAAATTGGATGCTTATATTTTCTTAATTTAAAAAGAGGTTTAACACTTATCATTATAGAATGTTTAGCAAGCCAGTAGAACCTGATCAACTTTTCGAGTGCCTTCCAAGCAATCTTCGACCATCATCAAATGGTAATGGTGCTGGAAATAAGAGTCATGATCCACATTACAAGAGCTTAGAAAAAGTTATTTTTACGGCTCCAACGATCATTCCACCGATGGTTTTACCTCTGCTTCACAAATTAACCCAACAGATGGTTAATGTTGGTCATCAGCAACAACTTCTTAAGACTTACAGGTTCAATTTCTGCTTAATTACGACCTTCACTTCTCTTCTGTTTTCCCCGATACATTACTATGAAGCTCGAAAGACTTATCCTTTCATTAGATATGATAAACAATGTTCTTCCTTTTCTGGTAAACAACATGCATTATGTGGCCCACAGAAATTAAAAATAAAAGAGAGAACTAGGTCGAATGCATGTGACCTATTAGGAAAACCCTAGATTCCTTATCATTTTCCTATATAAAGGTGTGACCACCAAAAAAGAGGAAATCTCCAGCGAAGCTCTGCGAAATTCCCGAGCCTTCAGCCATCATCTTGCAGTCTTCAGTCGATTTATATAAGAGGATTTCAATTGAGTTGGAGACACAAGGAATAAGCCTCCAAGAGAATCTTTTCAGATTTTCGTCATCATTTTGGACGTCATATTGAAATGCGAATTTCCGAAGAATTGTAAGGAGCCACGGAACATATTATATGTTGTTGGAAACATCTCGGTCTTTTCTTTCCAAAAAATTAAGACTTGTTCAAATCTGTCTTACAGTTTGAAAGTTAAGGCTGTTTACCAAAACATATTTGTGTATTGCAAATATGTAACTAGTCTAACGGGGTCAGTGTTTTGGTTGGAAAAACGAGGTCGTAATAGAGACACGTTTTGGGAAAATGGCAATAACTTTCAAACGGTAAGTCGCCAATCTTACTTTGGAAAGAGGAGGTCAAGATCTCCTTATGATTATCCGGGAAATCATGTTTCAATATGACGACCATAATGATGACTGAAATTCGAAAAGATTTCCTGGAGGCTTTTTTGGTGTCTCCAACACAATGAAGCTCCTTTTCTATGGATGGACCGACTAACAGCTCGAAAATTTGGCAGAACTTCCTTTGAGATTTTTTTTCTTCCCTTTTTCTTGGGTGCGGCCACAGATTTTCCTAATGAGCCAACGACATTTGGCCCAATTCTCTCTTTTATTTTAATTTCTTTATGCCAGGTTTGGGGCTGCTACCGTTCTGAATATGGATGATGATTAAGTAACCCACAAACCATTAGGTTCCATGTCTTGGTCATTTAAATTGTTTGTATAGTGACATAAAATATTGGTATAGCGATTGATGTATTAAACTTTGTAATATATAAGGGATACTCGTGCGTCAGTACTAGAGCAGAGCTTTCAGAAATTAGGTGTGGAGAGGATTAGCAAAGATGATGTTCATAGAATGAAGTGGGAGGTTTTAGAGGCCAAGGCTGAGAACTGGATCCATTACATGCGAATATCGGTACGAGAACTATATTCCAAAAGCATAATATGTATAATACCTTATTGTGTTCCTTCTTGATGATTTTCTTGCTTTGGGAAAGGTGAAGCTGTTATTTTCTGCGGAAAAGAAAATCTGCGACCAAATTCTTGATGGTAATGAGTATATGAAGGACCAATCATTTGCTGAAGTCACTGCAAATAGTTTTGGTATGCTACTTAGTTTCGGACATGCTATTGCTAAAAGCAAGAGATCACCAGAAAAACTGTTTCCTTTGTTAGATATGTATAACGTAATGAGAGAGCTTCAAACAGAGGTAACGTTGACAGTCTTTGAGTAAATGTGAAACAAATGTTATATATGGGTTTTAGCACCCTATCCATTTATAAGGCCCAATAATTATTCTCTGAACAGAGGTCGGTCCAACAGAAGCAAAACGGCCCAACAAGCAATGAAGGCCCGAACATATACGCTCAGACCGAGCCCACTACCATCGGCTCGGCTCGGCTCGATCCAAGCCGAACGACAGCAAGTCAGCTCGGCTACGCTAACAGCCAAAGGAACGTATGGCTCAGCCCATCTCGTCATCAAGTACGGCCCAATCCGCACGAGCTCGACAAGCAGTCAACGGCCTGTAAAAAGTACGACCATATTTTACTATAAACAGGAGTCGTCACTGTACATAAATGTAACTTTTTGGGATTTGTGCACTTCTCACTACTTTCTCTCTCTAAAGTAAACATTCCCGAATTGTAAAAACCGAGCTCGTCTTTCGACAAGCTCGGGCTCTCACTTGAGTATAATACACTCGTTACCGAGCATACCTCTCTCTTCACTACTCAAACACCGAACATTCCTCTCTTAACTCATCACCAAGCCTAGTCAGTTTCTCTCTTTGAAAAACTTTGACCTTCGGACCCGAGCACATCAACTCTCCCGAGCAAGACGCACTCTCAAACCTTTGTGACAAGCTCGGTTATCACAATTGGCGCCGTCTGTGGGGAATTAAAAGTTTTTCTTCACTAACGGACAGGTTCAACGATGGCAGGAGCACCGCCGAACAAGGATTACGTCTACGTCGAAGACATAACGAGCTCATAAACAGCTCCGAGAACAAGGGGGCAACCCCAGCACATTTCTCAGGTTGCAGATCCAATCATTCAGCCGGCCGGCGCCGAGCAGCAACCTCAAAATATCGAACAAACTCAACAAGTCGCAAGAGCTCAGACAAACGAGCAGGACATGTCCGCCTTACTCAAAACTCTCCAGACTCAAGTAACCGAACTCTCCCAGGGGAGCAACGCACGCTTCGATCAACTTGCCACGGCACACGCGGTATGCCAGGGGCATATCAACGATTTACGGATGGCAAGCCAACAAGGATCCGTTCCCCGAACTCATCTCCACCGAGCGTTATTCGAAGAAACGCCGCCTCCAAATCCAAGAAACCGAATGATATTACAGCAGACCGAGGACGAACAACCTCCCAATACGGATATCCCGGGAAGCTCAGCGCTCGGCGCACACAGAGACAGCGAAATTGAGGATTTGAAGCTGATGTTGAAAAATATGACATCCAAAGTCCACCAAGCGATCAGCTCGGCACCTGAGATCGACCGCGTACTGGAGGAAACGCAGAACACACCTTTCACTCGTCGCCTCATGGATATCCAGGTCGAGCATCTTGTCTCTGCGGTCAAAATCAAGATGATGACCTACGATGGCAAATCTGACCCAAGGCAGTTTCTGACGGCATTTCGTATCGCGATGTGACGAACAAATTTCAGCATTGGAGAACGCGATGTAGGCTTCTGCCAACTGTTCGTCGAGCATCTAACCGGCTCGGCCTTGGACTGGTTTTCTCGTTTAGAACCGAACTCGATCGATGGATACAACGACTTGACGCACGCTTTTCTCAAACATTACTCAATGTATATTCAGGAGGAAGTATCGAATGCCGACCTGTGGGCCATCTCCCAAGGGCCAAAGGAAAGCCTCCGATCTTACATCACCCGCTTCAAAAGTATTCTGGCTAAAATCACGATCACTGATAGCGAAAGTCTGCCCGCTCTACGAAACGGCCTCTGGTATGAATCCAACTTCCGAGAGGAACTAAAGAAAAACAGACCAAGCTCACTGGAAGACGCTCTTCACCGGGCATCGATCTTTATCGACCTCGAGGAAGAAAAGGAAACCCTAGCCAAGAAGTTTGGACCCAAGAGTTCGATTTCAAAGGAGAAGGTCGAGAGGAGCGCCGAGCAATACGAACCACGGCAACATTACGATCAGGATTACAAGAAAGCCAAGGAGGAAGAAACCACGAGAGAGGGGAAATCGTCGTATTACGTCAGCGATCAATTACAGGACCACCAGCAGGACGAGGAACGCCCCCACCAGGGTCATCGACAAAATCATCCTGACCGTCCCCAAAATTATCAGCAGGATCGACCCTCCCAAGGCTACCAAGGTCAAAATCAAGGCAAGTCATGGAACAAATTCGTCCGAGGAGCCGACAAAAGCAAGCTATTTTGTGAGTATCATCAGCGAGCAGGTCACAGCACCGAGGAATGCAGAAATCTCCAAGCCCTCCTCTACGCCGACTACCAAAAAGACGGGAAGAAACTAGTACTAGATCGCAACAAGCCTCATCCGAAGTAAATCAACCAGGTAACACAACCAAAAAACGAAGCCGAGCGCTTCAGGATCGTCCAAGAGGAATGAAAGAAATAGGTTGCTTTCGCCGAGTAAATCGAGCAAATCAACGCAAATACGGCAGCGGCGGATAAACGAGCTTGTGACGAAGAAGACGAAGAAGGAGCACATCCACCAAGAAGGCGCATAAACATGATTATGGGAGGACTACCTATGGTCAACTCGCGCTGGCCGTCGTCGTCTCAGCTCGGAAGCTCCGCCCTTATTTTCAGTCAAACTCGGTGGTCGTGCTCACGAACCAACCAATCAGAACAATATTGCATAGCCCGAGCCAATCAGGAAGAATCGCTAAATGGGCAGTCGAGCTAAGCGAATATGACATCGAGTACAAGCCCAGGACCAGCGCCAAGTCCCAGGTCCTCGCAGACTTCATCATCGAACTACCACCCGAGCTCACCATAGCCGAAGGACAAGGCTCAAACGAGAAATGGATTCTATTCGTAGATGGTTCATCATCAAGAAATGGTTCAGGAGTAGGAGTCAAACTGACATCCCCGACCGGCGAGTTGATCGAACAATCCTTCCGTCTAGGATTTCCAGCCTCTAACAACGAAGCCGAATACGAAGCACTGCTCGCAGGACTGCGACTGGCCGAAGTAGTGGGGCAAAGCAAGTAGACGCGTTCGCCGACTCACAACTCGTTGTAAACCAATTCAACGGAGAATACGAAGCAAAAAACGAGCGCATGGATGCATACCTAAAGCTCGTCCAGGAAATTGTCGCACGAATCGGGTCGGTCACGCTAACAAAGATCCATAGAAGCGACAACTCCTCCGCAGACGCATTGGCCGCTCTAGCTTCGACTTCAGACCCCGACCTTCGTCGAATTATTCCAATCGAATGCATAGCCCGACCAAGCATCACCCCAGACGAAGACGTGCTGCTTATTACCGAGGAAGATGAGGGACTGGACGACGCTTACAAAAGCAACGAGGAAATTGTCAAGGACGACAATCCCAAACATGCCGACATCGTCGACTGGAGAGACCAAATCAGAAACTACATACTGCACGGGAAGGTCCCCGAGGATCGCTGGGCTGCTCGCCGTCTGAAAGCCCGCTGCGTGCAATACGTCATAATGAATGACGAGCTATTTCGATGGAGCACAACCAAGGCCCTCTTACGATGCATAAACTGGCAGGAGATCCAATGGGTCACCGAGCAAACTCACGAAGGAGCAGGCGGAAATCACACAAGCGGCCGAGCGTTAGCCGCAAAGATAAAGCGACACGGTCATTTCTGGCCAACCATGATCGCCGACTGAGAAAGTTACGTGCCCGATGCGAGAAATGCCATAGACACGCACCAAGCATACACCAGCCAGCCGAGCTCCTGACTACTGCGGCCACACCCTACCCATTCATGCGGTGGGCGATGGACATCGTCAGACCTCTACCGGCCTCACACCAAAAGAAGTTCATCCTGATAATGACCGATTACTTTACCAAGTGGGTCGAAGCCGAATCCTACTCGGAGATCAAAAACCTCGATGTTCAAAAGTTCGTATGAAAATACATAATCTGTCGCCACGGTATCCCATGCGAAATCGTAACTGACAACGGATCCCAATTCATTTCCAATCTGTTTGAAGGATTCTGCGCGAGATGGAAAATTTGCCTGAGCAAATCTACCCCGAGATACCCACAAGGAAACGGGCAGGCCGAGGCGACCAACAAAACGATCATCGATGGGCTAAAGAAACGAACGGAAAGTAAAAAAGGCCTCTGGGCCAACGAGCTCGATGGCGTCCTCTGGTCTCACCGGACCACCCCGAGGACATCAACCGACCAGACACCTTTCTCACTCTCTCACGGAATGGAGGCAATGTCCCCAGCCGAGATGTGTGTCCCGGCAATACGTCTGAGCGTCGCGCCCAAGCACGAAGAGCTTAACAACAACATGATCATCGATTGCCTTGATCAAGCAGAAGAACTACGAGACCGAGCACTCCTACGTCTCCAAAACTATCAACAGCAGATCACCCGACACTACAACAAGAAGGTTAAGGGTCGACGTTTCACAGAAGGCGACCTCGTCCTCAGGAAAGTGTTCGAAAATACACGGGAATACCGAGCAGGGAAACTCGGCGCAAACTGGGAAGACCCGTACATCGTCTCGAAGATAGTAAAACCCAGCGTCTACGAGCTCGTGACGATGAAAGGAGAAGCCATTCCACGCTCATGGAACGCAAACAAGCTCAAGAGATACTACTACTAAGCCGAGCATCGCGCTCAAAAAAAAAACGAGCATCTTTCGCTCCAAACCGAGCTCGCTATACACGAGTTCGAGTAATATGTAAAGTGAACTACGATCGGCTTGATCCCCTTTCGGGGTACGTAGGCAACCTCTCACGAGGCTCAGCTATATCAATAATAAAACTTTATTAAGTTATACTTGTTTCAGAAACCTGAACAATTCGACATTCTGGCCAAATGCTCGATACATCACAAGCCGGGCCCAGTTCCCGCACAAGGCTGATCGACAGAAAATAAGCCGAACATAGTTTTCGCATAATGTCCCGATCATACCTTAGGGATAAGCCGAGCATTCCACTCGCACTCAAATCCCACAACCAAGCCGGGCCCAGTTCCCGCACAAGGACGACTGACAGAAAAAATAAGCCGAACATAATTCCGCATAACTGTCCTGGTCGATCCTACAGGGTAAGCCGAGCATTCCACTCGCTCCTAATTACTTAGTTGACTCAACTGAAGAATTGCCCAAAGTACGCAGAATGGAAATATTAAGTACGCGGAAAGGCTCGAGTATGCTCCAAACAAAAAATCCAAACACTAAAACGTTTCAAGTACAAATCCGATTACATTAGAGTACTACAAACAAAACAGCGCAAAATTACAAGGAGTGAATCTAAAAAGCCTCAGGAGCCCGATCTTCAGCCGTATTCTCAAGGCCAGCAGGATCCTCATCTTCGCTACCAATCAGCCCAGCTGCCCGAAGATTGTCTACCACCGAGGAAGTCACGAGCGCATGGTTTGAGCCATGTTGATCCTGAACAGGCACCGAAGAGTCCCCATCGGTCTGACCTGGACTACTGGGCGGAGTCATAACAAAGTCCTCGTCGACCATATCGGTGAACTGAAACTCGCCGAGCTCATGTTTGAAACGAGCAAAGTCAGAATCAGCTTTGGTGATCTTCTCGGGAGGAACATCAAGCCCTTCCTCGACAAGCGCCTTCAGTATAGACGCAACTGCAGCAGCCTGATTCATCAGTATCTGCTTTCTCCTCCCAAGCTCCTTCTCCTCGTTAGCTCTCTTGATCTTAGACAACCGAGCTTGAGCCTTGTCAGACACACGCTCCCTCTCCTTTTGGACCTCGCGCATGCGGGACGCCCTGAGATGAGCACATTCTGAGCTGAGCTTACCCTCCAAGTCAGAAACCCGAACAATCAATTCATCAGCTTTAGCCCAAGTATTCGAGCAATCGGTCAAGCACTGCCTGTTCTCGGCGTCAAGGCGAGCATTCTCTGAAGAGAGTTCAACAACCTTCTTCTCCAGAGCAATCACTTTCTCTTCCTCGGCCCTCAGGGATGAACGAAGCGCCTCCGCAGTAGCCGCTGCTTTGCGATATCCTTCGAGCTCGGCGATGGCCCTCCCGGCTTTGCCAAGATCCCTCTTCAATCCGCTAATCACTCTTTCAAGATCGACCTACCTCTGATCATACTCGTTAAACAGCAGGTTGTAGTTGGCAAGGCCCTGAAACAAGAAACAAATCAAAACAAAGGAAAGACGAACAAAACCGAAGCTAGACGAGCAAGCCTTACTGGAGCTATATCCTTGGCCGCCGCTTTCTTTTGATCGGGGAAATGCGTATGGTCGACTGAAGGAAGTTGCCGCGGCGGACTATCTCTTAGCATCCGGAACAAATCCGCGCAAGCCGCTCCATCACGGACTATCGGCCTCAAGCCCTCATACCGCACGAAAAAACCATAATCCGTATACGCTCCCTCACCTGGCTCACCTAGGAAAGTAAGCCCGGCAATCTCATCTATGTTCGGCATGACCCGATCGCCTTGAGAATCAGTATTCTCATTTTCTTCCCGACCATAAGTTTCTTCCCGATCAGCGACCTGGTCTGCCTCCAGAAGAGCCGTCTTGTCAGCAGTTGGGCGCTCAGGGGTCCCATCCCGAACACCTTCGGTCCCAAGAAGAATCGCCAGATCCATCCCGCCATCAGGACGCTCGGAGTTTTCAGTCATCCGACCATCGACAGAAGCGGTCTTTTTCTTTTTCCTCCTCTCCAAAGGAGGCACTTCCGCGGTTTCTTCGGCCTCCCGGCCATCCTCAGGAACGAGAGGAATCCCCGGCTCGGTGGATGCCGCATTCTCGGTCCGCGACCTTTTCTTCCTTTTCTTCTTCTTCCGAGCTTCAACCGCCTCTATCGCAACGCACACCTGACGAAAAAAATCTCGATGATACTCGTTCACAAAAAACATCCCAGGAGGAACCTCCCCGACCCATGGAGAAAATGGTCGGTTAGGATCCAAGTCAGCAGGATTTACCTGCGGTTCGGAGGGATTCCCCTGCCCCGCGACAGGACCCTCTTGCCGACCAGCAAGGTTCTCCTCGACGTAGTTCACAACCTCGAGATCCATATGACCCATTTCTTCAATTGGTTTTCCCCCTCTTGAATAACGAACAAACGGACGATTGTTGTACTCGGTTAACGATTCGATTGAACGAAGACGACAACCTGCAGAAATCAATATTGAAGAAACCCGAGTAAAGAAAAAAGGAGGAGAAAGAAGAGAAGGGTATACCTTCGTCCAGACACTCTACAGCTCGTCTAACTTGATTAGCGTGAACGTCCGGCCACTTCTGAATTCCCCGAGCAACAAGCTTTCTGAGATTCGTTAGAAAGTTATCCGGCAGAGGAAGAGCAAAAGGATGACGATCTGCAAGGATAGAACGAGCATGAGTTAGTCTATTTAGAGAAACGAGCAAAGCAAAGAACGTTTACCATGCATATGATTCCACTGAGTCATGTATGGCCTCTCTGGGTCAGGGACCGAAGCCGAGTTAACCGGAGCATAAAAATAGTGGTCTTGCCAGTCGTCTATCATCATACTGTTCGTCGAGATCGACGAAATCTCCTCGAAAAACCGAAGAGTCATATCGACACCACATTCGGAGGCAAGGATTGTGGAGCCGACCAGGTTCTGAACCGCCGTCGGAGTCAACAGAGACAGAGCAATCCGTCTTTCCTCACAATAGGCAATGAGCAGCTTGGGTTAAGGGAACCTAAGATGAATAAGCCTAAACCAAAAGTCATACATGCATATCCATCCCTCCGGACAATCCCAGGGTCTCTCATTCAGCTCGGGTTTGCGAAGTTCGAGCCGACCAGCGCTCCCAGGAACACAGTTGTCCTTGATCCACTCCAAATCATCGTCTGAACACTTCGTTGGCAGAACAGGACGCAAGGGACGCGCCTTCTTTCCCAAACCATCCGCGTGACCTTGTTTTGAGTTTCCCCGAGCCTTCTTAGACCTACTCGGCTCCAGCACCATCATGTCGCACCGCGCCTGATCCACTATAGCCACGGCCTCCGCCTTCACTGGAAGAGAACCCAAATTCTGAACCAGCGGGGGGAGGCTAGGCCGAACACCGTCGTCCTCCGAGTCTATCAAGTACGGCCCTCGAAAGCTCTGCACACAGCCCAAAGCCGAAGGAGCTCGACCCCGACTATTGTCAGGGTGATGATTGACAATCTCTGTCCGCGCCGAGCCAGACGAAGAACTCTGCACAACGGATGAACTAGATTGAACAGAGTTTCCCTCGGACAACCTCACCGAGTGAAGATCCCGACCCGAAGACGATGACGAGTTGGATTCGATCCTCATAACTTACAATACAACAACAAAACTAGAGAGAGAAAGTAAATTCTAGAGAGAAGGGAGAGCGAAATACCTGCAGAAGGAGAGAAATGAAATCGGAGAAGAGCGGAGCGCGATATATATAAGCTAAGCGAAAGGATTTCAAGGCAAGCGCAATGATGACCCCTACGCAACCCTTCAGCTTCCAGCAGTTATAGGTATCATCATTACAACGGTGCGACTCTTCAGTATCCAGCTGCTTCCCAAGAAACCTTTTGAGCTCCCCGAGAAAGAAACGACAAAGCAAGTGGATCAAACTGGCCGACCAGACCTACACCGAATAAATATCGGCCCAACTAAAACACATTGTCAAAATCCGTCGACTTCAAATACTACGAAGATCGACGAACCGGGGGGGGGGGGGGGGGGCTTTCTGTTATATATGGGTTTAGCACCCCATCCATTTAAAAGGCCCAATACTTATTCTCTGAACAGAGGTCGGTCCAACAGAAGCAAAACGGCCCAACAAGCAATGAAGGCCTGAACATATACGCTCAGACCGAGCCCACTACCATCGGCTCGGCTCGGCTCGATCCAAGCCGAACGACAGCAAGTCAGCTCGGTTACGCTAACAGCCAAAGGAACGTACGGCTCAGCCCATCTCGTCATCAAATACGGCTCAATCCGCACGAGCTCGACAAGCAGTCAACGGCCTGTAAAAAGTACGACCATATTTTACTATAAATAGGAGTCTTCACTGTACATAAATGTAAGTTTTTGGGATTTGTGCACTTCTCACTACTTTCTCTCTCTAAAGTAAACATTTCCGAATTGTAAAAACCGAGCTCGTCTTTCGAGAAGCTCGGGCTCTCACTTGAGTATAATACACTCGTTACCGAGCATACCTCTCTCTTCACTACTCAAACACCGAACATTCCTCTCTTAACTCATCACCGAGCCTAGTCAGTTTCTCTCTTTGAAAAACTTTGACCTTCGGACCCGAGCACATCAACTCTCCCGAGCAAGACGCACTCTCAAACCTTTGTGACAAGCTCGGTTATCACAACAAATACAAACGCAGACAATTGTGTTCATTTGTGTTTGTGTTTGTCATGCTAACGCCATTTCCTATAATTTGCGAGCATATATAGTTTGAGTTGATCTTTGGAAGCGAACCTTGTACCGAGATGAAAGCATCTGCGATGTTTCTGACAAAACGATTAGATCAGACAGCGCAAAAAACATTTGTTGATTTCGAAGAAGCGGTTGCAACGGACGCGAGTAAAACTGCGGTTATAGATGGATCGTACCATCCGCTGACTAGCTATGTTGTACTTAAATAACCAATTTCCGGAACTTGACACAGTTATCAATCGACGTTGAGACTAGTTTATCAAGAGCTTGACAAAAAAGATCTTGATTTTGAGTTGAGATTCATGACAACGAGGATCCTGCAGGCGTTACAGAACAATTTGGATGGAAAATCCAAACAGTACAATGATGCAGCATTAGCTCAACTATTCTTAATGAACAATGTTTATTACATAGTGAGATCTGTCAGAAGGTCTGGGAACTTTTTCTTATTTTTTTTAATCAAAACCAAAGTCTTAACATGTTACCTCGAGGAGACTAACATTAGCAAATTTAACTTATTGGTTCACAGGTCCAAAGAACAGAATATTTTGAGTGATGATTGGGTTCAAACACATCGAAGAATCGTACAGCGACACGCAAATCAGTACAAGAGAGTTTCCTGGACAAAGGTTTCGTCAATTTACTTGCTAAGAATGCATCCCCATATATAGTATTTTACTGATTAACATTTCTTTCTGCAGATTTTGCTATGTCTCCAAGTTCGGTCGAGTGAGAACGGTTTGATAGAGAATTCAAGAGCATTATATAAAGACAAATTCAAGACTTTCAATTCTCAGTTTGAAGAGCTTCACCAAAGACAATGCCAATGGATAGTTCCGGACAGAGAGTTGCGTGAGTCTCTCAGGCTTGCTGTTTCTGAAGTCCTCCTACCTGCCTTCAGATCGTTTCTCAAACGTTTCGGGTACATATACAGTTTAGAAAAGAAATTTTTTTATAGAAGGCTAAAATTAGGTTGTTTGGCGTGTCTAGCAAGAAGTAATCAAATGCTTTTGCGTTGTTTCTGTTATGTCACAGGCCGTGATGGAGAGTAGTAAGAATTCACACAAGTATATAAGGTTCACTCCTGAAGATGTTGAGCAAATGTTTAACGAATTCTTCGAAGGCAAGACTTGGACTGAGTCCAAGAGGTAAAATTGTATTCATGTTTGTTTGATTGTTTCCACTATGTTTTCTTGTGGCTTTGCAACATTATTATTTGTGAATTCTTCTGACATCCTTTTGTTTTTATTGGAGTGTATATATGTTTTTTTAATTAATATATATATATATATATATAATTATTAAATCGAACCCTAACCAGGCATCGGTGAACTACACGAGACCGGTTTAAACCGGAGACTAAAAGGGTGGTTCTACACATGAAAAAGCTTCCGAACCCAAACGCTACCAAAAACCTAGATCTACGGTGGGAAACGGATCGGTGGTGAGCCGCGACCGCCTAAACACTCAACACGAGACACATAGATTCCATATTGCCACCGACTCCAGGACCAACGTCGCGACCCTGTACCAATCCGGCGGCCATTACACCGACCAGAAACAACAAGCCGACTCATAAACCTAGAGCAACCGGCAAACAAAAGGACTAAAAAAAACCCGAGCCTCAATTAAAAATCGAGATCTATCAAATCCGGTCGGATTAGCCACCGCCGCTGCCAAAGGAGACATCACAGCGAGGACCCACCAAACCGCGTGGAGAGAGGCACAACTCGGAGCTCTTCTCTGATAGTCTCAAGATCCACACCAAGCCCATCCGCCGTTCTCAAGCAGAAGGAGATCTGACATAGCTCTCGAGCCACCAAATCCAAGCCAGCCAAGCTTCTACAGCATCGCACCCGCCGGTTCTTCAACCCATAGAGATTAAACCGCAAATCTTCTAGATAACCGCTCGTTCTCCACCGTCACTAAAGCACAAAGCAAGAAAGTAAAGAGGAGGCCCTTTCACGGCACCGGCGACATACCGGACGCCGGAAAAGAGCATCAAATCGAAACGTGAAGACGGCGACTTTAACGAGGAAGATGAGAGAAAATCGCGCACGCGTAACACCAAGCGCTGCGATTTTAAAACAGGAAGTTACTGTATATATATGTTCTTTTTTAATTGAGTAGTTTTGTAACATCATGTTTTGGTCCGATTTCCCTCAGAGAAATCTAGCTCGCTAAAACCAAGATTATGCGCCTACTAGGCCGATCTCGTGGATACGCAACATAACATGCTATTTATATCCGGCCCAAGAACCAGGTCCAGGGTTGAAGCCCGACTCTTTGTTAGCCTTCGGTTCGGAAAAAGGCACAAGCGACGTGATCCGTGAAGCTAACAACCAGGAGAAGATCGAGTCCATGAAGATCCTGAAGATCGTGGAAGTCATTGGAGCTAGCCCGAGAATGGAGAAAAGCAGTTAGAACAAGATAGGAAATAAAGGAGATGGCTCTACCTTCACTTGGGATCATCTGACCTTGAACTTCATACATTGCATTTCACGACTTGTAATCGCTCTCTGAGCTTGTCTTCTGTAATACTTTATTCATCAATAAAATCCAAATTCGTCGAGTTAAGCTTTGTTCATTCAGTGGTTCATCTTAGAATCTAGCCCACCTTTCAAAAATCTTCGTACTAAACACTCTTAACCTCAAGTGTGTGTTTTTAGCATCCACATTTTGGCGCCGTCTGTGGGGAGATTCATAGATATCTTTTACACCCCAACCCGCTCCAAATCTTACTAGTGCGAATATGGATCCTAGCGCAACAGCATCGGTCGGATCACCGAGATCAAAAGATCCCGAACAATCGAACATGAACGTTCAAACCGATATTACCGGATCATAGCTGTCTCTGTCTCAAGAAAAATCCGGAGCAGTGGAATGTGTCCCTGCTTCTCAGCCAACAGAGGCTACACTTACAAGCGCAGCCTCACAGACCACTGAGAGGAAAAACTCTCGAACTTGGATTCGGTCTGAGGATCGCTCCCAAGGGGATACTAAGGTACCTCGGATTAATCCACCCTGACCGAGTTCGCCATGCTTAACGCGATCCGTCACAGACGGCATTGCAGAACTCTGAAAAATGCTGGTAGTCCTGATTGACAGGTCGCAAGACCAAGAAGTCACTTAGCGAACCGTGCTAGCTCTTCCGAGGAATGTAGGTCCAAGGACCGTCTACTAGCGGCCAAATACGGCAGCAACGAAGCAGAAGAACCGGAATCGGAAGAGAAAGAAAAAGAAAAAGAAAAGGGGAGTAAAGGAAAGAGTAAAACGAAAAACAAAAGAAACTCACAAACTAAACGCGAAAGAAATCCGGAGAAGGAGTTTGCCTCTCCTCCTCCTTCTCTTGTAAAGCGCATCAAGATGATTTTTGATTTAGCACACTGTGGAGGATCGACAAAGTCGGTCATAATGCCACCTCCAACTCTCAAGAAGCCAACCAAACCGTGCTTACCAAAGCTCGGGCTGTGTAGCTCTGGTCTCCCCAAAGACGATAAACTTCATATCGGGAGGCTCGAAACTATGTCCAGATTGAGTAAACTCGATTAAAGCCCAACAGATGCGGGTTGAGACTGATGCCAGAAAAATGGTTCCATCGAGGGACCTGACACTCACATAACTTTCTCTGAAAGCGAAACCTTCAAGATCGACAAACCGCACGATGATGCCCTAGTGATCCTACTCGATGTAGCCGGATTTGAGCTATCGAGAGTCATGATCGATAGATGAAGATCTGTAGATCTCCTTTTCTACGACGCTTACAAGAAAATGGATTTGAAAGATTATATGCTTACCGGTGGACCAACTCCGTTAACCGGGTTCCATGGTGAAACCACCTATTCAATGGGAAATATAAGGTCTCCTTCACCGCCAAGGGCAACAGGAGATCCATGATTTTGTCATAGTCAACAAACCGGCCCCATATAATGCCATATTTGGCAGACCATGGATCTACACCATAAAAGCAGTGTCGTTCACTTACCACCAATGCGCAAGGACCTGGTCGTTTGGGTTTTCGTCGATGACACTCGACCCAAAATATGCGTAAACATCGGATCAGAGCTTCTAAGTTCTACGAGGAATGAGCCCATTGACTTCCTCAAATAAAACGTGATGAAATTTGCATGGTCCACAAAATACATGAGGAGGATCGACATAGACGTCACTTCACACGAACTGAATGTATACCTTACATTCAAACCCATAAAACAAAAACGCTGTAAGATCAACCTAGATCGATCTAAAGTGGTTAATGACGAGGTCGATAGACTACTAAAGGTCGGGTCAATCAGGGAGGTGAAATACCCCAATTGGTTAGCCAACGTCGTCGTCAAAAGAAGAAATGGGAAGTGGAGAGTCTGCATAGATTTCACAGACTTGAACAAAGCATGTCCAAAAGACAACTTCCCACTCCCACATATAGATCGCTTGGTAGAAGCTACTGCTGGACATGAACTATTATCCTTCATGGATGCGTTCTCTGGATATAACCAAATCCTTATGAATCCAGGGAACCAAGAAAAAACATCGTTTATAACCGATCGCGGAACCTACTGTTATAAGGTGATGCCTTTCGATCTAAAAAACTTTGGAGATACGTACCCGATATTGGTGAATAAAATGTTTGCCGATCAACTTGGAAAGTGGATGGAAGTTTACATCGATGACATGCTGGTCAAGTTCAACAAGGAGAGCGACCACGTAGCACGACTCCGAGAATGCTTCGCAATCCTGAACAAATACATGATGAAGCTAATCCATCCAAGTACTCTTTCGAGGTACAATCGGGAGAATTCCTTGGTTATCTGGTAATGAAACGAGGAATCGAAGCGAACCCAAAGCAAATCGAGACCTTCCTTGAAGTTCCTTCTCTGAGAAACACGAAAGAAATGCAGAGACAGACAAGACGTATAGCAGCCCTGAACTGTTTCATCTCCCGGTAATGTCTGTCATTTTACATTCTCCTCAAAGGAAACAGGAAGGTCCAATGGGTCGAGGATTGCAAGACAGCTTTACAAGAATCAAAAAGTATTTCAGCTAACCCCCTATACTAGCAAAACCTGTAGAGGGTGAACCCTTATACCTATACATCGCAACTTCACCAGCCGCCGTGAGCGCAATCTTAGTTCGCAAAGAACAAAACAAACAGAAGCCCATATACTACGTGATCAAAACGCTCATAGATGCGAAGACGAGATATCCAGCAATGGAGAAACTCGTGCTCGCCATGGTAATGGAAGCAAGGAAGCTACGACCATACTTCCAGTCGCATGCTATAGTACTGATGACATCGCAGCTGCTGCGAACTATACTGCATAGCCCGAGTCAGTCTAGGCGACTGGCGAAATGGGAAATTGAGCTAAGCGAGTATGATATCGAATATCATACCATGACAAGCGCGAAGGCCCAGGTTCTAGCAGACTTTATCATCAAAATCCCACCTACAGATCCGGACCAAGCAAATCAAAACGATTATTGGACCCTCCACGTTGACGGGCTTCATCCAAACACAGTTCCGTAGTGCGAATCAAGCTCGTGACTCCGACATGAGAAGTAATCGAACAGTCTTTCAGGCATGGCTTCAACACGTCAAATAACAAGGCCGAGTACGAGGCTCTAAAAGCCGGCCTCATGCTTGCGATCAGAATAGGAGCTCGAGAAGTTCATGCATTCAGCGACTCGCAGCTAGTACTCGCAGCTAAAGACGAGCGCATGGAAGCTTATGTAAAAGTAGCTCGCGAGCTAGCATATCAGTTAAAGTATTTCAAGCTCGCCAAAATACCTCAAGGAGAAAACTCCTAAGCCGATGCTCTAGCAGCACTAGATTCAATGTCTGATCCCCTGATAAAGAGGATTATACCCGTGGAAGGGATAAACAAACCCAGCATCGACGTAGCATTAAAGTCACATACTACAGAAAAAGATGTGTCAGCTCTGACAGAAAAAATCAAAAGTTTTCCTCAAGCTTTCATGCTCTGAAGCTTTCCCAGAAATGGCAATGGTATGCTTTGCAGTTTACGATGTCGGCCTTCCCAATAACCGGCCCATACCAGAGGCCCCGGTGGAGGAAGAGTCCGAGCCCGAAGATCCGGACGCAGAATTCCTCAATAAACCGGACTTGAGGGAACCAATCCTGGATTACATACGACTCGGCCTAGTTCCCAACGACAAATGGGAAGCTAGAAAGCGAAAAGCATGAAGCGCCATGTACTTCATGCTTGAGCATCAGTTGTTTAAATGCAACATGAGAGAGACTTTCCTACTGTGCATTCACGTGCAAGAGGCCCTAGCAGTAATGAGAGATACTCACGAAGGCACTTGCGGTAACTACTATGGAGGCCGAGCTCTAGCCATCCGCACAAAAATGGAAGGATTTTCTGGCCAACCATGATCGCAGAATGTGAAAACTACACCAAACAGTTCGATAAATTCAAAAGGCACGCCCCGATCATCCATCAGCGTGCAGAAAAATTGTCCTCGATCTCGACACCTTACCTTTCATGAGTCGGTCGATTGACATAGTGGGACCTCTAGTCTCATCGGGACCGAGAAAACTAAAACATCTCTTGGACTTGACTATTTACTTCACTAAGTGGATAGAAGCTAAAGCTTACCAGCAAACTACAGAGATCCAAGTACAAAACTTCATCTGGGAGCATATCGTTTGCTAACACGGACTCCCTTACGAGATAAGAACCGATAACGGTTCGCTGTTTATCGCTCGGCTTTCAGAAATTTCTGCAAAACTTGGAATATACGCTTAAAGACGACCCCAAGGTACCCTCGGCGAAACGGTCAAGCCGAAGCTGCGAACAAGACACTTTTAAACAATCTCAAAAAAAGACTCGACTCTAAAAATTCTAGGTGGTATGAGGAACTACAAGGAGTCCTATGGGCATTCCGCACCACACCTCATAGCGCGACTGGCGAAACTCCATTCTCGTTAGCTTACGGGATGGAAGCAATGGTTCCTGCTGAGGTATTAGTTCCGACAATCCGAAGGGCTTTAACTCCAAGGCATGAGGAGTTGGATGAGTAGAAGCTCAGAGATCGTCTAGACATGATCGAGGAACGGCGTGACCGAGCATTAATACGAACGCATAACTACCAGCAAGCAACCTCCTGCTATTACAAATTCAGAGTTCAATTGCGGAAGTTCAGTGTGGGGGATCTAGTGCTACACAAGGTCTATGAAAACACTAAAGAGAGAGGCACCAGAAAACTCGGAACCAACTGGAAAGTCCCCTACCGAGTCACCATGTTAGTCTGCGATGGCGTCTACAAACTCAGGAAATTCAAAAACGGATTACCGATGAGAAGGTCTTGGAACGCCACGAACCTCAAGCTATATCACCTCTGAGTACTGACAATAATCGAACTACGCAATCGATCTCAGAACTAAACCCAAAAACGACTTTACATAAGTTAAACATGTCCCCGAGAACAAAACAACCTAAAAGGTACTAAATCGTTGCAACGAACTCTAAGGTAAAGAACGTCTGGCCAGACTAAACAAACAAACAAGACAGATTGTTTTGTTCTACGATCTGAAGGTTTATTGTGAAAACTCGTCAACACATTAACGAACCTCAAACATTTTGCTAAAATAAATCCAAACTTAATAAGTCTTAAAAACCTTGTGCATAAAATGTCTCACCCGAGCCAAAACAAGTTGTGGATAAAAGCCTTCCTAGGCAACAACAAGCAATACATAAAAAGTTCAACAGTAGCCCAAAAGGGGGCTTTAGGAGATTAAAAAGGATTATTTTTTAAAAGCAGCCATCAGCCCTGCTCCTCACCATCGACTTCCTCCACAACAGCCTCCTTGGTTCCTTCAACGTCTGTAGCCTCCTTGGTACAAGCCTTCGATGCTTTGTCCGCCCTGGTGCTCGTACCGCCCCTAGTTCAACCATCATCTCGGCGTTCGAGCTGAACTCATTAAAACCCAAAGACCGAGATACAAGCTTCACCGAGTCCTCTGAGATCTGTGGGATAGCCCTCAATGCAGCACTCAGAGAGAAGTCATAAACTTGAGCTTCCTAGAAATCCTTGAAAAAGATGTCACTTTGCTCGTTCAATTTGGGAAGCTCGACCTCGAGAGTGGTAACCCCACTCTGCAGGAGCCCAATCAACTCGATGTTAGCTTCAACCTCTTGGAGCTTTATCTCATAGTTGACCTCCTTGTTCTTCCTCTCAAACTTCTCTTTGTGAGCCTCGAACATGTCATAGTACTGATCATCCCTTCTCTCATCCCATCATGCTTGGCGCGGCGAGTAGCATCCTATAACTTTGACGTGAGCTCCTTGTTGTGCTCAGCCAAGAGAGCTGGCCTCTCAAGCGCGACCAGGCATTCGGACTTCGCGACGGCAAGGCGGGCCTCACGAAGCTGCAGCTCCTCTTAGCATGACTTGAGGCTAACCGTCAAAAACGCACCACACTCTGATCTTCCTCCAGTTCATCCTTGAGGGGGACACTCCGAAGATTTTGCTCGTAAAAGGCGACCAGCTGGTTGTCTACTTCCAAGGACAGCGAAAGTAAACTAACATCATGAAAAGGTTCGAAGTCGAAAACAGAACTATAGAAGTTACCTTTCCACGGGCAACCATTGACTTGACATAAGCCTCACGCCCTATCATCTTCTTCACTGAAGGAAGCGCACAACGAGAAGGCTTGCAATATCGCAACAGATGGGAAATTCCTTCCGGATCATCTGTTATAAGGTAGTCTTTGGTGTGATCAAACTTCCAGTGGAAAGCCTTGGTCCCAGGAGTATTTGACGAACAAGATCGCGCATACGCATCCTTCATCTCCGAAGCCTTCTCATGACAGGCCTTCTTGCTCGCACGCTGCACAGAGGAATCACTACCAGAGCTCTTGGAACCTAAGTAAATCACTTGGTCGGGAGCTGCCACCACCGGCTCTTTCTCAGGCTTTGCACTTTGATGTGGAGCTGGAGGCGGAAGTTTGGAGATCCCCAATTTGATGGCGCTATTTAGAGCATGGCTCAGCTGGCCGGAGCGGATGGCTGGATAGCTGGTAGATGCTGCTTTCTTAGTGGTCTTCTTTGAGTCACGAAAAGTGGGACATCTCCTCATATCTCTCTTTCTGATTAAAGCAACGTTGGACGAGCCTTTTTATGAAGTAGTCTGTTCACGATCACCTGAGAAACCAAAGGCAGTATCGTAAACACGTGAAAGTAGCAAACATAATCCAGGACCATAGAATGAAAGCTTACCGATTCAAGGTACAATGGGACGAATCCTAAATGGGCCGTGAAGACCGGAAGCTTAAGCGCCTGGTTGATTATGTATGCAGTAAACGTCGACCAAAGGACTCATCTGGACCCGAGAACAATTGAAAGGTTCATAAGCCTGGCGCTTATAGAAATTCTCTTTGGAATATCTGCAAAAGGAAAAAGAAATCGATCATTAGTAGAACTGAAATTGACAAGCAAAGAGTAGATCCTAACTAAAGCTACTCCTAACAAATATACTCAGCCCACGAAGTCACGATCTTTGAAGGATCGTAGTCCCTGTCCGAATAGCGATCGATTTTAAACAGAAGGGTCGCTCCCTCCAGCGATCATCTCTGTTCGGAACCACCACCAGAACCTTCAAGCCTTTGGGGGGGAAAGGTAAAAGGTTCCGGATCCGGAGTTATGTTTGATCGAGCATAAATCGTAGAGACCAGCCAGGTCGAAGCAGAGTTCCTCTTCTCGAGCCCTAACCAGTGGACCGATCAAATGCCAAACGAATTTCAGACACATCAGATTGCGCTTCTCGAAATAGGTTTTGTAAGCCCAACAATAGCCCGGCCTAACCGACTCCGGCGTCTCGTCTGACCGGAGGAGTTTCAGCTTCCTTTTCTCCGGCAATCCATACGACGAGTACATGCTTTTAATGTCCTCAACCTTCGTAATCGGATCAGGGTGGTCAAACCCGGCTTCCTCTGCAACCTCTTTCTCTTTCTTCACCACCGCACTAGTCGATTTCGACATCGACTCGAGTTTTCAGAAAGCAAATGAACAGTTTCGCAGAAAATAGACAGAGAAATTACAGACAAAAAATGAAAGGAGTGCAGAAAAATGAAAGAGAAAGAGAAAGAAATTGATTTAAAGAGAGAGAGAAGGAGAGACTACATGTGCAGTCGGCGAGTATCGTAGAGTGGAGACGTGGGAAGTTGGATTATAAAGCAGTTATTACTGCTAAGCCTCGAGATCTAGGAAGAGTTTTCATATCCCACAATCTGAGCCGTTAATTTCGAAAAAACGCAATTATGATGCGCTGCCCATCTCAAAATATGAAATCCCTAGGCAAGATCTCAACCGTCCGACTTGGCGGGATCCTACCAATTCGATGTACATAAGGGAAAACGAAAAGCCGCGGATCTCGAAACCTATTAACTAGAAGATTCGGTCTTATCGGCTAAGCGATGTGGACTCTACAAGCCCACTTTGCCCTTCAGAGGCTGAGGGGCAAATGTTTGGGCCCGATTTCCCTCATAGAAATCTAGCTCGCTAAGACCAAGATTACAGGCTAATTTCGTGGATACGCAACATAACACGCTATATATAACCGGCCCAAGAAGCAGGTCAAAGGTTGAAGCCCAACCCATTTTTATCCTTCGGTTCGGATAAGGCACAAGCGATGTGATCCGTGAAGCTAACAACTAGGAGAATATCGAGTTCATGAAGATCCCGAAGATCGTGGAAGTCGTTGGAGCTCTCCCAGAGAATGGAGAAAAGCAGTTAGAACAAGAGAAGCTATAAACGAGATGGCTCCACCTTCACCTGCGATCATCCGACCTTGAACTTCATACATCGCATTTCACAACTTGTAATCGCTCTCTGAGCTTAAGTCTTCTGTAATACTTTATTTATCAATATAATCCAAATTCGTCGAGTTAAGCCTTATTCATTCTGTGGTTATTTTAGAATTTAGCTCACCTTTCACAAATCTTCGTACTAAATACTCTAAAGTGTGGGTTTTAGCATCCACACATCTTCTGACATATCGCCATTTGTCATAAATGTTGCAATGGAAAAGCAATATATTTTATTTTTAGTCGAAAGTATGCAGCTATTACACGAGAAACTACATGGTTTTAAGCTTCTCCCAAGCCAAAGTATAAAACCCATGTCAATAAAATGTAAATAAATAAATAAAAGATGGTCACGACGAAGAAGAATGAATGAAACCAAGAAAGTTACATGGAGAAGTTGTTTAATTTGAATGATGATGATGGATCATTTATGGATTATATGATAAGAAATGAGGCATATATGAATCTAGAGAGCTCGACTTTTGATGATGTCGAAACTCATCTCGCTCGGGTCCGTGGCTTGTAACTCCACCTGAATCCCATCCAATTCTCTCTTGAACCTGTCCTTTGAGCTCGCATACACCATCTTCATCCTCACCCTCGAAGAATCCGGTGACCTACCATATACATGTATCATCCATTATCCTTAATCTGTATAAGTTTCATAACATCTAATCTAGCGATTTGTGCTATTGTCGTTGTTGTGTCACCACACATGTTCAAATCCACATAAAAAACAGGTTTTATAACATGAATAGTGTGTGTTTCATGAGAGTTTTGTAATACCATGCTATGAAGAAGATCTTGCTCTTCTGGCAATTCTCAGCAGTGGTGAAGTCGAAGTCATAGACAGCGTAGCGGCATTCGTTGGCCGGAAGGGAATTGGAGAAATCGTCGTAGTTTTCCTCGGGACTTCCAAGCTTTTCAACCACCACTTGTTGTCCGTCTATCCTGAATATTATGAACCTATAGTTTCTCTTCGCTTTTAGCTCCAAGAACTTCAGCTTACATTCGTCTTCCACCGCCATTCCGGACGCCGCGTTAGCCTTTTTAGTTCATATAAATATAGGTTTAAAGAAAAAATCATTACATATAGACAGCCAATGAACAAGTCGTAATTCAAGATTGCCATTGTTTCAAACGCCAACTTCTATAATACGTGCATAACAAGAAACAATGTTCAAACATCTATAACACAACTTTACTAGAAAGAGAAAGGAGAAACAAGAGAATGAGAGAACAAACCATTGCGTTTTGGTTGATGGAGGTTAACCTAAGACAAGAAAGGTATTAGAGAGATGGGACTTGTTGTTGTTGTCCTCTTTTGTGGGAGGAGAGTTGAATGGGCAAATGAAAATTTTGGGGAAAGAAGAGATTCTTAATTTTATTTGAAACGGCCAATCGAGACTAACTCGGACAACCATCAATGTCTTCCCTCTTTTTAACATCAAACCACACCCTGTTTTCAACTCTATCCTTCAAATTCGCCTAACCATCCTTTCTTTCCGGACAAATTTTCTACTCTAATTTTAGCATATTTACATCCTCATCCATCCACCTTGAGGACTATGTCTAGCGTTTTGTTGACAAAAACGATTGGCGGTTTAAACCATTTGGTTCTTTGTCGGGTTGATCGGTTTAGAGATTATCTGAAACAGAATTGGATGTGGTTCCCTTACATAACATCGGTTCTGAATCTTTAAATGGCACTTTATCCTTACATGACTCGAGAGGCAGATAAAGAACACAAAAAATGATATTTCCTTCAAAATTGACGATCCTTTCAGATCCTATGGTATCATCCTAAGAAACTGACAACCTTTGGGATGCTCTTCTGGTCTGAGTCATCAGGTGTAGTGTCATCACAGTTCTGCTCTTCATAGAAATCGTCCCCACTTAACTTAGTGAGTTTGCCTCTTGGTGTAGCATCAAATCCTGTGGTTTCATGCGAGGGGATAATGTTACGTTCTTTATAAGATAATAGGCCATTGCATTTACTGCTGTCTTGAATCACTTGACAGGCGGGTCAAATGAAAGAGAAACTACATTGACTAGGAGTATTAAAAGAAAGTTACTTGAACGCTTTGTTGGGGATGAATCTCTGTTGATTTTATCGGGGCAGTAGTCTTTGAGGAGATGCGCCGCACTCCGCACACTTTACAACACCCACCCTGCAAAAGAAAACCCATCAAATTATATTGTTGAAAACATGTCGAAGCTCATTCTGTATGAGGGGCAAATAGAAAATGATCAAAACAGGTTTGAGTAGTGTACCATTGGGTAGACTCCAGGCTTGTTTTGAGGGCAGTTCTTACTTATGTGCCCATGTTCCTTGCATATGAAATTTTGTCCCTCCTACAACCAAATATAAGTTTAACTTAAGATACAACAAATGAATCTAGTAGAGAGCCACAGATGCAATTGCACAGGCAAGTAACAGATATATAACAGACTTTACCATCTTCCAAAGGATGAGGACAGTGAGAAAGTGAATGGCCAGTATCTCCACAGTTGTAACACAGTTTCTTCTCGAAGCTGCTCTCATCGTTTTTGCCCGGACATTTTAAGACTATGCCCTCGCCTTCTACATTGCAAGCATATCTACGAGGAACAGAACAAACGTTAATACTAATCGCCTTCACGTTAAGTGATCGTCCAAGTATCTGTCAACTGTCATTCAGTTTCTTGGCCCCAGAGCCAAACCATAAAGAAAGTAATTCTAAAACCAAACTGAACTAAAGACCCTAATCATTATCCAATGATTAGAAAATCCAGAGGAGACTAAGCAAACCTTGTTTCTCTCCCACTCAGATTTTTCAGGGCAGAGCTTAGCAATATGGGTTTTGGACTTGCAGATATAACAACCTCCCTCAGGTTTCATCCCAGGAACTCGGAGAGGATGCCTCGAGGATCCTTTTCTCATGGGTTTATCAGTGGAAGACCCAGGTTTCTTTCGCTTGAACAAGCTCTTCTTCTTCTTCTTCTTATCGGGATCCTTTGGCGGTGTTGGTTCTGGTTAGCTTCTTTGTATCGCTTCCGCGCAAGTCTTTGTCTTTGGCTCACCATTCTCGACTCCAATTGATTCCAACTGCGGCTAGTGAAGAGGAATAAAGACAGATGCAGAGGTTTCTAGCGGGAGTTTTTTTTCGATGAGAGATAACTAGGGGAACTTATTTTGTTTGGAACGAGTTTGGTTCTATTCGGGCCAATCATAAATGGGCCCAAATCTTTAGTATTTTTATTATTATTTTAAAGCAATTACTGTTAAACCATGTAATTATGTTTGATCAAACCATATTTATATAATCAACCGGTTTAAATACGAGTAGTTACAGATGCGAGAGTTTACAGAAGAAGATGATTTGCAGTTTTGAATGTTTTTTTAATATTTTATTCATTATTTTTTTTCCTCCTCTAAAGAGGGAACATTTTGGATACAGAGTCTCGAATAAGAATGTTTTGAGAACCTAGAAATAAGTCTATGTCACTAAGAAATAAGCCAACGAAACAAGACTTAGGGTTAGGGACAGAAACAATTGTGAAGCAGGGAAAAACAGGGGTTATTAGTGCCTTTGGAACATATCAAACCAGTGATGAAGGAAGGTTTTACGTTGAGAAGTATCGGCGAGCGAGTCTGATGCGTTGGAGTTCTTGGACTGGCAATCTAAACCAATTAGCTTGGTCCGGAGAAGGAGACCAATTTCCTTAACCACCAGAATGAACTCTGATTTCGGGTCGTTGGAATGTAGCATAACATCACTCTCTTTCCAAATAAAATATGTAGCCGCATGAAGCAATAGACGGGAGATGGTCGTTATCTTTGGGTCAGAAGTTAAAGCATTAACCCAATTAATGGCGCTTTGAAAGGAGGTTGGAGGTGATAGAGCTGGGCTGTCGAAAAGAGCTGTCCAAAGCCTTGCGGAGAACGTACAATCGAAATATAGATGGGCCTTTGTTTCTGGAGCAAAAGAGCAAAGGAGACAGTCCGCCGGTACATCGAGTCTCCAATGACGCAGCTTGTCTCGAGTGGGCAGTCTGTCCCAAAATGTCACCCATAAATGAAAAGTGTACTTCAGAACTCTCCCCTGAAACCAAACCGATCCATACCAAGTAACATCAGTATTTGAAAAATTTGAAGATTTCCAAGTCTTTACTGAAGAGAAATTACCCGGTTGTGCGTTGATGCCGTTCCTCCATAGGTAGTAGTCAAATGATGTTGCGTCAAGTGGTGGAGGGGAAGCCGGGATGCATTGCTTTATAAGACAAATTAACAGGTGCCTCCTATGTGGAAGTCTCCAAGAGTTGATATCACACACTTTGGAAACATAAGCAACAAACGAATTCCGGATACTCTTGGACATTGGTCCCCCACCACATCAATGATAGGTCCCAAACCGGTCCAGTCGTCTAACCAAAACAGGGCTTGTTCTCCCGATACAATAGAACATGAAACAAATGGTTTCACCATCGGCCTCAACTTCATTAGTTGCTTCCAAATCCAGCTACCTTGCGACGAGAAATCTGTAATCCAGAACGGCCTGTTTCTGATCAAATGAGCCTTAATCTAAGCAACCCACATGGAGCATTCAGAGGAGAAAAGAAGCCAAATCAATTTCAGACCAAAAATTTGATTTGTTCCCACCAGTCTTTGAAACCCAAGACCACCCGCTTTTTTGGCGTACAAACTAATTCCCAAGCGATTTTTTTCTCCACGAGCAGAGGTAGATGATCCATTCCAAAGAAAAAGAATTACAAATTCTTTCGAGTCTATCCAAGCAATCTTTCAGCAAGGGAAGTAATGAAGACCAAAAGTTTATAATCATATATAAAACAGTTTGGATAAGTTGCAAACGCCCAACGAATGAAAGATGTCTAACCGTCCATGAATAGATGCGATTAAGAACCCGATCAATAAGGGGCTGGTATTCTTGGGCGGTAACTTATGAGGAGAGAGCGGAGACCAAAATAATGCACATGTAAGGATCCGGGAGAAAGACCATGAGCTGACGCCAAAAGATTGGTCATGTCCCGGTTATTGCCATTAAGGTACATACATGATATTCTGTGACTAAGAGCCAGCCCAGAAATCGATTTGGACTCCTCCAAAAGGCTTAGAATACCACACAGCAAAGAGTCACTCCCGTCGAAGAAGACTAGAAGATCATCTGTGAAGCTAAGGTGAGTAATCAATGGACTAAGGCAAAGCGAGTTTGGGTTAAAACTGTTTTCGCGAGCTACTTTATCCAACAACTTCCCGAGAATATCCATACCGATAACAAACAGCGAGGAAGAGATTGAGTCACCTTGCCTAAGACCTTTTTTCTACGGGAATAACCCACATAACTCACCGTTTAGGGTATTTGAGTAGTAGGGAGTAGTTACACATAATCTGATCCAATTAATAAATGACTGAAGCAGATCGAAAGCGTGAAGAATGTTCAATATGAAATCTCAGTGAACATTATTGTACGCTTTTGTAATGTCAATTTGAAGACAACCTTTGGTAATCTCTCCATCTTTATTAAAATATGTGACCAACTTAGAAGCTAGCAAAACATTTTCGCAAAGTAGTCTCCCTTTAACAAATCCAACCTGATTTTGCTGAACCGCATATGATGCGAAAAGGCGAAGACGTTCAGCTATAAGGCGAGAGATCACCTTATACACAATGTTGCACATGGAAATAGGCCGGAAATCCGCAAAACGGGAAGCACCTGTGAACTTGAGGATAAGAGCTATAACCGTGGCATTCACCTATCTTGGAAAGTTACCAGATATAAGGAAATCCAAGACAATATTTATAAGATCTCTGCGGACTAAATCCCAAGAGGTAGTGAAGATTTCCATGGTATACCCATCGGGCCAGTGAGCTTTGTTTTTAGGAAGGTTGAAAACTACTTGTTTCAGTTGGAATATGAACTAGCAATTGGGATAATGAGTGATCACACCTGAACGGATGAATCTCCCTGATGAATTCAACCGATGGAGCCAAGACATTATCACTAAACGTTCTAAGAAGATTTGAATAGTACCCTATCACCATGTGCTTAATATGTGCGGGATTTGAAACTCTATTTCCTCCCTCATCCGTTAAAAAGCAGATGATATTTCTAGATAGGTTTGCAATTCAAGATTTGAAGAAAAAGGTAGTGCATCAGTCGCCAACCTGAAGCCATCTCACACGGGGTTTCTGCAGCAGCTAGAAGGAGCCAGTTGTTCCTAGCTTCCCTTTCATGTTCAAATAATTCTTGAGAAGGAGCTTCTATGACATGTCTCTGAATGATCTCTAATACCGTGAAAACTTCCTTAATCCTCATTTGAATATCACTAAAGGAGGTTTCTATTGATACTTTGACAACACTGTTTCGCTTCTCTCAGCTTTTGACAGAGAATAAACATCTTGTCTGAAAAAGTAGTAAGAAGATTCCAAGCCGATGTCATTAAGATTCCATACTCAGGACGAGTGGTGAAAAAAGAGAAGAAGCTGAACCTGAATTTCCTCCTTTCTGATTCATAAGTCAAAGATACTAAGCATGGAGAGTGATCTGAGGTGCCCGTGTAGCACCCGTATTCCGAAAACCCACCTTAGAAGGATCGGGGGATTGAGATTTGGGACTAGAACGTGTACAATCAGTCGGAAAGACTAAATAAAGTGGTACATGGTCTTAAGGTAGCTAAGTTCAGTGGGAGAGGAGCTTAGTCAAGCTGAACCAAGAGTGTTCAGCTGAAACGAGCTGAACAGTCTAGTTGGTCAGCTAGGTCAGCTGGCAATCAGGTCAACCCATCTCGATGGAGTCATAACCTACTGGTTCAGCTGGTCAGCTAGTGACACTAGCTAGTCCAAAGGGTGGTTGGGCCAAAGGGTCACCATTGGTTGGCACCCTTTCGGCCAACCAAAAGCACCCCTTTGCCAAGGGAAGTTATGGGCGAAATTTAGGCCTATAAATACACCCTAGGAACAAGGGAGATGTGTTCTATGGGTTCGATGAACGGACGAGCTAAGCTGGACGTGGAATTAACTTCATACCAGCTTCACCAGAGGATAAGGTACACGTTCAAGTGCTCTTATATTGTTCTAAGGAATGGTTAGAACTGAATAGATGAATGGAACTATCTTAGTAAGACTTAGATGGTTAGAACGGATTGATAGGAACGGAACCTCGAAAGAGTTTTAAGGAAACCAAATAAAGACTTAGGAGATTCACGGATGGATCGTTCTTTAGAAGAATGATATAAAGGTTAAATAAGGATTTCCGCTGCGTATTAATTAAGTATGGAGGATCTAAGACTAGAAGTCAATAGGAAGATCAGAGGAATGCTTGTGGCTAGAAGTAAAATTTAACTAGGACGGAATTTAGAAAGGTTCAGGCCTAGAAGCGGCCTGGCCACTGGAGCGCATCGACCGCGGCCTAGGAAGGCTGGGTCGGGGTGTTGCAACCCGAGACATCAAAAAGGCATTGGAGTGGGGAAAAGCCTCAAGCCAAATCTCGTTTATTAAAGCTCTATCAACTTTTCTAGATTTTTGATTGGAGGGGGATTTATTCGTCCAAGTAAAAACACTTCCCTTGCTAGCTAGATAAAACAGACCGATATTGTCCAAACAATTCTTGAATTCACTAATCCCCTGAAGCGGACTGTCAACATGATTAAGTGCATATATCTCTGCAACAATAAGAAGCTTATGATAATCTCCCATTAACAGCCAGGGAGCATTACACAGAGGAGACGATCTCCTCAACTGGCCAATATCGTTCCATAATCTTCTCCTCTCTTCCATAGTATTTATGGCATAGATTAGAGCCACTGTGAAATTCTGTCTCGATATCGGATTAAAAATACCATAGACTACCATAAGATCAGATTTGAAATAAGTCACGACATATAAGATTGGATCCCAGACAACGACTATCCTTCCGTTCAAGGCTTCCTGAGAATATTTTTCTTCAAAACTCCATCCAGGTAAAAGACTGAATAATACCCATAATATTCTGCTGCTTCACTCTAGTTTCCGAAAGACCGCCAAACAAAGGACGATGTAAGGTGAGCCACCTTTTAACAAAAAAATGTCATCTACTACCGCATAATCCACGAACATTCCAGCTAAAAAAACTTCATCATTTATGCAAAAGGGGGGGGGGGGGGAGTGAAAAGCACTAAGAATCAGAAACAAGAGACTGACCAGCAATGGTCTTCTCCTTAGCGTGGAATGTTGGTGATGATGGAAGAGATCCTCCAACTACGAGTCTAGGTGGAGCTGGTAAACTGTCTGCCTCAGATAGCTCAAATAAATGCTGTCTAGTTGATTTCCTAACCAATTTTGATGCAAAACCCGGAGGCGCATCTAAGTGCTCAGAAGCCAAAGAAGCCAGTCTTTTCCTTAGGATTTGTTGAGAAGATTTGATAACTCCCTCTTCTTCAGCAAACTGACTATCAATAACTGGACGATTGGGCTAGGAGATTCCTTAGAAGTGGTTTTTGGCGGATTGGATCTCTGAACTACTATCTACTTCTGCTTTGAAGACTTAGAAGAGTCTCCATGTATTGGGGAAGATGGAAGACTGATTGAGTGCCTAGGAGAGCTATTACCAACCAGCAGAGCAGACACAGATTAACCACATACTTCTTTATGACTTGAGAGGTCAACAATAGGAGCTGTCAGAGAGATGATCGAAGCTGGATGAAAGATTACATGAGAATCAATGCGGATCTTCTTACCTGGGCAACCGAGTGAGAGATGTCAAAATTCCGAACAATGATTGCAATGAGGAAGAAGATTGGGATAAGAAGTAGATACAAGCATTGAGAAACCCAAGCTATCCATAACACGGACCTGGTGAGCTCTTTTCTTATGAAGCTCAATAACAACCTCCAATCTGATTATGCCTTTAGTGTAAGGAGATAAGGTAGGAAAATATGAGATAATAGGGATTCCCACTCTTGATGCTATCGTGTTAAATCCTTCCAAGGACCACAATTCCATAGGAGCATTTTTAAATAACACCCACACTGGAGCATGATCAGGCTTCATTGAATTCCAATTCGAAGATGGCTACCAAAGAATCACAGTCAAAGAGCATTATCCTGAGTGCCAGAAACCAATATCTAGAACCCATTGACGAGTATCTGCGCAAGGAATATGAATTAAACATATACCTATAGAATGGGGCTTAACTGAGATTCAACTTCTTTTTTTCCCATATCTGATTTAGATAGGAGAATATCTTAGCCAGATATGGAGGATTTTCTTGAAAGTGGCAAACCAAATGGTCCTTCCACATCTGAGATTGGCCCAGGGAAATTGAATTTAGAGCTCGACCTGTAGGAATTCCATCGGTAGATATAACTGGAGCTGCAATTTTTGAAAAGTTGATTTGTCGAGGATTTGAACAGAGCCAACCAATTTTGTTTTAGTTTAGGACCCAAGGAGGATCCGGTGAAGCTTGTCCAAGGATATCAGAAGAAGCACAAAACGTAGCAGGGACTTCAGGATGGAGAACTCCTGAATCAGCCGAAGAAAGACCAAAAGACCGACGGAAAGAAGGACAAGCATCGACGACAACTACTGGAGACAAGAACAGAAGATCCACGGAACCGGGTCGTCCGGAGGCGGGTCACAGGAGGAAGAAGAAGAAGCCATAGACTCAGAAGACCAGAAAAAGGGAGGAAGGTGTTCTCGGCCGCCGTGAGAGGCAGCGCCGCCGGCGTCGGCGAGCAGAGAGTAGATCTGGAAATCGCCACTACAATCGCCTTTTTTACTTTTTAGAGGCTCTTTTGTTTTTCCTTGAGTTCTCTTCTTCTCAAAATGTTATTAGTTTGTACGAGTTGTTTAATTTTTGAAAACATATTCGTGTGCGAGATATTTTACATTGGCAAACCATTGGATACTATTGCGGGTAAACAAAAAGTTACAAAACAATGATTGAATTAAATATTTATTATGGTACTTAGGCCTGTTAATGTTTGGTTAGATTTATTTGTAGGAAAACTTTTTTATGTGAGAGTTTTACTTTTTTTTATTTTATTATTACCTTTTTTATTATGCGAGTTAAGCTTGCGCAAAATATCCGACTCGAATATTCGAACATGGGCCCAAAAATACCAGAACATGTAACTAAACCAAATAAGCATTTTATCCTATTTGATATAAGAACACGTGTGTGTAGGTATAGGTATGAATAATACCCAAGACCTGAACTGATATTCGAGGACTTGAACCAAATCCACTAATCCACTATTAGCCAGTAGGATTAGTTATTTAGTTTCATCATTCAGGTACATGCGCTTTACAGTTGGAGAACTTGAAGTATGAGATTATTCTTTGGACTTAATAAGGCTTGAGTTACTATATGTTATATATATAATCAGTTGTATGAATATTTAATTTATATGTTCTTACACACATTTTGCGTAAAATAGGAGAGATAACTCATGCATAATGTTAGTGAAGACTATAATAAAACAACATATGAAGATTCTTTGCTTAATTCAATTTATTTAATATTTTTCGGATTTTTGGGGTAAAAATACCTATAAAGAACCTAAAATATCTGGAACCGAACCGAACCGAACCCAAAATATATTCTTTATTTCAGGTATTTTATAGGTATAATAATTTAAAAATCGAACCGACCCAAATCCGAACTAAAACTTGGTCGGAATATGTATGGGTACAAAACTTCTTTACCTAAATATATATATACGAATAGATCCGACCCGAACCTGATCCAAATACCCAAACGTCCAGGCCTAATACGAGCTTAGATTTTCTATATATATATATAAAAGTTAATCATATGTTACCATTCAAAACCGCAAACGCTTGTAGGAATTTTTTTTTTAGTGGTACAAAACGATATAGATCAATACAAAGCGATTTCTATATTTGTTTTTTTGTTAATCCAGGAGTAAATTCCAGACCAAACAGTCCAGACTAATCCTTTGGGTCCAGTTAGGCCGCATGCCAGCTTCACCTGGGAGAGTTTTCCCTGGGCCTTTGACCCAGTGCCCGCGTTAAGTGTTCAGAAGAGGCATATTAGTTTCCGCATGGAAGAGGAATCGAACCCGGATGGTAGTAGCCACCACAGACCCGTCCTTCCACTTGGACTACCTTGTCTGGACGATTTCTATATTTGTTACGAAACACTATCAACATCTACCAACCGTAAATATAATATTTTCGAATGATTTGAATGAACCAATCCATACTTAATACTTAAGTCCACATGAATTTCATCTAAGATATTATATATATTTTTAAATGAAATACATAGCTAAGCTAGAGATCGGTATTTCCGCATACGAGCGGAGTTTTTTTTTTTTTTTAATATATTTTAGTTTATATTTTATTTTTGGGATTTCTGCATATAACCCTTCACTTGGTCAACTTTTTCATATTAACCCTTCACATGTTTTCTATGCCGGTCAACCCTCATACCTTGGGTCAAACCGCAATATAACCCCTCCGTGTAGTGATGACGTGGCTCCGTCAGTATTTTTAACAGAAGCTTATACTGCGTCGTTTTGATACAGACTAAAACAACATGTTTTCTTTAAAAATTACAGTTTTATGTAGTTAAACAGCACGTAGTTGATGCCAAAAAAAAACAGCACGTAGTTTGCTCCAACTCTTCTCCTTCGTCTGATTCAAGAACAAAAACTACCATAAAATGAAATTTCAAAAAGATGATGGAAAGGAAATGACCTGAAAGACAGAGAGAGCGATGAACTGCTCGAGCTTTAGGGTGAGCTGATGCCAGAGCTTCTTCTGGTACAGATCTGCGAGCGAATTGTACCACTCGCCATGCTCTGGGTGCACATTTTTCTGCGATTCAAGGTATTGTAGAGCAGCCATGGCAGATTTTCCTCCTCGGAAGAAGAAGACAAAGCTTCGAATAAATATAAATACTGATGCGAATTGACAATTTAGGGCTTAAAAAACTTTTGTTTACAACCAACTATTACTTATTCATAAAGAATCAAAGAACACAAACACATCTTTGTGCTTGCTCTTTTGAAGTTCCAAAACTAAAGAAGAAATCGAGTTGAATGCTATATTCGTGGATCTTTCTGTGTGCTATTATTACCAAAAAATGAAAGAAATAATTTGGAAGAATCATAGTTGTTTCTTGTCTCCGGACAGCGAATGCAACTGGAATCTCTCAACATTCTTCATTTGGGACACTGAAATTTAATTTCGTATGTCAGAACACAGTTCACAAATTTGAATACTTTTCAGGAAAAAATAACAGACTGTGTCACATTCTCCAAAACCGGACTGCAATATCTTTCACTTATTAAACAGCTTAATCAACGCTTCAGGCGCAGAACAAGAATTTTCTTTTCTTAGACTTACGATGTTACTGCAGGGTCCATAATCAAGGGATGTGAAACAAGAACAGCCTCCAAATCTACCATAAAATCATATACGTAGTTTCCATCATCAAATCCAGAAACAAAAAATGAAATTTAACAATTTAGATTCAAGGTAGATTGAACAAAATTGGAATGGAACTAACGATAGTATTGAAAAATTTACCCTTTGTGGTGGATAATTATTATCTTCGCGAGCTTTATCTCTTCCATCCATCACTCAACTGAAAACGAAACCCATGATGTATAAACAGAGCAGAGAAGAATCTAACAGAGATTCAAATTAGAAAATTTTGTTTTTTCAGGAGGAGAAGATTCTATGATTCTTGTGGGTTGAATCAGACGAAGGAGAAGAGTTGGAGCAAACTACGTGCTGTTTTTTTTTGGCATCAACTACGTGCTGTCTAACTGTAATTTTGGCATCAACTACGTGTTGTTTAACTGTAATTTTTAAAGAAAACATGTTGTTTTAGTCTGTATCAAAACGACACAGTATAAGCTTCTGTTAAAAATACTGACAGAGCCACGTCATCACTACACATAGGGGTTATATTGCGGTTTGACCCAAGGTATGAGTGTTGACCGGCATAGAAAACATGTGAAGGGTTGATATGAAAAAGTTGACCAGGTGAAGGGTTAATATGCAGAAATCCCTTTATTTTTTACTTATTATATTTTATTCATATTATTGTATATTTTTATTAGTATTGTGTATTTTATTAATATAATATTTTTTGTTTTTATTTTTTTTATCGAACAATTCTTAATTATTTTATTTATATATATTTTGGATTTTTTAATATTAATATTATACATATAGGTTTTTAGTGATTCATTTATATTTAAGATAACTCATTATAATAATTTAACTATGTATTGATTTTTAGTTTGGGCGTATTTATAATATGTTTTGGTTGATCCAGTTAGCAGATTTATTATCGTTCATTTGTGGCGTAATTTTTTTTTTTTTTTGTGGCATGAATTGTTTTTATTATTTTTCTGAGTCAACATCTAAACTTTATCTTCTTTTTTTCCTTATAAATATGTTCATTGTGGTTTTTATATTCACCTGTATTTTCTGGTAAAAAATTATTACATTCTAATTTTGTTGCCATTATTGGAATATATAATTATATAAAATGATTTCATATATATTTTATTATTTCTTTCAGAAGCGAATCTGATCATTTTTTAATATAATCTAAAAAATTATGTACTGCTATTATTAGAAACCCACACTTTTTTATCTTTTTCGAATTAAAATATATAATTATTATTATAGTTTTTAGTAATAAAATTAATATGTGCATAAATAATTAACATTTATAACTTTTAGGTTTAGTGGATTTTTTTAAAATAAGTGATATAAATGGAATGCAAAATTAATGTTGTTTTTGATGAATTAACAAATTTATTGAGCTATGATAAAAAAAAAATGTTGGGTTTACATAACTGATTAATCAAAAAGAATGTGAAAGAATGACTCTATGCCTATGGAACAAAACTCCATTTGATGTAACCTCAAACCGTTTTCTCATCTAACCCTCAAACTTGTAAGGAGCCTTGTAGTTGAGAGAGTATCATGTTTTTGACTGCTTTTACTATCATCATAGAAAGTTGCTCCAGTAAAATCCAGCTCCTTTGATGTCTTCTAGAGTTACGTTCCCACCAAATGAATTATATGAGGTTTGATATGCTAGACGAAGAAGGAAATAATCCAATGGAGAACATCTAACTTGCATCAGATGGTTCATAGTGTATTCCGAGTCTGGAGTGATCGCCCCCCCCCCCCCCCCCCCCCCCCCCCATCAATTTACATGCATAAAACAAGTGGTATATTGTTTCATCCTGCTCGCCACAAAATAAACAGCCATGTTGGATGGACTTTAATCTGTCATGGCCTTCTTAAGAAAATTCTGAAAAAATCTCCCAATTTTGATTTACTTTTTAAAGATAAAAATTTGGTGATTTTATTTTTGATTATTTAAAACCCAAACCATTTATATCCAAATCAAGTTGGTTAAGATCCGACCCAAACCCAATAAAAATCATAAATCTAGAACGAATCCTAAATTTCCCTTCTCCTTCCCCGTAACTCAATTCCATGTCCCAATTTCAGTTGCCTAATACGAAGCCCTAGTCCTAAATCTCAATTTTCTCACTCTTGCGAAATCAACTAACCCACTCGCATCATTCAAGAATCTTTATCTCCCTTGAACTTACCCGATTCAATTTACTCAAGGTATTGTATTTCTATGTTCTTCTCCACCATCTTGTATTTATAATTTGTACATCTTCAATTCAAAGAACTGATTTTGCTTACAAATTAGTGTGTATCATTGCTGGAGAATTATAATATATGAGAATCTGTTTGTTTGATTGTGGTTCTGTCTCTATCGGATTCTCTATCCCCAATTTTGGGATTTTCTGAATTTAGGTGTTGTAATTGATAATCGAATCCGAGAATATGGATGAATCCAAATACTAGTTGAGCTTCTTGTCTAACCAATGGTTTTGTAGAATCATGATGATTTGTTTGCTTATAATCTTAGTTCTGTTATTTTCGTGCATAAATATCTGTTGAGACTATAATGAGCGTCTTATTTGATCGATTAAGATATTGACGTTTCTTGTTTTCCCTAGAACATCATGAAACATATGATTTCATTTTGCAAGATGCTTATCCATCGATCAGTCTATCATGGATTGGATTGGGATTTTAGCTTCTTTGGCTCACACTTGTGGCTGATGAAAATTGTGAACAAATATCAGTATCATGTCATGTCTCGTTTTTTGTTGTTTTCTTTTATAAATAATGAAGCTTTATTATATAAATGTTAGAGGATAAGTATATAAATCATGTCCATAGAAAGCTTTAGTGAACATAACAGTCGTATATAATAATTGAGGTGGAAATTATGAAATCATGAAGAACTAAAAAAATTATTGGTAGTGGACAGTGAAACATGTTTCGAAAAGTTTTGGTGGATTTTAGGAGTTTTGATTAGGTCTGTTTTGATTATTTGCAAATGAAGAGAATTTTTGTTGGGTTCTGATATACCATGGATTTTAGGGTTTTTAACCATGGTATATGTCTTATTTATCGAGTCTTTTATTATGTTTTAGAGTCATTGTAGGTGTTTATCATGTCTAAGTACGTTTGGAGCGGAATTAAACATTATGGCGCATTCTGGAGCATTTTGGAGATTTATCCCAAGAGGAAGAGTTCACTGTCCAAAACAGAGATTTGCATCGATCGACACATCTCGTGCATCGATCGACACATCTCGTGCATCGATCGACACACATGCGAAACAGACAATTCTCGGCGGTTAATGAAGAGTTTGGAATTTGCAACAAATCCCAGAAGTTTCTCATAATTACAAAGAATCCCCAGCCGTGATTAGATCATTATATTAGGGTTTTTAGCCACTTGTTTATGCTACACTTTCATACTTTGAGCATAGAGATTTTAGAGCTTTTGGGGATGATCTGAACCTGTACTGCTTTCTGCTTTTGGAGAAGATTTCGATCCCCTTTTATTCTTTACTCTCTATTTATGCAATTTACTTATTCATTGATTTGTGTTTCATTGATCATGTCTGAGTAGATTCATAGTTAGGTTTAGGGATTCTCATAAAGGTTTTCATGACTTGTTAGATTAATTCATCAGTTTAGGATTCATAACTTATTGTTCTTTAACCTGTATTGTGCTTAATAATAGTTTCTAACTTGATCTTAGAATCTAGACTTTAGGTTATTAAATTGACACGAATGTGTAATTTAGAATCTGAACTATTTAGGTTGAGCAATTTAATTATCCGCAAAGAAATTTGGTTTAATTGAATTGTGAACAAATCAAACTTGCACTTAAGGCTAGTTTAATCTGTTAGGAATTGCAAGGAAATTTGGGTTTCTGCTAATTAGACTTAGAGAATTCTCGCAACGAAAGTTGGTTAATTCTATATCTGTGTTTGAGTTCTAGAACCGGACTTAATTTGATCCTGACTGATAGTTAATCTGCTTGTCTGATTTCCTGAGAACTCCCTAGACTTAGCGCTTTTAGTACTTGCTTACAAAACCACTTCTGCTATTGATTTACTTTCTGCTTTGCTATTTAGTTTCTATTAATCTCACCTAGCTTAACTTGACATTCTATAATCTATCGTAAGGTCTAGAGTCTCTGTGGATTTCGATACCATATATACTACTGTCACGTTTGTGCACTTGCAGTGTAGATCTAGGGATTAAAACTCTGATCGTATCAAGTTTTTGGCGCCGTTGCCGGGGACTCTTTTGAGTCTTCGATAGATTTGAATTTAAAGTTTAGACTAGGTTTTTCGTTTTTTTTTGTTTTTGTTACTAATTTTCTCTGTTTTTCTCTGTCTGCGTGTGTTTCATGTCTGATATCGCTTTGCATCGATCGACGCATCTTCTGAATCGATCGACACAAGGCAAATATCGAGTTGAATCGATCGTTGCATACTTTGCATCGATCGTTGCAGTGAGATTACCGACGGTTTATGCATAAGCGTGAGACCCGAAGTGATCCGAACGTGAATCTTGTGAATCTCAGACTTGAGGAGCTTGCTAGACTAGAGAGAACAAACAAAAAAGGTCAACGAGCAAGGATGGTGCAAAATCGCTTGATTATGAGACCTGATGCTCGTGGTGTTCTGAGAGACGACCAGAACAACCGGTACAATGATGCTGGGCATAGGATTGATGCTGAGGGACGTGTGATCCCTGAACCTGGACCTGAACATGAAAGTCAAAGGCAGATGATAAATCCTCATGCTAATGAGAGGACTCTAGCTGACTACAACCGTCCGGACGAATTCCATGCTAACCGGTCAGCAATTGTACCTCCTGGATTTGAGAGGAATGACTTCGAGATCAAGACTGTCTACTACTCTCTTCTGTGGCAGAATCCGTTCCATGGCCTCCCACATGAGTAACCCATGGACCATATTGACGAGTTTGAAGACTTCATCACTGGAATGAAGTACAATGGGGGTAAACTATGACTACTTGTTTCTCAAGCTTTTCCCTTATTCTCTCGCTGGAGATGCTGCAGCTTGGCTGAAACAACTTCCATCTGGGAAGTTTACTACTTGGGATGCTGTGAATAGGGAGTTTTTGAGGCACTTTTATGATGATGCTCGCTCTGATCAGTCGAGACAGGATATTCTCACCTTTACCCAAGGTCCTACAGAGCCTCTTAAGTCTGCCTGGATGTGGTATAAGAAGTACCAACGTGACTGTCCTCACCATGGATTCTCTGAAGTGACGCTGCTGGGCTTATTTTTCAGAGGTATTGATCTCCACTATCAGTCTGCATTGGACAATGCTAGCAATGGAAATTTCAATACAAGGACTCCTGAGCAGGCTAAGACACTGATTGATAACTTGGTGAGCAGTAATAGCACCAACACTGCTGATAGGAGAAGGAAAGAGTCTGGTGGGAAGATAGATAATCTGGAGATTGCTAATATTAGGAACAAGCTGTCCACTGTTCATAGTTTGTTGACTGGAAAGAAAGCTGTCCACTTTGCTCAGGATGTTGAGGTGTTTGGAGCTGAAGAAGATCACCAGGAAGAGGATGTGAACTACATCAGTGGCTTTGAATTCCAAGGAAACATGTTTGAGAATCAGCAAGGTAATAGGTTCTTTAATGGTGGACAGAAGAGTGCTTTCACAAGCAACCAGAACTCTTCTAGATATTGACAGACTGCTGGTTATCAAAAATCTTTTCAGCAAGGTAATCAGAGGACTTATGGATCATCCTTATATCAGACACCTCCTGCTGCTAATGCTTATGAGAGCAAGATGGAAACTATGATGGAGCAGTTGCTAGAGGGTCAGACTAAGACTGCTGTGGACTTCAACAAGAAGCTAGATGCTGTGTATGAAGATCTTAATGGGAAGTTTGAATCCTTGAGTACACATGTGAAGCAGTTGGATACCAAAGTAAACCAAATTTCAAGCTCAGTTAAGGGAAAGAATGTTATGGATACCCACATTAAAGCTTGGTCAGTTCATATTGATGATGGGTCAAACCGAGGAGAGAAATTTGAGTTAAATACAGCTGAACTTGTGGAAGAAGCTGAGAAATCCGAAACTGAAGCAAAACTCTCGGCTGGAATCTGTGAGGAATTAGCTGCATCGATCGATGCACCTATTGCGTCGATCGTTGCATGTCGTGAGACAGATTTACTTGTTTCTTCCGGTACTGCTGAAGAGAAGGCTCACAAGCCTACTACACCTTCTTCTGAGGTGTTTGAGATATCTCAACATGAACTTGATGAAGCCAGACAGCTGAAAGTGATGGATGAGAAGTTGGAAGAAGATCCACAACCTGTTGATCTACCATATCACCCTTGTGTGCAGAGATATTTGGAGAGGATGTTGCCTATGGACGAAGTGTTGAAAGATTGGGTGATAGTGATCCCTAAACAGATCAGTGATGTGCTGCTAACTCAGATTCCCAAGAAGCTATCTGATCCTGGTATATTTGTGCTGAGTTGTTCCATCTTTGAGGATAGCTTCAGGCGCTCCTTGTGTGATTTAGGAGCTGCTGGAAATCTCATGCCATACTCTGTGGCAGAGAAGCTGGGAATAACAGATTTTTCACCCACTAGGACCTCTCTGGTTCTAGCTGATCAGTCAAGAAGGATTCCAGAAGGAGTTTTTGAGGATGTCCCAGTGAGAGTTGGAAACTACTTAGTTCCGACAGATTTTGTGGTGCTTAAGTACGACAGTGATCCGGATGATGCTCTGATACTAGGAAGACCTTTCTTAGCCACAGCTAGTGCGAAGATTGATGTGAGGCGTGGTCTGATTGATCTCCATCTGGGAGATGAGCCTCTACACTTTGAGATGGATATGCTGCGCATGCCAAAGATTGATGGTCAGACCTTTAGCATTGAGGATGGACATGAAGCGCAGGAGAGTGAGACTTTAGTTTCTGATCCTGGAGAAGAGGAGACAGTGGTTTCTGCAGATTCCACTCTAACATCTTCAGAGCTTGCAACAGCTTCTAAGCAGAAAGCTCCTAACATCAGAAACTCCCAAAAGCAAAGGTATGCTTCTTCTAACTTTACTGCTGTGAATGCAGAAGAACATAGCATCCCTTTGTTCCTTGGACGAGCCCACACTGACACAACTTACTCTCCACCTTGGATGAAGAGACTTTCGCAGAGACACTCACAGTCTCTGTCGAAACCTCCAGGAGCCTAATCTTGTTTGTCCGGTCAAGCTAATGACCTTAAACAAGCGCTGAGTGGGAGGCAACCCACTGTTTGGTCTGTACATATTATTTTTGGTGTTTTTCCTAGGATTTTACGTTTTGGTTTTGTTTTTGGTGTGTTCTCACTGCAGAATACGAGTCTGGAGATCTGCTTCGATCGTTGCACTTGTTGCGACGATCGATGCAGGTGATTTGACGAAGGAGAATCGCCTTGTGACGGTCGTTGCGATCCTGTGCAACGGTCGACACAGCTGGTTCAATTTCCAAATTAAAGGTACACGTGCGCTAAACCGGAATCGGATCGGTTCAACGGTAACGATCGTTGCTTTTATGCAACGGTCGTTGCAGTCACAAAACAGGTAAGTGCCTTTAACCTTTCCTCCCGTTTCTTCTTCCCCATTTCGACTGTCCGTACACCCGAATCGCCTCTCACCTAAATCGCTCAATTCTTCATAATTTTTGTTGATTCAAAGCGTTATTCTTCTTGATTTTACACGCTCTATCTGTTTCTATAGCTTATTCGAAGCAATTCCGAGGTAAGGTCTCTCAAAATCATTATTTTCGGATTCGATTTTAGGGTTTTGAAATTTGAAGTTTTTAGCTTTAGAATGGTAATTCCGTGCTGATATAGGCTTGATTTAGGTTGATTGATGATGAAATTATACTGCCTATGTGATTGTGGGATTGATTTGAACGCGATTTGAGAAATTATATGGCATCTGTGAAATCGCCTTGCAACGATCGATGCGTCAGTGCAACGGTCGTTGCACTGCGATTTCACAGAGGTTTCTGCGTGACTAACAAGGCCTTATTTCTCTGTTGCAGATGCCTCCTCGCAGAAAACCTCGCAAACGCAGAGCTGCTCCAGCTGCTTCGGATCAGACACCTCCGCCAGAGGAGTGGTTTACACGAGATTCGACACTACCTGATCCGTATCAGCGAGACTGTGATGCCATACAGTGGCCTTGGCCTAAGGAAGAAGGAGCCATGATTCCGACAGATAAAGATTGGGGCAAAGCGCCTAAGGATCTGGCTAAGGATGCAGATTTCATTAACATGCCGATATCAGAGCACTGGGATGACTATGATACGTTGCTCTACAACAGTTGGTTGGATATGGACGTCCAGCCGACCAAATTTGCTGATTATCGGACCTGCAAAATCTTAGGCATTGATGAGCAGGTGCTTACAATGGTTAAAGGCATTGGTCTGGGGACGATTCCTATGCAGTACTACCCACTTTTACCCTGATCTAGTTAGACTGTTGCTGGCTACTTGCAGAGTTTACAATCCTGATCCGGACTGTCGTAGAGCTTCAGGAGGTATCTTTACTTTCAGGTGTCTGGGAGCCAGGTATCGGATTTCATTTCTCGATATCTGCCGTATTTATGGATTTAGTCTAGAGCCCACACGTTGCGGTATAGCTCTTGAGTGGGATAGACAGGAGGCGCAGCATTTTTGGGACCATTTTGGTAATGGACCATATGACTCGAGGTCTACGAAGCAGATTCAGGTCAGGCATCCTGTTCTTAGATATGTGATAGACATCTTGGGTTACTGATATATCATGGTTTTTACCGGTTTTAGACCATGATATAAGTGTGTTTTAGAGTCTTTTGGTATTTCTTTAGATTCTTTTACAGGTATTATTAGATATATGCACGTTTGGAGCGGATTTGGAGTTTATGGAGCTTTTTGGAGCATTTTGGTGCTTTGACCCGAGAGATAGAGTTCACTGTCCAAAACAGAGTAGTGCATCGATCGACACACATTGTGAATCGATCGACACATTAGCGAGATGGGCCTTCCTCGGCGGTTTAATGAAGAATGAAGAATTCACAGTTTTGCCCAGAAGTTCCTGATAATTACAATGAAGCCCCAAGACGTGATTAGCTTATATAATTAGGTTTTTACATCAGTTTTTAGATACGCTTTGACAGACTTTTACTTAGGCTTTTATACTATGAGCATAGAGATTTCTAGAGCTTTGGGGCTGATCTAATCCTGTACTGCTTTCTGCTTTTTGGAGAAGATTTTGAACCCCTTTAATCTTTACTCTTTATTTATGCAATCTATTATTTCATTGATTATGTTTTCATATTCTATGTCTGAGTAGATTCATAGTTAGGTTTAGGGATTCTCATAGGGATTTCATGACTTGCTAGATTTATTTATTTCAGTTAAGGATTCATATCAATAATTGTTCTTCAATCTAAATTGTGCTTAACACTAGTTTCTAACTTGATCACTTAGAATCTAGATCTTAGGTTGTTAAATTGACACGAAAGTGTGGTTTAGAATCTGAACTATTTAGGTTGAGCAATTGAATTACTCGCAAAGAAATTTGGTTTAATTAAATTGTAAACATATCGAACTTAATCTTAAAGCTAGTTTAATTTCTTAGGAGTTACAAAGAAATTTGGATTTCTGCTATTAGGCTTAGAGAATTCTCACAACGAAAGTTGGTTAGTTCTAATTCCGTGTTTGAGTTCTAGAACCGTACTTAATTTGATCCTGACTGAATAATTTATCTGCTTGTCTGATTTCCTAAGAAATCCCTAGACTTAGCGCTTTTAGTTAATTGCCTACAAACCAATCCTGCTACTGATTTACTTTCCTGCTTTGCTTTTTAATATCTCATTACTTTCACCTAGTTTAACTCGACTGTTCTTATAATTTATCGTTGCCTAGAGTCCTCGTGGATTCGATAACCCTATATACTATAATTGCATTAACTGTGCACTTGCAGTAGAATAGGAATTAAAACTTTAGAGCCTATCAAGTTTTTGGCGCTGTTGCCGGGGACTCTTGGAGTCTTCGATAGATTTGAACTTAGGGTTTAGACTAGGATTTTTATTTTTGTTTTTGGTTACTGATTTTTTCTGTTTTTCTCTGTCGCAGGTTTGACATTCGCTTGGTATCGATCGTTGCATCCTTTTGTGTCTATCGTTACTAAGCGACGGGAGTTGAGTCGATCGTTGCACTCTAGCATCGATCGTTGCACTGCGATTACAGACGGTTTATGCAGACGCGTGATACCAGAAGTAATCCGAACTCGAATCTCGTTAATCTCAGACTTGAAGAGCTTGCTAGACTAGAGTGGACTAACAGGAAAGTTCAACGAGCAAAGATGGTTCAAGAGCGTCTGATTCTGATACCCGAGGCTCAAGGTGTCCTGAGGGACCGACATAACAATCCGTACAATGCTGCTGGGCATAGGATTGATGCTGAAGGGAATGTGATCCCTGAGCCTGAACAAGAACAAGGACAAGGTCAAGGTCAGATGGTTATTCATGTGATGACCTTAGCTGACTATAACCGTCCGGATGAATTTCATGCTAACCGGTCAGCTCTTGTGCCTCCTGGTTTCTAGAGGAATGACTTCGAGATCAAGACCATCTACTACTCTATTCTGAGGCAGAATGCCTTCCATGGGTTCCCTAATGAGCAGCCAATAGATCATATTGATGAGTTTGAGGATATAGTCACTGGGATGAAGTATGATGGAGTGAACTATGACTATCTGTTTCTCAAACTCTGCCCCTACTCTCTCGCTGGAGATGCTGCTGCTTGGCTGAAACAACTTCCACCTGGGAAGTTTACTACATGGGATGCTGTGAAGAGTGAGTTTCTGAGACACTTATATGATGATGCTCGCTCTGATCAGTCGAGACAGGACATTCTCACTTTCTCTCAAGGTCCTATAGATCCTCTTAAGACTGCCTGTATGAGATTTAAGAAGTACCAACGTGACTGCCCGCATCATGGATTCACTGAGGTAACATTGCTGGGTATTTTCTTTAGAGGTATAGATCTCCCTTACCAGACTACGTTGGATAATTCCAGCAATGGAAATTTCAACACTAGGACTCCCGAGCAAGCTAAGCAATTGATAGATAACTTAGTAAGCAGTAATAGCTGCAAGACTGCTGATAGGAGAAGGAAGGAGTCTGGTGGGAAGATAGATAATCTGGAGATAGCTGACATTAGAAGTAAGTTGGACACTGTTTGTAATCTGCTGGCTGGGAAGAAAGCTGTCCATTTTGTTCAAGATGTTGAAGTGATCCAAGCTGAAGAAGATGGTCAGGAAGAGGATGTGAACTACATTGGAGGATCTGGTTTCCAAGGGAATAAGTTTGGTAATCAGAAAGGTAATAGGTTCTTCAATGGTGGACAGAAGAGTGCTTTCACAAGCAATCAAAACTCTTCTGGATTTGGACAGAATGCTGGTTTTCAGAAACCTTTTCAGCAAGGTAATCAGAGGACTTATGGATCTTCCTCTTACCAAACACCTCTTGCTGCTAATGCTCATGAGAGCAAGATGGAGAGTATGATGGAGCAGTTGCTGAAAGGTCAGACTAAGAATGCTATAGACTTCGACAAGAATTTATGTGCTGTGTATGAGGATCTGAATGGGAAGTTTGAATCTTGGAGCACACATATGAAGGAGCTTGATGCTAAGGTTGCGAGCACTGCTGGATATGTTCAGAGGCCAGATGGATATCTTCCGGGACGGACTGATGCTAATCCTAAGTATCAGTGCAATGCAATGACATTGAGAAGTGGTAAGGAGCTGTTTCTTGCCCAGAAAAAGCAGTTGAGTGTCGAAGAAATCGTGGAGATTGAGGAAATGGAAGATGAGAGCCGCGGAATTTGCAATGCATCGATCGACACACCACAGCATTGGTCGATGCAAAGTGAAAATAAAGACCCAGAAGTCGTAACACAGTCACCCAGCAACGATCGATGCAACACTAGCAACGATCGACGCAAGGCGACTGCAGAGAGTCCAGACACAGAAAAACCGAAAAAGTCGAATGAAAGGGTCTACAAACCTAAGGTACCTTTTCCTAAGAACCCCAGGAAGGCTAAGAACGATAAGCAGTATGCCAAATGTAAGGACATCATTAAAAAGGTGAAGATTGAAGTGCCTTTGATTGACTCTATGGAGACTACTCATGTGATGAAGAGATGTTTTAAGGACTTACTTGCTGGTAAATTGTCTGATGAGGAGAGTGTAATGATGATCACAGAAGTGTGTAGTGCAGTGATTCAGGGCAGAATTCCTGAAAAGTTGAAAGATCCAGGAAGCTTTGTGTTGGATTGTGCTATCTACAGGGAAAGATTTGAAAGATCTCTATGTGATCTTGGTTCCAGTGTGAACCTTATGCCCTTCTCTGTTGCTAAGAGACTTGGGATGACTGACTTCCTGCCCACTAGGATCTCACTGGTTTTAGCAGACAGAACAATCAGAATTCCTGAAGGAATATTGGAGGATGTGCCTATAATGATTGGCCAATGTGTGATTCCTACTGATTTTGTGGTTCTGCAGTATGGAGAAGAACCAAAGGATCCACTGATTTTGGGTAGGCCTTTCTTAGCTACTGCGGGTGCGATGATTGACTGCCAGAGAGGTAAAATAATTCTGAATGTGGGTGATCTGAAGATGAGCTTTGATATGGACAAACTGGTGAAGAGACCAACCATCGACGGACATACCTTCTATGTGGACACACTCAGTGATTTAGCTGTAGAATACTTTCATAAGACGCATGCTGAGGATCCACTGGAGAGAGCCTTACTGAGCTCTATAATGGAGCTGGAACACCTGCAAGACGAGTCCGCAATCTGCTATGCGAGGCTAATGGACTCTGCTAAGCAAGTGATGCAATTGGATGTGTCTGACGCAACATTGCATCGATCGACACCTTCGGGGCATCGATCGTTGCATGTCGACAGAGACTGGGCAGAGGAAAAAGCTCCGAAAAATTGAGCTGAAACAACTTCCATCCGGGCTAAGGTACGCATTTCTTGGACCTAATTCGACATATCCAGTGATTGTTAATGCTACTTTGAACAACGCAGAGCTCACTTTACTGCTAAGCAAGCTGCGCAAACATCGCAAAGCTCTTGGCTATTCTCTTGATGACATTTCAGGTATCTCTCCGGAGCTGTGCATGCATCGGATACATCTTGAGGACGAGTCTAAGACATCAGTTGAGCATCAGAGAAGGCTGAATCCTAACCTTAAGGATGTGGTTAAGAAGGAGATTATGAAACTCCTAGATGCTGGGATTATCTATCCAATTTCAGACAGTGATTGGGTGAGTCCAGTCCATGTAGTGCCTAAGAAAGGCGGAGTTACAGTAGTGAAGAATGAGAAGAACGAGCTGATTCCTACAAGGACTGTGACTGGACACCGGATGTGCATATATTACAGGAAGCTCAATGCTGCGACAAGGAAGGATCATTTCCCTTTACCTTTCATTGATCAGATGCTGGAGAGGTTAGCAAATCACCCTTACTATTGCTTCCTCGATGGATATTCAGGTTTCTTCCAGATTCCTATCCATCCAGAGGATCAGGGAAAGACTACCTTTACTTGTCCATATGGCACATTTGCATACCGAAGGATGCCTTTTGGACTTTTTAATGCACCAGCCACCTTCCAGAGATGCATGATGTCCATATTCACTGATATGATTGAGGACTTTATGGAGGTGTTTATGGATGACTTTTCAGTCTACGGGTCATCTTATAATGAGTGCTTGGATAATCTGTGCAAGGTACTGACTAGATGCAAGGAGAAGCACTTGGTTCTTAATTGGGAGAAGTGCCATTTCATGGTCATAAATGGTATTGTACTTGGACATAAAGTGTCTGAAGCAGGGATCGAAGTAGACCGCGCTAAGATTGAGGTAATGACCAGCCTTTAGGCGCCTGATTCGGTGAAGTCTGTGAGGAGCTTTCTTGGACATGCTGGTTTCTATAGACGGTTCATCAAAGACTTCAGTAAGATTGCTAGACCACTAACTGCTTTGCTGTGTAAGGATACCAAGTTTGAGTTCAATGCAGATTGTCAGACTGCATTTGAACAGATCAAGCAGGCATTAGTGAGTGCTCCTATAGTTCAGCCACAAGATTGGGATTTACCTTTTGAGGTTATGTGTGATGCGAGTGACTATGCTGTAGGAGCTGTTCTGGGGCAGAAGAAGGACAGAAAGCTTCATGCTATCTATTATGCCAGCCTGTCACTAGATGATGCGCAGAGAAACTATGCCCACTACAGAGAAGGAGTTGTTGGCTGTTGTCTTTGCATTTGAGAAGTTTCGACCCTATCTTATTGGCTCCAAGGTGATTGTACACACTGATCATTCAGCCCTGAAGTATCTGATGCAGAAGAAAGATGCTAAGCCAAGATTGTTGAGATGGATTCTGTTGCTTCAGGAGTTTGACATTGAAGTGAGGGGAACAAGAAGGGAGTTGAGAATGGAGTTGCTGACCATCTTTCAAGGATGCTGGTTGAGGAAGACGTGCCCATTAATGATTTCTTACCTGAGGAGAACGTCAATATGATCGGAACAATGTTTCAGACAAATTTGGATAGAAATTTGCAAAACTTTCGGATTAATCGCATTGCGTCGATCGATGCCACATCTGTGACGATCGATGCATGTGTCGAGACTGCGACGATCGATGCCTCCTTATGCGACGATCGTTGCAGTGCGGATACGAACCCAGAACCTTTCACGGTTCAAATTGGAGACTATGTCTTCGAAGTAGATGCTGTCGCGACCACCGATCGACCCTGGTACGCAAATATAGCTAATTACCTAGCTACAGAGACTGAACCAGATGATTTGAAGGGGTATGCAAAGAATAAGTTCTTCAGGGAGCTCAGACGATACTACTGGGATGAACCTTATCTCTACAAGCACTGTTCGGATGGTCTTTACAGGAGATGCGTTGCTGAATCAGAGGTTCCAGATATCCTATTCCACTATCATGGATCAGATTATGCTGGATATTTTGCTACTTTCAAGACTGTGTCTAAGGTTCTGCAAGCATGTTTCTGGTGGCCTACGATGTTTGCAGATGCTCATTCATTTGTTTCTCAGTGTGATGCCTGTCAGAGGAGAGGGAAAATCAACAAGAAGCATGAGATGCCTCAGAACTTCATTCTTGAGGTTGAGGTTTTCGATTGCTGGGGCATAGACTTCATGGGTCCTTTTCCCTCATCCTATGGGAATAAGTTTATCTTGGTTGCTGTGGACTATGTATCTAAGTAGGTAGAGGCAATAGCTAGTCCAACCAATGATTCTTCGGTGGTTATTAAGCTGTTTAAGACCATCATATTCCCTAGATTTGGAATACCTCGGATAGTAATTAGTGATGGAGGATCTCATTTAATTAATAAGGTCTTCGAGAAGTTGCTACAGAAGCATGGAGTTCATCACCGAGTTGCTACTCCTTATCACCCTCAGACTAGTGGACATGTCGAAGTCTCTAACAGACAGATCAAGGAGATCTTAGAGAAGACAGTTGGGAAGACAAGGAAGGATTGGGCAGCAAAAATGGATGATGCACTATGGGCTTACCGGACTGCATTTAAGACGCCACTTGGGACCACTCCATTTCATCTGCTGTATGGGAAAGCATGTCATCTGCCAGTAGAACTTGAGCACAAAGCAGCATGGGCTGTAAAGCAGATGAACTTCGATCTTAAGTTTGCTGCAGAGAGGAGATTGGTGCAGCTTAATGAGTTGGATGAGATTAGACATTTTGCTTATGAGAACTCAAAGCTGTACAAGGAGAGGACTAAAGCTTATCATGACAAGAAGATTGTCTCTAGACAATTTGAGACTAATGATCAGGTACTTTTGTATAACTCTCGTTTGCAATTGTTTCCAGGTAAGATGAGATCAAGGTGGTCTGGTTCTTTCACAATCAAGGAGGTACGTCCTTATGGAGCTGTCGTTCTAATCAGCCATGAAGGTAAGGAATTTACTGTCAATGGACAGAGAGTAAAGCATTATTGGGCTAAGGCCGAGATTCTAGGAGGTAAGAATTTTCCCCTGGATGTTGCACCCTCTGTCTGATTGAGCTAAAAATGTCAAGCTATTGACGCTAAAAGAGCGCTGAGTGGGAGGCAACCCAATGTTTCGTTTTTGCTATTCATTTTTGGTGTTTTTGTTAGGATTTTACGTTTGGTTTTGGTGAGTTTTATCTGCAGGTTCGGACGAATCGCAATGCAACGATCAACACGGTCATGTGTGTCGATCGTCACAACACGAAAATCGTATTGCAGCGATCGTTGCGGTCCTGAGCAACGATCGACCCATGGCGCAAATCGCCTTGCAACGATCGTCGCATTTATGCGTAACGATCGATGCATGAGCGACATAGCTAAAATCAGACTGTACTTAACTCATCCATTAACATTTTTCTTTCTTTTACCGAACCCTAGCTTGACACTACTGGGGACAGTGTGTTTCAAGTGTGGGGGAGGTGTTACTGACTTTCATCTTTCTGTTTTCTTAGAGTCAGTCCTATTTTTCAAAAAAATTTGTTTTATTGAGTCAAAACGGTTTAAGTAGGAAACAGTGAATTTTTGAGAAGTTAACAACATCTTGCAGGAACTTAAGTGACCATTGGGATGAAGTTGCAAGATCTATCTATGACTATTAGAAAACCCAATGCGGATCAACCTACTGAGGACACCCATATAAATTCAGGTATTCAGAGGATCATTTACTGACTTCACCCCTTAACGGGAAGAGCACTGATAAAAAAACAAAATGATACCCAATGGGGAAAAATCAGAATGCTAAGGAAGGGAAAAGAGAAGAAAAGGAATCAGAAAAATATAGTATGGTGGTCTAGAGCTAACAAAGTAAGAATCCATGTGCCCTTTGATCGATAATCCTTAGGTGAGACCGCACGTAATAGCTTATAGAAGTCAGTAGGGTGAATTTGAATTGCTTGGATTGATTGTGGAGTTTACTTAGGACAGTTGCTAAGTGTGGGGGAAGTACATGTTGGTCTTGATGTCTTGCAGGTGATTCTTTATGTGGCTTACTAAGGAGAATCTGAGTGTTGTTGCTTCTAGGATGAAAAGAGTTTCTGAAAGTTTTCAAACCTCTTCACCATGTTTTAGTTCTCTGTTTTGCTTGAGGGCAAGCAAAGGCTAAGTGTGGGGGAGTTGATATATCATGGTTTTTACCGGTTTTAGACCATGATATAAGTGTGTTTTAGAGTCTTTTGGTGTTTCTTTAAAGTCTTTTACAGGTATTATTAGATATATGCACGTTTGGAGCGGATTTGGAGTTTATGGAGCTTTTTGGAGCATTTTGGTGCTTTGACCAGAGAGATAGAGTTCACTGTCTAAAACAGAGTAATGCATCGATCAACACACATTGTGCATCGATCGACACACTAGCGAGATGGGCCTTCCTCGGCGGTTTAATGAAGAATGAAGAATTTACAGTTTTGCCCAGAAGTTCCTGATAATTACAAAGAAACCCCAAGACGTGATTATCTTATATAATTAGGTTTTACATCAGTTTTTAGATACGCTTTGACAGACTTTTACTTAGGCTTTTATACTTTGAGCATAGAGATTTCTAGAGCTTTGGGGCTGATCTAATCCTGTACTGCTTTCTGCTTTTTGGAGAAGATTTCAAACCCCTTTAATCTTTACTCTTTATTTATGCAATCTATTATTTCATTGATTATGTTTTTATATTCTATGTCTGAGTAGATTCATAGTTAGGTTTAGGGATTCTCATAGGGATTTCATGACTTGCTAGATTTATTTATTTCAGTTAAGGATTCATATCAATAATTGTTCTTCAATCTAAATTGTGCTTAACACTAGTTTCTAACTTGATCACTTAGAATCTAGATCTTAGGTTGTTAAATTGACACGAAAGTGTGGTTTAGAATCTGAACTATTTAGGTTGAGCAATTGAATTACTCGCAAAGAAATTTGGTTTAATTGAATTGTGAACATATCGAACTTAATCTTAAAGCTAGTTGAATATGTTAGGAATTACAAAGAAATTTGGATTTCTGCTATTAGGCTTAGAGAATTCTCACAACGAAAGTTGGTTAGTTCTAATTCCGTGTTTGAGTTCTAGAACCGTACTTAATTTGATCCTGACTGAATAATTTATCTGCTTGTCTGATTTCCTGAGAACTCCCTAGACTTAGCGCTTTTAGTTAATTGCCTACAAACCAATCCTGCTACTGATTTACTTTCCTGCTTTGCTTTTTAGTTTCTCATTACTTTCACCTAGTTTAACTCGACTGTTCTTATAATTTATCGTTGCCTAGAGTCCTTGTGGATTCGATAACCCTATATACTATAATTGCATTAACTGTGCACTTGTAGTAGAATAGGAATTAAAACTTTAGAGCCTATCAGTTACACGCTGCTATGCAAGGCCGAGGCAAATAAGATGCGAAAGAATGAGCTGGAGGTACTTTTCATTGGGCTGAGAGAGTTGTTTGCTGGTTCTGGCTTGAGAGATCCTACTAGGAATCTAAACTTAGGAGCTGTGTTTGCTCATCACTTGTGCTCATTGAAGAAGAAGGCATTAGATGGGAAGAGCACTGAGACAGTAGGGAGTTTTCTTACTCCTATCTTTCAGTACTGTAGGATCCCTTTGCAGGGTATAGAGCGTGATGACAAGGAGGTATTCATGGATTTGACCCACCTGCAGAGTGCTACTTGGCTGAAGGAAAGACGCATCTGGGTCTATTATGACACGAACGCTATGAAGCGTGGTGTAGATCTTCCTGCTGCTGATCTGACCAGGATTGATACATTAGCTGCTTTAAGTTTTCAGCCTCCTACGCACGATCATCGCAGTGTACCTACGATGGCCCATCCGCTGGGAGAGCCTTCTACACGGCCTTCTTCTTCCTCTGCGCATGCGCCTGAGCCTGCTGCTGCTACATTTGACATTGGTCCTTATCCAGCTCCTTCGGTACCCGTGAGTGAGATGTCTGAGGGTGAGTGGAGAGAGCGTCAGGATGGTATACTACGGAGCATTTGGGACTTCATGCGTGGCTGCACTTGCAGGAGACAGCCACATGTTCATCAGCCTGTTCCTGCCAGTCGATGTCGACAACATTCTCCGACTCTTGTTCTCTCGAGCAGTACTGATCCCCTCGATGGAGATGATGATGAGAGCGAGTGAGATCAGAGTCCCATTTTCAGACTAACGGTTCTGTTTTTCTTTTTCACTTTTCTTCTGATTTTTCTACTTGATACTTATGTTTGGGATGATGTACTTGATTCTAGACTATCTGTTTCTTTGATTTTGCTTGTTTGCGATGTTTTCCAGCTTTCAGGTTTAAGATTTGAGATTTTCTCACGGACTAACTTGCTGACTGCTAACTGATCCGACGAAATCGCAATGCAACGATCGACACGGTCCTGTGTGTCGATCATCACAACACGAAAATCTCATTGCAACGATCGTTGCGGACCTGTGAATCGATCGACTCATAATCGCAATCGCCTTGCAACGATCGTCGCATTTATGCGTAACGATCAATGCAAGTGCGAGACAGGTAAAAAGCGACAGAACCTAACACATCCTTTAACATTTTCTTCTCTCACCAACCCTAGGCTTGACATCATTGGGGACAGTGTGTTTCAAGTGTGGGGGAGGTAGCTACTGACGCACGCTTTTTTTTTTTCTTAGAGTCATTTAAAAATTTGTTTTAACGAGGCAAAACAGTCTAGGTAGGGTACAATGAATTTTTTAGAAGTTAACAATACTTGCATGAACTTAAGTAACCATTGGGATGAGCTTGCAGGATCAATCTATGACTGTTAGAAAACCCAATGCGGATCAGCCTACTGAGGACACCCATATCAATTCAGGTTTTCAGAGAATCCTTAACTGACTTCACCCCTAATTTGATTTAATTTTCTCACCTAAGGGTTTGGTATACCTTGAGTCGGATTCCTCTGTTAGTTATGACACAGCTTGTAAACCTGTCCAAATAAGGTTCCCTTCTCCCCTTCCTTAAAGTAAAGTAAAAAAAAAAAAGAATAATAAACTGAGGATGAGCTAGTAGCTCCGAAGTGGTCGCAGGAGTGGTAGAGACCCCTATTACCTCCTGTGCATCCATGGAATGTGTCCAAAGTACACCCCATAACGGGAAGAGCACTGATAAAAAAAAAATGATACCCAATGGGAGAAATCAATTGCTAAGAAAGGGAAAAGAGAAGAAAGGAACCAGAAAAGATAGTATGGTGGTCTAGAGCTAACATAGTAAGAATCCATGTGCCCTTTGATCGAAAATCCTTAGGTGAGACCGCACTTAATAGCTTATAGAAGTCAGTAAGGTGAATTTGAATGCTTTGAATTGATTGTAGAGTTTGCTCAGGACAGTTGCTAAGTGTTGGGGAAGTATATGTTGGTCTTGATGTCTTGCAGGTGAATCTTTCAGTGGCTTACTAAGGGGAATCTGAGTGTTGTTGCTTCTAAGATGAAAATAGTTTCTGAAAGTTTTCAAACCTCTTCACCATGTTCTAGTTCTCTGTTTTGCTTGAGGGCAAGCAAAGGCTAAGTGTGGGGGAGTTGATATACCATGGATTTTAGGGTTTTTAACCATGGTATGTGTCTTATTTATCGAGTCTTTTATTATGTTTTAGAGTCATTACAGGTGTTTATCATGTCTAAGTACGTTTGGAGCGGAATTGAACATTATGGCGCATTCTGGAGCATTTTGGAGATTTAACCCGAGAGGAAGAGTTCACTGTCCAAAACAGAGATTTGCATCGATCGACACATCTCGTGCATCGATCGACACACATGCGAAACAGACAATTCTCGGCGGTTAATGAAGAGTTTGGAATTTGCAACAAAGCCCATAAGTTTCTCATAATTACAAAGAATCCCAGCCGTGATTAAATCATTATATTAGGGTTTTTAGCCACTTGTTTATGCTACGCTTTCATACTTTGAGCATAGAGATTTTAGAGCTTTTGGGGCTGATCTGAACCTGTACTGCTTTCTGCTTTTGGAGAAGATTTCGATCCCCTTTTATTCTTTACTCTCTATTTATGCAATTTACTTATTCATTGATTTGTGTTTCATTGATCATGTCTGAGTAGATTCATAGTTAGGTTTAGGGATTCTCATAAAGGTTTTCATGACTTGTTAGATTAATTCATCAGTTTTGGATTCATAACTTATTGTTCTTCAACCTGAATTGTGCTTAATACTAGCTTCTAACTTGATCTTAGAATCTAGACTTTAGGTTAATAAATTGACACGAAAGTGTAATTTAGAATCTGAACTATTTAGGTTGATCAATTTAATTATCCGCAAAGAAATTTGGTTTAATTGAATTGTGAACAAATAAAACTTGCACTTAAGGCTAGTTTAATCTGTTAGGAATTGCAAAGAAATTTGGGTTTCTGCTAATTAGACTTAGAGAATTCTCGCAACGAAAGTTGGTTAATTCTATATCTGTGTTTGAGTTCTAGAACCGAACTTAATTTGATCCTGACTGATAGTTAATATGCTTGTCTGATTTCCTGAGAACTCCCTAGACTTAGCGCTTTTAGTTCTTGCTTACAAAACCACTTCTGCTATTGATTTACTTTCTGTTTTGCTTTTTAGTTTCTATTAATCTCACCTAGCTTAACTTGACATTCTACAATCTATCGTAAGGTCTAGAGTCTCTGTGGATTTCGATACCCTATATACTACTGTCACGTCTGTGCACTTGCAGTGTAGATCTAGGGATTAAAACTCTGATCGTGTCAGGTTCTGATTTGACTTTCTTCTCAAAAGAATTTTTGTTAATTTTAACATCATTACTAACCTGTTTTGTGTTTTTTTTTTTGAAAATTGCAGCACAATCATCTTCAATAATGCCACCTGTTACTCGCCAGACACGAGATAAGAAGGAAAGGCTAACGTTTGGTTCAGACTTATGTATTTGGTTCACTCTTTGAACAACTCAGATTTATGTATTTGGTTTGATTCAGACTTATGTATTTGGTTTTGACTTATGTATTTATCATGATTATCTTAGGTACAACTAGCATAACTAGAACAATTCTTTGATTTTTTTTTTTATCTTGAGTACAACTAGCACAACTAGTACAACTATTTAGCAGGAAAATAATTTGGTACAATGATCACAACTAGAACAACTCTTTGGCATGAATAAATGTGTAAACGTGCAAAACGTGAGCCGTCATAATAACTTCTTTTTTTTAAACAAAGAGTTATACCATTTGTCCAGTTATACGAATTTAATTTTTGTTAACAAAGAGTTGTACATTTATAAATTTAATTTTTAATTAGTAATACCATGGTTAATATTAATTTTTTTAAGTTGTACTTATTAAATTAAGTAAATAAACTAGATTTATAATACTTTCATATCATAACATCTCGAAAATACTATGTTAATTATTTTTCATCTTAGTAATCTAAGGATTTCAATACTAAGCTTAAAAGTATAAGGTATATTATCCATAAATGTGATGTTCATGCAACAAATAACAAAAAATGATATTTCTTAATTATTACAAATGTGTAAATATATTTAATAATGTTTTAGTGACGTTTTCAAACTAACATCGGGATTGTATTTACCCTAAAATAATTTTTTTTTATGTTTTGGTTTTAACAAAAAGCCGTAGTTGTACTCTTGTACAAAACAAATAAGAAGTGAAAATCATATCAAACTCCATTCAGTCATACAAAGTCTTATACAAACAAAACAACAAAACACAACACAAATTAACTTTGAGAGTTTTCATCAGAAAAAATCGTTCAAGTGGCAACAGATTCTTTTTCTTTCTTCGAGGTTCTCCAACGGACGAGAATCTAGTCACTTGGTTTCTCCTTTTCTTTTCCTTAATGTGCGGATGTAATACATATTGTGTTAGTATCTCGCCATGAACGTCCCAAGTAAACTGATGAGGTACCGGATAAATTGTGCTCAAACATCTTCATCACCCAAGATATATGATGGCCTTTTAGGACCCACTATCAATGGAAAATAACTCAACAGAAGCTTCTTTTCAGCTTCATCAACCATAATATTCCTGCATATTCTATCAACCAACCGAGAATAAGTGACATCCTCAAAAGTTCCTCCCATCACAAAACTTGAATTATGACGGTTTTCCGATTCCATCGCACTTCATCTCCCTCGTCTGAGTAGTATCCCCCATAATCAAAATGTATGACTGTGCCACGAATATTATTCATTGTCCTCTCAAAAAAAGAACAATAAACAAAATTAGGACACAAAGTCGTACCAGTCGTACTAGTCATACCAGTTGTACCAGTCATACCAATTATACCAGTTGTCCTAATTATACCAGTTATACGAGTCATACTAGTTATACTAGTTATACCTTCGATGTTATACAAGATTAACCTATAGAATCTACAGATTTCGCTATTACACTTCGAAAACAAGTATATTACGCATATATACACTTGGGTTATTCAAGAATTGAACAAAAACCTTCTAAAAATCACAAAATCAAATAAGATTAAAAACCTTAAATCAAACACATGGTTTAAGAGAGACAAAGAAGAGAGAAGAAACCTCCAAATCTTAGATTGTTGTGTGAGAATTTCAATGATTAAGGTTGAGAAAGGAGAGACAAATGGAATGTTGGAGAAGAAGGAAACATATAAAGGATTTAACAATGAGAAATGTTGGAGAAGAAGGGAACAAATGGTGTTTCCATAAAAATTAATGGTGGAGAAGGGTGGTGGGACCCAATGAAAAGGGATGTAGGTGGGAATCGGGTGGGGATTTTTAAAGCTCACATTCATATTTTTTTAAAACAAAGATTTCATTAAGGTTAAAATGGGTATTTAATGTTGTTGGAGACCATGTGAGATTAAAATAGCCATGGTAAAAAAATTTTGGTCATTGAGGGCCATGAGAGATTAAGATCCATGTTGGATCCCCCATGTCCTCATTTTGTCTAATGTCGACAAAAGTTATGATCGCAAGCCATACTATGAAGGAATAACATGTTACTTCTTGTCCAAACCATATTATTTTAGCCCAATTTACCTTATCCTTGCTCCGTCTAATCTGATCCCAGGTGTTGGAAGCTTAAAATTGATCACAGTAAGTGTCTGTCGCATGCCTCCATTTCACTAAATCATCCCCTGCTGCAAGGTCATGCAGCGGTTTTGCTTGAATGTGATTCACAACATCGATGTGAGCGTGAGCTCGACGACAGAGAATCATACATTCTGTCAAAGAGGCAGCCTCAGACACCCTAGCTTGCTTTCTTACACCAAGGTCCTGAGTGCCTCCTACACCAAGTATATCAATTAGCTTGTCAATTCTCAACCAATCATCAAACCAACATAAAGTTGATCTTCCATTCCGTACCTCAAACCTGAAAAAATGATAAGCCTCATTTCTGATCTTGAGTAATTTGTGCCAAATCCAAGATCCATTTGATCCCTCTTTAGCTTGTAAAAAAAACTCATTGTGAAGTCAATTATGGTGAGTCCACGCAACCCATAAAGATCCAGAAAGAGAGAACAACCGCCAAACTAAGCTGAGCAAGAAGACTTTGGATGACTGCCTTAAACTTCTAAGACCCAACCCACCTTCAGCCTTAAGATAGCAAAGTTCCTGCCACACTATCTTATCTTTATGAGGTTGATTAGGTGTCCCTTACCAAAGGAACGAGGGGCATAAGCTTTCGGTTGTGTGATATGCTCAGAGTTTACTATCCCTAGAGTTACATTGCAAGTGCACATATATGCAATCGTAGTATATAGGAGTCGAATCCACAAAGACTTTAGATTCTTGCGATAGATTGTAAAATGTCGAATTAAGCTAAGAAAAGCAATGAATAAAGCAGTAAACAAGCAGGAAAGTAAATCAAACGGTTTGTAACCAGACAAGTAAAGCGTTAGGTCAAGGGAGTTCTCAGGAAATCAGGAATATAGACTAATCCATTAATAGACCAACTTGCGTTGCGAATTTAACTATGTACATCAACCTAGCAAACTAACTCTCATATCGAGTTCAAGAGTTCTAAACATGCATTTATCTCAGGTTCTTTTGTTCACAATTTTCTTAGGCCAAATTTCTTTGCGAATAGAAAAATTGCTCATTTAGTTTTTTTTTCTAGCAGATTAACCAAATTTCGTTGCACCAATCAGCCTAATATCAATGATCTAAGTGGCCAGTTCAGATTAAGCACTAAGATCAACTTAGATGAAGAACTAGAAAGTATGAATCCCTATAGATCAACTAACCTAACATTCCATGAAATCTTTAATGAGAATTCCTAAACCTAACTAAAGAATTACTCAGACATGATCAATGAAACATAAACAATATTTGAATAAGAAAGCATAAAGAGACCAATAGAAGAAATAAAAGGTTTCAAATCTTCTTTCTGTCGAGTATCCGATCAGCCCCAAAAAGCTCCAAATTTCTTTTGACATATCCACTTAAGCATTATTTTACAATGGATTTTGACCTTAATCCATTCTTTGCCTAAACAAGGCTTAAAAACCCTAATATAAAGTTAAAAAACGATTTGGGCCTTTTGCAAATAAGGAAACTTCTGGGCAAAAGGGCAGGTTTCCAAAAATGCAGAATTTCACGCCTAGAATTCTGGAAAAGGGGGTGCATCGACCGATGCACTTAGTGCGGAGACCGACGCATTGGGCAGACGCAGCCAATAAACTCTGAGAAACATCTATATAGTGCAGAATTGCTCCAAGTGCTTCCACAACGCCCAATTAAGCACCAAATGTACATAAACATGTAAAACACGTGAAAGACTCCAAAGCACATAAAAGACTCGATAATAAAGACTTATATCCTGGTTAAAAACCATAATATATCAACTTCCCCACACTTAGCCTTTGCTTGCCCTAAAGCAAACAGAAAACCAAGATCAGGAGAAGAAGTTTGAAAACTTTAGAAACTCATTTCATCGTCGGAGCACCACACCTAGATTCCTTTTAGAAATCCACATGAAAATAAACCTGCAGACATCAAGACCACAATGTACTTTTCCACACTTAGCAACTGTCCCAAGTAAACTCTACAGTCAGATTCAGATTTTTTTAATTCAACATACTGATTTCTTTAATATATTAAGTGTGGTCTCACCAAGGGAGAATAAATAAAAGAACACACAAACTCTTACTCTGTTAGTACGCGATTACAAGACTGCCAGCTTCTGGTTCCTTTCTTCTCCTTTTTTTCTCACTTCAGCACCTGATTTTTCCCTTTTAGGTATCATTTTTTTATCAGCTGTCTTCCCTCATTGGGGTATTACTTTGGAAATATTCCATGAAGCACAAGAGGTAATAGGAGTCTCTACCACTCTTGTGATCAATTCGAAGCTACAAGCTTATCCTCAGTGTATTACTCTTTTTCTCTTTTTTTTTTACTTTGATTGAAGGGAAGGTGATATACGCTTCGGAGGAAGCCCACAACGAATCGATCTGACCGGGGCACAAAGAGATGGACTGAAGCCGCTGTCTCTTTGAACCGAGGCACGATAAGGAGCGATACACGAGCAGCTGGACTGAGGTCGCTCTCTGCTGATGCTATTTGATGGAGTTGATGATGGATTGAAGATCGCCACTCAAAGGTGTAAAAGCCTTTGTGATAAGATCACAAACCTAGACCTTAGTGAATCCACACAAAGGACATAGATCCAAACAAAACAAAGCCTAAGCTTTAGAGAAATCTCTTTTATTTTCCAAAAATTCTATATTATTTACAATAGAGCAATTGAGCTTTTTATAACTCTTACAAGATGATCTTTACAATAAAATACATTAAAAGAAATGATTTACATTTATACAAAAACAAGAAAATTAGCTAAATCAAATATTAGTCTTCTTGCCACCAATTTAGCCATTGTCATTGAATGAGAATCCTTGACTTTTTTTTTTAATGAAGTTATGAGGCTGAGATTCTCATAATAAACGCATGTATTGAAGACCATGATTCACTTTTTGATATTGCATCATTCTCTCACTCTTCAAATGGTTTTGTCCTCAAAACCGTTTCACCCAGAGATTTTTTTTTTAATGAAAAGAAGAAAAACAAATTATTTTTTCAAGAAACAAAACGAAAGTAGTTTTTTTTTTGAAATGCTTTTATGGATGAAATTTTATTTAGGAAAAATGAATATAATTTTTTTAAAGTTTTTTTTAAACTGAAAAATCAAAAATAAAAGGAAATAATTTTTTTATGAGAAAAAATAAAACTTTAGGAAAAATAAAGGAAAACTAATTTATGTTTTTTTAAAGATTTTTTTTAAAAGAACAAAAACAGAAAAAGATTTTTTTGTTGGTTTTTGATATTAAAATGAAATGAAAAAGAAAACAACTAAACAAAAAAAACTAAAAAGATAGATGATAGGACATTCGGCTCTGATACCAAATGATATACGCTTCGGAGGAAGCCCACAACGAATCGATCTGACCGGGGCACAAAGAGATGGACTGAAGCCGCTGTCTCTTTGAACCGAGGCACGATAAGGAGCGATACACGAGCAGCTGGACTGAGGTCGCTCTCTGCTGATGCTATTTGATGGAGTTGATGATGGATTGAAGATCGCCACTCAAAAGTGTGAAAGCCTTTGTGATAAGATCACAAACCTAAACCTTAGTGAATCCACACAAAGGACATAGATCCACACAAAGGACATAAACCTTAGTCAGAGACCGGCTGCAGACTCACCCAATGGTCACTTAAGTTCTTGCAAGGGTGGAAATCTCCTAAAAAATTCCTAGTTTCCTACTCAATGTTTGACTCAATAAAACGACTCAACTGACTCTAAGAAAACAAAAAACGGTGTGACAGTAACTACCTCCCCCCCCCCCGCGTAAATAACACTGTCCCCATTGTTATAGAAGCTTGGGCTCGGCAGAACAAGAATTAAATTGAACAAATGGAAAAAGTCAAAGAACACTTACCTGTATATGGATGTAGCGTCAACCGACACATAGATAGTGTCGATCGATGCATTCGCGAGTGGTCTGTCGATCGACGCATGAGATGCGTCGATCGATGTTGTTCGTCAATGATTTGTTCTTCACGTCCTTAACACACCAAAACAAAAAAAATAAAAGCAACCAAAACCAAAATGTAAAATAAAGTAAAGACAGACTCACCAGTTGGTTGCCTCCCACTCAGCGCTTGTTTTTAGTCATTAGCTTGACTATGGGAAGGAGACCAGACTCATGGGGGGTTCAATAGAGGCAATGAGTACCTCTGTGAATGTCTCCTCATCCAAGGTGGTGTAAGCAGTAGGATCATGAACTCTACAAAGGAATGAAGGAATAGAACCATGGTGGGATTGAAGGGTGGGTGGGATACTGCGTTTTCCTGCATTCACGGCAATGTGGTTATGAGGTTTAAATCTAGAGGATTCATACCTTTGCTTTGGTGGATGTGAGATGTCTGAAGCTTTCTGCTTAGTAATAGTTGCAGGTTCTGAAGATGTTAGAGTAGGCTCATGATGAACCGCCATCTTCTCCTCTCCAATCTGAATCTCTCGCTCCACCTCAACACTGAAGCTCTGTCCATCAATGGTGGATTTCTTCAGCTTATCCATCTTGAACTACAAAGGATTATCTCCCAAATGGAGATCAATCAGACCTTGTCTCACATCTATCACTGCTCCAGCAGTAGCTAAGAAGGATCTACCAAGCAGCAGAGGATCATCAGGTTCAATCTCATACTTCAGCACCACAAAATCGGTTGGAATCAAGTAGTTTCCAACTCTGATAGGAATGTCCTCTAGGACTCCTTCTGGAATCCTCTTTGATTGATCATCTAGGATAAGAGAGATCCTAGTAGGCTGAAAATCCATCAACTCTAATTTCACAGCCACAGAGTATGGCATGAGATTCACACAAGATCCTAATTCACACAGAGAACGCTTGAAGCCGTCCTTAAAGATGGAACAGTCTAACACAAAGACTCATGGGTATGGAAGCTTCTTTAGAATCTGGTTCTGTAACACTGCACTGACCTGCCTAGAAAGCGTCAACACCTCTTCTTTAAAATCTCCTTCTGTGGAGATCATCTTCTTCGCATATCTCTGCAAAGAAAGGTGTTTCTTCAGAGCATCAACTAATGAGATCTTAATCAGCTTCTTATCCATCACTGCCATGCATTTAACTTCATCTAGCTCATGTTTGGACCTCTTAGAATCTCTAGGATATGGTATATGAGGCTTATAGACTCACTCTGGTACTGTTGTAGGTTGTTGCACTCGTCTTCAATGAGTGTCGACCGATGCATGATGGTCGGTCGATGCTCGCTTTTCAAAAGAAGATTTTTCCTTCGTCTAGGCGTGTGTCGACCGACATAATGTGTGTGTCGATCAATACCAGTTTGCATCGAGCTTACTGCGTCGACCAAGGTCGTGACTCAATCTTTCAAATCTCCATCAACCCTCGAAATATCGTCCAGGGAATCGTGCATCGATCGACACCAAGGGTGTGTCGATCCATGCATCTGGTGGACATAGACAATTCTGCGATAGTAGAAACCTATGAACATCATCCGGCCCATGTTTTAGCACGAAATCCCTCTCCTTAAAGACATCATTGACGAATTGCTTCTGATTGTGCTCAATTCTTCCAACTCCATTTTTCCTTTGCACTGCTCCAACAGTTTGTTGAACCTGGACATCTAACTTCTCAACATGGGTACTCAGAGATTCAATCTTCCCATTCAAATCCAAATACAAAGCATCTATCTTTCCATTGAATTCCATTGTACTCTTCTGCTGACCCACTATAATCTGGTCCAATTGCCTTAATCTCAGATTTCTCATTGGTTTGTGGAGGAGTAGTTTGGTATGATGAAGAACTACTCCTCCAAAATGAGTTATTCTGCTCAAAAGGTCTCTAAAATGCAGGCTTTGAAGTGTACCCTGAAGTCTCTCACTGCTGATTTCCATATCTCTGACCTTGATAACCAGTTCCAGCAATGTAATTGACATTCTCAGACTCATCAACTTATCCAAAAGTCTCTACCTCTGCAGCAAATTGGACCTGCTTCTTCCTTAATTAAAATGTTGTGAACATAATCAACCTGTTTCTTCATCTCTGCAATCTGAGTCTCATCCACATTTCCTCATGATCGCTTCCTCTTCAAATCAACATTCTTGGTGCTATTGCTAGTCACCAAGTTCTCAATCAGCTTCTTAGCTTGCTCTGGAGACTATGTGTTGAAGTTTCCATTGCTAACAGCATCCAATGCCATCTGATACCACCAATCTACACCTATGAAGAAAATGTTCAGGAGCTGAAATTCAGAGAAACCATGATGTGGACAATCTCTTTGGTATATCTTGAAACGGATCCAAGCGGCTTTCAGAGCCTCTGTAGGTCCCTGCTTAAACTGTAGAAAGCCCTCTCTCAACTAACCAGATCTAGCATCATCATAGAAGTGTCTAAGAAACTTCCTCTTAGCGGCATCCCAAGTAGTCAGAGTCCCATGTGGAATCTGCTTCAGCCAATTCGCAGCTTCCCCACCAAGAGAGTGTTGAAAGCTTGCTGTGGAGGAGGTCATAACTCACTCCATTATGCTTCATTTATGTGACCAGTGACTCAAATTTCTTGATATGGTCTATAAGGTGCTCATGTGGGAGTCCATGAAAGAGATGCTGTCCCACAAGAGTGTATTAGGAAGTCTTCAAATCGAACTCATTCGTCTGAATGGGAGGGGGTATAATCGCATCAGGTCTATTGTAATCAGCAAGAGTCATCCTAACTGGTGCACTAGCTTGCACATTACCTTGTTATCCTTGTCATGCGCCCGCCTTGACAAGTGGTTGCTCAACTGGTTGGACAATGACATTTCCATCTGCATCAAGCCTCTGACCCTGATTGTTGTAATTATTGTTTTCAAGGTCTCTCAAAACACCAAATTCATCTCGAATCAACAACAACAACATTAGGATTCAACATTTTCAATGGCTTTGTGCTTTCCTGTTCGTTCTCTCTAACCTTGCAAGCTCCTGATTCTGAAAAAAATGAGCTCTTTATCCAGATTGCTTCTGAGTGCACAATCAGGCATGACCTATCTGATATGCGAGAAGTGTGTCGACCAACGCTGGAGATGCGTCGATCGACACTGAGTTGGACTGTGTCGATCGGTGCAGAAGAGTGTCGAACGACGCGGTTGTTCTTGAAGGATTGTTTAGTTGATACTGATTCAATTCTCAGATTCAGATTATCCTAAACATGCGGATCTAGGTTCTCTTGAATAGAAACAATGATGATCTCACCTTTTACCTGTTTTGTGCAGCGGAAAGGGAGAACAGGTCAGAGATCAGAGAGCCACCAAGTGATAACTCCTCCAGAGGTTCACACACGCACACCAAGCAGGAAGAGAGGCTGCTAGACCACACGGGAATCGGCGCAGAGAGAGAGGAGGCTCGCGGCTTGCTAGGGTTAATTGCCTGAACTCGTCTCAAGTTTTATTTATAAAACTTGTTCAGTTCCGTTTGGGCCTTTGGCCCAAATACCAATTAACTCGAAGGCGTTCTCGCACTGTGTAGATCGACAGACCATGTGCATCGATCGACACACAGTGGCTAAACCCTTTTATTCTCTCTAAGTACAGTAAATGCCTAGCACTTTTACCGTACTTCTGCTAAACCGTTCCTACACATTTTCCTGTTAGCTTAGGCGTGTGACCCATATGGGATCATATAATAGAGGCAATAAGTCCAAGACTTATAGATCATGAGCGGACTCTAGCAAGCCATCATGACCCCCAGTATTATATGACTTATGTCTGATCATTGACATACTCTTACTTTCTAGAGACAGTACTGAGATTACTGGACACAATTCCAACAATCTCCCACTTGTACTGGAATCTCTGTATTCATAATCCTTTTGTCACAATATCTCGATTAGTCATAAGGCAAGATTGGTGTCATCCTTATAAAGCCTAATCTTGTTCATCGGACTCTGATTTGATACTGACAATCCAAACGACTCGGGACAGTCCGTTTGAGCATGGCCATGCATTTTCCAGTATTCAAATCTCCGATTGGCCTAGAGATATTCACTCCATTTATATTGGAGGGACAAATTCCGTCTTATTCCATCACTGTAAACTACTCATTTCATAATGTACCCAAACAAGGTCCTTATAACTATCGCAGAACGATAGCGTTAGACAATGATCAAAGTGCATCAGTCCATGTGCAGTCACATGCATGCGAACTCAGGTCTAAGGACTATACTCTATAGTCGTAGTGAGAATCTCTTATGACACAGATATAAATATCCTGAAGAGTTCTCATAATCGGGTCTTGTCCGGTCGTATGTTCCCAACATACACCTATGTATTGACTTTGATGCCGCGCATCTATGACACACTGAGACTTTGTCATAAGTCACATACCAATCCAGTCTCTCACGGTTGTTGGTGTTCCAATTTCAACAACCTTCGACTAGGGACAGGATGATATAATCCATCTATCAAATATAGGGTCTCATGATCAAGCTAAATGACTTTGATGACTCAAGATCAAGTCACTTACTTCGATGACCTATAAAATGGTTTATATCACTTTGGAACGATTATTTCATCACAGTTAAAATAATCTTGAAATAATAATTTCATTAAACATCTTAAATGTTATTTCAAGAACATATCCAATAACTAAATAAAGCCCTTTAATAACTCCCACTGAAATTAAGACTACATCTTAATTTCACTTATCCTACAGCAACAGTCCGTGACTCGTGCTTAGGCCTAAGGAGTGGCTTCGTTAATAGATTAGCAACGTTCTCATTCGTTGAAACTTGCTGATCTACTTAACATCTCTGTCATTTATCTCACGGAATAGGTTATACCTATCCTCAAGGTGTTTGGACCTCTGATGTGCAGCTAGTCTCATCTATGCTGGAAATCACATCAAGTTCAGTGACGAACTCTTCTTTCCAAACAACCTCTTTCGCCACTTCCCAAGCTGCGAAATGTTCAGCTTAAGTCATGGAGTCAGCAACAGTGCCTTGCACCGCCAAATAGACACAAGATATAACCGGACTGTGATCGGAAATCATCTTTGTCTATTGGAAACTTGCCTTTCAGACTCTACCGACTCGTAGCACCTCACTTTCTCCGTAACTCAAGAATTTATCCTTAGTATTCCTCAAATACTTTAGGTTATTCTTTACGGCAATCCAGTGATTCTTTGCTGGATTTGACTGGTCTTTACTTGTCTTGCTTAACATTAAAGCAACATCAAACAAGTACGTTTCATGGCATACATGATAGATCCAATTGCCGACGCATATGGAATCTTATCCATGCATTTAAGCTCAGCAGTTATCGTAGGACACTGTGTCTTGCTTAACGTAATGCCATGTGACATTTGCATAAAACCCTTCTTGGAATGCTGAAAACTTGTAGGACTTTGTCGGGATAAGAATCCTGACTTTGTCTTACCAGCTCTTTCGGATCTCTATCTTTAGATCCAAAATCCAAGAACATACGTGGCTTTACTCATGTCAATCATTAGAACCAACTCCCAAGCCAGTCCTTTACTGACTGCAGCATTGGGACGTCATTTTCGAGAATCAGTATGTCATCGACATACAATATTAGAAATGCAATATCGCTCCCACTAATCTATTAGTAAACACACAGTTCCGCTTCGTTCCTGTTCAAGTCAAAACCTTGACTACTTCAACAGAACGAAGATTCCAACTCCGATATGTTTGCTTCCATCCATGAATGGATCGATGAAGCTAACTTACATAAAATGTAATTTTTTGGAGTCCGGGCTCACTTTCGCTTCTTTGAATTTCGCAGATTCGTCGCTTTCAATGATCATCAGATCATGCGAACTTTCAATGATTATCAGGTTCAACTAATGACGAGAAATCACTCTCGGATTAGTAACTGATTCATTCATATCTGCGAACTTCAGGCTCCACAGGTGTAGATTCTACAGAAATCTGTAAATCCTTCCGCTGCTCTCCCTCAATAGGTAAAGCAGCCTCCTGTATTTCTCGAATTTCTTCGAGTTATACTTTTACTCCCACTGTTCTTCTTGAAAATAACTTCCCTTCTTAGAAAACAGAATGGACGTAAAAGTAACAAGCTTTGGTTTCCTTCGGACAAGGCTCCACAGGTGTAGATTCTACAGAAATCTGTAAATCCATCCGTTGCTCTCCCTCAACAGGTTGAGCAGCCTCCTGTATTTCTCGAATTTCTTCGAGTTATACTTTTACTCCCACTGTTCTTCTTGGAAAATAACTTCCCTTCTTAGAAAACAGAATGGACGTAAAAGTAACAAGCCTTAGTTTCCCTAGGACAACCAGCGAAGTAGCTTAACTACAAATATTCAGTAAAGACGAACTTGGATCGATTCCAATCCACATTTACGTGGTGTCTTTCAACTGATATTGGTGGAACTTTTTCAGCGTAAACTTAGATATTTCTAGAGCGTTATTCTTAAATAATATCATGGAAGATTCGTGTGACTCATCTTTAATCATTTCTTATAAGATCTGATTCTTTCTCACAGAAAAACCTTCAGGTTTTCAGGAGAAATGAGCTGTGAAACGATTTCACACTCATTCAGATGATCACACAATCAATGACTTAAGTATTCTCACTCGTGATTTAATCCAGAGTCTTAATACTTTTGTCATTTAGATCCTATACTTCATTCTGGAACTCTTTCGACCATGTCAAAGAATTCCGACTTGTGTCTCATCAAATGAACACAGTCACACTCACTGAAGTAATCAGTAGAGACAATGAAGTACAGGAGATTTTCTCTGGCATTACTGCTCATTGGGCCACATACATGAGTATGTTCCAGGTCCAATAAGCCTTTGGGCCTTTCTCTAGCTCGGCTAAGATAGGCCCTTTACCTTTTGGTCTAGTAAACAGAATTCAAGTCTCATAAGATATTTTATCAAATGAGCCCAACAGTCCATGACTATGGGATTTCTGAATCCGACTTACTCTATGTGACCAAGACTTTATGCCAAGAAAAATCAGGTTTAATTCATCAGATTTAAACCAATTCGGTACTTATGTTACATTTAGGCACTCTTTGGTTTAAGATATAAAACCCATTCCATGAATAGGGTGCTACAATTAATATTTCATTAAGATCAAAAGAACAAAACTTGTCTTTTATCAAAATGAAAAACATTCAAATTCTTACAAGAAAATGAAAGACAACTCTGCTTAAAGCAGGTACATTGTAGCAATTACTTAATACAAAACCAAACCTCAAAGGGATCTATAAGTGAAAAACCCTACGGCTGAGGCAGCATCCCAAGCTCCTTCCAGACATGTAGTTTCACTTGCCCTTCCTTCAACGTTCTACTGTTGCTTAGGCTCTGCATATTATCACAAATATCAGTGCCACAACCAGTATCCAATACCTTTAAGGTAGAACTTGAAGTAATAACATGAATACCTGAGGAAGTAGTCTCATACATCAACTTCAACTCCTCATCATCTTCCATGAATTTAATGCAATTTCTCTTCCAATGCCCTGTCTCCTTACAGTAGCAGCACTTACCAACGTAAGAGGTATCTGACTCGGGCTCAGAAGACACACGCTTGCCATGATTCAAAATCTGGACAATTTTGTCTTCACCCTTGTCAGCATCAGGTTTAGTAAACCTACCCTTCTCATTCATGAGATTGTACAGGGTGCTCTTCACGTTTGGCTCAACTGTCTTGAGCATATCATGCAGTTCAGTCAGCGTCTTCGTTAAGCCTTTCTTGATATAGTTCCTTCTGAACTTATCATAGCTTGACGGCAGTGACTGCAGAATGATCTCAGTTGCCAATTCTTGGCTTACTGGATAATCCAGTTTCCTCAGGTTATCAATGTAACCCATCATTTTACTGACATGAGGACTCACTGGATGATCATTTGGTAGCTTGCAGCTAGTGAGAGATTTAACCAACTGGTATCTCTCCACACTTATCTGCTCCTGAAATTTCAATTTCAGGCTGCTGATCATCTCTATTGGCGACTCCATGTTCTCATATTGCTTCCGCAAGTCTGAGTTAATGGTAGCCAATATCAGACCACGCACATCTACCGCATCATTATAATGCTTATTCCAAGCATCATATACTGCATGAGAAGCATTGGACCCGATCCTCACGGGGAGAGCTCTCTCAAGGACATAGTCCTTTCTCTCCTGTCTGAGGACTAGCCTCAGGTTCCGCGACCAAGTCAAGAAATTTGATCCGTTCAGCTTGTCCATCTCAAGGACAGACCGGATCGAGAAAGTGTTTTGATTGTTTGTGCTAGTCATAACTGAAAATTAAGATAAAAGGATTTTAGTTAATATGTTCAATATGATTAATCTCGTATTATACTTAACATGATTAATCACGCATTATATTCAATAACATAAGTTACCCTCAATAGAATATAATGATTCCAAGATCCACATATAACTAAGATTAAAGTGGGCCACTGGCCGTCACCAAACCTCAGCTTATATCGGTAAGCCCTATGTCGGCTAATTATATCCGTGATATAACTCTTGGTTGTGAATCTGGGCCCGAGGCCCAATCCACTCTGATGTCCCAAGGCCCGGGACTCCCGATGGCCTAGTCAAGAAAACCAGACTATACAGTCATGTAATCATTAATGTCTGGGACTCCCAATGACATTTATGAATCACAAACCGTCTTATCCACGCAAAAGTAGACACCCTCACACTGTAAGGCCATGAATACAATTGAATGGGCTTCGACAGCTGACATAGACTGGGCAAGACATCCAACGCTTGATATTATTTGAGGTTCGTAGGTTTATTAAAATTTCATTCCCAAAATAGAAGATTACTATTTCGGGAAACTTTCTATTTTTGGAAACCTACTATTTTAGGAAACTTTCTAAAATTGGAAACTTTCTAAAACCGGAAACTTTCTAACTTTAGAAATTTCTTTAAAATCCAAAACCCGCAAATCTAGAAACTTCTATTTTAAGAAACTTTCTAATTTCAAAATTTCGGAAACTTTAATTTAAAATCGACTTTATAATTTTATAAAATAAATTTTAAATTAATCTGAAGAAAGACTCAAATAATTGGCCCAATTGTTTTAACTTCTTGGCCCGAGGCTCAAAAATTGGTCCATGTCCAAGACATGACCCAATTGTCCAATTAAATGACATAACCGGTCTGGTTCATTAAAATTGGTCTAACCAAATTTTAATTACTACGATGACCACAATTGTCAACCGGTTATTTACTAAACCGGATTTTCTCAATTTATTTGGTCCAACCAAATCAAATTAGAAAATCCTGGTTTAGGCACAAAATCCAATTTTTCGACTTTGGATTTCTTATCCCGGTTTAACCAGACTTAATAAAATTATTAAATCTGTTTATTAAACCAGGACAAATAATTTTAATCAAAATTCTTAAACCGAGCCTTAAACCCAACCGTATCGATCGATGAACCAACCGCATCGATCGATTCTTCAATCGCATCGATCGATTCATCAATCGCATCGGTCGATGCTCTCAGCATCGATCGATGCGTTCACGCGTTGAGCAGGCTTGGCCGAGATATGCGAAATCCATGCGATCGTTCGATCGATCCATGCGATTGCAGTCGATCTCTCGCGGTTGTATCGACCGATCCATGCGATCGTATCGATCGATCCATGCGATCACAGCCGATACTGATTTATGAAAATCGCATTCCAAATCAATATAGCTTGGATTTGCGATTTCAAGTGTGTTTAGGTTTCAATTCCTTGTTGCTTAAGTGATTTCTCTTATCAGTAGTTGATTCAAAACACTTCTTAAACAAGAAAACAATCCTAAACTTGAATCTAAACAAGAAAAACCAGAACCAATAGCTCTGATACCACTGAAGGATTGTTTAGTTGATCCTGATTCAATTCTCAGATTCAGATTATCCTAAACATGCGGATCTAGGTTCTCTTGAATAGAAACAATGATGATCTCACCTTTTACCTGTTTTGTGCAGCGGAAAGGGAGAACAGGTCAGAGATCAGAGAGCCACCAAGTGATAACTCCTCCAGAGGTTCACACACGCACACCAAGCAGGAAGAGAGGCTGCTAGACCACACGGGAATCGGCGCAGAGAGAGAGGAGGCTCGCGGCTTGCTAGGGTTAATTGCCTGAACTCGTCTCAAGTTTTATTTATAAAACTTGTTCAGTTCCGTTTGGGCCTTTGGCCCAAATACCAATTAACTCGAAGGCGTTCTCGCACTGTGTCGATCGACACACCATGTGCATCGATCGACACACAGTGGCTAAACCCTTTTATTCTCTCTAAGTACAGTAAATGCCTAGCACTTTTACCGTACTTCTGCTAAACCGTTCCTACACATTTTCCTGTTAGCTTAGGCGTGTGACCCATATGGGATCATATAATAGAGGCAATAAGTCCAAGACTTATAGATCATGAGCGGACTCTAGCAAGCCATCATGACCCCCAGTATTATATGACTTATGTCTGATCATTGACATACTCTTACTTTCTAGAGACAGTACTGAGATTACTGGACACAATTCCAACAGTTCTTCATGAAACCTAAAAACGCAAGAACGAGAGAAACAAAAAAAAAGTTAATAAAATAAAAAGGCGAAAAGCTCAGTTTAAATTCTAAACTCAAATCTATCGAAGACTCAAAAGAGTCTCCGGCAACGGCGCCAAAAACTTGATATGCTCAAAGTTTACTATCCCTAGAGTTACACTGTAAGTGCATGTTGGGGTCAAAATATCACTAAGATCATTGAGTTTTTGGTAATTCTATGAAAGTTGTCCCTTCAACTTACCATCTCTGTCTAAAGTTCCCAACCCCTTATGGGATCATGATAATTTGGGGAAGCTGAGAACAACCAGCCCCGAATTACCCCCGAACCACCACCTGCATGATATCATCTCGCTATCGACGACAGGAATGTAAGACAAGAAGTCTCGCAAAAACAACGAACTAGAAGTACACCTAAAAACCAAGCAGACGCTGCTTAGCACGCTGGTCTAAACGACGTCCCGGCCAAGTACACCTTGACTTGATATCTATTGATATCAATTTATTAACGATGAAGGGAGCATAAGTGGAAGGAAATTCCCCGCACCAGTACTAGATTCGAAGTACACACCCCAAAAAACCCAGCCAGACGCCTCAGAGCACACTGGTCTCAATCATCGCAGGTTCGCAAGTAGAGTCTATCTCATTAACCTTCGAACTTAACTCGAAATCCAGTCGGAGGCTTCCGAGCATATTGTTCTCATTCGTCACAGGTTCACAAGTAGAGTCTATCTTGTTAACCTTCAAACTTAACTCGAAATCCAGTCGGACACTTCCGAGCACATTGGTCTCAATCATCACAGGTTCGCAAGTAGAGTCTATTTTGTTAACCTTCGAACTTAACTCAAAGCCCAATTAGACGCTTCCTAGCACATTGGTCTCAATCATCACGGATCAAAAAGCCGAACTAAATTCATTAAACTTTAAAATTAGCTCACAATCAAACCAAAAGCTTCCAACAGGTCGCGAGCCGAATGCATCTGAAGCACAATCCAAAATATTGGGGCACCCTCCATTACTAACTCATCAATCTCTAAACTCGGTATGCAACCGTACACGCGTCATAATGCATTGTAATGGGAATAAAATCTATGTCCTGTTAGGACAACACAAATCTGTAACCAAAAAAATCCAAGCAAGGCCAAAGGGAAAAGTCCTCCTCGGACGAAACCCGCTCAACTCTCTAAGACTAGTCAATAGAGCGACAACACAGCTGCTCGAAAGTAAAACTCTACCAACGGATCCGATGTATCCGAACAATCAAGCTCGGAAAATTCCAAGATGGAGCTCGGAAATTCCGAGTTAACCTGCTCGGAGATTTTGAGTTAACCAGCTCGGAAATTCCGAGATGAAGCTTGAATATTCTGAGCTAACTGGCTCGGACTTTCCGAAAACAACTCTCTCGGACTTTCCGGATCATCCCATCTCACCTCTTTAGTAAAGTTTCAGAGCAGCTCGTAAAACCTAAGCGATCAAAATTCAACGGCTTGAATGACTGTCACAAAAAGAACGGCTGATCACCATAGCGGATTTCTAAAAATCCAACAACAATTCCAAAGGCTTATAGCCGATCACTTACTTAAAATTTTACAAAAGATAGTTAGTTCGTGAATCGGAACGACCAACCGTTCCAAAAGAAAGCTACTACATGCATTAAACGCCGCCAAATTTCAGAACCACACATCCCCTTGGTACGAGCTGGTGATGCCACTCAAAAACAAAGATGTGTCAAAACAGCTCTCGGCCTCAGCTATCGGCCGATCATGTTCAAATATATCATCTTCCTCCAAACCAGCTCTCGATCTAATGTCCGCTTCTTCAGATTCGAATGCGGAAGGACCCTCAGCTCTCAAACCGCAATCAAGTCAAGATTTTTCCTTCCTGCGATAAATCGACTTTGCCTTTCTTTATCCGACGAAAACTTCAAAAAATCCTTTGAAACTTGGATAAGCGTGACACAATCTTCTTGAGCATCCCTTTTTCCCTTTCTCGGATGCTTCCTTTAGAGCCGCATCACTTGAAGATCTTCTTCCCACGAGCTGAGGTTTCAAGGGTTCAGCCTCGAGAAGAGCCCTAGCATTTTTGGCATCAAGCGAAAGTCTCGCCGCATCGAACTCAGCTTTCTTATCTTCCATAGATGCTCTCAAAGCGGCGGCAAAGTTCTCTAAATTCACGTTATCAACGTAATGCCTGGTAAGACAGCCCCGAATTCTTCGACATCTTCTATCAGACTCGACGACAAACCGGTTAACCGAAGCCATGCCTGTGACGAAAATTTTAAGATCGTCAATAAAACTTGTCAAACAAGCCATCAGGATGGAAATCGTTACTATCCTATGCGGGAGAGAAAACCTAACATTTAGAAAATCTTGTCCTGCACCGACAAGAGAACTACCACATATCATATCCTGGTACTTCACAGGATGATCTCCGGGATGACGCAAAACTCGCACAGAAGTCGGCAACCTCGGAAACATTAGAGTACATAAAGCCACCCTCACCATGATCAAACCAGATTGGTTTGGAGTCGGGTTAAGAGACTTTGACATCTTTGTCGTGCCTCTTCTGATGTCGTTTTTTAGGCTTGAATGCGATGGGTTGATCCGCCAATCCGGAAAGCGATCCTCGAGGAACGGTCGCCTCCTCGCCACCGTCAACATCGTCATGAACAATGGATATGTCTTCGCCGAGCATGGGATCTTGACCAGTCCATTCGCCAGGTCCGTAGTAATCAAAATCAAGGAGCTCAGCTCCACTCTTGATCCATGTGGAGATCGAATCATCCTCAAGTACTAACTCGTCGTCATGACACTCCTCATCATCCTTCCGTTCATCGGTCCTTGTCGTCTGGCGAGTCATATCCATTCATCTCGCTTCGATAACGCGCTCAACGAAGAAACTTTTCCCCAAATTCACATTCTCGTCTTGTAACCGCCCGATGAGATCGACCAAATTCGACGGACAGGTTAGACATAAGTCCTTTGCTGCAAAAACAGGAAAGCATGAGAAAGAGTTAAAAGGATATTCAAAGGTGGACAAAGAAACAACATGAAGCATAAGGACCAAATCGGTTACCAAGGTCTCCTTATTTTGACTCCATCAGCCAAACACAATCCTTTTCAATGGATGCCTCATTAATCAAAACGTAAAACAAATGATGCTCCATTGATGATCATGATTCTCAAAACCCGAAACTATCGTCCGATGCTCGTGGGGGTCTGAGATAATATTCGGGGCCGCCTCCTATAAGAACTATAGTAAATATGTTCCGAAGATGTAACACCCGGAGATCAATGCCACATTCGAGACTACAAACTAGTGAACCAATCAGATGCCGCAGGGCTCAGGGAGTGAGCTGCGTGAGGGCCAATCCATGATGCTGAAGGTAGCGAACTATGAGTCCATGGACTAGGAACCATAGGAAGCACGTTCTAAAAAAGTACTCGTAGACCGAGAAGTAACCATCCGGCGTGGAGTCAACTCGATCGCAAGAAGACGGAACCATGGATGTCACATTTTTGTGGATTCCATAATTGCGCCAAAGCTTTTCAATCGACCTTTACGTAGACAAGGTTGAACCAGAAGGATTCAGAATCTCTTTCTACTTTCTCGGCTTAGGAGAACCACTTTTTGTTTCTCCGGAGGAAGATCCCAATGCCACATATACGGGCTGTCACAAATATCCGCGAACTCCTCTTTGATCGTTGGACACCCGTCAAGAAAGTAGAATTTCGACGGATATTGTCATCACCAGAACATTGACCATTATCCGGAAATGCAACACCTTCTATGGTCAAAGAGCATTGCCTGCTGGTGTGCGACCTGGTCGATCGGCATACCCCAGGAGACTCGCCCTCGGAAGAAAGGTTGGCATGACCGTATCTCGATAAGGGTCTGCCGCACCATTGAACCCTTCCATTGGAAAACGCGGCAAAGCAGAACTACAAGCTTGGAAAGAGATTCAAGAACCCAAACTTCACAAAAATGAAGAAGAAAACTTTGACAAAACTCACAAAGAGTAGAGAGAGGATAGTGAGAGAAGTAAACTTAAGGTTTCTTCTTTGGAGTGAAAGTGTGAAAAGTGAAATGAAGTGAAGTGAATACTTATAGATTTTTACAAAGGAATGAAGTATTGGGTATGATTATACTTGATTACCCTAGCATAAGAATGTTTAGCTTAATCATGGCGGACGTTTCACGAGTTAATCGATTAAGCATGGTCTCAGAATCGACCAAACCTCGCACGAGTAAACCGATTACAGCCGAAAGGTCCCAAAGGGTCCTCATACGCACATCAATGGACGCAAGTCACCTTACTTGGGAGCTCGGAACAAATTATGCTCGGAAATGTTACATATACAAGTTTGTCTTACTCGAGATGCTAAGCAACGACCGGAATACGACAAATGATTCGGAAAATTCTTTGTCATCAATGAATTGGCGTCGAAATTGATTTTGTCTCGAATACTAAAAAAGAACTCGCCATCGTCATACCCGAGTCTGACGAGCTGTGGGCTAACTGTTGGGGTCAAAATCCCCCTGGACGAAAACAATAGCCGAAAGCATGAGCAAGTGATCGGACATGGACGTTCAACATACTATGTATGAATAAAGATTTGTATGGTTAATGTTTTATACGAAATGCATCGTATCAATAATGTTTCGTATAAAATATATTTTACACAAAACTCTTTGTATGGATAAATTTTTAGACGAAATGAAAAAAACCATTCAATCAAATATCTGCACGGATCAATCGGATAAACACACCACTCGACAGAATCTACGGTTATGCATAAACATATGAACGAGCTATTCCAAGATGGACCAGCTCTTAATTCCTAGCTGAACCAGCTGAGAAGTTCCGAGCTAAATCAACTCGGAAGTTATAAGCTAAACCAGCTTGGATCCGAACATCTCCTTTCTTGTTTTCTGAGCACAATTCATTCCTCGAGAAGCTGAACATACTCCTCAAACCTTCCGAACGGATACTCCACTTAGATCAGACGCTTGGATATTTGTCAGTGTCTTCCTCTCCGGACACGCAACTAGACGCAACTCATCCTCGGAACAACAACCTATACGTCCCTAGCCGTTAACAAGAGCTGCCGAGTAAAGTTATGCGAGATACGAGCTTGGGCCTGGCCCACAAGACTCATATTTCCGAGACTTTGGGCCGAATCAAGAAGTCGACTCTCAAACGGACTCGAATTGTCTGTTGTCGGCCCATTCGGCAAAATAGGTTAAGCCGCGGAAAAATAATCATAAAAATAGGAAGATAAACTCGAAGAAGGAAGGAAGAAGATATCTTCGAGAATATTAGCTACTATGTAGCGACTGGGTAATGACCATTTTAACTACTATCCTGCGACTAATATGAAATCCATATATGATTATGGTAATGCTCTCGCCACTATGTGGCGACTGTTATGTGATCGTCTTATATAGTCAAAATGTAGTCGTAATATATGGGCTATTTAGTGACTGTTTATTGACTAATTAACCGATTATATGACGACTAATTGGAGAATCCAAATATGATTATGGTAAATATCTTGCTATTAATTATCGACTATTAAGCGACTATGCAGCGTCTAATCGAAACATCCAGATCCGATTTTGGCCGACTACTATATGATTGTCTAATATAGTCACAACATAGTCGTAAGAAATATGACTAAATAACGATTATTAAGCGACTATTCTGTAAATCCAGATTCACTGATGGTAAATATTTAGCGACTACTTTGTGTGTGTAGTGCGAATAATTGAAGACTATTTAGTGACCTTTATTCGTAAAATTAAGAATTTGGATTAATTTCATTTTTCAATTTTGTAATCGGTGATACCGTAATTTGATCGTTACAAACATTTGCATCAAAAATAACATTGTTAACATGTAGACTGATATATATCATGGTTTTTAGATATTTTAAGCGATGATATAAGTATATACAAGAGTATTTTGTAGTGTTTTTCGAATCTTTTCAGGTGTTATTAGGATGGCACACGTTTGGAGGACTTTGGAAGATATTGGAGTTTTGGGCAAGAGTTGGAGCTGGAGCCGTGATGAGAGAAACATAGCATCTCTGTTTGATCTGAGTGTCGACCGATGCACTACTGCGTCGATTGACACAGCTCGCCAACACGCAGAAACGCAAGCTGTTTACTAAGAATTGTAGTTTTTACCCAGAAGTTCTGTTATTTACGAAGGAGACCCAAAACGTGTTAAGCACTTTATATTATGGCTTTTGGGGGTCAATTGCACTGAATGTATCTTTTATCTTTTTATTGCAATCTTGTACATTCCCAAAAGTCTTTGCATTTATGTATCTTTTTTTATAGGACCCATGTGTAAAAGAACAATTTTGTCCCTCACAGATAGAGAAAAAAAGGAAAAAGGAGAAACACACTCTTACGGTGAATTGTCTTACATCCACCGAAAACTATCCATTTTTTTATTTATTTTTTCTTTTCTTTTCCTCTTCATTCTCTTTCTTACTTTAACATTTTTCACCCCTTGTTTTTGAACGGTTGATAGGATGCAATAGGTGAGGTTTCTGGCCATATAGACCGTTAGAATGGAGATAAAATCGGTCGATGTACCGGAATTAAAAAAAAAAAAATTCGGACTTAATACGGAAATTGCTAATGGACAGTTGAGACTAGCTGTCCACAATATCCATCCATGTGGATACTACAACGATCATATCACATGCAAGATGCTTACCATGGATAGGAAGTAGCCAATCAAAATTTTGTTTTTGGATGGATAGTGGTCTACACCTACTATGTGTCCACAAATTCACAATCATGTGAACTCTTAACCAACTTTTGTCCATCACACCCGTACTTTGTTTCCACGGATCACAATAATGTGAACTTTTGACCACCCTATTGTCCATCACAAGCGTTTAACATGTGATATAATCAGGGTAGTGTCCACAAATAATCGACCCAACATACTTTTGTGACCACGGATCGCAATAATGTTAACTCTTGACCACCTATTGTCCATCATAAGCGTTTAGCATGTGATATAATCGTGGTAGTGTCCACGAATAATAAACATCATCCACCTGAGCTCTTATAATTGTGTTTACCATGTACATTTCACGATCATGTGAACTCTTAGTCACCTTCTGTCCATCAAACCCGTTAAACATGTGAAGAGATCGTGGTAGTATCTAAGAATAGTCGATATTGTCCACCATATATATATATATAAAATTTAACATGTGATGTTTATTTGTGTGACTAGGAACCATTTTTCCATCATAAGCGTTTAACATGTGATATAATCGTGGTAGTGTCCACGAATAATCGACCCAACATACTTTTGTGACCACGGATCGCAATAATGTTAACTCTTGACCACCTATTGTCCATCATAAGGGTTTAGCATGTGATATAATCGTGGTAGTGTCCACGAATAATAAACATCATCTACCTGAGCTCTTATAATTGTGTTTACCAGGTGCATTTAACGATCATGTGAACTCTTAGTCACCTTCTGTCCATCAGATCCGTCTAGCATGTGAGGAGATCGTGGTAGTGTCTAGGAATGGTCGATATTGTCCACCATATCCATAGAAAGCATTTAACATGTGATGTTTATTTGTGTGACTAGGAACCATAAAAAATTTGTTGGCCACTTTCTACCCATGGTAAGCATCTTGCATGTGATATGGTCGTGGTAGTATCCACGTGGATAGATATTGTGGACATATACTTTAAACTATCCATTTGCAATTTCCGTATTAAGTCCAAATTTTTGGTTTTTTTTTTAATTCCGGTACATCGGACCATTTTATCTCCATTTCGGCGGCTTATATTGTCGGAATCATCACCTCCCCTATCCTATCCACCGTCAAAAAATGAGGGGTGAAAAATAACTCATAAAGTAAGAAAGAGAGTATAAGAGAAAAGAAAAGAGTAAAAAATAAAAAATAAAATCGGATGGATAGAAGGACTCACGTGGATAGCTTGTGCCATTAACTATCTGTGACAAAAAGACAAAAGCTAAGGTTAAAATGGTATTTGTACAGCACTAAAAGACAAAAAGATATAAAATTGCACAAACTTTTATAAAGATACAACTTTGCTATTACTTATCAAAAAAAAATATAGTGGGTGCAATTAATCCGGGTTTTTGGTGTTTTGTTTTGATTACACATTCATACTTTTAGCTAGAGAGAGTTTTTGAGAGCTTCGGGCTGATCTGTTCTTGTACTGCTTTTTGGAGAAGATTTCAAACCCCTTTTCTTTCTCTACTCTTTTCTTAATGCAATTTATTCATCTTATGATTTCTGTTTCATTGATCATGTCTGAGTAGATTCATTGTTAGGTTTAGTGATTCTCATAAGGGTTTTCATGACTTGATAGATTAAATTAATCAATTAGGATTCATAACTTGTTAGTTCTTCAATCTGAATTGTGCTTAAGGCTAGTTTCTGACTTGATCACTTAGAATATTGATCCATGGTTTATAAATTGACATGAAAGTGTAATTTAGAATCTGGTCTATTTAGGTTAAGCAATTTAATTATCTGCAAAGAAATTTGGTTTAATTTAATTGTGAACTAATCAGACCTGCACCTAAGTCTAGTTTAATATGTTAGGAATTGCAAAGAAATTTGGATTTCTAAGGTTTAGACTTAGTGAATTCTCGCAGCGAAAGTTGGTTAGTTCTATATTTATGTTTGAGTTCTAGAACAGTTCTTAATTCGATTTTGACTGATATTTGATATGCATGGCATGATTTCCTGAGAACTCCCTTGACCTAGCGCTTTTAGTATTTGATAAACAAACCGATTTGCTACTGATTTACTTCATGCTTTTACTTTACTATTCTTGATTTACATCGCCTAGCTTAACTCGACATTCTATAGTCTATCGCAATATTTCTTGAGTCTCTGTGGTTCAACCCCTACATACTACATTTGCTTGTGCACTTGCAGTGTAACTTAGGGGATTAAAATCTGAGCATATCAAGTTTTTGGCACCGTTGCTGGGGGCTCTTTTGAGTCTTCGATAGATTTGAGTTTAGAGTTTAGGCTAGTTTTTCGTTTTTATTTTTGTTACTAATTTTCTGTTTTCTTTCTGTCTTTGCATGTTTCAGGTTTGCGATAAGACACGTTCATTGACCGACGCTCTTGAGAATCGATCGACGCACCCACGAACTGAATCAATCTTTGCGGACCTGTGCATCGTTTGACGCTTGTCGTGAACAGTTTGGTGCATGCCAAATCATGCAGCTAGAAGTAATCCGGACAAGGAACACGTGAATCTCAGACTTGAGGAACTTGCAAGGTTAGAAAGGAAAAAAAGGAAAGATCAGAAGCCGGTTAAGATGATGAATCTGAATGCTTTGATTTTGGTTCGAGATGCATAAGGTGTTCTGAGGGATTTGCAAAAGAATCCTTACAATAATCAGGGACAAAGGATTGATGCTGAAGAAAACGTGATTGTGATCCGTGAAGATGAAAGACAAGTTGTTAATCCTGATGCAGAAGCTCAAGGTGGAGGCGCAGGTGGACAGAAAAATCCACGAGTTGAAGCGCCACCTCCGCCACCCAATGCTCCTGATCCTCCAGCTGGGAGGACACTAGCTGATTACAACAGGTCTGATGTGTCCTATGCTAACAAGTCTGCGATTGTAACTCCTGTGTTTGCACGGAATGACTTTGAGCTGAAGACTTCATACTACACGCTTGTGGGACAACACCTCTTTCATGGACTCCCACATGAGCAACCTATGTATCACATAGAGAACTTTGAGTCTTTAGTCATTGGAATGAAGCATAATGGAGTGAGCTATGACTTACTGAACTGTAAGCTTTTCCCGCACTCTCTTGGAGGAGAAGCTGCAAACTGGCTGAAGCAGATTCCACATGGGACTCTGGCCACTTGGGATGCGGTTAAAAGAAAGTTTCTGAGGCATTTTTATGATGATGGTAGATCTGATCAGCTTAGACAGGAGCTTTGGACATTCAAATTGGGACCTACAGAGGCCTTGAAAACAGCTTGTGTGAGGTTTAATATGTACCATAGAGATTCCCCTCATCATGGTTTCTCTGAGTTTCAGCTGTTGGGCATTTTCTTCAGAGGAGTTGATTTGTGGTATCAGATGGCTTTGGATGCTGCAAGCAATGGAAACTTCAACACTAAATCTCCAGAGCAAGCTAAGGAGCTGATTGAGTACTTGGTGTGCATCAATAGCATTAAGAACGCTGATCTGGAAAGGCAAAAATCTGGTGGGAAAGCTGATAGCTCGCAGATAGTTGATACGAAGAGAAAGATTGGCTCTGTTCAGAGCATGTTTATTGGGAAAAAGAATGTTCATTTTGCTCAGGATGTTGAGGTATTTGAGGCTGATGAAGGCTGCGAAGAAGAGGATGTGAATTTCATTGCTGGAGCTGTTTTTCAGGAATATAGATTTGGGAATCAACAAGTGATATATCATGGTTTTTACCGGTTTTATGTCATGATATAAGTCTGTTTTGGTGTCTTTTGGTGTTCTTTTAGAGTCCTTTGCAGGTTTTATTAGGTACACGTACGTTTGGAGCAAAAGTGGAGATTATGGAGCTAATTGGAGCACTTTGGAGATTTGACCCGAGAGACTGTGTTCACTGTCCGAAACAGAGTATTGTGTCGATCATTGCACACCTGCATCGATCGATGCATAGCGAGTTGGGCCAGACTCTCGGCGGTTTAATGAAGATTTCTAATATTGCAAAAATGCCAAGAAGTTCCAGATATTTACACAGAAGCCCCAAGTCGTGTTTTAGCTATTTAATTAGGTCTTTAGCTTCAGTTTTACATACGCTATCATAACTTAGAGTAGAGATTTTTTAGAGCTTTTGGGGCTGATCTGATCCTGTACTACATTCGTTTTGGAGAAATTTTCGAACCCCCTTTTGTATTCTAATCTCTTTTATGATTTCTATTAATTCATTGATTATGTTTACATCATCTATGTCTGAGTAGTTTCATAGTTAGGTTTAGGGTTTCTCATAGGGATTTCATGACTTGCTAGATATAATTAATTCAGTTAAGGATTCACATCAATAGATGTTCTTCAAACTAAATTGTGTTTAATGCTAGTTCTGACCTGATCAATTAGAATCTAGATCTTAGGTTGCTAAATACGACACGACAGTGTGGTTTAGAATCTGAACTATTTAGGTTGAGCAATTTAATTACTCGCAAAGGAATTTGGTTTAATTAGATTGTGAACATATCAAACTTGGAATCAAACCTGGTTTAAATTGTTAGTAATTGTAAAGGAATTTGGATTGCTGCACTTAGACTTAGAGAATTCTCTCAAAGGAATTTGGTTAACTCTATATCTGTGTTTTGAGTTCTAGAACTGAGTTTAATTAGATCATGACTGAATGATTTATCTGCTTGTCTGATTTCCTGAGAACGCCCTAGACTTAGCGCCCTTAGTTTATTGCTTACAAACAACAACCTGCTACCTGTTTACTTTCTCGCTTGCTTTTTAATTAAATCAATACAATTTGCTTTTTGTTTTCTCCTAGTTTTAATCTCTTTAAGTTCTTAATCCTATCGTTGCCTAGAGTCCTCGTGGATTCGATCCCTAAGTACTACAATTGATATACTGTGTACTTGCAGTTAGTATAGGGTAAAACTCGAGACCTATCAACAAGGCAGAGGTGACTACAATGGAGTGGGTAAGAGAAGTATCTTCACAGGTAATCAAAACTTCTCTGGTTTCACTCCTACGCCTTATCGGAGTAAAAGCAGCCCTGGAAACAACACTAATAACTTCACCAGGAACTATGGATCTTCATCATATCAACCTGCTCCTCCTCAAAATGAGCAGTCTGATAAGTTGATGGGTTTATTGGAGCAGCTACTGGAAGGACAGCAGAAGAGTACAATTGACTTCAATGGAAAGATGGATGCTTTGTACTTGGATATGAATGGGAAGATAAATGCCTTAAGCACTCATGTGAAGAAATTGGATGTTCCAGTTGCACAGACTGTTGGGTTTGTAAAGAGGCAAGATGGATCTCTCCCGGGACGAACTGATGCTAATCCGAAGTACCAGTGCATGCAATTACGTTGGGAAGTGGTATAGAGGTCGTTCCTGCTCAGAAAAAGGGTCTAAGGTTGGAGGAAATCGTTGAGACTGAGGAGATGGAAGATGAAATACGTGAGTTGCAGAGAGAATCGATCTATGCACAACAGCATCAATCGATGCAGATCGCGGATGAAGAATCTGAACCCAAGCTAAACAGGAGGTCGTTGCACCAGAGCCGAGCGTCGATCGACGCACTCCTAGTGTCGATCGTCGATCGACGCAAGGCGATTGCAGAGAATTCAGATACACAGAAACTGAAGAAAGCTGATGAGACTATCTATAAGCCTAAGGTTCCTTTTCCTAAGAACCCCAGGTGGTCTAAGTACGAGCTGCAGTTGAACAAATGCAAGGAAATCAAGAAAAAGGTGTGATTGAAGTACCTTTGATTGATAATCTGAAGACTACTCCTGTGATGAAGAGATGTCTCAAGGACATGCTTGCTGGTAAAATGACTGATGAGGAGAGTGTGCTGATGATCTCAAAAGTATGTAGTGCTGTGATTCATGACAAGATTCCTGAGAAACTGAAAGATCCAGAGAGCTTTGTGTTGGATTGTGCTATCTACAGAGATAGACTTGAGAGGTCATTGTGTGATCTTGATTCTAGTGTGAACCTTATGCCATTCTCTGTTGCTAAGAAGCTTGGGATGACAGATTTCATGTCTACTATAATATCTCATTGGTTCTAGCTGACAGGACTATCCGGATCCCTGAAGGAGTGTTGGAGGATGTGCCAGTCAGGATTGGTAATTGTGTGATTCCTACGGACTTTGTGGTTCTGCAGTATGGAGAGGAACCAAAGGATCCACTTATTTTGGGTAGGCCATTCTTAGCTACTGCGGTGCGATGATTGAATGCAAGAAGGGGACTATAATTATGAATGTGGGTGATCTGAAGATGATTTTTAACATGGATAAGTGATATGCTCAGAGTTTAATCCCTAGAGTTACATTGCAAGTGCACATACGTGACTAGTAGTATATAGGGGTCGAATCCATAAAGACTCAAGAATCTTACGATAGTCTATAGATGTTTGAATTAAGCTAAGCAGCAGCATAGAATAAGTAGTAAATAATGCAGGAAAGTAAATGAAACAGTGTGATCAATCAAGCGAAGCGTCAAGTCAAGGGAGTTCTCAGGAAATCAGGAATACAAGCTAATCAATCAATCGGGATCAAATTAAGAACTGTTCTAGAACTAGAATCACATAAGCATAAGAAACCAACTTTTGTTGCGAGTACTATCTATGTCTAGCAACCTAGCAAACCAACTTTCATTGCGAGTTCTAGAGATCCTAAACATGCATTAATCGAGGTTCTTTCGTTCACAATTCTCCTAAACCAAATTTGTTTGCAAATAGTCAAATTTCTCATCTAGGTTCTTTGTACCTAATTAACCAATTGTCGTTACGGAAATCAACCTAACATCAATAATCTAAGGGGCCAATTCAGATTATGCATTAAGAACAACCCTAGATGAAGAACTAGAAGTTATGAATCCCAATTATATTAACCTAATATTCCATGAAATCCCTAATGAGAATCCCTAAACCTAACAGGTAAACTACTCCGACATGGCAATCATAACAACATACATGGTGAATAGAATAATGAATATCATAAAAGAAGTAAGGAATTAGGGGTTCGAAATCTCTTCTCTGTCGAGTACAAGACCAGCCCTTCAAAGCTCTTTAAATCTCTCTGAATGTGGAATAAAACTTAGCCTAAATAATGGCTTAAAACCCTAATATAAAGTCTAAACACGTTTTGAGCTTCTTTGTAATTATGAGAAACTTCTAGGTCAAAATGCAATTTCCACAAATCTTCATTAATCCGCGAGAATCATCTGATGGGCTTCTGTGTCGATCGATGCTAATGTTGTGTCGATCGGCACTCAACTCAAATATCGACTCTGATTTCTTCTCTCTCGCTCGAATGCTCCAAATAGCTCTAGAATGCGCCATAATGTACAATTATGCTCCAAACGTGCCTTAACCTGTAAAAGACTCTAACAAACTCCTAAACACAATAAAGACTCGATAACAAAGACATATACCATGGTCAAAAGCCTTAAAAACCATGATATACCTGTTGGGATTATGTCCTGAAATCACATTGTACTTACTCTAGAGATAGTTGTATTGTCGAGATCGGACAATTCATGTGATACTAGGTAGTCATAATGTTTTGCTAGAAACCGCTTATGACAAATGAGTTGTAACTCATTTCTGGTATCGTGTGAACCTACAGGGTCACACACCTAAGCAAGTTGGATATACTTGGTATGGGATTGATCATTGGCATATGATCCGATCAATGTGTATTGGATACACATTGATATCGTGTTTTAAAAGATGTGTCGATCGATGCCCTTGGTGCATCGATCGATACAAGACGTGTGTCGATCGACACCAATAGGTGTGTCGGTCGACACTAGGGCGAAACCGAAACTGATGTTTCGGTTTACCTAAAGGTCAATATATAAACGAGTTTTATATTTCGACCTGGGTAAGCGTGCCGTCGCAGACAGTTTCTTCTTGACAAAAAAACTGATCCTCTTCCTCTAGAAAATACATAAATCCCAAGAGATCCGATTCCCGGCGCTAGCATCCCGGCGGATTCCAGCTTGTGTGCGTGTGGACTACGATAGAGGCGAGGCATCTGAATCGCTCCTGATCTCGTTTACCTGATTCATCTTCCGCTGCCAATCTCCAGGTAATCACGAGGTCAGATCTATGATTCAATTACTTAAACCCTGAGATCCTAGGCTCGGAATTCAGACTTAGGGTTGCCTAATCGGATTAGGCACTGCTAGGAATTCCAACAGTGGTATCAGAGCCTTAGGGTTTTATCATTGAATCAGCCTGTTTAGTAGAATTTGATGATTTAAATTCGTTCATAAGATAGTATGAATAAGAACATGTTAGATCGATTTAGATCGAAAACGATTCTGTGTTTTCGCAGAGTGTCGACCGACACACCTAGTGTTGCGAAGAAAAACCGAAAGCCTACTGTGTCGATCAACACAGGTTGAGTGTCGGTCGACACAGAGCAGATTCGGTCGAGTGTCGATCGACACAGTTTGAGTGTCGGTCGACACAGACCTAGAGAATGGTTAATCGGTTCAATTGGATTGGACCGGTTATCATGCCTTGTTAAGTCCAAATAGATCGGTTTAAATTGGTTGAATTGGTTCAATTGGATTGAACTGATTATCTCAATTAGCATAAACCGATTTGGTTAAAATCAGTTTGATTGGATAAGTCGGTTCAATTGAATTGGACCGGTTATCGCAATTAGTATAAACTGGTTAAAACGGTTTGAATTGGATGAATTGGTTCAATTGAATTGAACTAATTATCCCAATTAATATAAACCAATTGGTTAAGATCGGTTTGATCTGATAAGTCGGTTCAATTGGATTGGACCGGTTATCAAAACTGTCTTCGGTTTAGGTCCATGTCGACCGTCACACATGGGTTGTGTCGATCGACATGACCGGTTCAATTAACCGGGTTAATTGGATTAATCGGTTATTGAAGTCCGGTTAAGTTTGGTGTTGTCGATCGACAAACATAGTCTGCGTCGATCGACACAGAGCTCGAAATTCTGGTTATTGAACCTTGAATTTGCAGAAACCAAACTAGACTTAAACCTTGATCAAAGCTTAGCTTCAATATGGTCAACTGTCAAGACTCATTTCATTGTGTGATGGTCTAGCCAAGAGCTTGGTGTCCACAATTACGTGAGTAAGGCAGATAATAATTTTGATGGACTTGCAGTGCTTAACATCAACAATTACATGACCTAAGAGATTGATATGCTAACCTTTCAGAGTTTAGTTTCCTCAACTAAATATCAAGTAACCTTGATGTCTTGCCCAAATCTTGTCTACTGTCAAGTCTTGTGTCGTTTGTTGGATAGCCTTGGAGTCCTTGGTATCCACTACTACATGAGTAAGGCAGGTGATCATTGATAGACTTGCAGTGCGACTGTTGATGATCACAAGACTAAAGAGATTGGTTTACTTGACTGGGCCAACAGAAGTTCTGGGCCCAGAGACGTCAGAGTAGATGAGACATGGATTGTCTTATCTGCGACCAAGAGTTGTACTGGGTACAATTAGCGATGATTTGCTTACCTAGATAACTAAATTTTGGGTGATGACGAGTCGTCCACTCAGATTTTGGTAAAGTATGGGTCTTGGATCATTATATTCATTGAGGAAACATTGTTTGAATATAATGCGAGTTTTCTTATTAGATAAGATTTCTCATGGAATGCATAACTAAATCTTGGTTTTTTCTTGGATTTCAGCTTATGTCTAAGACTACTTTCTCGTTGCGATCCATCCTTGAGAAGGACAAGTTAAATGGATCCAACTTCCTGGATTGGTATCAAAATTTGAGATTAATCCTCAAGCAGGAGAGCAAGGACTATGTCCTTGAGAAAGCTCTTCCAGAAAGGCTTGGGACCAATCGCTCGAGTGCAGTATATGATGCTTGGAATAAGCATTATATCGATGCGGTAGATGTGCCTGGTCTAATGTTGGCTACCATGAACTCAGACTTGAAAAGTCAATACGAGAACATGGAGTCGCCAATAGAGATGATCACCAGCCTGAAACTGAAGTTTCAGGATCTGGCACGAGTTGAGAGATTCCAGATGGTGAAGTCTCTCACTGGGTGCAAGCTACCAGAGGATGCTCCAGTAAGTCCTCATGTCATTAAAATGATGGGTTACATTGATAACCTGGGGAGACTGGATTGTCTTGTCAGCTTGGAGCTGGCTACTGACATCATTCTGCAGTCACTGCCGTCTAGTTATGATAAGTTTGTCAAAAGCTATATCAAGAATAACTTGACAAAGACGTTGACTGAGCTGCATGGTATGATCAAAACAGCAGAGCAAGACATCGAAAAGGGTAAAAGATTTGAAAAATCTTGTGTTGACAAGGGTAGAGGCAGGGCCGTCCAGATTTGGAATCAGGATAAGCATGTGTCATCTTATAAGCCCAAGTCTAGCCCATCTGGTGTTAAAAAGTGCTTATACTGTGATGAGTCAGGGCATTGGAAGAGAGATTGCATTAAATTCTTGGAAGATTCACAAGAGATGAAGGAGATGTACGGTACTTCTTCTTCAGGTATTGTGTTATTATTTCAAGTTCTACGTGAGTATTGGATACTAGTTGTGGTACTGATATTTTTGAAATATGCAGGGCCTAAACAAAAGTAGAACGTTGAAGAAAGGACAAGTGGAACTGCGTGTCTGGTATGGAGCAATGGTTGCTGCATGAGCCGTAGAGATTCTTCACTTGTAGGAACCTTTCATACTTGGTTTTAGAAATTAAGTAATTGCTACTATGTATCTGCCTTGTGCAGAGATGTCTTTCATTTTCTTGTAAGAATTTGGATGTTTTTCATTTTGATAAAAGACAAGTTTTGTTCTTTAGATCTTAATGAAATATCATATGGTAGCACCCCGTTTGGAATGAGTTTTATATCTTAAACCAGCGTGAGTTTGAATATAACACAAATACTAAAGGTTTAAGTCTGATGACTCGAACTCGACTTTTCTTTGGCATAGTCGTTTAACCATATAGAGTGAAGCGGATTCAAAAGTTCCATAGTTTTGGACTCATTTGATTATTAATCATTTGAGATATGAATTCTGTTCACTGGGCCAAATGACTAAGGCCCTTTTAGCAGAGCTAAAGGAAACGGGCCAGAGGCTTATTGGGCCTTACACATACTGATGTATGCGGCCCGATGAGCATTAGTGCCAGAGGAAACCTTCTGTACTTCATCACCTCATTGATGGCATCAATAAGTATGGCTGTGTTCATTTGATGAGACACGAGCCGGAATCCCTTGAGGAGTTCCAAGATGAAGTGAAGAACCGATTTGACAGAAGTATTGAGATTCTCGATTAGATCGCGGAGGAAAATACTTGAGTCAAGAATTGGGTGATCATCTGACATAATGAATCGGATCTTATTAGATATGCTCCGATTAATGATGAGTCACAGGAATCTTCCATAATCATTTAAGAATACGTTCTAAAATGTCTATCTTTGCGCAGAAAAGGGTTTCAATCAGAATCAATTGAAAGACACCACATTGGATGTGGACTGGAAGTTTTTCAAGTAAGTTGTTTCTGATGATTTGGGGATGATAGCTAATAAGCTTGAACCCAAATCTGATAAGTGCTACCTCGCTGGTTGTCCCAAGGAAACCGAGGCTTACTACTTTGATAACCAATCCGAGAACAAAGATTTGTTGTTCGGAACTGTGTCTTTGAGAAAGATCGTACTTTCAAAAGGAACAGTGGGAGTAAAACTACACATCGAAGAAATTCGATAAACACAGGAGGCTGCTCAACCTGTTGAGGGAGAGCAGCGGTCAGATCTACAAAGTGCTGTAGGATCTACACCTGTGGAGCCTGAAATTCACAGATCCGAAAGGATCCGTCACTAACTCGAGAGTGATTTCTCGTAGCCGATTTTCGTGATCTGTTGATCATTGAAAAGTGACGAGCATACGAAATTCAAAGAAGCGATGGTGAGCCCCAACTCCAAAAAATTAGCTGGGTATGCATGTTAGTTTCACTGATCCATTTCTGGATTGAAGCAAACATCTTGGAGTTGGAATCAACATTCTGATAATGTGGTCAAGAGTTTTGACTTGATCAGAATAGAAATGAAACCATGCGGCTACAAGAAGACCAGTGGGAGCGTAATTGCAATTCTCACACCGTATGTACGTAATGTACTTAATCTCATAAACGACGTTCCGACGCTAAAGTCTTGTCAAGATTTGGGTCGGAAGTCAAATTTAACGATGGACATGGGAGAAGGCCGGAAAGTTCTTGGAATAAGGATCCACTGGAATGGATCAGAAAGGCTAATTGGATCATGTCAAATTCCTTATGTTGATAAGGTATTGGAGAGTTCATATGTGCTTAATTCCAAGAATGGCTTCATACCAAAGGTCTTATGGCAATAATCTAAGCGAGATGAAGTGTCTTGGACACTGGCTGAGTTAGTAACAATATTAGCAAGATGAAGTGTTTTTTAAACAATGGCTGAACTAGTATTAATGAGTGTGATTGCTAATGCTGCTGCAATAGAATCCATCATGAATGCCATATTTTGCGCTCGTCAAGATGCAGCTTACGCACAAAGCATGACGAGAAAATACCAATATGTTCCGGTAATAGTCACTGAACAGTTACCAGAAATATCCCAAGTGTTTGAGGAACACTAAGGATAGGTTCGTGGTGAACTGATAAAGTGACGAACCAGTTGAAAGTAGTTAGACGGACAAAGAAGATTCCCGGTTCCCACCTGGCATATCCTTTTGTCTGAATAACGGTGCTATCTGTTGGAAGGGCTCCAAGCAGTGGACCGTAGAATAGTGCTTTTATCTGAATGGCGGTGTGGTTTGTTGGAATTGTTTCAAGCAAAAACACCGCAGTCTCTCCCACAACCTAAGAACGAGATTTATTCTGTTGCTGTAGGTATAAGATATCTGAACAGATGATCTTGATTCCAGTGGGAGTTATTTTAGTTATGTTATAATCTTTATATAAACATGCTATGGCAATGTTTGTGTAAGTTAAAACTGACATCGGTATTATTTAATTATTGGATAATTAAGTAATGGTCCCAAAGCATTTTATGTCCATTTTATAGGTCATCAAGTTGAGGAATTGATCATGAAACCCTATAAGTAAAAGATGACATAAATTATGATTGTCCCTAGTCGAGATTGTCAAAGTGGGACACTGACAACCGCGAGAGACTAGCTTGTGAGGTGACTGTTGACTAAGTTTCATGGAGTCAATGATATTAGTATCACAGTCAGTCACATAGATATATGTTGGTGAACATATGATCGGACATGACCCGCTAATGAGAACTCTACAGGATAGTTATATATGTGTCATGAGAGTTTCTCATTACGACTATAGAGTATAGTCCTTAGACCTGAGTTCATCATGCTTTCTAGCATATGAATTGGTGCTCTTTAACCTTTTCAAACGCCGTTCCGTAAATGGCGGCTATAACGACATTGCTTAGGCGTATCATGAAGTATGTGTAGAAACAGGGATGTAACAAGATGGGATTTGTCCCTCCTACATAACGGGAGATAAATATCTCAGGGCCCATTAAAGATTTGATACTGAGAAAATGCATGGCCGTGCTCAAACGAGGTGATTGTCAGTCGTTTGTTTCATCAGTATAGATCAGGAGTTCGATGAACATGATATTGGCTATAATAAGGATGACACAGTCTCTTGCCTTATGCCATATCGAGATATAGCGACGAAGGGATTATAGGAATAGGTGATTCCAGTACAAGTGGGAGATTGTTGGGATTATGTCCTGAAATCACATTGTACTTACTCTAGAGATAGTTGTATTGTCGAGATCGGACAATTCATGTGATACTAGGTAGTCATAATGTTTTGCTAGAAACCGCTTATGACAAATGAGTTGTAACTCATTTCTGGTATCATGTGAACCTACAGGGTCACACACCTAAGCAAGTTGGATACACTTGGTATGGGATTGATCATTGGCATATGATCCGATCAATGTGTATTGGATACACATTGATATCGTGTTTTAAAAGATGTGTCGATCGATGCCCTTGGTGCATCGATCGATACAAGACGTGTGTCGATCGACACCAATAGGTGTGTCGGTCGACACGAGGGCGAAACCAAAACTGATGTTTCGGTTTACCTAAAGGTCAATATATAAACGAGTTTTATATTTCGACATGGGTAAGCGTGCCGTCGCAGACAGTTTCTTCTTGACAGAAAAACTGATCATCTTCCTCTAGAAAACACAGAAATCCCAAGAGATCCGATTCCCGGCGCTAGCATCCCGGCGGATTCCAGCTTGTGTGCATGTGGACTACGATAGAGGCGAGGCATCTGAATCGCTCCTGATCTCGTTTACCTGATTCATCTTCCGCTGCCAATCTCCAGGTAATCACGAGGTCAGATCTATGATTCAATTACTTGAACCCTGAGATCCTAGGCTCGGAATTCAGACTTAGGGTTGCCTAATCGGATTAGGCACTGCTAGGAATTCCAACAATATCAACTTCCTCACACTTAGCTTTTACTTGCCCTAAAGCAAACAGAAAACCAAGATCAGGAGAAGAAGTTTGAAAACTTCAGAGACTCGTTTCATCGTAGGAGCACCACACTCAGATTCACTCTACTAAGCCACATGAAAATAAACCTGCAGACCTCAAGACCAACATATACTTCCCCCACACTTAGCAATTGTCCTAAGTAAACTCCACAATCACATTCAGAGCATTCAAATTCACCATACTGACTTCTGTAAGCTAAAACGTGCGGTCGCACCTAGGGAGTATCGATCAAAGAACACTTGGGACTCTTACTCTCTTAGCACCTACCACCATACTATCATTTTCTGGTTCCTTTCTTTTCCTTTTCCTTCCTTAGCACTGATTTTCCCCACTGGGTATCATTTTATTTTTTTCTATCAGTGCTCTTCCTGCATTGGGGTGTACTTTGGACACATTCCATGAATGCACAGGAGGTAATAGGGGTCTCTACGACTCCCGTGATCACTTCGGAGCTACTAGCTCATCCGCAGTTTATCTCTTTTTTTACTTTAAGGAAGGGGAGAAGGGAACCATACTTGGACATGTTTACAAGCTGTGTCAGAACCAAGAGAGGAATCCGACTCCAAGTATACCAAGCCCCTAGGTGAGAAAATTTAAGTCAACTTAAGGGTGAAATCAGTAATGGATCCTCTGAATACCTGAAGTGATATGGGTGTCCTCAGTAGGTTGATCCGTGTGTGGTTTTCTAATAGTCATATGCGAGTTCATCCAATGGTCACTTAAGTTCCTGCAAGTGTGGTGATCTCCTCAAAAAGTCCTAGTTTCCTACTCAAATTTGACTCAATAAACAACTCAACTGACTCTATGACAACAGAAAACGGTGCGTCAGTGACTACCTCCCCCACACTTAAGAAACATTGTCACCAGTGTTACGGAAGCTTGGGCTCGGTGAAAAAAAAGAATCAGAATGAACATATTGGAAAGAGGTAGAACACTTACCTGTCGCAGGATTGTGTCGATCGATGCTAGGTGGTGTTGATCGACACATATCGTATTTGCTCGCGGTTTGGAATGAACCACTGCGAAAACCGCAATTGACATGGTAAAGATCTATAGTAACCCGCGAACGACCTCTGCGTCGACCGACACACATGACCGTGTTGATCGACGCAAGGCGAATATGACCTATTCTCACGCCTGAACACACCAAAAAAAGAAAAATCGAAGTAACCAAAATCAAAATGAAAAACAAAGAAAGAACGGGCCTACTAGTGGGTTGGCTCCCACTCAGCGCTTGTTTTTAGTCATTAGCTTGACTATGGGATGGAGATCAGACTCATGGTGGAATCAACAAAGACAGTTATTGTCCCTGTGAATGTCTCCTCATCCACAGTGGTGTATAAGCAGTGGGATCATGAGATTTCCCAAGGAAAGAATGAATGGAACCAGCGTGGGAATGAAGTGTGGGTGGGATACTGCGTTTTCCTGCATTCACAGCAATGCGGTTAGGAGGTTTAAGTTATTATACCTTTCCTTGGGTGGAGGAAGAGTCTTTGGAGCTTTCTGCTTAATAGCAGTTGCAGGCTCTGAAGATGTTAGAGCAGGCTCAAGATGAATCGCCATCTTCTCTTCTCCAATCTCTATCTCAGGCTCCACTTCAACACTGAAGTTCTGTCCATAAATGGTGGATCTCTGCAGCTTATCCATCTTGAACTGCAAAGGCTTATCTCCCAAGTGGAGGTGAATCAGACCACGTCTCACATCAATCACTGCTCTAAGAAGGATCTACCAAATAGCAAAGGATCATCCGGTTCAACCTCATACTTCAGCACCACAAAGTCTATTGGAATCAAGTAGTCTCCAACTTGGATAGGAATGTCCTCAGGAAATCCTTCTGGAAACCTCTTCGATCGATCAGCTAGGATAAGAGAGATCCTAGTATGCTGAAATCCATCAGTCCCAATCTTCCAGCCACAGAGTATGGCATGAGATTCACACCAAATCCTAAGTCACATGTAGAACGCCTGAAGTTTCCTTGAAGATGGAACAGTCTAGCACAAAGACTCCTGGGTCTGGAAGCTTCTCTGGAATCTAGTTCTGTGGCACTGCACTGGACTGCTTAGATAGCACCAACACTTCTTCTTTTAAATCTCCATCAGTGGAGATCATCTTCTTCGCAAATCTCTGCAAAGAGGGGTGTTTCTTCAGAGCATCAGCTAATGAGATATGAATCAACTTTTAACCATCATTGCCTTGTAATTAGCTTCATCTAGCTCCTATTTGGACCTCTTAGGAGCCTTAGGATAGGGCAAATAAGCATACAGACTTGCTCAAGGACAATTGCAGGTTTCTGGACTCGTATGAAATCAGTGTCGATCGATTCTGTAGGAGTGTTGATCGATGCTTGTCGTTCGAAAACATGTTCTTCCTCTGTATCGGGTGTGTGTCGATCAACATCAAGGGCGTTTCGATTGACGCTCGTCGCAGACAAAGACAATTCGCGCAGAAAATCAGTTTTGATGTCTCCTTTCTCACTCATCAGATCAACCTCATCCTCCACAATAACATCATTGACGTACTGCTTCTGATCAGTTCTCCCAAATCCATTTTGCCTTTGCGCTGCTCCAGCAGTCTGTTGAACTTGAACATCTAGCTTCTTCACATGAGTGCTCAGAGACTCAATCTTCCCATTCAAATCCAAGTACAGAGCATCTATCTTTCCATTAAAGTCCACTGTACTCTTCTGCTGACCTTCCTAGAGCTGTTCCAACGGACCCATCATCTTATCAGACTGCTCATTTTGTGGAGGAGTCTTATAAGAAGAAGAGCCATAATCTCTGGAGAATGAGTTGTTCTGCTGAAAGGGTCTATGAAATGCAGACTTTGGTGTGTAACCAGAAGTATGTCCCTGCTGATTTCTATATCTCTGACCCTGATAACCAGCTCCAGCTATGTAATTGACGTCCTCCGTCTCATTAACATCTGCAGCAAAATGGACATGCTTCTTCCCCAGTAAGATGTTATGGACAGAATCAATCTTGTTCTTCATATCAGCTATCTGTGAGCTATCAGCTTTCCCAACAGATTTCTGCCTTTCTAGATCAGTGTCCTTAGTGCTATTGCTGCACAGAGATTTGGTGTTGAAATTGTCATTGGTAGCAGCATCCAAAGCCATATGGTACCACAAATCAACTCTGAAGAAAATGCCGAGCAGCTGAACCTCAGAGAAACCATAATGAGTTAAATCCCTCTGGTACATCCTAAACCTCACCCAAGCTGCTTTCAAGGCCTCTGTAGGTCATGTTTGAATGTCAAAAGCTCCTGTCTAAGTTGATCAGATCTAGCATCATCATAAAAGTGCCTTAGAAACTTCCTCTTAAGTGCATCCCAAGTAGTCAGAGTCCTAGATGGAATCTGCTTCAGCCAATTTGCAGCTTCTCCTCCAAGATAGTGCGGGAAAATCTTACATTATAGGAAGTCATAGCTCACTCCATTATGCTTCATTCCAGTTACTAAAGACCCAAAGTTCTCTATGTGATCCAGATGTTGCTTATGTGGGAGTCCATGAAAGAGGTGTTGTCCCACACGCGTATAGTAAGAAGTATTCTGAGCAAAGTCATTCCGTGGAAAAGCAGGAGGTATAATCGCAGATCTTTTGGCTTAGAACACATCAGGCATGTTTTAATCAGCAAGTGTCCTCCTAGCTGGGGGATCAGGTGCTCTAGGAGGCTCTTCAACTCGTGGATTATCCTGTCCACCTTGAGCTTCTCCATCAGGTTCAGGATGAACAATCTCCTGAACAATCACGTTCCCATCAACATCAAGTTTCTGACCATGTTCATTGCAGACATTGTTCTCTCTATCTCTCAGAACACCATGTTCATCTCGAATCAGGATCACAGCAATTGGGTTTTCCATCTTAACCGGTTTAAGAGCTTTCCTGTTCGTCCTTTAGAACCTTCAAGCTCCTCAAGTCTGAGATTCACGAGCTTGTCCGGATTACTCCTTAGTGTGCGATCAGGCATGAACTATTTGGTTCACCCAGAATGTGTCGACCGACGCCAGCAGAGCGTCGATCGATGCTGATGGAGAGTGTGTCGATCGATGCAGGGCGATTCGTCGAATCCTAAAACGCAAAAACCAGAACAGAAAAATAATTAGTAAAATAAAAAACGAAAATCCTAGTCTAAATTCTAAAGTCAAATCAATCGAAGACTCAAAAGAGACCCCGGCAATGGTGCCAAAAACTTGATATGCTCAGTTTAATCCCTAGAGTTACAGTGCAAGTGCACAGGCGTGACTAATAGTATATAGGGGTCGAATCCACATAGACTCAAGAATTTTATGATAGACTATAGAGGTTCGAAATAAGCTAAGCAGCAGTAGAGAATAAGAAGTAAATGTTACAAGAAAGTAAATCAAACGGTGTGATCAATCAAGTGAAGCGTTAGGTCAAGGGAGTTCTCAAGAAATCAGAAATACAGACTAATCAATCAATCGAGATCAAATTAAGAACTGTTCTAGGACTAGAATCACAGAAGCATAAGAAACCAACTTTCGTTGCGAGTATTATCTATCTCTAGCAACCTAGAAAACCAACTTTCAATGCGAGTTCGAGATATCATAAACATGCATTAATCTCAGGTTCTTTCGTTCACAATTCTCCTAAGACAAATTTCTTCGCGAATAGTCAAATTTCTCATCTAAGTTCTTCCTAGATAATTAATCAACTGTCGTTGCGGAAATCAACCTAACATTAATAATCTAAGTGGCTGATATACCATGGATTTTAGGGTTTTTAACCATGGTATATGTGTCATTTATCGAGTCTTTTACTATGTTTTAGAGTCTTTTCAGGTGTTTATTAGGTACAAGCACATTTGGAGCATATTTGGTGATTATTGCACTTTCTGGAGCTAATTAGAGCATTTGGCCGAGAGATAGACATAACTGTCAAGATTTCAGAGACGCAACGATCGACACACTTGTGGCATCGATCGTTGCACCAGCGAGATGGGCCAAACGACGGTTTAATGAAGAATAATAAAATTGCAGTTTTGCCCAGAAGTTCCTGATATTTAAAAAGAAGCCCCAAAACGTGTTTTAGGATTATAATTAGGTTTTACAGCCACTTGTTAGGCGGAGCTTTTCTTACGTTAAGTTTTACTCAGAGAGAGAGTTGAGGGGCTGATCCTGATCTCGAAAGAGACTTGATTTTGAACCCCAGTTCTTATTTGATTATATGATATTTGGTTTTCTACTTATGATATTTTCTGTCTCGATGAATATGTCTGAGTAGTTTACCTGTTATGTTGAAGGATTCTCATTAAGGATTTCAGAGAATTATAGTTTAATTAATCTGTAGAGATTCATATCTGCTAGTTCTTCATCTAGGTTGTTCTTAATGCTTAATCTGAAGTAGCTAATCGGAATTATGATGTTAGGTTGATTAATTCAGCGGAAGTTGGTTAATTTAACTAGAAAGAACCTAGATAAGCAATTAAACTTGTCGCAAAAGGAAGTTTGGTCTAGGATAATTGTGAACATATCAAACTTGGAATTAAAGCTGGTTTAATCTGTTAGTTCTCGCAAACGAAAGTTTGGTTTGCTGCACTTAGACTTAGAGAATTATCGCAAAGGAATTTGGTTAATTCTATATCCGTGTTTGAGTTCTAGAACAGTTATTGATTAGATCTAAATAGATTGATTGCTTGCGTTCCTGATTTCCTGAGAACTCTTGAAACCTAACGCTTTGCCTTCTTGCTTACAAACTCACTTGATTTACTCTGCTGTTTCGTTTACTGTTTTCATACCTGCTTCGCTTAATTATATCTGAACTACTAATAATCTATTGTGTGACTGAGAGTCCTTGTGGGATTCGATACCTTATATACTACGATTGCATTAACTGTGCACTTGCAGTAGAATAGGGATAAAACTATACACCTATCAGTGGCCAATTCAGATTAAGCATTAAGAACAAACCTAGATGAATAACTAGAAGTTATGAATCCCAATTAATCAATTAACCCAATATTCCATGAAATCCCTAATGAGAATCCTTAAACCTAACTGGTAAACTACTCAGACATGGCAATCATAACAACAGACATGATGAATTGAATACTGAATATCATAAAAGAAGTAAAGAAACAGGGGTTCGAAATCTTGTCTCTGTCGAGTACAAGACCAGCCCCTCAAAGCTCTCTAAATCTCTCTAAATGTAGAATAAAACTTAGCCTAAACAATGACTTAAAACCCTAATATAAAGTCTAAACACGTTTTGGGATTCTTTGTAATTACGAGAAACTTTTGGGCAAGAATGCAATTTCCACAAATCTTCATTAATCCGGCGAGAATCATCTGATTGGCTTCTGTGTCGATCGATGCTAATGATGTGTCGATCGACACTCAACTCCAATATTGACTTTGATTTCTTCTCTCTCTCTCTCCCGAATGCTCCAAATAGCACCAGAATGCGCCATAATGTCCAGTTACGCTCCAAACGTGCCTTAACATGGACTCTAACAGACTCCAAAACACAATTAAAGACTCGATAACAAAGACATATACCATGGTCAAAAGACCTTAAAACCAAGATATATCAATAAGCTGGTGAAGAGACCAACCATCGACGGACAAATCTTTTATGTAGACACCCTTAGTGATTTGGCAGAGGAATTCTTTCATAAGACACATGCTGAGGACTGATGGACTCTACAGAGCAAGTAATGCAGTTGGAAGTGCAGAACGAGCCACTGTGTCGATCGACACAACCCATGCATCAATCGATGCAGATCGTGTCCGACTGGGCATAGGAGAAAGCTCCTAAAATTGAGCTGAAATAACTTGCATACGAGCTAAGGTACGCATTTCTTGGACGTAATTCGATATATCCAATCATTATTAATGCTGCTTTGAACAACACAGAGACTTCCTTACTGCTGAGCAAAATGCGCAAGCATCGCAAAGCTCTTGGATATTCTCTTGATGACATTTCAGGTATCTCTTCGGAGTTGTGCATGCATAGAATCCATCTTGAGGATGAGACTAAGTCGTCTGTTGAGCATCAGAGCAGGCTGAATCCGAATCTGAAGGAAGTGGTGAAGAAGGAGATCATGATATTGCTGGATGCTGGAATCATCTATCCTATCTCTGACAGTGATTGGGTCAGTCCAGTACATGTTGTGCCTGAGAAAGGAGTTGTTACAGTGGTGAAGAATTAGAAGAACGAGCTAATTCCTACAAGGACTGCGACTGGATACCGGATGTGCATAGATTACATGATGTTGAATGTTGCGACCAGGAATGATCACTTCCCCTTGCCTTTTATTGATCAGATGCTGGAGAGGTTAGCTAAACACCCTTACTATTGCTTCCTCGATGGTTACTCTGGCGTCTTTCAGATTCCCATCCATCCTGAGGATCAGGGGAAGACTACTTTACTAGTCCCTATAGTACTTTTGCATACCGCAGAATGTCTTTTGGACTCTGTAATGCACCAGCCACCTTCGAGAGATGTATGATGTCTATCTTTATAGACATGATTGAGGACTTTATGGAGGTGTTTATGGATGACTTTTCTGCCTATGGGTCATCTTATTATAAGTTCTTGGATAATCTGTGCAAAGTGCTAGGTAGATGTGAGGAGAAGGACTTGGTTCTGAACTGGGAGAAGTGCCATTTTATGGTCATAGATGGTATTGTTCTTGGGCACATAGTATTTGAAGCTGGGATTGAAGTGGACTGCGCCAAGATTGAGGTTATTGCCAGCCTTTTGGCGCCTTATTCTGTGAAGTCTGTGAGGAGCTTTCTTGGACATGATGGGTTCTACAGGAGGTTCATCAAGGATTTCAGTAAGATTGCTAGACCACTAACTGCTTTGCTGTTTCAGAATGTGAAATATGAGTTCACTGCAGAATGCCAGGCTGCATTTGAACAGATCAAGCAAGCATTAGTGAGTGCTCCTAGAGTGCATCCACCAGATTGGGAGTTACCTTTTGAGGTTATGTTTGATGCGAGTGATTTTTTTGTAGGAGCTGTTCTGGGGCAGAAGAAGGACAAGAAACTTCATGCTATCTATTATGCCAGCATAACACTAGATGATGCGCAGAGGAACTATACCACTACAGAGAAGGAGTTGTTGGCAGTTGTCTTTGCTTTTGAGAAATTTCGCCCCTATCTGGTTGGAACAAAGGTGATAGTGCATACAGACCACTCAGCTCTTAAGTACTTGATGCAGAAGAAAGATGCTAAGCTGAGAGTTCTGAGATGGATTCTCCTTTTTCAAGAGTTTGACATTGAGGTTAAGGACAAAAGGGGGTTGAGAATGGAGTTGCATAATCATCTCTCAAGGATCAGAGTTGAAGAGAATGTCCCCATTGATGATTTCCTACCTGAGGAGAACGTCAATTTGATTGAGACAGTGTTTAGGACGGATTCGGACAGAAACTTGCAAAAGTGTCGGATTACAGAACATGCGTTGACCGATGCACCTCAGCATCGATCGACGCAGATCTTTAGAGAGTCAATTTATGCACCTCTATGCGTCAATCGACACACGGCGATTACGAACCAATAACATATGAATGTTCATATTGGTCATTACAACATGGATCTTTACGATGTTTTGACGCCTGATCGACCATGGTTCGCTGATATTTCAAATTACCAGGCTGCAGAGACTGGACCAGATGATCTCAAGGGGTATGCAAAGAATAAGTTCTTCAGAGAGCTTATAAGGTCCTATTGGGACGAAACTTATCTATATAAGCATTGTTCGGATGGCATTTACAGGAGATGCATTGCAGAATATGAGGTTCCAGACGTTCTATTCCACTGCCATGGATCAGATTATGTTGGACACTTTGCTACTTTTAAGACTGTTTCTAAGGTTCCGCAAGCATGCTTCTGGTGGCCTACTATGTTCAGAGATGCTCATTCTTTTGTCTCTTGGTGCAATGCCTGTCAGAGGAGAAGGAAAAATCAGTAAGAAGCATGAGATGCCTCAGAATTTCATTCTTGAGGTTGAGGTTTTCGATTGTTGGGGCATTGATTTCATGGGTCCTTTTCCCTCATCTCATGGGAATAATTTCATAGTGGTTGATGTGGATTATGTGTCTAAGTGGGTAGAAGAAATAACCATCCCAACCAATGACTCTTCGGTGGTTCTTAAGCTGTTTAAGATCATCATTTTCCCTAGATTTGGAGTGCCTCAGATTTTGATAAGTGATGGAGGGCCTCAATTTATTAGCAAGGTCTTTTAGAAGCATGGTGTCCATCATAGTGTGGCTACTCCTTATCCTCCTCAGACTAGTGGGTAAGTTGAGGTTTCTAACTAACATATCAAGAAGATCCTAGAGAAGACAGTTGGAATGACAAGGAAGGATTGGTCTACGAAGCTGGATGATGCGTTATGGGCCTATAGGACTGCGTTTAAGACGCCACTTGGGACCACACTATTTCATTTTTTGTATGGGAAAGCCTGCCACCTTCCAGTTGATCTTGAGCATAAGGCAGCATTGGCTGTGAAACAGATGAACATTGAACTGAAGTCTGCAGCAAAGAGAAGATTGGTGCAGCTGAATGAGTTGGATGAGATTAGGCATCATGCCTATGAGAATTCAAAGTTGTACAAGGAGAGGACTAAGGCATATCATGACAAGAGGATTGTCTCCAGACAGTTTGAGTCTAATGACCATGTACATTTTGAAGGATTATGTGTGTTCATGGTGTAATTGTCAGGTTACATCCTAGCACATAATTAACTAGGATCTAGGTGATTTGCAGTTGAATCATAAACAGATCAGATTCATTACCTTGTGATTGCAGTGGATTGATCAAAGGAATGAAGAGATCTGCAAGAGCTGATAGAAACCGGCTCCTCCTAGGTATCCACACTCTTACAAGCTATTGGATCAGGCTGCTAGACCAAGCTGGAATTGACAGAGAGAGAGAGGACGGCTGAGGCTCAAAATCGCAGGAGATGATGTGTGTAGCCCTAGGCGCCTGTCCTCTTCCTTATATGGGCCCAAGTAATTAAACTAATGGCTTATTCGGCTTTTGGGCCCAAGACACAAATCAGACGAAAGCCTGTATTTTGTCTGGCCCAATTCTCTGTACAAATACAGTAAATGCCTTGCATGTTACCGTATTAATTCCTTGTTAACTTTCCCGTTAGCTATGGTGTGTGACCCTTTGGGATCATACAATACTGGTAATAAGTCCTAAACTTATAGATCATGAGCGGGCTCTAGCAAGTCATCATGATCACCCAGTATTTATGACTTATGTCTGATCTCGACACTTATCATACTTTCTAGAGATAGTACGGTAGATTTCAGGACATTCCCAACAATCTCCCACTTGTACTAGAATCCTACATTCCCTAATCCTTTTGTCTCAATATCTCGATCTGGCATAAGGCAAGATGCATGTCATCCTTATATAGCCAGACCATGTTCATCGGACCAGATTTGATACTGACAATGCAAACGACTTGGGCAAGTCCGTTTGGGAGTGGCCACTCTCTTACCAGCTATCAAGTCTCCGATTGGCCTAGAGATATTACCTCCGTTAAACGGCAGGGACAAATCCCATCTTGTTTCATCACTATGAACTCCACACTTCATAATACACCCAACCAAGGTCCTTATAGCTCCCAGTTACGAAACAGCGTTAGACAATGATCAAAGTGCATCAATCCATGTGCAGCCACATGCATGCGAACTCAGGTCTAAGGACTATACTCTATAGTCGTATATGAGAACCTCTTTTGACACAGATATTAATATCTTGTAGAGTTCTCATCAGCGGGCCATGTCCGGTCATATGCTCCCCTACATATACCTATGTGTCGACTTTGATGCCGCGCATCTATGACCCCTCGAAACTTGGTCATAAGTCTCAACACAATCTAGTCTCAAGTGGTTGTTGGTGTTCCAATTTCAACAACCTTCGACTATGGACACTATGATTTATGTCATTTCGTTAAATATGGGGTTTCAGGATCAAGTCTACTCATGTACTTCGATGGCCCATATATAATGACATGAATCATTTTGGAACGATTATTTATATCACAGTTAAAATAATCCAGAAATCATAAATTTCACAAACATAAAATATTATGTTTACATGAACCTTTCAAAACAACTAAATAAAGCCCTTTACAAACTCCCACTGAAATTAAGACTACATCTTAATTTCACTTATCCTACAGCTACAGTCTGCGACTCGTGCTTAGGTCTAAGGAGTGGCTTCGTTAATAGATTAGCAACGTTCTCATTCGTTGAAACTTGCTGATCTACTTAACACCTCTGTCATTTATCTCACGGAATAGGTTATACCTACCCTCAAGGTGTTTGGACCTCTGATGTGCAGCTAGCCTTATCTATGCTGGGAATCACATCAAGTTCAGTGATGAACTCTTCTTTCCAAACAACCTCTTTCGCCGCTACCCAAGCTGTGAAATGTTCAGCTTAAGTCATGGAGTCAGCAACAGTGCCTTGCACCGCCAGACAGACACAAGATATAACCGGACTGTGACCGGAAATCATCTTTGTCTGTTGGAAACTTGCCTTTCAGACTCTACCGACTTGTAGCACCTCACTTTCTCCGTAAATCAAGAACTTATCCAAAGTATTTTCCAAATACCTGAGGATATTCATTACGTCTATCCAATGATTCTTTGCTGGATTTGACTGGTCTTTACTTGTCTTGCTTAACATTAAAACAACATCAAAACAAGTACGTGTCATGGCATACATGATAGATCCAATTTCCGACGCATATGGAATCTCATCCATGCATTCAAGCTCAGCAGTTATCGTAGGACACTGTTTCTTGCTTAACGTAATGCCATGTGACATTGGCATAAAACCCTTCTTGGAATGCTGAAAACGTCTAGGACTTCGTCAATATGAGAATCCTGACTTTGTCCTATCAGCTCTTTTGGATCTCTATCTTTAGATCCAAAATCCAAGAACATACGTGGCTTTACCCATGTCAATCATAAAACCAACTCCCAAGCCAGTCCTTTACCGACTGCAGCATTGGAACGTTATTTCCGAGAATCAGTATGTCATCGACATACACTCTGAGAAATGCAACATCGCTCCCACTTATCTATTAGTAAACGAACAGTTCCACTTCGTTCCTGTTCAAGTCAAAACCTTGACTACTTCAACAGAACGAAGATTCCAACTCCGATATGTTTGCTTCCATCCATGAATGGATCGATGAAGCTAACTTACACACAGTGTAATTTTTCGGAGTCCGGGCTCACTTTCGCTTCTGTGAATTTCGCAGGTTCGTCACTTTCAATGATCATCAGATCATGGCAATTAATCACGAGAAATCACTCTCGGATTAGTGACGAATTCATTCAGATCTGCGAACTTCAGGCTCTACAGGTGTAGATTCTACAGAAATCTGTAAATCCATCCGCTGCTCTCCCTCAACAGGTTGAGCAGCCTCCTGTATTTCTCGAATTTCTTCGAGTTATACTTTTACTCCCACTGTTCTTCTTGGAAAGCAACTTTCCTTTTAGAAAACAGAATTCCGAACAACCTAACTTCGTTTTCGGAATGGACGTAAAAGTAACAAGCCTTGGTTTCCCTAGGACAACCAGCGAAGTAGCACAACTACAAATACTCAGTAAAGACGAATTTGGATCATTTCCAGTCCACATTTATGTGGTGTCTTTCAACTGATATTGGTGGAACTATTTCAGCGTAAACTTAGATATTTCTAGAGCGTTATTCTTAAAGAATATCATGGAAGATTCGTGTGACTCATCTTTAATCATTTCTAATAAGATCTGATTCTTTCTCACAGAAACACCTCCAGGTTTTCAGGAGAAATGAGCTGTGAAATGACTTCACACTCATTCAGATGATCACACCATCAATGACTTAAGTATTCTCACTCGTGATCTAATCCAGAGTCTCAATACTTCTGTCACTCAGATTCTATACCTCATTCTGGAGCTCTTTCGACCATTTCAAAGAATTCCGACTTGTGTCTCATCAAATGAACACAGTCATACTCACTGAAGTAATCAGTAGAGACAATGAAGTACAGGAAATTTTCTCTGGCATTACTGCTCATCGGGCCACATACATGAGTATGTTCAATGTCCAATAAGCCTTTGGGCCTTTCTCTAGCTCGGCTAAGATGGGCCCTTTGTCTTTTGGTCCAGTAAGCAGAATTCAAGTCTCATAAGATATCCAATCAAATGAGCCCAAAAGTCTATAACTATGGGATTTCTGAATCCGACTCACTCTATGTGACCAAAACATTTACGCCAAGAAAAATCAGGTTTAATTCATCAGATTTAAACCAATTCGGTATTTATGTTACATTTAGGCACTCTTTGGTTTAAGATATAAAACCCATTCCTTGAATAGGGTGCTACAATTAATATTTCATTAAGATCAAAAGAACAAAACTTGTCTTTTATCAAAATGAAAAACATTCAAATTCTTACAAGAAAATGAAAGACAACTCTGCTTAAAGCAGGTACATTGTAGCAATTACTTAATACAAAACCAAGCCTCAAAGGCATCTACAAGTGAAAACCCTACTGCTGAGGCAGCATCCATAGCTCCTTCCAGACATGCAGTTCCACTTGTCCTTCCTTCAACGTTCTACTGTTGCTTAGGCTCTGCATATTATAACAAATATCAGTGCCACAACCAGTATCCAATACCTATAAGGTAGAACTTGAAGTAATAACATGAATACCTGAGGAAGTAGTCTCATACATCAACTTCAACTCCTCATAATCTTCCATGAATTTAATGCAATCTCTCTTCCAATGCCCAGTCTCTTTACAGTAGCAGCACTTACCAACGTAAGAGGTATCTGACTCGGGCTCAGAAGACACACGCTTGCCATGATTCAAAATCTGGACAACTTTGTCTTCACCCTTGTCAGCATTAGGTTTAGTAAACCTACCCTTCTCCTTTATGAGATTATACAGGGTACTCTTCACGTTTGGCTCAACTGTCTTGAGCATATCATGCAGTTCAGTCAGCGTCTTCGTTAAGTCTTTCTTGATATAGTTCCTTCTGAACTTATCATAGCTTGACGGCAGTGACTGCAGAATGATCTCAGTTGCCAATTCTTGGCTAACTGGATAATCCAGTTTCCTCAGGTTATCAATGTAACCCATCATTTTACTGACATGAGGACTCACTGGATGATCATTTGGTAGCTTGCAGCTAGTGAGAGACTTAACCAACTGGTATCTCTCCACTCTTACCTGCTCCTGAAATTTCAATTTCAGGCTGCTGATCATCTCTATTGGCGACTCCATGTTCTCATATTGCTTCAGCAAATCTGAGTCCATGGTAGCCAATATCAGACCACGCACATCTACCGCATCATTATAATGCTTATTCCAAGCATCATATACTGCATGAGAGGCATTGGACCCGATCCTCTCGGGGAGAGCTCTCTCAAGGACATAGTCCTTTCTCTCCTGCCTGAGGACTAGCCTCAGGTTCCGCGACCAAGTCAAGAAATTTGATCCGTTCAGTTTGTCCATCTCAAGGACAGACCGGATCGAGAAAGTGTTTTGATTGTTTGTGCTATTCATAACTGAAATTTAGAGATAAATAGAGTTTTAGTTATTTAGTTCATAAAAGAGTAATCTTAATAACTTATAAGAAAACTCGCATTGCATTCAAAATTTCTTTGTTTAACCTCATAAGAATGCAATGATTCCGAGACCCATGTTCAGCTAAATCCAAAGTGGGCCACTGGCCGTCACCCAGAAGTAGCTTTACTTGGTAAGCATACACACAGCTAGTTATATCCAATAACTCTCGGTTGTGAATTGGGCCCAAGGCCCAATACACCAGATGTCTCAAGGCCCGGGACTCCCGATGGCCCAGTCAAGGAAACCAATCTCTTACAGCCAAATAATCACTAAAGTCTGGGACTCCCAATGAAATTAGTGACTATATACTACTTTACTTACGCAAAAACAGACACCTCACACTGTAAGCCATATCTGTAATTGAATAAGCGTTAAGTAGCTGACAAGATTGGGCAAGACATCCAAGCTTGATATTGGTTTTGAGGATTTTAGGTTTTCTTTCCAAAAATAGAAGATTACTATTTTGGGAAACTTACTTATTTTAGAAACTTTCTAAATTTAGAAACATACTAAAATAGAAATTTCTAATTTAATATTTTATTAAAGTTTTCGGTTGGGTCACAAATTATAGGCCCAATTCTTGGCCCAAGACCACATAATTCCAATTGGCCCAATAATTTGACATAACCGAGTCGGTTCATTAATTCTGGTCCAAGACCAAATTAACTACTAAATCCAACTGGTTATTTACTAAACCAGACCAGCTCTAAATTATTTGGTCCAACCAAATCAAACTTAGACCAGCCTTCGGTTTAGGTTAAAATTCAATCTTTTTGAATTTAAATCCGGTTTAACCAGAAACTAAATAATACCAATTGTATTAAATAATTTCCAGCAAACCGCGATTTGGGTTAACCGCTTAAACCATAATTATTCAAAGCTTTGAAACGATTTTGTCTTTTAGCTTAAAGACAAAATCATGATCTTTTACAAATCGTAACTAATCTTAACAAAAGCGATTCAATAATTGACTTTACCAATATTTGAATTTGACAAATCTAAATCGTATCATGACATACACGATTCTTATGATTAACAACAAGGTCAACTTTCGATTATGAACTTCACTAAAGGACAAAACGATCATCACATTATCGATTCTTAATTCAATAATCAACTTTGACTTTCGATTCATGCTTATTAACAAGAAGACAAAAACGATTTTGTCTTTACGAACCATGTGATACCCCGTATCACAAAATATGGTCAACGGGCAGAAGAAAAGTCAACAGGGGCAAAATTGTAATTTTGCCAAACCTAGGGGCAAAATGGTAATTTTGCCAAAGTTCGAGACGGAGGACGTGACGGGCCAAATGTTCTCTTTTTAAAGCATAAAGAACATTTACAAGACCAGAATTCGAAGAAACGGAGCAGAAACGCATTTTTTGGAATATCGGTTGGAAAATCGACTAAACCGAGAAAACTTCGGAAATTCATAACCGGAGCTAGGAAACTCCAAACGAGATGATTCAAATTGCTAAATTCATCTAAAAGCAAGGAGAATCAGTTTATGGAGGTTTGGAGATTTATGGGAATCGTCGGATATTTTCTAAAACAATTGTCAAGAAACCAAGCAAACCGAGGCATCGGAAGAATGGGGAATAAGAAGCTTCTAGAAGCGTTTTGATGCATTTTCTTTGACCAGAAATAACCCCCAAGTGACAAGTGTAACCTCCCCATGGCGCCACCTCTTCTTTTTGGATACAAAGAATGAGTTTGGTTAATTGAATGTAGAATAAAAGAAGCTTGTGCACCAAGGAAACAATGAACTTGGCTTATTCTTGGGGAGGGTGGCGTGTCTGGCTAGGAGAAGAGGAGGATCCAGGTGTCAATGTGTGGCAGCAGATAGGAGAAGAGATAGACATGTGTCCCAACATGTGTCAAATAAGTATGGATCTCCTTTTACTATAAAAGGAGGGTAAGGGTCTCCATTCTTCTTCACACCAACAAAGAAAAGAAAAAGAGAGGTAAAGAAAGAGAGAAGAGGAGGAGAGAGGCGTGAGGAGAAGAAGGAGAAGAAGAAGAAGAAGAAGAAGAAGAAGAAGAAGGAGGAGGAGGAGGAGGAGAAGAAGAAGAAGACCGGAGAAGGGAATCCGGAGGAGGAGAAGCTGGCGGAGGAGGAAGACCAGAGGAAGGAGAAGAAGATCCGGAGGAGAGAGGAAGGAGCGAAGAAGAAGAAGAGAGAGAGAAGAAGAAGAAGCCGGAAGAAGAAGGAGGAGAAGAAGAGAGAGAGAGAGGCGTGAAGATGAAGAAGAGAGAGAGAGAGAGGCGTGAAGATGAAGAAGAGAGAGAGAGAGAGGCGTGAAGATGAAGAAGAGAGAGAGAAGGAGGCGTGAATATGAAGAAGAGAGAGAGAAGGAGGCGTGAAGAAGAGAGAGAAGATGGTCAACGGTCAACGGTCAGCTTCGGTCAACGCCGGTCAATGCGTTGACTCCGGCCGGTTCTTGAGTTGCGGTTTGTGTTTGGGAGTTCGTGTTCGGGAAGTTTCAGGAGTTCGTGTTCGGGTATTCGGGGAGGTTCGGGTTTAGTTCGGGATCTCGGGAAGCCGTATCCGCATCCGTGCCGTTCGTTCCGTCAAATCACTGTGAGTCGGCTCAAAACACCGTAGTTGCATATAGACGATAAATGGAAAACCGTAGTGATAGGATTGCATACCCGAATTGAATTGAGTTGAATTGATTGATTGATTGATTAACGTTACACCGGCTAGGGTTAAAGAAGCATGTTAGGTTAAAACGGATTAAACCTATTGCGTGCCGTTAGGTTGTTAGAACGTTGTGTGATGCATTCATATAGTCGTGGCATGAGTAGGACTATATATGCATATATACGTAAGTAAAGCACGGTATTAAATGAATCTATATACGGGAATTAAGACGAGTTAAAATACGGAATTGAACTTGAACAAATGTATAGAGTATGGAACAGTGTCGGGGTTTCCCGAGGTTAAATGAACTAAGTAATGAATGATGAGACGTCGGGGAGTTTAGTAAGCTTCTAGCTCTAAACCGACGGATCGAGGAGTTGTTAAAAGATGATTAGGAATGGTTAAGAATGAGAAGTGGTGTGATTGGTGAACCGTCTACGGGTTAGCAAGCGGCTAACCCAAGGTAGCGGGCGTGAATTGGTTAAAAGACGTTAGAAACCCTAATAGGCCTGTGTGTGTGATTGTGAGTCTACTTCGGTGTTGGGCCGAGTAGACTGTTGATTGCGTGATTGTGTTGTGTTGTGTGGTTGTGGTTAACCTTTCTGTGCAGGCCTTTAGATCGTCTCGGGTTGGGCCGAGCGATCCTTGTTTGATACTTATCTCGGTCACGGGACCGATTAAGTTGTGGTGCTGACTCGGTACGGTGCCGAGTCAGAGCGGTGGTGTGTGTGAGTGGACTTGCGGGATGCGGGGTTGAGTTGAGTGTGTCGTTGATTGTGATTGATTGTTAGAGTCCAAGCGAGTCTGCGTGTTTACATTTCTGCACTAGGACTCTAGGGTGCGTTAGATCCCGCAAGTCTAGGTGTGTGATTACGTTCTGGTACTTCCATCCCGATTGGATCCTCGGGTTTGATAACCTGGTCAGTTAGTTCTGGCGGGTGCGAACCTATGGAGTGACGTCTGTAGGGTGTAGTCCGGAGAATACGGGGTCGCGTCCTAGGGCCGGACTGCATGGAAGCTCGGGTTGCCGGGGGTAACCGGAGTCGCCGCGTATCGATGGACAGAGAACGGTGTCCTAGTCGTTGTGTGGACGGCTAGGAGTCACGTGGGTTAGTTGCCATATCGGTAACAGTGGAAACCCGTGGAAGTCGCCAAGTTCGTAGGGGCCCAGCGTGTGTGTTTGGTGTAGTGGGTAGTGCGCGGTAGATAGATCGAGTCTCAATCGGGGACATGTGCCGCAGTGCTCCCGATTTCCTCTAATCGCCTTCTCTTTCTTTTGGAAATTGATTGTGTGTGGGCTCGACGCGACGTGGTCGTGCGTGATCGGCTGTTTGTGTGTTGATTGTTATTTTGGGGTTTTCGGGCGGGAATCTTTAGATGATAGATAGATTAGAAGCCTTAGTGGGGATCCGATTCACTGGGTGATCTTAGATCGCTCATTAGACTCTTTTGTGTTTTTCAGGTGTAGCAGAGACGGACGCGGGAGGTCCTCGGTGTAGTGTCGGGATTGCTTGTGGCGGGGTTTTGATTCGATGGTTTTGGATGTTTTGTTTCGGTTCGGCTTATCGCCAATTTTGTATTGGGATTTGATTGTTGTTTGTTAATTGACGAAATGATTTGTGCAAATGACGATTAAACGTTGTGCTGAACGTTTGATTACTCAGAAATGAATATGCTTTCCTGATATTGTGTTTAATCCGAACCGACACAACTCACAGAAGTGGTGCAAGGCGTACGACTTGTACTATGGAACTGAGGATAGCGGAGTCAAGGACGGGTTAGTGCGAGCCTTTGTCTCAAACCGATCTGTCTCTGGCTTCGTCCTGTGGCGAACTTTTCCTGTTAGACTTGCTCGGGTTCGATCGGTCATGTTCTTGTTTGATTGTTGACCGGTCAGCTCGACGGTCAGCGGAGAATGGGAAAGGGGCGTTACAGAAAGGTGGTATCAGAGCATGGTTCTGCATGGGTTTCAAAGCTGTTCATTTCTGAGTGTTTTCCGTGGTTTTATCGAGTCAAAATTGTGTCTTACCCAAGCATCCATTAGGAAACCGAGCCGCGTTCGTAACTCCGGGGTTGGGATGGGGTAGAAAATTTGTATTATTTGTACTAATGTGTATTTGTGTTTCGTTTGCAGTCAGCAGCAGAGTGCCCCTGGACGGATTGTGAGTGGGTGTGTGCATGGTATGAGATTTGGGTGTGTGCATGGCGTGAGATTTCAGAGAGCAGTCTGAGTCGTCGTCGGATGACAACGGCACAGTATCGAGATTTGTTCGAGCAGCAGCCAGAGGATTAGAGGGCGAAGTCTGAGCCGTCACGAGGTTCGCAGATATCCGACCAACCACCATTTTCTCCTCGCAAACCGCATGGTGAGAGAAGCCGCCGTAGACTGGAGACCGTTTCCTGACCCGTTACCTCAAGCTCTACAAGACGATGTAGTTATCGGATATGGTTGCACCACCGGAGCCAGTGGTACTGCCAAGAGTTCAGCCGCCGATTCTTGAGACGCATGACATGCCATTACCTAGTTTGCATGCCTCAAATTTCATTTCTCCTTGTGTGGTGGACTTTGTGGTGGACCAGTTACGCGCAGCAGTTGACCTGGACATGGAGCCATAAGTGGACGAGCAGATGGCGATATTAGCCGACGTCTTGGAACAGCAGGTAGGGCCGCATCAACAGCCAGGATCGCCGCAGAGATTAGGAGATCCCTCACTCGATGGTGCCGAGCCGCATTCAGATGGAGAGTCAGCCGCAGGAGAGTACCGATGTCGATGTCAGTATCGGATGCGCAGCTGGAGTCAATTACACTGCCGACCGAGCCAGTAGCGCCGCCAGATATGTGGAGTTCAGGGTCACCGAGTAGCCGAGGGTTTTCAGGAGCCTTCTTCGGGGTTTGTTCTTCCTGTCAGCTATGTGGAGCGACAGATCATCAAGCGTCAGCTTGTTACCATGGGCCACGCCCATCGCCTGGTCCAATATGTGAGCTTCGTGGTCACGGAAGTCATGTAGCGCAGTTGTGCCCGATGGCAGAGCCGCAGCAGGTTGGAGCGCCGACCAGAGATGCACACCCACCACACCCTCCCGGCGCACCTGCCAGTGGTTACCGGCGCGAGCCGCGATGCCGGTTGTGTATGGCATTCCGGTCGTGCCGGGGCTGTTAGGGTTTTGGGTAGTTAGGCCAGGTGAGTATGGGCACTAACTACGTTGTTTGTGTGTATCCAGATCGACGGATTTTCGTATGTTGTTGGGAACATCTCCAGATATGGCGGTGCAGTTTGTGGGTTGGGTTGTTGATGTCGGACATCTTATGGTTGTATCTCTGTTTCTCTATGTATTTCTATAAACCTCGAGACATGTGTATGTTGTTGTTTTTGTGTATGTATGTGATGCAGATTGTTCGCTTATTGTCATGGCTTCCATAGTAATTGTTTGCATGCATATGATGGTTTTGTGATGCAAACGAATTACCATGTGAAGTCTGATGATGAGCGGAACTGATGACCGTTCATCATAGCCTAAACCAAGACTGACGGCATATCCGGAGCGATCTGATGATTGCTTGATTGCGTGTGGTAATTGTTTGTTTTTGCATTTAATTGCTTGCGTGTTTTATCTAATGCTTGTGTGGTGCATTGGATAGTTAGGGTTGTCTTTCGTGGTAGTGTAGCACTGTCAGAGTGCTAGTGTTATGGCATGCTTAGCATGTGCGGAGTGTGAGTGGTGGTGGTAAGCTATGGATTGAGTAGCTTAAATTTTATTTGCATCGTTAGTTTGTTGCGAATAGAAGTGTTAGAACCTTTCGTTTAAGGTGTTGAGCTAACTTGAGAATGGTTGGAATCGACTGTCGATTCGCGAGGAAGCGGAATTATAGAGTATCGTTACTTAATCATGGGTGACCTTCGGGTACATGATTAACTAACTATATTTCTATGAGGAAGTGGTATCGGGAATGGATTGGTTTGAATTCACCGCTCCAGTGAAAATTGTTGTGTTGAATGCAGGACGGAATGGACGATGCGATACGAATACGAGACCGAACCCGAACCCGAAAGCGAGATGGGCTGGAAAGGAGGCCGCGGGACGAGTTGACCCGGAAAGTGAGACAGTCAGTGTGGAATGTAAGCGGGAAAGTGTCAGTGCAGAGCAGCGGACAAGCGGAGCGGTTGGTGTAATGTGTTAGCAGCAATAGCCGTGTGGAAACCAGAGCAAAGTCGTCAGTGTGAATGAAGTGGGAAGTTAGCGAAATCGGATTCAGAAACCGAGACGTGTAAGCAGGAAGAGATCGTGTTAGTGATAGAATGGGGTTATCAGTATGAATGGAGATGAAGCCGTGTCAGAAGCCACGTGAAGTTATCAGTACGGGGAATGTGAGAATCAGAGAGACGGACCAGGATCGTAAAAGACATGGGAGACGAAGCGAAGTGAGGAAGTCAGAATGCGAATCAAGGGAGAGAAACCTGTGGGAATAAGATCGAGGTCAGGACAGATGGACGGAGGAAGACAGTTGAGCGTGAAGCACATTACGAAATACAGGGCTATGAGAAAAAGTGGAACGGTTGATGAGATCAGTGAGATAAACGGAAGGGTCGCCGTAACGTCAGGGTTGGAAGGCAGATTCTTGAAGGTGCCTCAGGGAGACAAACAGTAGCGGAAAAGAATGCGGAGGTTGAGACAAAGTGGGGAAGCGCGAAGTGGGAATCAGAGCGGAGTAGTTAACCAAGATTACGTTTGAGGATCGGAACCGATGGAGGCAATTCAGGGTGGAGTAGATCAAGGTATGCGAGATTAAGATATCAAGTTCGGAACGATGTGGAGGTCATTGGTATTCAAGGGTGTTCAAAGAGGTCTGTAGTATGCAGCAGTGTTCGAAGAAGAAGCGTCAAAGTAAAGTGATGAAGCGACTTACAAAGTTCGGAACCGATTCGAAGTCTGATAGTGACGGAGAATTCGGGGACCGAATTCCTGTAAGTGGGGAAGAATGTGATACCCCGTATCACAAAATATGGTCAACGGGCAGAAGAAAAGTCAACAGGGGCAAAATTGTAATTTTGCCAAACCTAGGGGCAAAATGGTAATTTTGCTAAAGTTCGAGACGGAGGACGTGACGGGCTAAATGTTCTCTTTTTAAAGCATAAAGAATATTTACAAGACCAGAATTCGAAGAAACGGAGCAGAAACGCATTTTTTGGAATATCGGTTGGAAAATCGACTAAACCGAGAAAACTTCGGAAATTCATAACCGGAGCTAGGAAACTCCAAACGAGATGATTCAAATTGCTAAATTCATCTAAAAGCAAGGAGAATCAGTTTATGGAGGTTTGGAGATTTATGGGAATCGTCGGATATTTTCTAAAACAATTGTCAAGAAACCAAGCAAACCGAGGCATCGGAAGAATGGGGAATAAGAAGCTTCTAGAAGCGTTTTGATGCATTTTCTTTGACCAGAAATAACCCCCAAGTGACAAGTGTAACCTCCCCATGGCGCCACCTCTTCTTTTTGGATACAAAGAATGAGTTTGGTTAATTGAATGTAGAATAAAAGAAGCTTGTGCACCAAGGAAACAATGAACTTGGCTTATTCTTGGGGAGGGTGGCGTGTCTGGCTAGGAGAAGAGGAGGATCCAGGTGTCAATGTGTGGCAGCAGATAGGAGAAGAGATAGACATGTGTCCCAACATGTGTCAAATAAGTATGGATCTCCTTTTACTATAAAAGGAGGGTAAGGGTCTCCATTCTTCTTCACACCAACAAAGAAAAGAAAAAGAGAGTTAAAGAAAGAGAGAAGAGGAGGAGAGAGGCGTGAGGAGAAGAAGAAGAAGAAGGAGAAGAAGGAGAAGAAGAAGAAGAAGAAGAAGAAGAAGAAGAAGAAGAAGGAGGAGGAGGAGGAGGAGAAGAAGAAGAAGACCGGAGAAGGGAATCCGGAGGAGGAGAAGCTGGCGGAGGAGGAAGACCAGAGGAAGGAGAAGAAGATCCGGAGGAGAGAGGAAGGAGCGAAGAAGAAGAAGAGAGAGAGAAGAAGAAGAAGCCGGAAGAAGAAGGAGGAGAAGAAGAGAGAGAGAGAGGCGTGAAGATGAAGAAGAGAGAGAGAGAGAGGCGTGAAGATGAAGAAGAGAGAGAGAAGGAGGCGTGAAGATGAAGAAGAGAGAGAGAAGGAGGCGTGAAGAAGAGAGAGAAGATGGTCAACGGTCAACGGTCAGCTTCGGTCAACGCCGGTCAACGCGTTGACTCCGGCCGGTTCTTGAGTTGCGGTTTGTGTTTGGGAGTTCGTGTTCGGGAAGTTTCAGGAGTTCGTGTTCGGGTATTCGGGGAGGTTCGGGTTTAGTTCGGGGTCTCGGGTAGCCGTATCCGCATCCGTGCCGTTCGTTCCATCAAATCACTGTGAGTCGGCTCAAAACACCGTAGTTGCATATAGACGATAAATGGAAAACCGTAGTGATAGGATTGCATACCCGAATTGAATTGAGTTGAATTGATTGATTGATTGATTAACGTTACACCGGCTAGGGTTAAAGAAGCATGTTAGGTTAAAACGGATTAAACCTATTGCGTGCCGTTAGGTTGTTAGAACGTTGTGTGATGCATTCATATAGTCGTGGCATGAGTAGGACTATATATGCATATATACGTAAGTAAAGCACGGTATTAAATGAATCTATATACGGGAATTAAGACGAGTAAAAATACGGAATTGAACTTGAACAAATGTATAGAGTATGGAACGGTGTCGGGGTTTCCCGAGGTTAAATGAACTAAGTAATGAATGATGAGACGTCGGGGAGTTTAGTAAGCTTCTAGCTCTAAACCGACGGATCGAGGAGTTGTTAAAAGATGATTAGGAATGGTTAAGAATGAGAAGTGGTGTGATTGGTGAACCGTCTACGGGTTAGCAAGCGGCTAACCCAAGGTAGCGGGCGTGAATTGGTTAAAAGACGTTAGAAACCCTAATAGGCCTGTGTGTGTGATTGTGAGTCTACTTCGGTGTTGGGCCGAGTAGACTGTTGATTGCGTGATTGTGTTGTGTTGTGTGGTTGTGGTTAACCTTTCTGTGCAGGCCTTTAGATCGTCTCGGGTTGGGCCGAGCGATCCTTGTTTGATACTTATCTCGGTCACGGGACCGATTAAGTTGTGGTGCTGACTCGGTACGGTGCCGAGTCAGAGCGGTGGTGTGTGTGAGTGGACTTGCGGGATGCGGGGTTGAGTTGAGTGTGTCGTTGATTGTGATTGATTGTTAGAGTCCAAGCGAGTCTGCGTGTTTACATTTCTGCACTAGGACTCTAGGGTGCGTTAGATCCCGCAAGTCTAGGTGTGTGATTACGTTCTGGTACTTCCATCCCGATTGGATCCTCGGGAGTTGATAACCTGGTCAGTTAGTTCTGGCGGGTGCGAACCTATGGAGTGACGTCTGTAGGGTGTAGTCCGGAGAATACGGGGTCGCGTCCTAGGGCCGGACTGCATGGAAGCTCGGGTTGCCGGGGGTAACCGGAGTCGCCGCGTATCGATGGACAGAGAACGGTGTCCTAGTCGTTGTGTGGACGGCTAGGAGTCACGTGGGTTAGTTGCCATATCGGTAACAGTGGAAACCCGTGGAAGTCGCCAAGTTCGTAGGGGCCCAGCGTGTGTGTTTGGTGTAGTGGGTAGTGCGCGGTAGATAGATCGAGTCTCAATCGGGGACATGTGCCGCAGTGCTCCCGATTTCCTCTAATCGCCTTCTCTTTCTTTTGGAAATTGATTGTGTGTGGGCTCGACGCGACGTGGTCGTGCGTGATCGGCTGTTTGTGTGTTGATTGTTATTTTGGGGTTTTCGGGCGGGAATCTTTAGATGATAGATAGATTAGAAGCCTTAGTGGGGAGCCGATTCACTGGGTGATCTTAGATCGCTCATTAGACTCTTTTGTGTTTTTCAGGTGTAGCAGAGACGGACGCGGGAGGTCCTCGGTGTAGTGTCGGGATTGCTTGTGGCGGGGTTTTGATTCGATGGTTTTGGATGTTTTGTTTCGGTTCGGCTTATCGCCAATTTTGTATTGGGATTTGATTGTTGTTTGTTAATTGACGAAATGATTTGTGTAAATGACGATTAAACGTTGTGCTGAACGTTTGATTACTCAGAAATGAATATGCTTTCCTGATATTGTGTTTAATCCAAACCGACACAACTCACAGAAGTGGTGCAAGGCGTACGACTTGTACTATGGAAGTGAGGATAGCGGAGTCAAGGACGGGTTAGTGCGAGCCTTTGTCTCAAACCGATCTGTCTCTGGCTTCGTCCTGTGGTGAACTTTTCCTGTTAGACTTGCTCGGGTTCGATCGGTCATGTTCTTGTTTGATTGTTGACCGGTCAGCTCGACGGTCAGCGGAGAATGGGAAAGGGGTGTTACAAACCATATGATCGTTTCTTAATTATCAAACAAACATCACGATTCATTCAACTTACACATAAAGTCAACAAGCGACTTTAAACAAAATCGTTTCTTAATTATGAAACAATTGTGATTTAAACGATTTGACAATTCTAGGTTTTCAAAGTTTCAATCAATTTTACTCATTAAAATCGATTCATCAAACTAATAAACAACCTAGTATGATCCAAAAAGCAAAAACCTAACGACCTGGGCTCTGATACCACTGAAGGATTATGTGTGTTCATGGTGTAATTGTCAGGTTACATCCTAGCACATAATTAACTAGGATCTAGGTGATTTGCAGTTGAATCATAAACAGATCAGATTCATTACCTTGTGATTGCAGCGGATTGATCAAAGGAATGAAGAGATCTGCAAGAGCTGATAGAAACCGGCTCCTCCTAGGTATCCACACTCTTACAAGCTATTGGATCAGGCTGCTAGACCAAGCTGGAATTGACAGAGAGAGAGAGGACGGCTGAGGCTCAAAATCGCAGGAGATGATGTGTGTAGCCCTAGGCGCCTGTCCTCTTCCTTATATGGGCCCAAGTAATTAAACTAATGGCCTATTAGGCTTTTGGGCCCAAGACACAAATCAGACGAAAGCATGTATTTTGTCTGGCCCAATTCTCTGTACAAATACAGTAAATGCCTTGCATGTTACCGTATTAATTCCTTGTTAACTTTCCCGTTAGCTATGGTGTGTGACCCTTTGGGATCATACAATACTGGTAATAAGTCCTAAACTTATAGATCATGAGCGGGCTCTAGCAAGTCATCATGATCACCCAGTATTTATGACTTATGTCTGATCTCGACACTTATCATACTTTCTATAGATAGTACGGTAGATTTCAGGACATTCCCAACACATTTGTATAACTCACATTTGCAATTATTTCCAAGTAAGATGCATTCTCGATGGTCAGGTCCTTTCACGATCAAGGAGGTGCATCCTTATGGTGTTGTTGTTCTGATCAGCTCAGAAGGTAAGGAATTAACTGACATTGGACAGAGGGTAAAGCATTGTTGGGCTAAGGCCGAGATTTCAAGAGGTCAGATTCTGCCTCTGGTTGATGCACCCTCTTTATGATCGCATAACAGTCAAGCTAGTGATGTTAAAGAAGCGTTGAATGGGAGGCAACCCACTGGTAAGTTTGTACATACTCTTTTGGTGTTTTTATCAGGATTTTACTTGGTGTTTTCATTTTTGAAGTTTTTCTTGTAAGGAGCTAAGTATGCAGTCTAGGAAATCGCCATGCGTCGATCGACACTGTCATGTGTGTCGGTCGATGCAGGTGCGTTATGGATGGACCAGCGGAGGAAACTAAACCGCGGGAATAAGTGGATTATTGCCGGTTCAATCTCGGTTCATCCAGCGGAGGGAATCAAACCGCGACGAAGTATGGCATACGGTGTGTGTCGATCGTTCTGGTCCTGTGCAGCAATCGACACACCTAGTTTAATCAGAAATTAAAGGTAAGAGTTCTAAACCGGAAATCCGATTGGTTTGACTAATCGCGATTCACGACGATCGATGCATCTCCTGCGTCAATCGATGCAAGCACGCGCGAGGTAAGTGCCTTTAACCTTTCTTCTTTCTTCTTCTTCCTCATTTCATCCTCGCAAACCCGAAACAAAAATCGCCCAAATCCTAGATTTCTTATTCCTTGCTCGATTTTGTTGATTCCAAAGCCTAATCCACTCGATTTTCACCCCTCTTTCCATTTCAATCACTCATTTGCTCCGATTTAGAGGTATGTGTTCCGAATCTCCACGTTTCTAGTATCGGCCCTAAGGTAAAATTTTTGAATTTAATCTAGATTTTGACTGTTTGATGGTGTAATTATGTTTGTTTAAGCTTGCTAGTGATGATTTCGTGTTGACTTGGTATTTGAATGGACAGATTTCGCAAGTTTACACAGAATCTTCAATTCGATGAAGAATACTTGTGATTCTCTGATTTAGGGCGGATTTAAAACGGATTGGAAGTAATTGACACTGGTTTTGCTGCTAATGATGGTTGAATGAGATAATAGATACTGATATGGTTGCATTTGTTGATCTTAGAACTTTGGCTTAATTGCAAGTTTTGTTTTCTTGTGTCTTTGATCGCAGATGGTTCCACAAAAGAGAAGGAACGTGCCTGACACTACTGACATACCTGATTTTTGGTACACACACGCTTCCTCACCTCTCACGCCCGACACTCGCATTCCTAGAGCGATGCAACCTCCTTGGCCAAAGGCAAAGAAGGATCACATACCTATGCTCAAAGAGTGGGCTAAGGATCCTTAGATAGAGACAGCGAGTGCGGACTGCACTGGACGAGCGTATCTGAGGTTTGGGATGACCACGGTACGTTGTTTTACAACGCTTGGCAGAGCATGATCATCAAGCCCACATGGTTTGCAGACTACAAGACTTGTCACATGTTGAGCCAGATGTTCAGAGGCTGGTTCAGCAGATAGGCTTAGGGATGCCTATGCGGAGTTATGATCGTTACCCGGACTTGGTCAGACAGCTCTTGTCGACCAGCAGTGTGTAATATACTGATATTTTGCGCAAGAGAGCTAATAAGGGATGCTTTACCTTCATGTGTATGGTTATCAGGTATAGACTTCCGATTCTTGACATCTGCCACATCTACGGTTTCGGTTTGGAACCTATTCACTGTAACCTCATTGCTGAGTGGGATGATCAGAGCACTCAGTTCTTGTGGTGTCACTTTGGGACAGACCGATACAACTCACGAAACTCCATGCAGATACATATACGACATCCGGTCTAGAGGTATGTCGTACGCCTTTTGAGTCACACTCTACTGTGCAAGTTTGAGGTGAACAAGATGAGGAAGCAGGAGCTGATGTTGCTTTACACTGGTTTGAGTCGTTTATTCGAGGAGACTGCTTTGAGGGATCCTGCGCCACAACTTAATATGGGAGCGGTTTTTGTTGAGCATCTCTGCACCTTGAAGAAGAAGGCCTTTTCATGTAAGAATGTTGAGACTGTGGGAAGTCTGCTTACTCTGATTTTCCAGCACTTCAGGATTCTTACTGTTGGAATAGAGTGTGTGACGAAGAGATTGTGGATGGTTGATACTCATTTACGGAGTAAGACTTGGATGAAGAAAGACAACCTTTGGGTTTTTCATGATGCAGATTCTAGAGAGGGGTGCGTGCAGCTTCCTTCACCGGAGCTTACAAAGATTGATACATTACTGGCTTTGGCTTTCGAGCCTGACCGGAACCTTCTGCGAAGGGTCCCTACAGTTGCTAACCCTCTCGGGTCGTCTACTTCTTCTGCTGCTGGACCTTCTTCTGCACATGGAGCCTCCACATCTGTTGCTGCTGATTTTGTTCCTATTCCATATCCGGACCCACCGATGACCCTGCCTTCATGCCTAGAGGAGATTTCTAGAAGATGGTGAATGACAGGTTGAAGGGCCTTTAGGAGTTCATGAACATTTGTTCCTGCAAAAGACAGCCGAGTTTGCATGTACCTACACCTGCGTAGAGGCGAAGACGATCTCCCACACCCGAGGTTAGTGGATCTAATCCTTATGCTGACATTGATGATGTTTTGATTCTGAGAGCGATGAGATTTGATTTTGATTCCTAGACATTTGGTTATGTACTCTTTGACTCTTTCTTTTTATTTTCTCTTGAGCCATTTTGATGATTCATTGAGTTTATGTCCGTACTTATACTCTGGGATTGATGTACTTTGATTATATGACTAACCGTTGCTTTGATTTTTGCATTGTTTATGGTTATTGTAGCTTACATGTTGAGTTTTAGTGATTTATCACGGAACAGATGCTGTCTGCCAAAATGTTTCAGAACAGACATGCAGTGCGTCTATCGACACGGTCCTGTGTGTCGATCGATTCACCCTTTGCACGAATTGTGTCGATCGCTGCGGTCCTGTGCAGTGATCGACGCAGTAGCGAGAGAGGTACAAAATCGCCAGAACACAGTACATTCAATCTATTTTTCTTCTTTTACCAATCCTAAGCTTGATGCCACTGGGGACAGTGTGTTTCAAGTTTGGTGGTACTGACATAATCATTTTCTTTTCTTAGTATCAGTTGAGTCTGTTTTACTGAGTCAAAACAGTTTAGTAAGAAACAAAGACTTTTTGAGGAGATCGCTACACTCTCAGGAACCTAAGTGACCACTAGAACGAACTTGCAAATGATCTATGACTATTAGAAAACCCAACACAGACCAGCCTACTAAGGACACCCACATCACTTCAGGTATTCAGAGAATCCATTACTGACTTCACCTTTAACTTGACTTAATTTTCTCACATAGGGGCTTGGTATACTTTGAGTCGGATTCCTCTGTTAGTTTTGACACAGCTTGTAAACCTTTCCAATTATGGTTCCCTTCTCCCCTTCCTTAAAGTTAAAAAAAAGAGAGAGATAAACTGCGGATGAGCTAGTAGCTCCGAAGTAATCACATGAGTGGTAGAGACCCATATTACCTCCTGTGCATTCATGGAATGTTTCCAAAGTACACCACAATGCGGGAAGAGCACAGATAAAAATATAAAATGATTACCTAGTGGGGAAAAATCAGTTTTAAGGAAGGAAAATAAGAAGAAAAGAACCAGCCAATGATAGTATGGTGGTCATGTGCTAACAGAGTACGAGTCCGCACTTATTAGATTACAGAAGTCAGTATGGTGAATTTGAATGATTTGAATGTGATTGTAGAGTTTACTTAGGACAGTTGATAAGTGTGGGGGAAGTATATGTTCGTCTTGATGTCTGTAGGTGCATTTTTCATGTGGTTTACTAAGGGGAATCTGAGTGTAGCACTTCAACGATGAAACAAGTTTTTGAAGTTTTCAAACTTCTTCTCCTTGTCTTGGTTTTCTGTTTACTTGAGGGCAAGTAAAGGCTAAGTGTGGGGGAGTTGATATATCGTGGTTTTTACATGTTTTAAGCCATGATATAAGTATATATTAGAGTCTTTTGTAGTGTCTTTCGAGTCTTTTCAGGTGTTTATTAGGATGACACACGTTTGGAGAACTTTGGAAGATATTAGAGCTTTTTGGGCAAGAGTTAGAGCTGGAGTCGTGATGAGAGAAACTGAGCATCTTTGTTTGATCTGAGTGTCGACCGATGCACTACTGCGTTGATCGACACAGCTCGCCAACACGCAGAAACGCAAGCGGTTTATTGAAGATTTGAAGAATTGCAGTTTTTACCCAGAAGTTCTGTTATTTACGAAGGAGACCCAAAACATGTTTAGCACTTTATCTTAGGGTTTTGGTGTTTTGTTTTGATTACACATTCATATTTTAAGCTAGAGAAAGTTTTTGAGAGCTTGGGGCTGATCTGTTCTTGTACTGCTTTTTGGAGAAGATTTTGAATCCCTTTTCTTTCTCTACCCTTTTCTTAATGCATTTTATTCATATTATGATTTATGTTTCATTGATCATGTCTGAGTAGATTCATTGTTAGGTTTAGGGATTCTCATAAGGATTTTCATGACTTTCTAGATTAAATTAATCAGTTAGGATTCATAACTTGTTAGTTCTTCAACCTGAATTTTGCTTAAGGCTAGTTTCTGACTTGATCACTTAGAATATATAACCAGGGTTTATAAATTGACATGAAAGTGTAATTTAGAATCTGATCTATTTAGGTTGAGCAATTTAATTATCTGCAAAGAAATTTGCTTTAATTGAATTGTGAACTAATCGAACCTGCACCTAAGGCTAGTTTAATCTGTTAGGAATTGTTAAGAAATTTAGATTTCTAGGGTTTAGACTTAGTGATTTCTCACAACGAAAGTTGGTTTGTTCTATATCATTGTTTGAGTTTTAGAACGGTTCTTAATTCGATCATGACTGATATTTGATCTGCATGGCATGATTTCCTGAGAACTCCTTTGACCTAGCGCTTTTAGTATTTGATAAACAAACCGATTTGATACTGATTTACTTCCTGCTTTTAGTTTACTATTCTTGATTTACATCGCCTAGCTTAACTCAACATTATATAGTCTATCGCAAGATTTCTTGAGTGTCTGTGGTTCGACCCCTACATACTACATTTGCATGTGCACTTGCAGTGTAACTAAGGGAATTAAACTCTGAGCATATCATAGACACAAACGACCTACATACGCAACTCCAGCATTTAAGAGTTGTCTAATCATAAACCAATAAATTAACAAGTGCAAGAGACAGTGAGAAGTAACCTAGGAATCAGATGGTGTTGTTTTTTTCACTTTGAGCTTCCTTCAGTTGCTCTTGGTGGGCGACAACGCTGAAAAGTGTCTCGGCTGCTTGCACTTGCCCATTAAAAGATTTTCTGTCAGGCTTCCGACTCCATAAGGATTTACTCGTCCATCCTTCTCAGTGGCATGTGACAATTACAGACAGTAAGAGAAAAACAAACAAAATAAAGAACGTGAGATGACTTTATAAACATGGATTGTGAAAAAATATTACTTTACCTGAGTAAAGATGTTATATTCAACTATTGAGATCTCACGAGGTCGCAGTTCTTTGAAGTGCTTCTCCAGTCCTTTGTGATGCTAACCATGACTTCCATACGTCATTGATAGATCTCCTCAAAAAATGTTTAAGAAGAATGGTTTGGCCGTCTCAGATGATAAAAAAAACTATAAGATTAATGATACAAAAACTTAAAAGAACACATTAATGAGTTAAGCAGAGATTGGTGTCTTCAGTTGTGTACTAACTATAAGATTAACATCTTAACCATCAGACTTTAACTCATCAAACACTCATTAAGAAAAACAACCAACTTACCCAGACTATGAAGACCATATTGAAGCTCATAGAGGAATATAGGAGTCGTTAACAATCTGTAGAAAAAAATTAATTCTAAACCAATATTCAGATTCAGAGCCTGACCCGTTTCAAAAGCAAAGAAAAGCAGAAGCAAACCAACAATTTAGCTACATGTACCCGTAGGCATCGAATCACGGAGGGTTTCGTGATTGAGATATCCAAGGAAGAATTTGAGAGAGTCGATAGGGTTTCGGCCAAAGCTAGTGATGAAATTGAAAGCCTTGAAGAAGAGATCAATTTGAGATGGGTGGGCGTAGAAGAGGATTCGGAGAGAGATTAGAGATATGATTCGAAGGAGATTTCCGAAAAAGGGGAAGAACAAACAAAAATCAGGATTTGACGTATTATTTGATGATTTCTCAGCACTTTGTCGAAAATTCTTGGGTATAGGCGGGTAATTGAAATTTTTTGGGCTAGAAAATTGGGTTTAGGTTTCCCGGATTAATTTGAGAATTTTTTTGAATTGTTGCCCACTTGTAGGCGTAACGTAGTCGTGATACATTCCTTTTTCTATTAACTATGTTTTAAAAATTTAACTAATCTATTATACTTTGGTAATTTCAAAACAAGTCGGCTCACAATAGAAAGAACGATTGAAGACAGATTTTATGAAAAAAAATAATTTTGTTTTAAATTCTTTGAAAGTTTTTAAATACTTCCCGGACTATAAAATTATAAATTACCAAAAATTTAGGAAATAGTTTTGAAATTTTGATGACACTCAAATTAAAAATATTACATAGCAATATTTATGAAATAGCTTTCGGACTAGAATGTAAAAGCAAATACGAAACTTTAGATTTTCAGGGTTTATGTATCTTTTGGAGTGAACAAAACCATATACCTTAAAAAAGAAGCCGCAAACATAATTATGAGGCATCTTTGTATAAAATCATCTCCAAAAGAAACCTCAAATTTGAAGTTTGAGAAACCTCGAATTTGAGGTTTCAAGGTGTTTGTCTTCCAAAGGAAACCTCATACACTAAAAATATTATAAAACAATATTAATTCATAAAATATTTCATTAAAACCTCAAAAATGAGGTTTTGAGGTTTTAATTATAGATGCTAAAACCTAAAATGAGGTTTTGAGGTTTTAATTATAAATGCTAAAACCTACATATATATAGCGAGATGAAGTGGTTGGTTCGAAATGTTCTTACTGGTTTTATGATGGTTTGATAAACAATAGTAAATTATGATTTTGTGAATCTTTCTAGATAACGGATTTTTGGTTTGCGTATATACGAACTTATCATGTTAAGGAAATTTAATAATATCGGTTGAGAGGAACATTGAATATTCTTTTTGTCTTTCATTTAATGTGTAAGCAATAAGCACAAGCCTACCAAATGAAACGTTAAAAATAAGATTAGAGGGTGGCTGAAACCTTGTCCCGCCGAAACAGAGGAACTGTGCAAAAGCCTGCTAGAGAGAAAAAGACAAAACCAGTTTACGGTTCTATGTCTCATATTCTACACCAAAGCAGATGACAAACGCAAGTATACGGTTCAAGCGCTCATGGGCTACACCAGAACAAAAGACAAAACCAGTGTACGGTTGGCATAATTCTTAACCATGATATTTAACCCGAATATTTAACCTTTTTTGATTAATTGATTTGATTGGGGTTACAAAGAGACACACTCCACGTAATCGTACGTCTCTCTCTCTCTCTCTCTCTCTCTCTCTCTCTCTCTCTCTCTCTCTCTCTCTCTCTCTCTCTCTCTCTCTCTCTCTCTCTCTCTCTCTCTCTCTCTCTCTCTCTCTCTCTCTCTCTCTCTCTCTCTCTCTCTCTCTCTCTCTCTCTCTCTCTCTTGAAGCGACGCTCGAGGGACATTATTAAAACCCTCATTTCTTCTAACCCTCTTTTATTCAAGTCCAATGTTTGGTGAGGAAAAGTTATTTCGTCGTAATAATCATCTTCCTCACTAACGTTTCTTTCACTATTATTTTCTCTGAAACAAAACCAAAACACAATGGTCCATTACAATTACACAGCAGAAACACAACCTAACAGAGCTGAAACCAGTTGGCGCTTCAGAATTAAGATTTTCCGCGTCCACCCATACTATGTGTTTGCAGATGGACCATATTGGAGTTTCATTTTGGCCGATCAGAGAGTAAGTGAAAATTATTTGACTGATTTTTTGGCATGCAAGACTGCACTGGTTCTCACTCTTTGATCTTCATGCACTCACTCATGCGCACGGAGCCAAGATCGAAATGGTCATTTATCCAAGCAATGTAAATAACTTTTCTGAACTTGCGAAAAATGAAGGCAAGTGGATTGAGATATCTGGAGTTAGGGTAATCCGAGCGGATCCAGGTGTTTATCTAACAAAGTCTCGCCATCGACTTGAAGTCACGGAAGACACTGAGATTGAAATTATCGAGCCTTTGAGTAAGCACTACATGGAATTTTTTAGTTTCCTCCATAAGTGTGACATAAAAACAGACATAGACGATCCTATAGGTAAAAACTATTAAAAGTTTCCATCTTTTCAATGTTTTTGATCTTTTTTCCATGAACCATTTTCTTAGGTTTTAGCTAACGCTCAGCAAATTTGCCATGCCAGATCTTTAATTTTTATAACGATATTTACATTCATAGCAAAAACATTTGCTCTTTTCTAATCGTGAAACTTAAATAACAACAAAGATCTTGACTAAACACCATGGGTGTTGTCTCGATCATCTGCCCTTTTAAGTCGATTCCGTTAACCCTGCAAGGACAAGGAAAGTGTTCCACCCCAGGGACACCCAGTAAATGCATGTTTTTGTAAGTGTAGGAGTAAACACCATGACAAAACAATTGATTAAAGTGGAAATTGTTCGATAATAAGAACATTGATCAGGATATTTATGATTTGCTTCTCTTATTCGTAATAGAAAGAATAAGTTAAAGTGTGTAGCTTACGGAAAATACGCGTTGACTTTTGGCCTGAATACTTAAAGACTAAGGGTCCAGAAAAGATCGTGGTGCTCAAGATGTGGAGGAGTGTTCAGACTGTAAGTAATTGTTTTAACATTTTCATTTGTTTATATATGATAATTTAGGATAGTTCGCTAAAATTCTTGTTTTACATAGGTGAACCTGATGAGATATGGGTTGAGACCGTGGAAGGCTTATCGGACTACATGTTCAATCCGCAACTTCAGGAGGTTCAAGATCTCAAGTTCCAGCTAGAGGCCGCTGACAATGATGTTGTCGGAAGCAGTGTTGTTGTCCCTATCTAAATATTATTCATAATTTAGTGTATGTTACTTGAAACGTTAACGTTTATTATGCTTTCGGTTTTAATATGCTTATCGAACCTTATTAATTATGCTTTCATGTTTAATATTTCCATTTAATAACGGTAACTGATAACCATATTTAAGTAATAAATGATAATAACATATTCAGTAAACGTATGTAATACATGATTGGAACATAACCGTATATATAACCATGTCTAGGTGGTCGACCCGCACGCATGTGCTGGCATTGCTTTGTTTGTAAACAATACTCCCTCTGTCTAATATTAAACTAAGTTTAAAGAATTTTTATGGTGTAAATACAAATCGTGTTCCCACTATTCTAGGTAAATATTATTACCATCTTACAATTTTATCTTTATATAGATAGATTATGTAACTCTCTCTGTCTAATATTAAACTAAGTTTAATGAATGTGCTCGGCGTGACTGGAATTTCGTGTCGCTTTAAATCAGGATTGGTTCGATAACCGTTCTTTCTTCTCCAGAGTAAATATATAGCCTCTCTTTTTATCATTCTTCCCCATCCTCACTTATTTTCCTCTCCTTTGCTTCTAACAAAGCCTCGCTTCATTTTCTATCTTTTATCGTCAGTTCTTCCTTAAATATGCTGACATGTTCTTATGTCTTCTCGTGTTCGGTTCTGCGTCGACCTATGAAGTCATGCATGAACAACACCAGAACCAAAATTCTCCAAAGATAAAGGGACCTATGAGTTTTGCAAGGTCAAACGACGAAATTTTCTTTCACGAAGGGCAACTCGTCGGCGGGATGATTGTTTGAGATCGATTCCTTTGGTACCTTAATCTTTAGAAGAACATTGGTCTAGGTCTTGATTTCATAACAGTTTCTATCTCATCGACAGCCTTGCTGGGAGAAGACAACTCAATCGTCAGTCGAGATAGCGGTTCGGTTTCTGGCGGAAAGAAACCAATATCACAACTCAAGCTACGGCTTTGGATAAATTTGTCTTTTAAGAAATTACTCTAGCTCTAATTATTTTTCTTAGTTCGACTTGTAATATCATTTTTTGTGTATAAATACTATGATTTATAATTCGTGTCTACTTGTAACATTAGTTTAGCTTGTTAAAATCTAGTGTAATTCGGTATTCCACTCGATTCCTTTATTATTATTCCATTTGATATTTTGTAATTTTCAGTGGAATATAGTGGGATTGACTAATTGATAAACAAATTAGGAGTAATATTAAATCTAATAACCATTCTAGAGAAAATAAAATATTAATCTAATGAGACCCGCCAAACATTATCGCGCCTAAACCAAGGTATTTAGGTAAATTATCATAGACCGAAAGAAATACTTTGACCATCATAACTTCGAGAAAGTCAACATGCATATTACAAGGGTTCTTCATCTTGTTCTTCATTGTCATCTTCAGCTTCATCATCAGAAGAGGATAAATTACAGCGGAATTCATCTTTTGGTTCCGCATCCCCGACCTCGTAATCAACATCTATTGGGTTTCCTCCTTGTACCAAGTTCTCAATAACGAGATCTTTGATTCTAGTCATCATCACAGGATCATCATTTTCTGGTTGCAAGATAATCGGTTCCATGTCACCATAATATCCTGAAATATTTCCCTTCGGGTTGACTTGGAAAACACTTAGCCACTCTAGCTTTAGTTTCTTCGTGTATGGATACGGGATATAACAAACTTGATCTGCTTTGTGAGGCTGTGCTTTTGTATGTACTGAATGAAGTTATATACGTACATGTATTTAAAGGCATTAAGATTTACAGGTATGGAACTAACATACCTAGAACAAATGGTTCGTCTTTACTATAACTTCTTGATGAAAGGACGTCTACAACGCCAACATTACTCTTTAGAGTGCCTCTACCGATCATAGGGTCATACCAGTTACACTTAAATAGTGTGATTCTCAAATTCATAATTCCTTCACACTCGAGCTATCTGATAATAGTTAAAATCCCATGGAAATCTGCCTCTTCAGATGCATCAGCATAACTCTCTCCTTTAACACGTACACCATAGTAACATGTCTTTCGTCCCACGCCGTGTTTCTCCGTATGAAACAAATATCCTTGGGCCAGGTTTTAGCCTTTTGCACGGGTCCATGCACTATCTTTCGCACCCAAGGAGGAAAATTAACTGTTTTACCAATAAGTAACATGCAGTATATAGGAAGAAAATATGAAATATAGAGTTTGGCAAAGATAAATTTATATAAATATATAGGTAGGACAGAATTTTACACATACATAATCTTCCACCCAGATTCGATATTCTTCGGGTCTTTTTGCGGAAATCTCTTCTTCGGAGAGTACGGGATATTTTGTTGCCAGATAATCTTCGAACAAACTTTAATTTCAACCAAAACTTATATGCGAAATCATAGTATAGTGATATATCTAGTGGCTCAAAATATCCACACTTTTGCAGAACATAGACATGTCTGCATCTATAGTCTTTCTTCGAAAGCCAGATTTCTTGCATTCTTATGCAAGACCCGAGCAGCCAAGGATAACTGGGACTAACCTTCACGACAACCATCATATAAAGGATTGTTGGCTCCTTCTAACAAGTCATAAAACTTTTTGGAATGATTATGTACATGTTCTTCACTATTACTCGCGTAACCATGAAATGCATCATTCACCATATCCACATCCTATCTTCTTTTACATTATTATGACCATTCGCATCAACATAACTCATTCCTATATCCAAACCGATTTCTTCTTCAAGCTTATAACAAACATAATAATCACATAAATCCGTAACTAAACAGATGACTCCAAATTTCTAGTTCCATGGTTTCTGGTTTTTCGTTCTTGCATAAACGACAAGGGCATAGAAACTTACGGCCATTGCTCAAGGCTAAAGGCTGGTTTTTGGCAAGTTCATAAATTGTGTCACTCCCGTTGTGAAGGCTGTTGAGGAATTGTTTGTGGCTTCATCAAACCTATTATACATCAACTCCTATGGTTACAGTAGTTATTGTATCTTCGCCATGTAACTAGATTTCCAAAATCTTTTTGTTTCCACAAATGATGAAAACGAAGAAAGGCTGAATTTCGACTATGTAGACATAATTGGCTACTCCCATTAATTTTCATAAATGTATGCGCATGAAACCGGTATACCTACCACAAACAGGTAAAATATAACCAAACTATAATATATTATTATTACTAAATCATACTATATGATACGACTCATACCCGACTACTTTGTGACACAAATAATGAGTTGCATATATTAGTCATAACAATAGCGACAAATAAAATACTTTGTTACTAATATACACGAAGTAGCAAATTAGACGCCCATATAGTGCCAATTTTCTACGACTCTTCACATCAGACGCAAAATAGTAGTCAGTTAGCGACTATCCTGCAACTGGTGTTTCCGGTCTCGACAATGGTCGCTAATCAGTCGTAGATCAGCGACTAAATTGGCGACAATCATTTTTGATCGTATATTAGCGACTAATACACGTCCATATCTCTGTAGCCGCAAAATAGTAGCAATATTGTCCCCAAATAGTCGCGAAATGTTACGACTACAAGTATAGTCGCATGTTCCAGTCGCAAAAACGTTGTTTTCTTGTAGTGTCCTATTCAATCTATCAATAAAAATACCTTCTGGATCTCTAGTTTGTGTGTTTACTCTCGAAATTTCTGTTCCCTAAATAGCTAGCTCTACAAATATCGACAGTGCGAGTTTCAACCCTAACAGTGCACAGATATGCAATTGTAGTATATAGGGGTCAAATACATAGAGATCTAGATTCTTGCGATATATTGTAAAGTGTCGAATCAAGATATGCAAAGCAGTGAATAAAGCAGTAAACAAGTAGGAAAGTAAATCAAATTGATTGTAAGCAGATAAGCAAAGTGTCAAGTTAAGGGAGTTCTCAGGAAATCAGGAATATAGACTAATCAATTAATCGGGATCAAATTAAGAACGGTTCTAGAACTAGAATCACAGAAATATAACAGACCAACTTTTGCTGTGAATCTTAATTATGTCCAGCAACCTAGCAAACCAACTTTCGTTGCGAGTTCTAGAATTCTAAACATGCATTAATCTCATATTATTTTGTTCACAATTTCCCTAGACCAAATTTCTTTGTGAATTGACAAATTCCTTTTTTATGTTTTTTCTAGCAGATTAATCAACTTTCGTTGCACCAATCAACCTAATATCAATAATATAAGTGACCAGTTCTGATTAAGCATTAAGATCAACTTAGATGAAGAACTAGAAAGTATGCATTCCTATAGATCAATTAACCTAATATTCCATGAAGTTCCTAATGAGAATCCCTACACTTAACCAGAGAATTACACAGACATGATCAATGAAACATAAACCATATTTGAATAAGAAAGCATAAAGATATGAAGGATTGTTTAGTGTTTATCCTGATTCAATTTCTCATTAATTGATTCCTACTAAACAGATTGGATCTAGGTTCTCTTGCTGAATCATAAAGGATCTCAGTTAATACCTTGTTATGCAGCGGAAGAATCAGGTATAAGTCAGAGATCAGCAGAACCGCCAAGAGACAGCTCCTCCAAAGGTTCACACACGCACACTTCAGGAAGTTGGCTGCTAGACCAAGGAGATGGAGGCGCAGAGAGAGAGAGAGAGAGAGGCGCAGACTGCTGAGAAAAATTAGAGAGCTAGGTCAAGTTTTATTCATTAAAACCCCTTTTAGTTCTCATGGGCTTTTGGGCCCAAGTCTCAGTCTGATTAAATCCCTTAGATTTAATCAGGCCCTTTAATCTCTCTAAGTACAGTAAATGCCTAGCACTTTTACCGTACTCCTGCTGCACCGTTCCTCCATATTTTCCTGTTAGCTTAGGCGTGTGACCCATATGGGATCATATAATAAAGGCAATAAGTCCAAGACTTATAGATCATGAGCGGACTCTAGCAAGCCATCATGACCCCCAGTATTATATGACTTATGTCTGATCATTGACATACTCTTACTTTCTAGAGACAGTACAGAGATTACTGGACATAATTCCAACAATATCCCACTTGTACTGGAATCTCTGTATTCATAATCCTTTTGTCTCAATATCTCGATTAGTCATAAGGCAAGATGAGTGTCATCCTTATAAAGCCTAATCATGTTCATCGGACTCTGATTTGATACTGACAATCCAAACGACTCGGGACAGTCCGTTTGAGCATGGCCATGCATTTTCCAGTATTCAAATCTCCGATTGGCCTAGAGATATTCACTCCATTTATATTGGAGGAACAAATCCCGTCTTGTTCCATCACTGTAAACTACTCATTTCATAATACACCCAAACAAGGTCCTTATAACTATCGCTTAACGACAGCGTTAGACAATGATCAAAGTGCATCAGTTCATGTGCAGTCACATGCATGCGAACTCAGGTCTAAGGACTATACTCTATAGTCGTAGTAAGAATCTCTTATGACATAGATATAAATATCCTGAAGAGTTCTTATAAGCGGGTCTTGTCCGGTCGTATGTACCCCAACATACACCTATGTACTGACTTTGATGCCGTGCATCTATGACATCCTGAGACTTTGTCATAAGTCACATACCAATCTAGTCTCACGCGGTTGTTGGTGTTCCAATTTCAACAACCTTCGACTAGGGACTGGATGATATAAGCCATCTATCAAATATAGGGTCTCATGATCAAGCTAAATGACTTTGATGACTCAAGATCAAGTCACTTACTTCGATGACCTATAAAATGGTTCATATCATTTTGGAACGATTATTTCATCACAGTTAAAATAATCTTGAAATAATAATTTTATTTAAACATCTTAAAATGTTTTACAAGAACATATCAATAACTAAATAAAGCCCTCAAACTCCCACTCAAATTTAGATTACATTTCAATGTCTCTAATGCCTACAGCTTCAGTCAGGAACTCGAGCTTAGGTCTTGGGAGTGGCTTTGTCAATGGATCAGCGACGTTATCATCTGTCTGAACTCGGCTGATCTTGACTTCCTTTCTATTAATGATGTCACGTATCAAGTGAAATCTTCTTAGTACATGCTTGGATTTCTGGTGTGATCTTGGTTCCTTTGCCTGAGCAATAGCACCATTGTTATCACAAAACAGTGCCAGAGGCTCAGCCGCATTTGGTATCACACCTAGTTCAATAATGAACTTTCGTATCCAAACAGCTTCCTTCGCTGCTTCTGAAGCGGCGATATATTCAGCTTCTGTAGTGGAATCAGCAACGGTGTCTTGCTTGGAGCTTCTCCAACTGATTGCACCGCCATTCAGACAAAAGATATAACCGGACTGTGACCGGAAATCATCTTGGTCTGTCTGGAAACTTGCGTCCGTGAATCCACTGACTTCAAGCACATTACTTCCGCCGTACACCAAGAACTTATCCTTAGTATGTCTTAGATACTTCAGGATATTCTTGACGGCAATCCAGTGGCTTTCACCTGGATTTGACTGGTATCTACTCGTCATGCTCAATGCATAAGCAACATCAGGACGAGTACAGATCATGGCATACATGATAGATCCTATTGCAGATGCATAAGGAATATTCTTCATGCGCTCAAGCTCAGCAGCCGTCGTAGGGCTCTGCTTCTTGCTTAGCGTTGTACCATGTACCATTGGCGTGAAGCCCTTCTTGGAATCTGCCATGCTGAATCTATGCAGGACTTTGTCAATGTATGAATCTTGACACAAGCCTATCAGCCTTTTAGATCTATCCCGGTAGATCCGGATTCCAAGAACGTATGCGGCTTCACCCATGTCTTTCATGGAAAAACAACTTCCAAGCCAGTCCTTTACCGACCTCAGCATTGGTACGTCGTTTCCGAGAAGCAGTATGTCATCGACATACAGAATAAGAAATACTATCTTGCTCCCACTAGTCTTCTTATACACGCATTGTTCTTCTTCGTTTCTGATGAAGTCAAATTGCTTGATCGCTTCATCAAAACGAAGATTCCAGCTCCTCGATGCTTGCTTCAATCCATAAATGGATTTATGAAGCTTGCATACTTTCCCAGCATTCTTTGGATCTATGTAACCGTCAGGTTGTGTCATATACACATCCTCTTCCAGAATTCCATTCAGGAAGGCGGTTTTCACGTCCATCTGCCAAATTTCATAATCATGAAAAGCTGCAGTTGCTAGTAGAATCCGAATAGATTTCATCATAGCCACTGGGGAATAGGTTTCATCATAATCCACTCCGTGAACTTGTCTGAAACCTTTTGCCACCAACCTGGCTTTATAAATCTGGACATTTCCATCCACGTCAATCTTCTTCTTGAAGATCCATTTGCACTCGATGGCTTTTACACCAGCGGGTAAGTCAACCAACGAAAACACTTGGTTGACCGACATGGAGTCCATTTCGGAATCAGTGGCCTTACGCCACTTAGAGGAATCTGGGCCCATCATGGCTTGATTGAAGTTCGATGGTTCATCACCATCAATGATCAGAAGATCATGACAGTTAGTCACGAGGAATCCTTGATATCTCTCGGGTTCGTGACGGATCCTCCCGGATCTTCGAACTTCAGGTACTACAGGTTCAGGCTCTACAATTTCTTGTAGGTCCTCCTGCTGCTCTTCCTCATTAGGTTGAGCAGTATCCTGTTCATCTTGAATTTCTTCAAGCAGTACCTTACTCCCACTGTTTTTCTTAGAGAGAAACTCCCTCTCAAGAAAATTACAATCCCGGGCAACAAAGATCTTGTTCTTGGATCGTAGGTAGAAGTAATAAGCCTTGGTCTCCTTCGGATAACCAATGAAGTAGCATTTATCAGACTTTGGTGTAAGCTTGTCAGAGATCAATCTCTTGACATAGGCTTCACAACCCCAAATTCTAAGATAAGACAGCACTGGAGCTTCCCCAGTCCATAATTCATATGGTGTCTTAGCTACTGCTTTTGATGGCGCTCTATTTAGAGTGAACACTGCTGTTAGCAGAGCATATCCCCAAAGGGATATTGGAAGGTATGTGTGACTCATCATAGACCGAACCATATCCAATAAGGTCCGATTCCTCCTCTCAGACACACCATTCCATTGAGGTGTTCCAGGAGGAGTGAGTTGGGAAACTATCCCACACTCTCTTAGATGATCACTGAACTCTTGGCTCAAGTATTCTCCTCCTCGGTCGGACCGAAGAGCTTTAATGCTTTTGCCAAGTTGGTTCTGTACTTCATTTTGGAATTCTCTGAATCTCTCAAACGATTCAGACTTATGTTTCATTAAATAAACATATCCATACCTACTGAAATCATCAGTGAAGGTAATGAAGTACTGATAGTTTCCTCTTGCATTTGTGGACATTGGGCCACACACATCTGTGTGTATCAGGCCCAATAAGTCACTGGCCCTCTCGTTAGGTTTATTAAAGGGGGCCCGCGTCATTTTGCCCATCAGACAGGATTCGCATTTCTCACATGACTCAAAGTCAAATGAGCCAAGAAGTCCATTCGAATGGAGCCTCTTAATGCGTTTCTCACTGATGTGCCCTAAACGACAATGCCATAGAAACGTTCGGTTCTCCTCATTAGGTTTGAACCGTTTGGTATTAATGTTATAAATTGGCGCGGATTGATCAAGTATGTAAAGCCCATTCGTAAGAGGGGCACAACCATAGAACAAATTGTTGCGATTGAAGGAACATAATTTATTCTTAACTGAAAAATCATAACCTTCCAAATCCAACAATGAAATTGAAATAATATTTCTGCTTATCGCAGGTACAAAATAACAATTATTGAGTTCTAAAACCAATCACGAAGGTAAAGACAACAAGTATGTGCCTACAGCTAGTGCAGGAACTTTCGCTCCATTCCCAACTCGTAGCTCCACTTGTCCTTGCTTCAGCCTCCTACTGTTGCTGAGTGCCTGCATATTAGTACAAATATGAGCCCCACAACCAGTATCCATAACCCATGAGGTATTATCAGAAGTAGTTGTATTAACTTCTATAACAAAAATACCTGATGAAGAAGTCTCCAGAGTCTTCTTCTTCAATTCCTTTAGACCTTCCAGGAATTTCTTACATTCACTCCTCCAATGCCCTGGTTCTTTACAGAACCTGCAGATGTCAGTAGGCCCAGCCTTGGACTTGGGCTTGGGCTTTGGCGTGTCCTTGTCCGAGACTTGAACAGCCTTAGCCTTTCCCTTGTCCTTGGCAGAGGATTTCTTAAAGCCCTTGCCCTTTTGCACCATAAGCACATTGGGGTCCTTGGCTTTCCTCAAGTTGGGCTCTGCAGTCTTGAGCATTCCGTGAAGCTCAGGCAATGTCTTACTCAAGCCATGCATATTGAAGTTCAGGATGAACTGATCATAGCTTGCAGGTAAAGACTGCAGAACGATGTCGCAGGCAAGTTCCTGGCTGATAGGGCAGTCGAGTTTCTGAAGATGATCGAGATAACCCATCATCTTCAAGACATGAGGACTCACTGCCGCATTTGCAGCCATCTTACAGTCCAAGAGGTTCTTAACTGTCTGGAACCTCTCAGTCCTTGCCTGCTCCTGAAAAAAGCGATTTCAGGCTTGCCATTATCTCGATGGGTGACAGCACACTCTCGAACTGCATTTGCAGCTCAGGAGTCATGGTCGCCAACATCAGGCAATATACATCATTTTCATCTGACGAATGCTTTTCCCAAGCATTATGCAGATTCCTGGCGGCATTGTTAGGAGGCCTCTCGGGGAGGGGATCACGAAGGATATATTCCTTCTTCTCCTGCTTGAGGACCAGCCTCAAGTTCCTTGACCATGTCAGGAAGTTCGTTCCAGTCAGCTTCTCCTTGTCGAGAACAGACCGGATTGAGAATGTGTTCTGTGTGCTTGTTGTAGTCATTGCTGAAATATTAGATAAAAGGATTTTAGTTAATATGTTCAATATGAGTAAACTCGCATTATATTCAATAACATTAGTTACCCTCAAAAGAATACAATGATTCCAAGATCCACATATAACTAAAATTAAAGTGGGCCACTGGCCGTCACCCAACCTTAGCTTATATCGGTAAGCCCTATCTCGGCTAATTATATCCGTGATATAACTCTTGGTTGTGAATCTGGACCCGAGGCCCAATTCACTCTGATGTCTCAAGGTCCGGGACTCCCGATGACCCAGTCAAGAAAACCAGACTATACAGTCATGTAATCACTAATGTATGGGACTCTCAATGACATTAATGAATCACAAACTGTCTTACCCACGCAAAAGATAGACACCTTCACACTGTAAGGCCGTGTGTACAATTGAATGGGTTTCAACAGCTGACATAGACTGGACAAGACATCCACCGCTTGATATTATTTGAGGTTTATAGGTTTTCTTAAAATTTCATCCCAAAATAGAAGATTACTATTTTGGGAAACTTTCCATTTTGGGAAACCTACTGATTTTGGAAACTTTCTAAAATTGGAAACTTCCTAAAATTGGAAACTTTCTAACTATAGAAATTTCCTAAATATCCAAAACATGCAAATCTAGAAACTTCTATTCTAAGAAACTTTCTAATTTAAATTTTGGAAACTGATTAATTTAAAATCAAATTTTAATTATTAAATCAAATTTTAAATTAAATCTGAAGAAAAGACTCAAATAATTGGCCCAATTGTTTTAACTTCTTGGCCCAAGGCCCAAGAATTGGTCTATGTCCAAGACATAACCCAATTGCCCAATTAAATGACATAACCGGTCTGGTTCATTAAAATTGGTCCAACCAAGATTAATTACTACGATAACCACAATTGTTAACCGGTTATTTACTAAACCGGATTTTCTCAATTTATTTGGTCCAACCAAATCAAATTAGAAAACCACTGGTTTAGGCACTAAATCCAATTTTACGACTTTGGATTTCTTATCACGGTTTAACCAGATCTTAATAAATTTTATTAAGTCTGTAATTATTAAACCGTGACGATTAAGATTTTTAAACCGAACCATAAACCAAACCGAACCGATTTGACGATCACGACAGCCCTAGGCGGGACGGGACACGATCCGCGATCGGTCCATCTCTCGATCACGATCGGGACGAGAGCGGTACGGGACGGGACGCGAGATCGGACGAGAGGCAACGGGACGGGACGCGATCGGTCAAGCTCGGGTCGATCCATGCGATCGTGCGATCGATCCATGCGATCCACTCGGCTGATCGGTCCACCGTGCGTCACACGATCCGGACATGGTGATCCTTTGGCGATCATCATTCCGACGCATAACGATTCATATAGATCGGATCATGCGATTTCTAGTTTAGGTTTTTAACTTTGTTTCTTAAGTGTTTTCTTATCATAGATTGATTCATACACTTCTAAACAACCTAAACATGATTCTAAACAAGAAATCCTAATAGAACCTGGCTCTGATACCACTGAAGGATTGTTTAGTGTTTATCCTGATTCAATTTCTCATTAATTGATTCCTACTAAACAGATTGGATCTAGGTTCTCTTGCTGAATCATAAAGGATCTCAGTTAATACCTTGTTATGCAGCGGAAGAATCAGGTATAAGTCAGAGATCAGCAGAACCGCCAAGAGACAGCTCCTCCAAAGGTTCACACACGCACACTTCAGGAAGTTGGCTGCTAGACCAAGGAGATGGAGGCGCAGAGAGAGAGAGAGAGAGGCGCAGACTGCTGAGAAAAATTAGAGAGCTATGTCAAGTTTTATTCATTAAAACCCCTTTTAGTTCTCATGGGCTTTTGGGCCCAAGTCTCAGTCTGATTAAATCCCTTAGATTTAATCAGGCCCTTTAATCTCTCTAAGTACAGTAAATGCCTAGCACTTTTACCGTACTCCTGCTGCACCGTTCCTCCATATTTTCCTGTTAGCTTAGGTGTGTGACCCATATGGGATCATATAATAAAGGCAATAAGTCCAAGACTTATAGATCATGAGCGGACTCTAGCAAGCCATCATGACCCCCAGTATTATATGACTTATGTCTGATCATTGACATACTCTTACTTTCTAGAGACAGTACAGAGATTACTGGACATAATTCCAACAAGATATCACTAGAAGAAATAAAGATGTTCAAAATCTTCTCTTTGTCGAGTATCTGATCAGCCCCAAAAAGCTCCAAATCTCTCTCTCTAAACTCTCTGAATTTAAAATAATTCTTAAGTAAAACGTGTTCTAAACAATGGCTTAAACCCCCTAATATAAAACAATACTCGCAACTGGTTAAGGAAGAATGACTACGTTCGGTTGTAATGAGTTTGTCTTGAACCGTAAAACATGATTTGTGCCTTTTTGCAAATAAGGGAAACTTCTGGGCAAAAGTGCAGATTTCCAAAAATGCAGATTTTCACGCGCAGAATTCTAGAACAGGGGGTGCATCGACCGATGCACGTGCGGAGATAGACGCATGGGCGGAGACCAACGCACGGGGATGACGCAGCCAGTGAACTCTGTGAAATCTCTATATAGTGTAGAATTGCTTCAAATGCTTCCAAAACATCCAATTAAGCTTCAAATGTACCTAAACCAATAAAACACCTGAAAAGACTCCAAAGCACATAAAGACTCGATAATAAAAATTTATATCATGGTTAAAAACCATAAAAACATGATATATCATTGTGCCTAGACAGCTAGCTGGTAAAATAAACGTTGCAGTCCAGAAGTTAACATTACTTGATATGATTGATTACAGTACTTGCAAACAGCTCGCAAAAGATAGTGGTTTATCCGACCACACAATCATTCTATTTCTAATCTTGTCAAACAATGGTTCATAATCATGTCTAGTAAGCCATTTAGAACTAAGAGGGAGCAGAGAGATTATGGAAGTTATTACCCAAAGTGAAGATTTGCCCGCATTAACGTGAAGACCAGAGATTTCAGTAAATCGCTTCATGACATCCATTACTCCCTCAAGAGATAAATTAGTGCCGTTCGTAAAGACTAGAATATTGTCAACGAAACTAAGATGTGTGAGTTTCACTGCTCGACATTTTGGATGGTCTCCAAATTTGTTCTCCTTAACGACCCTTTTCAACATTTCGGACAAGACATTATTAAGGGTGACATACATATATGGGGAAAGGGAACATCCTTGCCTGATACCCCAACACTAGTGAAACAATCCCTCTAAGCAACCATTTATTTAAACCGAAAAAGATGCAGTAGAAATACAAACCTAGGTCCATAGAATGAAATGCTCTGGTAATCTCATTGCTTTTAAAAATGAAGTTATGAACAACCACTTAACCATATCAAATGCCTTTGCAATATCGAACTTGATGGCACTCCATGAAGAGACAGTAGTCCTGTGATAACCATTGACTAGTTCTGAAGAAAGGAAGACATTCTCAAAAAACAATCGACCCTTGATAAATTCACATTGATTTGGTTCAATAGCTTCTGGCAGGATAGTTCTCAACATATTCGAAAGAATCTTAGAAATCAGTTTGTATAAGAGGTTGCAGCAAGCTATTGGGCAAAAATCCTTCATTTTCTGGGTATTATCAACTTTTGGTATCAGAGTAAGGATAGTAGCATTGAAATATGAAGGGAGAAAACCAAATAGAAAGAAGTATTTCACCGTCGTAATCAAATCGTTTCAAATCACAGGCCACACAACTAGGAAGAATTCCTTGGTAAACTCATTTGGACATGATAATTTGTCACTAGGAAGTGATATCAAAGAAAATATGATCTCTGAAGCAGAGATAGGCGCCACAAGATGAGCTTTGTTAGCTTCTGGACATTTTAAATTCAGAATATCACTTAGAGAATCCACAAACATATCCTTAGTATCTCCATGTTGAGTTTGCATAAAACGTTGAAAGTGTCCCAGTGCTTCTATTCTAATATCCCTAACTGAGGTAAGAGTCTCTCCATAATCAGTAACCATACCTTAATGGAGTTCTTGGCATTGCGACCTTGAGTCATTCTATGGAAGAAGGCAGTGTTTTGTCTCTTGTTTTAAGCAATCTGATACATGATTTGTCTATATAACTTCTCCTCTATATTTGATAGCTTGTTCCACATGTCTGAAGTTTGAGACCTAGCTTCAAGATTTCTTGGATAAGGATTAGACAAAACCGCATTTTGACACATATACAAATCCTCATAATGAGTACGATTAAGACCTCAGAGATCAAACTTCAATGACTTCAACTTCTTATGAAATAGTTGGAGAACAGATCGCACATGATATGAAGGCTCGGATTCTGCCCATCTACGAGCTATTTTTTGGTAAGAACTCCCCATGATCCACCAAATAACTGAAGAATTTGAAAGGCTTACGAAGGTTCTCCTGGTTTTCATAAATTATGATGAAGCAACACACATGATCAGAAAATTCTCTTGCATCAAAACTCGCATAAGAATGAGAAAAAAAACATTTGGTCATTCTCCATTTATTAGTTCTCTGTCCAATTTTTCCCCTATAGGATCTTCATACCTCTTGTTATACCAACTATACAATGCTCCCATAAAATATTAATCAGATAGTCCAAATTCAGCCACTACCTCCTGAAAGTGCTTCATCCATGTTTGATCAAAAAGATAATGAAAACTGAAAGAATACTCCCGTGAGGCCAAAGTAGTATTGAATCTCCTAACACTATCCAAGGAAATGACAAATGGTTATAGGCTTGGCGTGTTGCTTTGATCTCTTGCTCTTCCCGTAGTTGAATATGATCACCAAATTGATTGAATGCATAGATGGTTGAGCAGATAAACTGTTCTCCAATAACATGATTCAGAATCGCACAAGTGATGATATGCACACTTTTGTGAAGAAGTGTCACTACTACACTGCATGTTCAACAAGACCAGATATGTCCAAGACGATGATGATCATAATTATGATAAGCATCCCATCCTGGTAGCGCTTCATTAAGACATATTTGCAAGTTTTCTTCTTGAACCCTTGTTTCCATTAAACACCCAAAATCTGGTTTTTCACTTGGCACCCAATTACATATCATAGCATATTTGCATGGCATACTGAACCCACACATGTTTCAAGCAAATAAAAACGTCATAAATTCCTAACATAAGTTTTTTTGGATGACACTTTTGTATTGATGAACTTCATGTATTTTGTTCAAACTATCTCTTTTTGACTTTAGTAGATTGTTTAATCTCCTTATGTTGATCATTAATAGCCTCTTCCTTCTTTCGATCCTCTACTACCAGTTCTCCTTCCTCCAACTCAGTTTCATTCTCCTCTTCCATTGATCTTGTCAATATCAGTCTCATTATTCCTTATATTGCGACCAACGTCTTACCAAAACCTTTTATGACAACATATTCTGCACCTCATTAATATTCTGCATTTTGTGTTCTGCTTCCGACTTAACCTCCATTAGTTGGCTCCCCTCACCTTGGTGTGACGTCTTTTTTTTAGTGATTGTGCTTTCAGGAAATGTTTCTAGTTCAGTGATCAACTCTTGTATAATTTTTCCAGCCGATACCGAACCAAATGTGATCATTGTCTATTCCCTCTCCACTTGTATCTCTTTAACCTTGTCCTTTTGCAGCATCATAACATTGGTAAAGTTATATACATAACCTTTATGTCCCATCTATGGCAAATATTAAACTGAGATGGAAGTCAAGGATAGCATACCTTTAACTCCACATAAGAACCACCAAATCCGTAAAATTAATCTTCTTCACCAAAGGTTCATGCAAGTTTACCTCAACCAACATCCTTGCTACATCAAGTCGGGTACTTTTCTCAGTATTTGGGTGGAGCTTAACAAAACTTCTCGTCGTAGTAGCTAAACACTTCATTCCTTTTTGTGAGAAGAGATGATTAGGAACTCCTTTCAAGTCAACCCACAAAGTCATTGCAGAAAAATCCGACCTATTCAGAGCTGAGGCAGGAGTCCAGTCATTCACCATTAAAGGAACATCAGAGATATGTCAATACCTTCTCTTCAAAACTCAGGGCCAAACCTGAAAATCATCAATTCAAAACAAAATTGTGTTCTTCTCTATGAACTGGACATCAATCTTAAACCCTTTTCCATTACTATTCCACAAACGATAAACCGTAGCATGGACTAGGCATATGTGAGAAGCCTCGCCAATCAAATAAACCACTACAAAACTTTTCCACTGGGGGGATGAATCCGCAAAAATCTCTGCGGGAATCTTGATCAAAGCTACCTCGTTAATCACCTCGAACTCATGTTGAACCATCTGAGAATCAGCACCCTTGGTCCATGGATATCCCTTGGTAGGAAAGGTTGGCGGAGCAGGTAGAGAGGAAGGTGGGGACGAGAAGTCGGAAACTCTGACGGAAACGAATGCGCTATACGGAGGAGCGCTGCATAAGATAGATAAAGGTGATGTCCTAATCGCAATCGTCACAATTTTTCCATCTTTTCTCTTTTAAAAAAAAAATTCAAATTATATTATTTGAGTTAATAATTTTGTAGAATTAATGATTTGAATTAGTTATTTTTCGTAAAATTAATATTTTTTGTAGAATTAGTGTATTGAATTTTTTTTTGGTAGAATTATGACTTCTTGATTAAATGGATAGTATAGATAGAGAAATTTTTTTCCTATTACATAATAATAAATTTATATACAATATAATAATATATAAAATATTTGTACTCTACCGGATGATTCAGTCCGGTTCATTGTCCGTATTAAGAACCCAAAAAAACCAATTTGCTTCCTTCGGACTTTTTGTACCATGTTTTTATTGTAAATGGTGAAATTTCAGAGAAATGTATCACACGGGGTTAGGAGCAGGTTCTGTTCGAGTAGTGTAGAGTAGAGAAATGAATTATCCGTGTTTGAGTATAATCTTGGCCTTGATTGGTAAGCTACGGAATGGCGGAATCGCGTTTAAAAACGTTATTCCGCAAAAATTTTGCCAATCATAAAAATTTGTGGAATGAAAAAAAAACACGAAAACGCAAGTCTGCGTTTTTGCTGAAAAAATTACAAAAAAATATTCATTCCGCGAAAAAGTGAGGTTTATGTAGATTATTATAGAATTAATATTAGCTTGATTGGTAACTCGCGTAATTGTAGAATTGCGTTTAAATGCAACACTTGCAGAATCGCGTTTTTAAATGTAATTCCGCCATTCCACGATTAAACAGATGTTACCAATCAAAGCCCTTGTTTTGCACACAAAAAAAGTATCATATTGGCATCAATAAGCTCAAACACAATACTGGTATATCATAAGATATTATAAATATAAAGTCCACCAAAACGTGCACAAATTTCACTGTCTCGTTATGCATCGCGGTGTGTTTTATGAAATACATAATAAGTAAAAGCATTAAACGATGTAATAAACCATCAAACTAAACATAAAGTTCTTAATTATTCTCTTCGGAATCTCATGACACATGGGACGTCTTCTCTCTATGCTCCCTTTGCATTAATTAATACGATGAAGGTGCCGGCGCGTAAGGCATGTGGTCCATTGAAGTGGCTGGCTCTGGTGCCATTAAAGTAGCTGACTCTGGTGCCATTGAAGTAGCTGGCTCTGGTGCCATCTCGCCCAACCTGACCGGTCCAACCGGTCCAAGAGTGTCCATCACAATTCCCGAGCTCCTAATTTCCGACATTGCTCTTCTTGATTTTCCTTCTTGTGATTCACATAGCTTTGGCAAATATACTCCTATTATATGAAACAAGCAAAAAAAATAAAATAAACCGAGATCTATTTAGATAGAAAGTGTGATTTTAACCGAACCGGTCTCACAACACTGTACCTTCGCCAGCAGCAAGATTGAAGAAGAGATCGACGACGTTAGGGCATTGGGTTAAGCATTTAACCGAGCAGAGTTTCTGAGTAAACCGGGATTCGAATAATGCATCCGAAGATATACCCAAAGATTTCCGGTCTAGACCACACGCTTTGATGCACTCGTCTGATTCAATAATGTTTGTGACCTTGTCCGCTTCTATCTCCGATGATCGACATGTGTACGCCTCGATTCCACTCCTTTTCACGCTCTGCTCCAAAACACAGCGTTTTCCCGTAGACGAGACCGCAAATGCACACGTGTCTTTGTCTAGATTCTCGCAGTTGACTTCGTGCCCTACATTATTAATTCCAACGGTACTTAATTTATGTACATGCAGTCACAATAATATATACCTCCACCAAGTGATCAATATACGAATTTTTTCAGATTCAAAAATACAATAAAAATCTCTTAGTTTTTTTCTAGATGTAACAAAATGTTTTTTTTTCTAGTTTGTATTCTTATAGATTGTTTCGATATATAGCCAGGGGCGGACGCAAGTTCTGATTCTTGTGGCAGGTGCCCCATACCAAATCAGTATTATAATTAGCATTGTATGGCACATAAGCATATAAGATTCAGTTCACCTTGGTCTACGTTTCCTTTTTATGTCTAACTTTTTCAAAACAATTTTCTTGTATTTTATTTTGAATGTTTTCATAAATATTTGTTTTATTTGTTTTTAGTGTATTCCATTGTTTATACTGTTTTTTTTTTTATTATATTTTTTATCGTTCAAAAATTCCTAACAATTTACTAAGATAATTGATTTTGGTAAGTTTTTTAATTCTAATATTTATACACAAATAACAGTTGGAACAAATATATCTTTTATGCAGAAAGATTGTTATGTGTATATATCACCATTAAAATTTTATATGCATTTAGGAAAAAATATGTATCTTCTTTATTTTAGTTCAAAAAATTTCAAAATAAGACTAATTTTTTAAATATCTTTTAGTGTTTTCTATAATATATTTTAAATACAAAATTACATTTATTTTTTTTTAACAAATTATATAATATTAAAATATAAATGCCACATATAAATTTATTTTCTGGATCCACCCCTGTATATGTATATAGCTATTAGCAATTTGCAGGCCAAGAAACTTACCAAGTGTCGTTTGCAAATAGGCGGCAAGGAGAAGCATAGAAACAACAAAAACAGTCTTCAAAGCCATGGTGTGAAGTAGAGATCACAAAAAGAGAGATAGAAAATTTGCCTAAACGAAGCGGAGATTTTCTGCGGGTGAGGTTATATATATATGTGTTGGAGCTATAGCCTATTTATAGAGCGGAATAAAGCAATACAAGAAATTTTTGTATTATTTTTTAAAATTTCAAAGAAATTGCAAGTGTTGACAGTTGAAAAACCAGTGAGTGTTTACATGGCAGTCACTGAAGAGTCGTTGTTATGTTTTTTTTTTTTTGATTGATCTGGGGTATTCCGAGCCTGTGGAGTGGCTCAGACTAATCTTCAAGGGGAGGTGCAGCCCATGGATAGACCATTTCTCCGGGTATTCAAATAGGTCTCTAAAGCAAGGTCTATATCTATGTGGGTGTCCTTAAATAAATGTGACTTAGTTTCGCATGGCCGAAGGATCGAACCCGGAACGTAGTAGCATCCAAGGCCCTGTAAGATCTCAACTCGGTATATCCAAAGATAGCAAGATTTTTAGGGTTTTCTTAAGGGATTCTAAAAGAGGATTTAAGAACATGGTGAGAATATAGAAATTAGGGTTTCGCTTTAGGTTTCCGAGATGGAATAAAGCGGCGTAGAAGAATGTTTAAGTCGCCGGAGAGAAATTAGGTCAAAGTCGATTTGCTAAGTCTATCAGGCAAAAGTATTATGAAAAACGTGAGTTTATTGAATGATGAGGTCCCCTTTATATAGGGTTACAAAGTCGGTTTAACAATAAAGGAAAATTGAGATAAACATAAATATTTCCTAATATCTCGGTTCTGATTTTATAGAATATTTCCGTATCTCGGTGCCGCTATGCGCCGCCTTTGCTCTATTTGCCACTTGTATCCTCTAAAACCCTAGATGTAAGTCGGTTGAACCGAGTCGGGTTTAATCCATGTTTTACCGACTTGGGCCCTAAACCGTCTTTCCATTCTGGGTCGACGTAAATTCCTGAATAGGCCTTTTTAGGGAAAGTGTTAATCTTGACTCCAACAATAAGCCCACCCCCCAGTGCGGCGACTTGAATTCATTCAAGTCGGCGTTGCGAGGAGTTAACTTATGGTTTAGGAAGTAATTTTTCGTGGGCCCAGACCCTTCATCGTGATGAGCCTCCCTTCTTTTTAGGCCCAAACTGGCGGACAGATTTCAGCCTTACTTAAATCGGGGCGAGTCCAATCGTGAAGATTTGGACCAATTTTGTTAAAAATCGGATTGATTCTTGGTCGGACCGGTTCATAGATGCGAGAAACGAAGCGTCGCCTAGGTAATTATTGCCTCGGATACGACGCCGTCATTTTCACTATAAATAGTCCATTTTCGCTTCTTACTTCTTCATTCCTGCTCAAGTGAAGAAGAAAAAAGGTAACTTCCGCTCTCCACCGGTTTTTATTTTCCGATCAGTTCTCCGTCGTTGCTCAGCCTTAGGTTCTTAGGACTTTAGATTAAACTCATTATCCGTTGTGTGCGTTCTTCATTTGTTCTTCAAAAGTCATGTCTTTGATCCGTTGCTCTGTGAATAAAGATAAGGAAATTGTTACCGTCTCGTCCGCGGACGATTCGTCAAGTCGTCAATTTGTTTCATCTGATTCGACATCTTCGAGCACTTCCTATGACTTGAGGAGGCATCTTGTTCATCATGAAGTCGAAGAGTTCCAACGTCGTCGCGAGTTGTCACGGCAAACTGATGCTGCTGAGAGTTCTGGTCGGGGGGATTTTATCATCCCGCAGCTGCGAGATTCTGATCCTGAAGGTTCTGATGAGGATGATGTTGATGTCGATCAGGACGACTCTGACAATGATAATGACATTCCTCTTCCTGAATTGTCGGGTGCTCCCAGCGAGGCGTACGACAATGTTTTCGAGACCCAATCTACTGTGAAGTCGGTAATGTCTACGCTCCAGGGTTGCGGAGCAGATCCAAAGATTAAGTTCCTCATCCCTTGTACGCTTGATCGTCCTTGGAATCCTCCACCGGGATATATGACTCTCTATGAGTCATATTTTATTAACACCGACACTGGGGGTTGTCGCTGCTGGTTCCCGCTTCCCGACTTGCTGGTTTCCTATTGTCATCGCCGTGAAATTCCCATCTCTCAGCTTTCGGCCTTCGCGGTTCGCCATATGGTGGGTCTCCTTGTGCTTGGTGCTGAAGCCGATATAACGATAACCGTCAGCATCTTCGAGGAAATTACTTTAATCAATCCTATGAAGAAAACTAGTCCACGATGTTTTGCGGTCAAACATAAGAGCGGTAACCGTGTAGTGACGGATGCGCCGAGCAAGATCAACAACTGGCAGAGATATTACTTCTATGTCGAGTTATCTCCGTTAGTCGTTTCTGACGATCATAAGGAACTCATCAGGACGTCGTGGAATACGAATTTTGGTAGATGTCGTTCTGAATTTGCCGTCAATCAAATGTGATGATTTACTTAATTCTATTTTGTTATTGCAGTGCATCACCCTTTTCTTAAACCGTACCTGGAGAATTTCTTCCCGATCCTTCAGGAGATCCAGTCTCTCGGCCTTCGCAAGTGGTCGGACCTTTCTCGGGATCGTATAAAAAAGTCTCTCCCGTGGATTTCCAAAGGTATTTTTTTTTTGCTTGTTTGTGAAAGTCGATGCTTTATTTTCGTCTTTTGATCCTCCAACTCTCTATTTTTAGTTAAGTGGAATACCAAGGCGAAGGTTACCCCGGAGCAACTCGTAAAACCGAAGAAGGTGGGTAAGGTGAAGATAATTGAATCGATTGACTACTCAAAGAAATCTGTTAAGCCGCCAAAAGAAAAAGGATGCGCTTGTGTTACCTCAAGGTGGCAGCCAATCTGCCGATGCTGGTGAGAAGTCGGCTGCTCAAGCTGTGATGAGCGTAGAGCCAGATTCAGCGAACCCTTCCTCTAACCTTCCGCCGAAGGTTCCGTCCAAAAAGAGGCCCGCGGAAGACAAGTCGGGCCAAGATAAGCCGACAAAGAGGGCATCCAAGACGAGCAAGCCGGCCCAAGACGCTTCTGCCGAGAAGGCGGCTTCTGGTAAATCCACTAAGGCCAAAAACCCGTGGAAACGGTGTTTATGAAATAAACGGGGAAATAGCTGATTCTTCTGGCAACAAGAAGCCCTTTGCTTCTCTCAAGGAGATCGTTTTGGTTCGACCTGGACGCGACTTAAAAGAGGGGGAAGTCCGCCCGTCGATTCACAACTTTGCCTACCAGTATGCAAGCGAAGTTCCATTCATCGACAATCCTCGAGCGTGCTTCGACATGCTGACGTGTGTAAGAGGAAACGAGTCGGACTGACCGGTTTTGGAGGAGCTGCCTCACTCTGACGCCATCCTTAAGTTGAAGCAAGCCGAAGCAACCGTAAGTTTTTCCTTCTTAGATTATATACCTGTTTGTTATTTTAACGAAACTTTGTTTTGGTCTCAGATGATTGCGGCCTCGAATCGTGTGGCTTTGGAAAGCTCTTGGAGTACGCAGAAGATGGCTGATGCGGTCACAAAGCGGGACGAGCTTCTTAAGAAAGCGAAGGAGGAGAAGGTCGCTCTTGAAGCACGCAATCTGGAGCTTAGGGGTAGGCTTCGTGATGCGGAGAAAAAGCTTCGACAAGCCGACAAGAAAGCCAAGGCTGATCTCCTAGCTTCGAAATCGGAGAAGAGGAAACAGCGCCAGTTTTATGCCGACTTGGTGCAGAAGGAAAGGGACCGTGTTGACGCTGCTGCGAGGGCGAAGGTGCAGACTCATTTTGATCTCTTCCAGCGTTTCGTGAAGGATCAGGAAACCGCTACCGCGTTGCAGGTTGAGCAGGGTCAAATTTCCGGTCTTAAGAAGTGCCTGATGAAGCTCAGCGAAGAGGGGGTGCCGATTCCGAAGCCGGTCCTTGATCAAGTCGCGGCAGATGATATTGCAATTGAGGCTAAACTCGATCAGCTGGACGTCGTGACGAAAGACGAACTTACATTTGTTTTCTCGCCAGTTCGTCACCCCCTTCTCAATCTTTTCCATGATTCGTCTCCCCCAGTTCCGAGGGATGTTGATGAATTTGGGACCAATCGCGGAGTTATCCCGGAGGCGGTTCCTGCTGATCTTGTTCAGTCCGTTAGCTCGGAGATCGCGGCTTTGGATAGTGTTTCTAAGGCGCAGGATGCGATTGTTGAGAGGGATGAAGCCGAGAAGGTTAATGAACCAGAGAAGCCGTCAGCGGGGGCCGACTAACTCCCATTTTTTAATATATTTTGTATCGGCCTTGTAATGATTCCCTCTTTTTTTGTAAGACTTTTGTCCTCTTCTCTTTTTGATCAAGAGGAAAGATTAAGTTAATTTTTGCGTTTATCCTTTAAGTCTGATTCTCGTTTGCAATTTAAATCGGGCTAATCTTGCATTTAAATTTGTTCTCGACAATTTAAAACAGATAGCGATTTGAATTACGTTTTGCCATGCTTGTAATTAAGTCGGTCTAATCTTGGTTTGAACTTGTTATTGACAAATTCAAACAAATAGCGACTTAAATTACGTTTTGCCATGTCTGTAATTAAATCGGACTAATCTTGTATTAAATTTGTTCTTGACAAATTCAAACAAATAGCGACTTAAATTATGTTTTGCCATAAGGCGGTTTGAGAGGCTTATGTGTGCTCGGCTTAGTTGTTCAGAGTACAGACGAATATGCGAGGCTTTAAAATGCTCAGCTTATTTATTATCGCCCACCGCAAAGAACGTACGGGTACAAGCCCGGTTTTTTAGTGCGAGACGGATCTCGGCTTTTCCTTGCCACGATGTGCACCTCATGTGCAAGGAAGACCACACCCCTGGCCAGGGGGCATGATTCTAGTGCGAGTCTTATTGGATGCTCGGCTTTCTGCGAGCTTCTAAACTCGTCTTTTGCGAACTAAGGAGCTCAACTTTCTGCGAGTTGCTTAGACTCGGCTTTTGTGGACTAAGGAGCTCGGCTTTCTGCGAGTTTCTTAGACTCGGCTTTTGCGAACTGAGGATTTCGGCTTTCTGCGAGTTTCTTAGACTCGGCTTTTGCGAACTAAGGAACTTGGCTCAAGTTTGTGAGTTGAAAATTCGGCTTTAGTTTGCGAGTTGAAAACTCGGCTTTAGTTTGCGAGTTGAAACTCGGGTTTAGTTTTATCAAGAGTTTTGAATTTATGAAAAGGACTAACCTAATTTCGATGAGCTTTTAAATCGGCATAGGCTGTAGAATAAAGATTTTATTAGATTTGCGACTGTGCCGATGAAGGCTGCCTACGTATCTTCCAAGGAAGAATCAAGTCGCTCGTAGTTCATACAGATGATTTTTTTTAATTTTTAATTTTTTTTTGCGCCGTGATAGGCTTAGTCGCTTTAGAAATATTCCTTCTGGCTTGCTGAATTCCATGATCGCGACAAAGCTTTGCCCTTCATCGATTCGAGCTCGTAAACGCCAGGCTTGACGACCTTCGTAACTTTGTAGGGTCCTTCCCACTTTGCTCTGAGTTTACCAGCTCTCCACTCTTTGGTGTTCTCATAGACTTTGCGGAGAACATAGTCGCCGACTTGAAAATGTCGCTCCTTGACCTTCTGGTTATAGTATCGAGTTGCGAGCTGCTGATAATTTTGAATGCGGAGCAGAGCTCGGTTTCGTTCTTCCTCTATCGTATCCAGGGCTTGGATCAGCATTTTCTCGTTGATCTCGTTATGTTGCGGCATAAGAGATCAGCGGAGAGTATAGATGTTTGCCTCTGCCGGGACCATTGCTTCCACGCCGAAGGCTAAGGAAAACGGGGTGGCCCCAGTTGCGCGGCGAGGAGTTGTTTTATGCGACCAAAGGACTCCGTCCAACTCGTCAGCCCAAACTCCTTTTTTGCTTTCAAGGCGTGATTTAATGCCGGCAATGATGGTTTTGTTTGTGGCTTCGGCTTGTCCTTTTCCTTGAGGATATCTTGGTGTCGACTTACTGAGCCGTATATCCCATTTCTTGCAGAACCCCTCGAACAGGTTTGATGTGAATTGCGATCCGTTGTCCGTGATGATTTCATAGGGTAGCCCATATCGGCATATAATGTATTTCCAGACGAAGTTCTGAACTTGGATGTCATCGATTGCGACATATGCTTTGGCTTCGACCCACTTTGTAAAGTAGTCGGTCATGATCAGCAGGAAGTGCCTTTGATTGGACAGTGGCAACGGCCAACGATGTCCATTGCCCATCTCATGAATGGATAAGCCGCATATGAAGTTGTAAGCATTTCCGTGGGTCGGTGTATAAACGGCGCATGACGCTGACATTTTTCACACTTGTTGGAATAGGTCTCACAATTAGCCATCATAGTCGGCCAATAGTGACCATTTAGCTTGATTTTGAGAGCGAGAGACCGACCCCCGAAATGATTCCCGCATTCTCCTGGGTGTGTTTCTTCGAGAACTCGGCGTACTTCATCCCCATGTATGCATCTGAGAAGGACTTTGTTGGCCGAGTATTTGTAGAGGATACCGTTGTGTATAGTATATCGTGCGCTTCTGACTTTAAGTCGTCGCGCTGCCCACTTGTCTTCTGGAAGCTTTCCTTCCGTCAGATACGCTCTTATTTCTTATCGCCAATCCTCATTGTCGTCTGTTAAGAGTGCAATGAGGTCGGTGCTTTTTTCTTGACTATCAAGACACATGTCGTCTTCGCTACTCTGTTGGATTGTTAGAATGACATCATCATGTTCTTCGTGATTGCTCTCGGGCGGTGGGATGTTTGGTTTGTGAATCATTTCCACTGGGATTCGTCGGCAGAGGTCGGGATTCGATGCCAGAGATGCGAGTGCATCTGCTGGGGCATTTTCTTTCCTCGGTATCTGGACAATATCAAAGAACTCGAAGGAGCTGGTAAGCTCCAATGCCGCCTTTCGATAGGCTTCTATTCGCTCGTTTTTAGCTTCGTAATCTCCGTTGATTTAGTTCGCAACAAGAATGAAGTCGCAATGGGCCAAGAGATGTCGTACTTCGATCTCTCTAGCTAGTCTGAGACCGGCTAACAGAGCCTCATACTTGGTTGTGTTGTTAGATGCAACGAAACCCAGCTTGAATGACTGCTCCAATATTTCTCCGGTTGTTGATACGAGACGTACTCCTACCCCAGCTCATTTTTTTGGACGAAGCACCATCGACAAATAGTTTCCAGTTTTTTACTTCTATCTGAGTATCGACATCCAATTCAGGTGATAGCTCTACAAGAAAATCGGCTATTACCTGCGATTTGGCGGTTGTCCTGTTTCTGTATTTGATGTCGTACTCGCTAAGTTCCACTGCCCACTTTGCCAGGCGGCCAGATTGTCCTGAGCTGTGCAAATTTTTCCGAAGAGGCTGGCTACTTAGCACGACGATTGAGTGTGATTGAAAGTAAGGCCGTAGCTTCCGTGCCGAGATAACAACTGCGAGAGCCAGTTATTCCATTGTGGGGTATCTGGCCTCGGCTCCGTTCATCGTTTTGATCACGTAAAAGATCGGCTTTTGCTCTCCTCGGTCTTCTCAAACTAGTACACCGCTGACTGTAGTTGTTGAGACCGCGATGTACAGGAATAGTATTTCACCGTTCTTGGGCTTCGATAATATTGGTGGGTTTGACAAGTAGTCCTTGAGCTGAATGAATGCTTCCTGACACTTATCATCCCATATGAACCTTTTATTTCCCCGGAGGAGCTCGTAAAAGGGAAAACATTTATCCGTCGAACGAGATATGAATCTGTTCAGGGCGGCTATGCGACCTGTTAGACGTTGTACCTCTCGTGTATTTTTGGGAGATGGTAAGTCGATTATTGCCGAGATTTGTTTTGGATTAGCTTCTATCCCTCTCTGGGTAACCACGTATACGAGGAATTCCCCTGTTGTTACTCCGAACGTACATTTGGCCGGGTTAAGCTTCATTCCATACCGATTGAGGGTGTTGAAACATTCCTTCAGATGGCCGACATGCTGAGAGGCGACTAAATATCTAACCAACATGTCGTCAATGTAGACCTCCATCGTCGTGCCGAGTTGCCCTGCGAACATTCGATTAGCGCCGGCGTTCTTGAGACCGAATGGCATGACCTTGTAGCACTAAGTACCGCGTTCGGTGATGAATGCCGTCTTCTCTCTATCATCTGGGTTAATGATAATTTGATTGTATCCCGAAAATGCATCCATGAATGATAGTAACTCGTTTCCCGCGGTTGCTTCGACAAGTCGATCAATATGTGGCAATGGGAAGCTATCCTTTGGGCAGGCTTTATTGAGATCCGTGAAGTCGACACAGACTCTCCACTTCCCGTTGTTCTTTTTGACGACGACCGGGTTAGCGAGCCAATCAGGGTACTTAACCTCTTGAATCGAACCGGCATCGAGAAATTTGTCTACCTCATCGTTGACCACTTTAGCCCTCTCGGGACCGAGCTTACGCCTTTTCTGTTTAATCGGCTTATAAGTCAGGTCAACATTAAGTTCATGAGTCGTGATTGTAGGGTTGATACCCTTCATATCTTTGACCGACCATGCGAAGGTCGTGACATTTTGCTGTAAGAAAGTGATCAACTCCTTTTTGATATCTTCGGGTAATTCTGCTCCGATCCCTACACACTTGTTTGCGTCAAAGCCATCGATAACGACTTGCTGGATAAGTTCCTTCTCGGGACCTTTCCTTCCTTGTTCTGCATTGATCATACATGAGGGTACTCTTATCTTACGTTCTCTCGCGGAGCATGACCGACTTGCTCTTTGGCATCCTTTAACCGTCTGGATCCCCTTGGGTGACAGGAATTTCAGACACTGATGGTAAGTCGAGGACACCGCCTTCATGCTATATAGCCATGGGGTGCCGAGGATAACATTATAAATGGTTGGTTTGTCGATGACATGAAACTTTACCATTTTTTTAACTCCCCTTGTGTAAACCGGCAGCTTGATTGTCCTGATCATGTATGTCGTTTCGCTTGTAAAACCCGTGAGTGGCTTAGCTTTCTGCTTGATATCTTCTTCCTTGATTTCCATCTTCTTAAGCGTATCCAGGAAGATCAGATCTATTGAACTACCAGTGTCAACCAATATCCGAGATACCTGGCAGCTTCCGATGAGTAGCTCGACCACCAGTGGATCGTTATGAGGATAATGGGTTCCGTAGAGATCTTGATCAGTGAAGACGACAGGAGGATCGTCTGGCAGGATTGGCTGAGGCGTGTTTTGGGCGGCTAACGCCAGGCGCTCATATACCTTGATCGACCGAACCGAGTCGTTTACGGAGATTAGGTTGCCTATGATCATGTTGATTCTTCGGACGGCTTTTGGAGTTTCCTCTTCGTCTTCTTCTTCTTCTCGGTCGCGTTTCAAAGCTATGCTTTTGATGTGCCGCTGTTGTTTGCCTTGCTTGGGCGCCTGTCCATCGACCTTTCGCTTTTCTCGTTGTCCAGATTCTTCCCTCAATTTGTCTATTGCCGCTTTGATTTCTTCATCAGAGAGTCGGGCATATAATGCGTCTTTGAGGTTCCGACATTCAGCAGTATCGTTCGAGGTGGCTTTATGGTACTCGCAATACTTTTCTTCCGTAGTGGAAGCAGCTTGCGGTGCCTTTTCTTTTCCCTCTTTATTCCGCTTGTTCCAAGGTTTTGATGAACGCGGTTTGTCGGTGTTGCCGACAACCATCGTCGTCTTGGCCCCTTTGTCGTAATGTTGCCTGGGTTCTCTGTCTCCTTTTTATCGGCTTGTTTAGTCGTGCCAAATTTCCTTGCTAGGGCCACCTTCTTCTCTTTTAATTCCACGAATTTGTTTGCTCGATGAAGGGTGTCCTCGATGGTCAATGGTGGGTTGACGACTAGGTCTTGATAAAACGGTGACTCGTGCCAGACGGCGTTTGTCAGAGCCGCAATGGTGAATTTATCTGGGGCTTCTGCTCGTGTCATGGTTGCCTTAAATCGGTCTACAAAGGTTCTTAACGTTTCCTTCTTTTCTTGCGACATGGACATCAACGCGTTTAGTGATGTATCCTTGTTTACGTAGGCAAAGTGATGCCTTACGAACGCTCTTGTTAGGTCTGAGAAATCGTTAAACGATTTAGGCGGTAGTCGAGAAAACCAGGTCAGTGCATCTCCTTCTAGGGTTTCAGCAAATAATTGACAAAAACTGATGTCGCATTCTCTGGATGACGAGAACCGTGCTTTAGCTGCCATGATCTTGAAAGTCGTTAGGTTAGTGGCGGGATCCTTCGTCCCATTGTACATTGGCAGTCTGAGCTTTTCCTTCTGACGTATGTACGTATCTGTGATGCGCGACGTGAAAGGTGTCCTCTGAGTCTCTTCAATAATCCGATCAATCTCGGGAGCGGATTCTTTGACGCTGTGAACTTCGCCCTTTAATTCTTTCAGGGTATCCCTGAGCTCGGTCAGCTGCTTCTCAACTTGGTTACGGCTTGCTCCGCGAATAGGCGTTTCATGATCTTCCTCGTGGGATGTACCTCGCTCATGGCGATGGTTATCCCGGTGCGAGTCGTTCTCATGTCACGAATTCCGTCTGTGGTGTGAGTCTCGGTCGCGTCGGGTTTCATAATCAGCACGCTCATCCTTGCCGGGTGAGTATCTGTCTTCGTACCAGTTGTCTCGCTCTCGGTATGAACTCCGCTCATGCTTATCCCCATCATCGTGTTCTCGGCGTGAGTTTTTCTTGGGCTCACTATCTTGGCTGTGTTCTTGATGGTCTCCCTCAGGTGTGTAATAGATCAGTCGTTTGACGACTTTATCTTTTACCCTTGGAGGCACCTCTCGCTTGGATTTCCTAGACTGTTGGTCTGAACGGATTCGATCTTGTTCCGACTGTAACAAGTCAATTCTTTCCGAGAATTCTTTGATTAAATCGTTCTGAGAATCGATTTTGGCTATCAAAGTGGCACTCGACTTGTTCTTCGTCGAGTGACGGGATACGTTTACCGTCGTCTCGACTCTTTTTTGACTTAGCGTCTCACGGTTTTTCGCCGTCGAGTGCCGCGTTGTCATCTTCGTGATCAGTCAGATCGTAATCACTTCCTTCGGTTTCGACCATTGGGTTTTCTGGATCGATCTCGTTGTTATTTCCAGGCATCTCGTTCAGAAATTTCTCTTAGAAATCCCCACAGTCGGCGCCAACTGTAAGATCTCAACTCGGTCTATCCAAAGATAGCAAGAGTTTTAGGGTTTTCTTAATGGATTCTAAAAGAGGATTTAAGAACACGGTGAGAATATAGAAATTAGGGTTTCGCTTTAGGTTTCCGAGATGGAATAAAGCGGCGTAGAAGAATGTTTAAGTCGCCGGAGAGAAATTAGGTCAAAGTTGCTAAGTCTCTCAGGCAAAAGTCTGTTTAACAATAAAGGAAAATTGAGATAAACATAAATATTTTCTAATATCTCGGTTCTGGTTTTATAGAATATTTTCGTATTTCGGTGCCGCTATGTGCCGCCTTTGCTCTATTTACGACTTGTATCCTCTAAAACATGTAAGTCGGTTGAACCGAGTCGGGTTTAATCCATGTTTTATCGACTTGGGTCCTAAACCGTCTTTCCATTCTGGACCGACCTAAATTTCTGAATAGGCATTTTTAGAGAAAGTGCTAATCTTGACTCTAACAGACCCGTCCCCAACCATTTGACCACAAGAGTCAGGACGTCGTTGTTATGTTAACTAGGTAGATACTTGTCTATTTGATTCATTACGAAAACAAATGTATCTGTCTGATTCTATACGTTTGTACTCAAGTGTCGATGCGTGCCTTTTACTCTTAAGTCTTAACAATACTATCTGCCGTTCTGCCGAAATTTCCATTAAGCTAACGTTTATTAATCTGTAATTATTAGCAATTTTATGAGAATTGAAATCCTCGACATGGTGTTAAAGCACTACACTCGATCAATAGACCAATAAACTTCACAATTGATTGGTCTGAACAATTTCGCATATCAAGTGGAACTTAAGGTTTCATGTTCTAAAGACAATGGTTATATGTAGTTTGATATTCTTAACCGAAGATTAAACTAGTTCCTAAGACTAAATTTATAACTATATATAGATTAGGCGATCTCTACTTATAATTATGGGAATTACCAAGGAATAATCTTCAATAAGTGTAATATTAATTTTGTGGATTTTGCACTGTTATGTGATTTCTGTACACATACAAAAAGATATTAATACCCCTATGTTAATCAGCTACTCCTATGTTACGTTTCTAAGAGCTTATTTTATACATATTCACTTTAAGGTTCTTTTTGAAATGAGAGCTTAGTTTTAATAGTTTATGATTTAATTTTTAAAGTTTAGGATTTGGATTTAAAATTTAACATTTAATTTTTAGAGTTTAATGTTTAGAGTTTAAGGTTTAGAGTTTGGTTTTTAGGGTTTGGAGGTTCGGTTAGGGTTTGGGTTTGGGTTAGGGTTTAGGGTTTGGTTAGGACTTAGGGTTTGGGTTAAGGTTAGGGTTTAGGGTTTAGTTTTGTAGGGTTTGGGTTAGGGTTTAGTTTTTAAGGTTTGGGTTTGGTATAGGGTTAGGGGTTAGGGTTTGGGTTAGGGTTTAGTGTTTGGGTTAGGGTTTAGTTTTAGGGTTAGGGTTTAGAGTTTGGTTAGGGGTTTAGGGTTTAGGATTTAGGGTTTGGGTTAGGGCTTAAGGTTAGGGTTATGATTTAAGGTTTAGTGTCTAGGGTTTGGGTTAGAGTTTGGGTTAGGGTTTAGTGTTTGGGTTAGGGTTTAGTTTTTAGAGTTTAGGGTTTGGGTTAGGGCTTAGGGTTGGGTTTAGGCTTTGGGTTAGGGTTATGGTTGGGTTTACGGTTTTGGTTAGGGTTTAGGGATGGGTTTAGGGTTTATGGTTAGGGTTTGGGTTAGGGTTTTAGTTAGGGTTTAGTTTTAGCTTTTAGGGTATAGGATTTAGTTTTATAGGATATATTTGATCTTATATATTATTGTTTTGCAAACTATCTTTTAATAATAAAGTGACAAAACAAAAGTAATAACACAAATAACTATGAGATTCAATGTTTGGATATTATATAATAATTAATTAGATGAGTAGAGTAGGTAGCTTATTCGTGCAAATCTTATATTTTGTGTGTAGGAGTAATATAGGAACAAATGAGTGAATGTATTTGTGCTGATCTAATTTTTTAAATAGCGAGACCATATACTTAATAATTATGGTATTGAGGGTTTTACACCCAACAATCCCTAATTATTTATAGTAAAAGGCCCTACCGCAACTATTTGGATAGATATAATTATTGTGATTTTAACTAGCTGAAACGAATTATTATGTGAACAAGATAAATACAAAACATTACGTTGCAAAAAACATTATGTTAATTTGAAGACATGCTTTAAATATATTGTTGAAAAAAGTTGATCGAAATTTCTATTTTCATCTGAATAGAAAGTAATAACGTGGAAAATCGGCTTGACTAATAACATTCCGTTGTCAATGGCGAAGATTATGCAGTCAAAGTCGAGATGTGAAACATTGACTCACTTTTCCTAAAATCTGGCATGGAACCATCTTCCCCTTAGGGTCATAATTAAAGTGGACGATTTAGTCTTCTTTACTTAATTTTAAACATATTGACCAAGGAAATAATACATTTACATAAAGTCTATATGTGCGTCTACTTTATATATCTATGATTTCTAATTAAACATAAAATTTCTAACCAAGTTCGATCGAATAGTTTCATTGTTCTATTATGTTTTAATTTTTAATTAAATCATATAATATGAGCACAGATTCTTATTGAACAATCTTAATAAGAATCTATCACTAAATTTGTGATGTTAATGTTTAGTTTATTCAAGTATTTGTACTGGTTCTTATTGAACAATCTTTATTATGTAATCAAATATTAACAAAAATTGGTCCGGGGCCAAAAGATGATTAAAGTTTAGACCCAACCAACCTCATAGTTGACAAAAAAAATGTAATTTAACAAATTTGTCAAAAAAAAATTTTGTCAATTAAATCGCATTTGCTAAAAATAAACTATAAACAAAAAGTCTTCTTGGAAGTGAAATGGAAACCCGTAATTGACGGTAGAGACTTCATACGACAGAGAAACTTCTTAACGTAAGGACGGTCACGAGTCGTCTTTATTACTCAGATATTTTATATACTATGGTGGTGTTTTTTTGTGGGTTGAGAAATTGTATCTGGTTGCAAAAACAAGATGTTGTTCTTTTAATAATATTTAAGAAGTGCATCCAGATGCAAAATCAGATATTGCATCCAAAATAGTTGGAAATTCTTAATGCATTTGAAAGTTGAGTTGAGACGCACCAAAGTAACGATTTTTTGTTAAAAAAATCTAAAATACTCTCATTTTATGTTAAAAATACCATTTTCGCTAAAACCGTAAAATAACGATTTTCCGCCAAAACAAATAAATTGTGTTTTTCCACAAAAATTGTAAAAAACACATTTTCCGCTAAACCGCAAAATTATGATTTTCCGCTAATACCGCAAAATTGCGATTTTCCGCAAAATTGCAAAATCGTATTTCTCCACCAAAACTGCAAAATAAATGTTTTTCGCCAAAACACGCAAAATCGCGTTTTCCCGCTAAAACCGCAAAATCGTGTTTCCCGCTAAAACCGCAAAATCGCGTTTTTTCGCCAAAATTGCAAAATCTTTTTTCCCGCCAAAAACGTAAAATCGCGTTTTCTCGCTAAAACCACAAAATCTCGTTTTTCTGCTAAAGCCGCAAAATAATGCATCCAACTACTATACACAAATACACAAAGAAACATAACTGCATCCAAACGCAATTTTTAAATGCAATTTCTAAATACATAAAAAATTACATCTAGATGCAACATCCAAAAACTATATCTGGATGTAATTTCTAGACGCAGTTTTCAGCTGAGAAAAAGAACAAGGCCTATATCAAAAATTTAGTTGTTCAGTAATATTTTAGTAGACGATATATTCACGTGAAATATGGTTCCACAAACCGAACCAGTTCCAAAGCGACTTTGTCAGTTTTGTGGTTCTATGATTGCGTTAGATACTGCATGTACGGATGTTAATATGAGCTTTTGATAAATGGGGTTTTAATGGGTATTTGTTAAAATAAATGCTCATTTAAACCCATTTATCATATATTTTTTGGTGGGTTTAAATGGGGTAACCCATTTAGACCCATTTACTAATAGGGTTTTCATATTAAATAAATGGGGATCCTATTAACCCATTTATATTTTGTAACATTATCAAAAATTAATTTTTAAATTATTTAAAATAGAAAAAAACTTTATTAGCTTAACTAAAAAACAAATAATTAGAAAAATGTTAATTTCACTTTGTGGAAATATCATAATTTTGACGAAAAAGCGGAATCACGTTTTTGACGGAATGCGAAATTATATTTTTGACGGGAAAACACAAAATTACGTTTTTGAAAGAAAAAAATAGAATTGCGTTTTACGGAAAAACGCTGAATAGCGTTTTTGATAGGCCTGGACGTTCGGGTACCCAAACTGTTAAGGTACCCGTTCGGGTTCGGATTGAATTTTTCGGGTTTTCGGGTTTAGGGCTAGAGAACCTGTTCGGGTATTTTTATTAATCGGGTCGGGTTCGGGTTCGGGTTCAAATAAAATGTCCAACCCTAGTTTTCGACCAGAAAACGCAGAATCGCTTTACGACGAAAATTTGAGAGAAAACGTGGAATCGCGATTTGGCGGAAAAATGCGGAGTCCTGTTTTTGGCGGGAAAACGCAGAATTGCGTTTTTTGCGGGAAAACATAATTTCGCGTTTTTGGCGGGAAAACTCAATTCCTCGTTTTTGGCGGGAAAACGCAATTGCGCGTTTTTGGCGGGAAAACGCAATTCCGCGTTTTTGCGGGAAAACTCAATTCCTCGTTTTTGGCGGGAAAAATCAATTCCGCGTTTTTGGCGGAAAAAATCAATTCTTCGTTTTTGGCGGGAAAAATCAATTATTTAATGTTAAAATATAATTAATTACACAAAATAAAAAATCAGATTTTAGTTGTTAATGACTTAATGCCTATATTAAAATAAAAAAAATTCATATCTAATTTAAATGGGTCTAATTGGGTTTAAATGGGTAAGTGTAAAACTAAATGGGTCTAAATGGGTAACCCTATTAGACCTTTAAAGTAAATGGGTCTTAAAGGGTTTGGGGTTTAAATGGGTTGGGTCTAAATGGGATGGGTTTACCCATATTAACATCCCTAACTGCATGGGACCTACATTTGATTGTTTTTTTTTTTTTAAACGGTGACTCGTGCCAGACGGCGTTTGTCAGAGCCGCAATGGTGAATTTATCTGGGGCTTCTGCTCGTGTCATGGTTGCCTTAAATCGGTCTACAAAGGTTCTTAACGTTTCCTTCTTTTCTTGCGACATGGACATCAACGCGTTTAGTGATGTATCCTTGTTTACGTAGGCAAAGTGATGCCTTACGAACGCTCTTGTTAGGTCTGAGAAATCGTTAAACGATTTAGGCGGTAGTCGAGAAAACCAGGTCAGTGCATCTCCTTCTAGGGTTTCAGCAAATAATTGACAAAAACTGATGTCGCATTCTCTGGATGACGAGAACCGTGCTTTAGCTGCCATGATCTTGAAAGTCGTTAGGTTAGTGGCGGGATCCTTCGTCCCATTGTACATTGGCAGTCTGAGCTTTTCCTTCTGACGTATGTACATATTTGTGATGCGCGACGTGAAAGGTGTCCTCTGAGTCTCTTCAATAATCCGATCAATCTCGGGAGCGGATTCTTTGACGCTGTGAACTTCGCCCTTTAATTCTTTCAGGGTATCCCTGAGCTCGGTCAGCTGCTTCTCAACTTGGTTACGGCTTGCTCCGCGAATAGGCGTTTCATGATCTTCCTCGTGGGATGTACCTCGCTCATGGCGATGGTTATCCCGGTGCGAGTCGTTCTCATGTCACGAATTCCGTCTGTGGTGTGAGTCTCGGTCGCGTCGGGTTTCATAATCAGCACGCTCATCCTTGCCGGGTGAGTATCTGTCTTCGTACCAGTTGTCTCGCTCTCGGTATGAACTCCGCTCATGCTTATCCCCATCATCGCGTTCTCGGCGTGAGTTTTTCTTGGGCTCACTATCTTGGCTGTGTTCTTGATGGTCTCCCTCAGGTGTGTAATAGATCAGTCGTTTGACGACTTTATCTTTTACCCTTGGAGGCACCTCTCGCTTGGATTTCCTAGACTGTTGGTCTGAACGGATTCGATCTTGTTCCGACTGTAACAGGTCAATTCTTTCCGAGAATTCTTTGATTAAATCGTTCTGAGAATCGATTTTGGCTATCAAAGTGGCACTCGACTTGTTCTTCGTCGAGTGACGGGATAAGTTTACCGTCGTCTCGACTCTTTTTTGACTTAGCGTCTCACGGTTGTTCGCCGTCGAGTGCCGCGTTGTCATCTTCGTGATCAGTCAGATCGTAATCACTTCCTTCGGTTTCGACCATTGGGTTTTCTGGATCGATCTCGTTGTTATTTCCAGGCATCTCGTTCAGAAATTTCTCTTAGAAATCCCCACAGTCGGCGCCAACTGTAAGATCTCAACTCGGTCTATCCAAAGATAGCAAGAGTTTTAGGGTTTTCTTAATGGATTCTAAAAGAAGATTTAAGAACACGGTGAGAATATAGAAATTAGGGTTTCGCTTTAGGTTTCCGAGATGGAATAAAGCGGCGTAGAAGAATGTTTAAGTCGCCGGAGAGAAATTAGGTCAAAGTTGCTAAGTCTCTCAGGCAAAAGTCGGTTTAACAATAAAGGAAAATTGAGATAAACATAAATATTTTCTAATATATTGGTTCTGATTTTATAGAATATTTTCGTATTTCGGTGCCGCTATGTGCCGCCTTTGCTCTATTTACGACTTGTATCCTCTAAAACATGTAAGTCGGTTGAACCGAGTCGGGTTTAATCCATGTTTTATCGACTTAGGTCCTAAACCGTCTTTCCATTCTGGACCGACCTAAATTTTTGAATAGGCATTTTTAGAGAAAGTGCTAATCTTGACTCCAACAGACCCGTCCCCAACCATTTGACCACAAGAGTCTGGACGTCGTTGTTATGTTAACTAGGTAGATACTTGTCTATTTGATTCATTACGAAAACAAATGTATCTGTCTGATTCTATACGTTTGTACTCAAGTGTCGATGCGTGCCTTTTACTCTTAAGTCTTAACAATACTATCTGCCGTTCTGCCGAAATTTCCATTAAGCTAACGTTTATTAATCTGTAATTATTAGCAATTTTATGAGAATTGAAATCCTCGACATGGTGTTAAAGCACTACACTCGATCAATAGACCAATAAACTTCACAATTGATTGGTCTGAACAATTTCGCATATCAAGTGGAACTTAAGGTTTCATGTTCTAAAGACAATGGTTATATGTAGTTTGATATTCTTAACCGAAGATTAAACTAGTTCCTAAGACTAAATTTATAACTATATATAGATTAGGCGATCTCTACTTATAATTATGGGAATTACCAAGGAATAACTTTCAATAAGTGTAATATTAGTTTTGTGGATTTTGCACTGTTATGTGATTTCTGTACACATACAAAAAGACATTAATACCCCTATGTTAATGAGCTACTCCTATGTTAAGTTTCTAAGAGCTTATTTTATACATATTCACTTTAAGGTTCTTTTTGAAATGAGAGCTTAGTTTTAATAGTTTATGATTTAATTTTTAAAGTTTAGGATTTGGATTTAAAATTTAACATTTAATTTTTAGAGTTTAATGTTTAGAGTTTAAGGTTTAGAGTTTGGTTTTTAGGGTTTGGAGGTTCGGTTAGGGTTTGGGTTTGGGTTAGGGTTTAGGGTTTGGTTAGGACTTAGGGTTTGGGTTTGGGTTAGGGTTTAGGGTTTAGTTTTGTAGGGTTAGGGTTTAGGGTTTGGGTTAGGGTTTAGTTTTTAAGGTTTGGGTTTGGTATAGGGTTAGGGGTTAGGGTTTGGGTTAGGGTTTAGTGTTTGGGTTAGGGTTTAGTTTTAGGGTTAGGGTTTAGAGTTTGGTTAGGGGTTTAGGGTTTAGGATTTAGGGTTTGGGTTAGGGCTTAAGGTTAGGGTTAGGGTTTAAGGTTTAGTGTCTAGGGTTTGGGTTAGAGTTTGGGTTAAGGTTTAGTGTTTGGGTTAGGATTTAGTTTTTAGAGTTTAGGGTTTGGGTTAGGGCTTAGGGTTGGGTTTAGGCTTTGGGTTAGGGTTATGGTTGGGTTTACGGTTTTGGTTAGGGTTTAGGGATGGGTTTAGGGTTTATGGTTAGGGTTTGGGTTAGGGTTTTAGTTAGGGTTTAGTTTTAGCTTTTAGGGTATAGGATTTAGTTTTATAGGATATATTTGATTTTATATATTATTGTTTTGCAAACTATCTTTTAATAATAAAGTGACAAAACAAAAGTAATAACACAAATAACTATGAGATTCAATGTTTGGATATTATATAATAATTAATTAGATGAGTAGAGTAGGTAGCTTATTCGTGCAAATCTTATATTTTGTGTGTAGGAGTAATATAGGAACAAATGAGTGAATGTATTTGTGCTGATCTAATTTTTTAAATAGTGAGACCATATACTTAATAATTATGGTATTGAGGGTTTTACACCCGACAATCCCTAATTATTTATAGTAAAAGGCCCTACCGCAACTATTTGGATAGATATAATTATTGTGATTTTAACTAGCTGAAACGAATTATTATGTGAACAAGATAAATACAAAACATTACGTTGCAAAAAACATTATGTTAATTTGAAGACATGCTTTAAATATATTGTTGAAAAAAGTTGATCGAAATTTCTATTTTCATCTGAATAGAAAGTAATAACGTGGAAAATCGGCTTGACTAATAACATTCCGTTGTCAATGGCGAAGATTATGCAGTCAAAGTCGAGATGTGAAACATTGACTCACTTTTCCTAAAATCTGGCATGGAACCATCTTCCCCTTAGGGTCATAATTAAAGTGGACGATTTAGTCTTCTTTACTTAATTTTAAACATATTGACCAAGGAAATAATACATTTACATAAAGTCTATATGTGCGTCTACTTTATATATCTATGATTTCTAATTAAACATAAAATTTCTAACCAAGTTCGATCGAATAGTTTCATTGTTCTATTATGTTTTAATTTTTAATTAAATCATATAATATGAGCACAGATTCTTATTGAACAATCTTAATAAGAATCTATCACTAAATTTGTGATGTTAATGTTTAGTTTATTCAAGTATTTGTACTGGTTCTTATTGAACAATCTTTATTATGTAATCAAATATTAACAAAAATTGGTCTGGGGCCAAAAGATGATTAAAGTTTAGACCCAACCAACCTCATAGTTGACAAAAAAAATGTAATTTAACAAATTTGTCAAAAAAAAATTTTGTCAATTAAATCGCATTTGCTAAAAATAAACTATAAACAAAAAGTCTTCTTGGAAGTGAAATGGAAACCCGTAATTGACGGTAGAGACTTCATACGACAGAGAAACTTCTTAACGTAAGGACGGTCACGAGTCGTCTTTATTACTCAGATATTTTATATACTATGGTGGTGTTTTTTTGTGGGTTGAGAAATTGTATCTGGTTGCAAAAACAAGATGTTGTTCTTTTAATAATATTTAAGAAGTGCATCCAGATGCAAAATCAGATATTGCATCCAAAATAGTTGGAAATTCTTAATGCATTTGAAAGTTGAGTTGAGACGCACCAAAGTAACGATTTTTTGTTAAAAAAATCTAAAATACTCTCATTTTATGTTAAAAATACCATTTTCGCTAAAACCGTAAAATAACGATTTTCCGCCAAAACAAATAAATTGTGTTTTTCCACAAAAATTGTAAAAAACACATTTTCCGCTAAACCGCAAAATTATGATTTTCCGCTAATACCGCAAAATTGCGATTTTCCGCAAAATTGCAAAATCGTATTTCTCCACCAAAACTGCAAAATAAATGTTTTTCGCCAAAACACGCAAAATCGCGTTTTCCCGCTAAAACCGCAAAATCGCGTTTCCCGCTAAAACCGCAAAATCGCGTTTTTTCGCCAAAATTGCAAAATCTTTTTTCCCGCCAAAAACGTAAAATCGCGTTTTCTCGCTAAAACCACAAAATCTTGTTTTTCTGCTAAAGCCGCAAAATAATGCATCCAACTACTATACACAAATACACAAAGAAACATAACTGCATCCAAACGCAATTTTTAAATGCAATTTCTAAATACATAAAAAATTACATCTAGATGCAACATCCAAAAACTATATCTGGATGTAATTTCTAGACGCAGTTTTCAGCTGAGAAAAAGAACAAGGCCTATATCAAAAATTTAGTTGTTCAGTAATATTTTAGTAGACGATATATTCACGTGAAATATGGTTCCACAAACCGAACCAGTTCCAAAGCGACTTTGTCAGTTTTGTGGTTCTATGATTGCGTTAGATACTGCATGTACGGATGTTAATATGAGCTTTTGATAAATGGGGTTTTAATGGGTATTTGTTAAAATAAATGCTCATTTAAACCCATTTATCATATATTTTTTGGTGGGTTTAAATGGGGTAACCCATTTAGACCCATTTACTAATAGGGTTTTCATATTAAATAAATGGGGACCCTATTAACCCATTTATATTTTGTAACATTATCAAAAATTAATTTTTAAATTATTTAAAATAGAAAAAAACTTTATTAGCTTAACTAAAAAATAAATAATTAGAAAAATGTTAATTTCACTTTGTGGAAATATCATAATTTTGACGAAAAAGCGGAATCACGTTTTTGACGGAATGCGAAATTATATTTTTGACGGGAAAACACAGAATTACGTTTTTGAAAGAAAAAAATAGAATTGCGTTTTACGGAAAAACGCTGAATAACGTTTTTGATAGGCTTGGACGTTCGGGTACCCAAACTGTTAAGGTACCCGTTCGGGTTCGGATTTAATTTTTCGGGTTTTCGGGTTTAGGGCTAGAGAACCTGTTCGGGTATTTTTATAAATCGGGTCGGGTTCGGGTTCGGGTTCAAATAAAATGTCCAACCCTAGTTTTCGACCAGAAAACGCAGAATCGCTTTACGACGAAAATTTGAGAGAAAACGTGGAATCGCGATTTGGCGGAAAAATGCGGAGTCCTGTTTTTGGCGGGAAAACGCAGAATTGCGTTTTTTGCGGGAAAACGCAGAATTTCGTTTTTTGCGGGAAAACGCAGAATTGCGTTTTTGGCGGGAAAACATAATTTCGCGTTTTTGGCGGGAAAACTCAATTCCTCGTTTTTGGCGGGAAAACGCAATTGCGCGTTTTTGGCGGGAAAACGCAATTCCGCGTTTTTCGCGGGAAAACTCAATTCCTCGTTTTTGGCGGGAAAAATCAATTCCGCGTTTTTGGCGGAAAAAATCAATTCTTCGTTTTTGGCGGGAAAAATCAATTATTTAATGTTAAAATATAATTAATTAAACAAAATAAAAAATCAGATTTTAGTTGTTAATGACTTAATGCCTATATTAAAATAAAAAAAAATTCATATCTAATTTAAATGGGTCTAATTGGGTTTAAATGGGTAAGTGTAAAACTAAATGGGTCTAAATGGGTAACCCTATTAGACCTTTAAAGTAAATGGGTCTTAAAGGGTTTGGGGTTTAAATGGGTTAGGGTCTAAATGGGTTGAGTCTAAATGGGATGGGTTTACCCATATTAACATCCCTAACTGCATGGGACCTACATTTGATTGTTTTTTTTTTTTTTAAAAGGATATTCATTCATTTAAAAAAAAAAGAAAAAAAAATGTTTTACAGCCCATAAGAAAAGTAAGCCTAGTTAATAAAGCCCTAGAAGTAAAAAGACCTTAATCAAACCCACATATTAAGCCCAAAAGAGTTGTAGCTAGTGAGGGCCCATGAGTAGGCCGCAGAGTAAGGGAAATGTTGGTGAGTAACGGGTGAGAGTAATTGCCGTCGAAATGAGAGATCAGGAGAGTGAGAGGTATAGATCCAGAGACTTTATGACGGAGAGCTCGATGCAGCTAGCCAGAACTGCATCATCTCGGATGATTTGGCTGGATTTCCATCCCGGAAGCTTGAGATTTTGTTCCTGACCAGAGATTGATGAGTAGCAAGCAGAGATCCAGAGATCGAAAATGGCTACGGTGCAGTCTCGCGTTCCTTTCACTCCAAATCAGGTAAATCAATGCTTGCCAAGCGATGATAATGACTCTCTTATGATTTTTCTTGCACGAGATTCCTTCTAGTATTCCAATTGTCTCTAACCAGGACCTTGAACTTCTAATCCCACAGCGCACGGCGATCGTAGACCAGAGCGTAAACGAGTAGTCGCAAGAGAAGAAAAGATGATCTCGATCTTCAATGGGTCCATTACAGAGCAAGCAAGTCGTGTCAGTCTGAATCCCCCATGAATGTAGCCGAGATCTAGTTGGACATCTGTCTAGAAGAAATAACCAAGTGATGAAGTTGTGCTTCGGAATCCCGCCTAAGTTCCAAATTATTTTGTTCCAAGAGACCTCTGGCGAGGGACCACGCAGCGCAGAGTACACCATGCTCGTCTTGAAAATCTTAGCAGTTGTGTGCTCAACATTCCAAAGGTAAGAGTCCAAGCTTTGAGAGAGAGTAATCGTCAAGAGAAAGGCCTGGATGTTGATTTGTTTCTCTGATCTGGCAGGTGGGATCTTCCAAGCTCCATTGTCATAGATGTCACTGATAGTTGCATTCCGGAGGATAGCTCGGCGGAACAGTGGTTCTTCAGAGAAGTAAGTGTCCAAACGACCATATGGTGACCAATTGTCTGTCCAGAATTTTGTTTGTTGACCATTGCCAAGCTTTATTGTTATCCAAGGGTAAGCTCTGCTTCCCATCCTCAACAATTTGTTGACTAACCACGGATACCTCTGTTTCTCTTTTGTTGTCCAGAAATTACTCAAGTCATCAGATAAGATCTCCTTCAAGAACCAGCCCACCCAAATCGAACCACCACGGAAAAAAAGAAGCCAGATCAGTTTGAAAGTTGTGGCCAGGTTCCAGGTAAGGAGGTCCTTAATCCCCAAGCCCCCCTCTTTCTTTGGCTTAGTTACAGCTGACCAAGCAACCCTTGCTGAATACCTCTCTCCCACTTGACCACTCCAAAGAAAACTGTTGCAGATTGAGTTTATCTCTTTGACAATTGATTTTGGCAGGAAAAAGCTTGAGCACCAAAACTGAGTTATCCCAGAGATCACTGAATTGATGAGAAGAAACCGGCCATCAAACGAGAGAGAGCGTGCTGACCAAGATGAAACCTTCCACCTGATTGACTGAGTAAGCTGAGCACAGTTAAGCTTTGACAGTTTTTTTGTTGTTAGGGGGACACCAAGATATCTAATTGGCAGCTCACCTTTTGACAGACCTGAGGTAGAAGCTATGACCTCTAGTTCCGTGGGTGACAGACCACAAGAGAAGAATTCTGTCTTTGAAACACTCATTGCTAGGCCAGATCGATGCTCAAACTCCTTGAGCACACCAATTGTATTCATAACTGACTGAAGAGATCCATCCATGAAGATTAGCAAATCATCAGCAAAGGATAGGTGGGTAAGTTTTGCTCTCTCACAGCCTTTATGATAGTTGATTAGCCCCTGTTCTGCCGCATTGTTTAACATGATAGATAGGCTATTCATTGCGATAACAAAGAGGTAAGGGGAGAGAGGATCTCCCTGTCTAATGCCTCTCTTCCCCTTGAAATATCCTTGCACTGTACCATTAAAGCCAACCGAGAAAGTAGCAGTAGAGATGCACTTGTAGATCCAATTTAGATATATTTCAGGCACCTCTATGTCCCTCAGTGATTGCATAATGAATTCCCATCTAATGGTGTCAAAAGCTTTGGCAACATCAACTTTGATAGTAATACGCCTTGGACCAGAGTTTTTATGGTAACCATTTAGTATGTCCGCCGCCAAAAGAGTGTTTTCCACTAGTAGCCTACCCTGAACAAATGCCGTCTGATTGGGGAGAATGAGATCCGGGAGGATAGGCTTTAGTTTAGAGACTAGAATCTTGGAAATTGTTTTGTAGATAGAGTTGCAGCAGGAGATGGGACGATAATCAGAGATAGTGATAGGTCTAGTTTTAACCCTATTCTAACTGCAAGTGCACAGTGATGTAGTTGTAGTACTTAGGGTATCGAATCCACAGGGACTCTGGTCAACGATAGATGAAAACAGAAGTGATTAAACTAGGAGAAAGCAATATGGGAAAGCAGTAAATCAGACAGCAGAAAGTAAATCAAGCGAGCTGTGAGCAAGGAAGCGAAGCGTTAGGTTTCAGGAGTTCTCAGGAAATCAGGAACGCAAGCAATCAATCTATCTAGATCCAATCAATAACTATTCTAGAACTCAAACACTGATATAGAATTAACCAAATTCCTTTGCGATAATTCTCTAAGTCTAAGAGCAGCAAACCAAACTTTCGTTTGCGAGAACTAACAGATTAAACTAGCATTAATTCCAAGTTTGATATGTTCACAATTATCCTAAACCAAACTTTCGTTTGCGAATAGTTTAATTGCTTATCTAAGTTCTCTCTAGTTAAATTAATCAACTTCCGCTGAATTAATCAACCTAACATCATAAATCTGATTAGCTAATTCAGATTTAGCATTAAGAACAACCTAAACAAAGAACTAGCAGATATGAATCCCTACAGATTGATTTAAACTATAATTCTCTGAAATCCCTAATGAGAATCCTTCAACCTAACAGGTAAACTACTCAGACATGTTCATCGAAACAGAAAACATCTTAAGTAGAAAACCAAATATCATAAAACAGAATAATCAACAGGGGTTCGAAATCCTCTCTCTTTCGAGAGCAAGATCAGCCCCTAAGGCTCTCTGAAAATAAAATAAGACTTAATGAAAGCGTCGCCTAAACAATGGCTTAAAAACCCTTATAAAATAGCTAAAACACGTTTTGGGGTTCTGTGTAAATATCTGGGCTTTTCTGCAAAATCAGCATTCTTCATTAAATCGGCGAGTCTGGCCCATTCGCATATGCAACGATCGATGCAGGTGTGCAACGATCGACGCAGTCTTCAAAACTGGACAGTGAACTCTGTCTCTCGGACCAAATCTCCAAAATACACCAAACAGCTCCAAAATCTCCACTTCTGCTCCAAATGTGTCTAAACCTGTAAACATACTAAAAAGACTCCAAAACATAACATAAGACTCGATAAATAAGGCATATACCATGGTTAAAACCGGTAAAATCCATGGTATATCAACTCCCCCACACTTAGCTCTTGCTTGTCCTCAAGCAAGTAAAGAACCAAAGTATAAGAGAAGAGGTTTGAAAACACAGAAACTCATTTCGTCCTAGGAACTTTCACAATCACATTCACTTAGTAAGCCACTGAAAACTTCCCTACAGAACTCAAGACCACAATATACTTCCCCCACACTTAGCAACTGTCCCAAGTAAACTCCACAATCACATTCAAGCATTCAAATTCTCCCTACTGACTTCTGCAAGTATTTAAGTGCAGTCTCACCTAAGGAGTATCGATCAAAGGGCACATGGATTCTTACCTTATCAGCTCTAGACCACCATACTATCTTTCTCTAGTTCCTTTCTTCTCTTTCCCTTCCTTAACAACTGATTTTTCCCCACTGGGTATCATTTTATTTTTTTTTATCAGTGTTCTTCCCGTTATGGGGTGTACTTTGGACACATTCCATGGATCACATGAGAGAAAATAGTGTTTGCTACCATTCCCATGACCACTTCGGAGTTACTAACTCATCCTCAGTTTATTATAATTTTTTTTTTACTTTATAGAAGGGGAGAAGGGAACTAAATAGGATAGGTTGACAGGCTGTGTCAGAACTAACAGGGAATCCGACACAAAGTATACCAAGCCCTTAGGTGAGAAATCTAAGTCAGTATTAAGGTGAAGTCAGTAAAGGATCCTCTGATACCTGAAGTGATGTGGGTGTCCTCAGTAGGCTGATCTGTATCTGGGTTTTCTAACAGTCATAGAGGCTCTGCAAGTCTGTCCAATGGTCACTTAGTTCCTGTTCAAGCGAAAAGTTTCCTCGAAAAATCATAGTTTCATACAAATTTTGACTCAATAAAACAAATTTTGAAAAACTAAGAAAACAAAAGCGTGCGTCAGTAGCTTCCTCCCCCACACTTAAACTACACTGTCCCCAGTGTAATCGAAGCATGAGCTCGGTGAAAGAATAATCAAATTGAAGAACAAACCGAAAAGTTGCAGAATACTTACTTGTCGTCGCCCTGCGTCGATCGATGCCACAAGGGTGTCGATCGATGCAAGGTGATTATCGCTCGCGGTTATGTAGATAACCGATGTCTGAACCGCAATCAATTCGTTAAACCGTAAATCGCGACTGCATCGACCGATGCACAATGTGTGTCGATCGATGCAATGCGATTATTCCTGTTTCCCTCAGCTTTGAACACACTTAAACAGAAAAATTAAAAATACCAAATCAAAACGAATGGAAACAAAAACAAAAACGAACCTAACAGTGGGTTGCCTCCCACTCAGCGCTTGTTTTTAGTCATTAGCTTGACTATTGGAAGAGATTTGATTCAAGGCGGTTTCAACAGAGACTTTGAATGTCTCTGTGAATATCTATTCATCCAAGGAGGTGTATAGGCATTATGATCATGAGGCTTTCCAAGGAAAGAGAAATCAGAATCAGGGCGGGAGCGAAGCTTGGGCGGTCTACTGCGTTTTCCTGCATTCAAAACAATGTGATCAGAAGGTTTAAGCTTAGGTGATTTGTACCTTACCTTTGATGCAGATCTGATGTTTGGGGCTTTCTGCTTATGAGCAGTTGCAGGTACTGAAGATGTTAGAGCAGGTTCAAGAGGAACTGCCATCTTCTTCTTTCCACTATCAGATACTGTAGTTCCACCAATCTGAACTTCTTCTTTCAGATGACCATCAGTGGAGATCATCTCCTTTGCATGAACTCGCGAAGTTTCAACTGGTGGTGTTCTATTCACCTTCTTATCCATCACTTTCATGCAGTTAGCCACTTCTAGCTCTTGTCTGGAAGGTTTAGGAATCTTAGGATATGGCACCGGGGGCTTGTAAGCTTGTTCTGGTACTGTTGCAGGTTTCTGGACATGTGTGCGTTCTGTGTCGATCGTTGCATAATGTGTGTCGATCGATGCAAGGCGATTCTGTTTCTCGAAAGAACTCGAAATTGCCGTCAGAATGGCGTGTCGATCGTCACTAAGGGGGTGTCGATCGATGCATGTATCAGGCAGACAATATTCATCCAGAAAATCCGAGATTATGCTCTCTTCTTCTTCCAGCAAGTCAATCTCATCCCTTATGTTCACAGCATTGATGTGCAGCTTCCGTTCAGCTCTCTTAGCTTCATTTTGCCTCTCTATCGCTGCATCCAGCTCCTCCATATGTGTGCTCAAAGATTCAAGCTTCTCATTCAAATCTTCATACAAAGTATCCATCTTTGAGTTGAAGGACCTATCAATCTGTTGTTGTCTCTCAAGGTACTGCTCTATCATGATTTCCACTCTGCTCTCATGAGCTGTAGGTGCATGCGGTACTTGATAAGAAGAAACGCTACAACTCCTTGAGAAGGCATTGCCCTGTTGCTGGAAAGGTCCCTGAAAAGCAGATTCCTGACTGTAGAATTCATTCCCTCCAACGTAGTTGATAGCTTCTTGCCCATACTTTTCAAGTACAAGACTATGCAGAGACTCTACTTTGCTCTTTAACCAAGTTATCTGCGAGTTGTCAATCCCTGGATTGAAGAAATCATACATCTTCCTTACGATATGTGTCGATCGATGCAGGAGAAGCGTCGATCGATGCAAGCGCGATGATGTGACGATCGACACACAGGACCGTGTCGATCGTTGCAGGGCGATTACAGGCGTACCTGAAACGCATGAACAGAAAAAGAAAAAAAAAATTAGTAGCAAAAATTAAAAAACGAAAATCCTAGTCTAAACCCTAAGTTCAAATCTATCGAGAACTCAAAAGAGTCCCCGGCAACGGCGCCAAAAACTTGATAGGTCTAGTTTTAACCCTATTCTAACTGCAAGTGCACAGTGATGTAGTTGTAGTACTTAGGGTATCGAATCCACAGGGACTCTGGTCAACGATAGATGAAAACAGAAGTGATTAAACTAGGAGAAAGCAATATGGGAAAGCAGTAAATCAGACAGCAGAAAGTAAATCAAGCGAGCTGTGAGCAAGGAAGCGAAGCGTTAGGTTTCAGGAGTTCTCAGGAAATCAGGAACGCAAGCAATCAATCTATCTAGATCCAATCAATAACTATTCTAGAACTCAAACACTGATATAGAATTAACCAAATTCCTTTGCGATAATTCTCTAAGTCTAAGTGCAGCAAACCAAACTTTCGTTTGCGAGAACTAACAGATTAAACTAGCATTAATTCCAAGTTTGATATGTTCACAATTATCCTAAACCAAACTTTCGTTTGCGAATAGTTTAATTGCTTATCTAAGTTCTTTCTAGTTAAATTAATCAACTTCCGCTGAATTAATCAACATAACATCATAACTCTGATTAGCTAATTCAGATTTAGCATTAAGAACAACCTAAACAAAGAACTAGCAGATATGAATCCCTACAGATTGATTTAAACTATAATTCTCTGAAATCCCTAATGAGAATCCTTCAACCTAACAGGTAAACTACTCAGACATGTTCATCGAAACAGAAAACATCTTAAGTAGAAAACCAAATATCATAAAACAGAATAATCAACAGGGGTTCGAAATCCTCTCTCTTTCGAGAGCAAGATCAGCCCCTAAGGCTCTCTGAAAATAAAATAAGACTTAATGAAAGCGTCGCCTAAACAATGGCTTAAAACCCCTTATATAATAGCTAAAACACGTTTTGGGCTTCTGTGTAAATATCTGGGCTTTTCTGCAAAATCAGCATTCTTCATTAAATCGGCGAGTCTGGCCCATTCGCATATGCAACGATCGATGCAGGTGTGCAACGATCGACGCAGTCTTCAAAACTGGACAGTGAACTCTGTCTCTCGGACCAAATCTCCAAAATACACCAAACAGCTCCAAAATCTCCACTTCTGCTCCAAATGTGTCTAAACCTGTAAACATACTAAAAAGACTCCAAAACATAACATAAGACTCGATAAATAAGGCATATACCATGGTTAAAACCGGTAAAATCCATGGTATATCAGATAGCTGAAGCACCTGGTCTTTTAGGGATTAATGCAAGAAAGTTCGAGTTAGTGCTTGTCGGAAGGAATCCAGAATTGAAGAACTCACCAATAGCCTTAGTTACTTCAGCTCCCAAAATAGGCCAACTAGCTTTATAGAAACCAGAAGAGAACCCATCCGGACCAGGGGTCTTGGTTGGATTCATTTTTAATAATGTGTTGGCTATTGTTTCAGGTGAAGGTAAAGCACAGAAGGAGAGCTTCAGGGCTTCAGGACACCTATAAGGAGTGAGGTTTTGGACCCAACCGGGAGTGATGAGGCAATTGGGTAGAACCTGAGGCGCCAGTAAGTTCTGGAAGTGAGACACTGCCACATCACCCATCTGAACAGGATCAGAGATTATGGTGCCGCAGGGTAGGATGAACAGTCTGATAGCATTGTAAGAAGCTCTAGTGACACAGGACCTGAAGAAGAAAGGAGTATTGGCATCCCCATCTTTAAGCCAGTTGATATGAGCTTTCTGTCTGAAGATACTAGACTCAGCAGTCCTTAAAGTAGTGAGTTTGTCCAGAAGGTCCCTTTGGAGTTGAAGATGATAAGTGGATGGATCTAGTAAGGCACGTCCCTGCACAACTAAAAGAAGCTGGTTAGTAGTGTTTACTCTCTTCTGAATGTCTGAGAAATTCTCTCTGTTTAACTTTTTTAATGAACCCTTGATCTTTCTCGGTTTAAAGCAAAGAGTGCTTAGATTTGAAGCTGGTGTTCCTGCCTGGAGCCACGCTGTCTCTACTGTCTTGTGGAAGTCTGGGTGCTTGGCAAGGAGATTTAAAAACTTGAAAGGTCTAGTGCCAGATTTGGGTAAGGGAATAGCAAGGTCTACAATGGCAACACAGTGGTCAGATATTTTACCAGGAGGTTGGAAAGAGGTTTGGCTAAGAGGAAAAGCAGTGGACCAGTGGGTATTAATGGTGAAACGGTCCAGCTTTTTTGAGATAGGGGTACTAGGCCGGTTGTTTGTCCAAGTGTAAGTGGCTCCTTGATACCTGAGATCAGACAGGTCAAGCTGATGGAGACAGTCCCTAAACTCAAGCATTGAAGAGGAGAAGCCATTGACTGAGCATTGCGAGTCTTCATTTGGGTGAGTGATTTGATTGAAATCTCCAGCAACTAGCCAAGGAGCGTTCTGAAGATTTAGGTTTCTCTGGGTATCCATAAGTTCCACATACATTGTTGATCTTACCTCTGAGAGGTTTGAGCCATAGATAGCAGTGACTATGAAGATAGGCACTTGAGGAAGCTGAACTGAGCAAATTATAGAGTAACGAGACTGATGGATGACAAAGACAGAGGCAGAATGGTCCCATATTAAAATGATACGGCCATCATCATCTTGGGAGTGGTTAGAGAAAAAATTCCAGCCGGGGCACAAACTAGCCATGACAGAAGAAAGGTTTTGAAGCTTTATGTGGGTTTTAAGAAGGGCTCCAAAAGAGGGCTTTATTGAGTTTAACCAAAATTTAAAGGGCTTATGCTTCTCCGGGTCATTTAAACCACGGAGGTTCCAAAAAAAGGCTTTTGTACACATTAGGATGAGGGTGTGGATCCACCAAGAGAGGTAGGATCCGGTGAATGAACATAAGGAAATGGTTTGGTGAAAAAAGAAGAGGAGGAAGGGAGGCTTTTTGTAGTTGGGGAAAGTTTTTCTGGTGGAAGAGGCAGCACTGGGGAGAGGATAATGGGGGAAGAGGTTAGGTTTATGGGGGGGCAGGATTGGAGAAAAAGAGACTGAACTTGGATAATTTCTTCTTGAGGTGATAGAGAAGAGATTGGGGTTGGGTTTGAGATATCTGGTGCTGCTGCAGCAGAGTTGATGATTGGAATATTCAAACCAGTGTCCACATCTTTACTTGAAGTAGAAAGTTCAGTACCAGTTCCATTGACAGACTGAACTGGCGGCAAGGTAATAGCTACAGTAGCAGGCGCAGAGCTAACTTCTGTAACTGGAGCAGAGCTTATAGCATCAGTGTCAGTAGCAGGAGCAATAACTTCTTTTGCTGGGCTAACATCTGGGACAGGTGGGTTCCCCTTGGGAAGCCAAACTTGAGAGGTTAACAGGCAATTCTTCTGAATATTTCCTACTTCCTGACAGTGGGAACATTTGGGGGGGGGGGGAGCCACAGGTAGTGAATCATCAATTCACGTATTGAACCATCATCCCTTAGAAGTTCTATTGAAGAAGGAAGAGGTACTGTGACATCAGCTATGACTTTTATATGTGCCTCAGTAACAACAGTGAGGTTTCTGGTGAAGTCATCCACTTCCTTTGGTTCACCAAGAGCTCCACCAATTCTGCTCCACCCCTCAGGAGTCATTAGGTCAAAAAGAATATTCGTGAAGTGAGCCCAAATAGGAACTGAAGTAAGCGCTGAAGTGTCAGCTTTTTGCTTAGAATCTCATTCATAAATCCTAAACATCGAGGTACCAACATACCAGATACCCTTTTCTAGTATCTTGGTACGAATGAATTCATTTACAACTCTGACCAGGAAAGAGCGAGTATGAGGATTGAAGTGGATCTCCAGATTGGAACCCTTTCCCCACATATGGTTTAGCACGTTCTTGATCTGAGTGTAGGAAGGAGCTTTTCCAAGGAAAAATCTGTTGGGAATGTCCTGAAATCTATTGTACTTACTCTAAGTGAAAGTCGTATAGTCGAGATGAGACAATCACATAACACTAGGTAGTCATAACGCTTTACTAGAAGCCACTTATGATCAATGAGTTGAGAACTCATTGCTAGTGTTATATGATCCTACAGGGTCACACACCTAAGCAAACTGGACGTTAAAGACGAGGTTGATCATTAATGTAATGATCTAGTGAATGCATATTTGATATGCATTCGATATCAATATTCTGGGGCAGTGTCGATCGACACAAAGAGCGTGTCGATCGATGCAACTCGCGGATTACCAGATTAATTCGGTTTAATCGTTGGTTAATTCCGTTATGGTTTAAGTCGACATATATAAGATATATGGTCGACCTAAACTGGTTTTTAACCTAATACACAGCCACCAGAAAAGAAATAGACACCTCTTGAGAGATCTGATCTCTAAAGGCACTAGCATCCCTTCTGTTCAGTTTGTGTGCGTGTGGATACCAGTAGAGGTGCAGCATTTGAGGCGCTTTAGATCTTGATTATCTGCAAATCTTCCGCTGCTAATCACCAGGTAATACTGAGATCCCAATGATTCAATTACATGAACCCTAGATCCTAGGCTTGGAATTCAGACCAAGATTGCCTAATTGGATTAGGATCTGCTAGAAATTCCTTCAGTGGTATCAGAGCTTTAGGGTTCCATTGAATCTGTAGCATGTTGATTAGATTGGTTGAATCTGGATCTCTGTATGATTGATACAAGCATGCTAAAACTCGTTTTGATCAATGTAACCTAGTTTAGGGTTTTGTTCGAAAAACGTTTTAGGGTTTTTCGCATGGTGTCTGACCAGTACTCAAAACCGGATCAATTGGATTGATCGGTTATCGCAGATTGGTTTTGGTTAATCAGCATCGATCGACACTAAAGTAGTGTCGGCCGACACAAGATTCGATGGTTTAGGTTATGGAACCTGAAACCACATAACCAAACCAAGACAAATCATTTAATTATAAGAATTAAAACATAATAAAACTGAACGTTTTAAATGGTTCCGTTCCTCAACCAAATATCAAGTGATACTTGATGTCTTTCCAATCTTGTCAACTGTCAAGACCCATCTAATTGTGCGATAGACATGCAGTTTAAGATGTCCACAATTTCATGAGTAAGACAGAAGGTAATCGTGTTGATGGACTTGCAGTGCAAGACATCAACAATTACATGACTGAAGAGATTGGTTTACTTGACTGGGCCATCAAAATCGTTTTGGGCTCAGAGACATCAGGTGGATTGGACATGAGATGTCAATCCACAACCAAGAGTTATATTGGATATAACTAGCAAAGAGTTGCTTACCTAGATAGCTAAAATTTGGGTGATAGCCAGTGGCTCACTCAAGTTTAGTGAAGTAAGAGTCTTGGATCATTATATTCATCTGAGGAAACATTGTTTGAATATAATGCGAGTTTTCTTAATAGTTAAGACTTCTCATTTCTTGAACATCATAACTAAAACCTCCCTTGTTTTCAGCTATGTCTAGCACAAACCATCGTAACAATTTCTCCCTGCGATCCGTCCTTGAGAAGGACAAGTTAAATGGATCCAACTTTCTTGAATGGTATCGGAACTTGAGAATTGTTCTCAAACAGGAGAAAAAGGACTATGTCCTTGAGAAAGTTCTCCCCAAGAAGTACCGAGCCAATGCCTGGCAGTCAGATAAGGATGCTTGGGATAAGCATTCTAATGATGCGGTGGATGTGAGTTGTCTCATGTTGGCTACCATGAACTCGGAATTGCAGAAGCAATATGAGTACGTGGAGTCGCCAATACAGATGATCACTGGCCTGAAAAATATGTTTCAGGAGCAGGCACGAACTCAGAGATACCAGACGGTTAGATCTCTGATTGAGTGCAAGCTACCAAAGGGCGAACCAGTTAGTCCTCATGTCATTAAGATGATGGGTTATATTGATAACCTGGGGGAAACTGGATTGTCCCATTAGTCAAGAGTTGGCTACTGACATCATTCTACAGTCACTGCCGTCAAGCTATGATCAATTTGTTATGAACTATAACATGAACAACTTGACGAAGACATTGACTGAATTGCATGGGATGCTTAAGACTGCTGAACCTAACATCAAGAAGGACACCCCAAATGTCCTTATGGTACAAAAAGGTAAAAAGTTTAAGAAACTTGGTAAGAACAAAGGTGATGGCAAGACGAGCTCGATTGTGAATCCAAGCGAGTCTGGCCATGTTCCTAAGGTTAAAACCAGTCCTTCTGAAGATGTTAAGTGCCGTTATTGTAATGGTTATGGGCATTTGAAAAGAAACTGCAATAAATTCTTGGAAGATTATGAGAAGCTGAAGAAGACGTACGAGACTTCTTCTTCAGGTATTATGTTATAGAAGTAAATGTTACTTCTTATAGTCCTACTTATTGGGTATTGGATACCAGCTGTGGTACTCATATTTTGTGAAAATGTGCAGGGCCTGAGCAAAAGTAGGACTATGGAGAAAGGACAAGTGGACCTATGAGAGGGAATGGAGCAAGAGTTGCTGCATTAACCGTAGGAGTATTTCATTTGTTTTTCCTTTTATGGCATGCTTTGAACTTAAAAATGCTATTATGTACCTGCTATGAGCAGAAAGATTATTTCTATTCCTTGTTTGGATATGGAAGGATATCAGTTTTCAAGTTAAGAATAAGTGTTATTCATTTGATTACAGTGATATATTTTATAGTAGCAATCCATTAGAGAATGGACTTTATGTTCTAAACCAGAATGTGCCTAACTATAACATTAATACCAAGAGATTCAAGTCAAATGATACGAGTCAAACTTCTCTCTGGCATTGTCGTTTTGGGCTACATAAATGAGAAATAGATTCAGAAGCTCCATAGTGATGGGATTTTGGGCTCATCTGATTGAGAATCATAATGAGTAAAGTGGATCTTGTTTATTAAGTAAAACAACAAAGGCTCCTTTCAACAGAGGTAGTGTCGATCGACACAAACGGTGCGTCGGTCGATACAGGTTGCGAACGATCAAAATGAAAGGGCCAGAAGCTTATTGGGCTTTATACATACGGATGTATATGGACCAATGAGCACTAGTGCTAGAGGAAAATTTCAGTACTTCATTATCTTTACTGATATTTTCAGAAGGTACGGTTATGCCTTATTTATAAGGCATAAGTCAGAATCTTTGAAAAGTTCAAAGAGTTCCAAAATGAAGTACATAATCAATTTGGCAAAGGTATTAAACCTCTACGATGAGATCATGGAGGTGAATACTTAGGTCAAGAATTTAGTGATCATCTGAGAGATTGTGAAAGTGTTTCACAATTCACTCCTCCTGTATCGGACTTTGTTAGATATGGTTCGATCAATGATGAGTCACTTAGATCTTCCATTATCCTTCTAAGAATACGCTCTAGAAATGTCTGAGTTTACTTTAAATAGAGTTTCATCAAAATCAGTTACAGAGATACCACATGAAATGTGGAATGTAAATGTTTCTGATTTATCCATCATGGAGATTTGGAGCTGCGAGACTTATATAAAACGTTTAATCTCTGATAAGCTCACACCCAAATCTGATAAGTGCTACTTCATTGGTTGTCCTAATAAAACCAAGGCATGTTACTTTTACAACCAGTCCGAGAACAAATTGTTTGTTGCTCGGAACTATGTTTTCTTGAGAAAGACTTTCTTTCCAAGAAGAACAGTGGGAGTAAAAGTACAACTCGAAGAAATTCGAAAATCACAGGAGACTGCTCAACCTGATGAGGAAGAGCAGCAGTTGGATCTACAAAGAGTTGTAGAACCTGCACCTGTGGTGCCTAGAGTTTATAAAGGATCTGGTGAATGTATATTCGATATACATTTAAATGGCGAGTTTCTGAAGAAGTGTCGATCGACACAAAAGTTGCATCGATCGACACAGATCGCGAACCAAATATTGATTTTGGTTTATGACTTAATTAACTATGGTTTAAATCTTGGTTATTTAGGTCGTGGTAAAAGTATACATATGAGATATGTGTGCGCGACTTTTACAGAAAACTGAAGCTCGCAGATCCGAAAGGATCCGACGAACCCGAGAAATATGGATTTCTTGTAACCAATTGCCGTGATCTACTGATCATTGAAAGTGACGGGCCTGCGAATTTTGAAGAAGCAATGATGGGCCTTTACTCCGAAAATGGCTGAAAGCCGTTGAATCCGAAATGGGATCCATGTCACAGAACCAAGTATGACTTGGGTTGATTTACCCGATGGTGTAGAAGCCATTGTGAGTAAATGGATTTTCAAGAAGAAAAGATTACATGGATGGTTATATTCAGATGTACAAAGCTAGGTTGGTGGCAAAAAGGTTTCAAGTAAATTCATGGTATTGACTGTGAAGAAACCTAATCCCAGACACCGTGCTAATGTCCATTCGGATTCTCCTAGCAACCGCCACTCATAATGGTTATGAAATCTGGCAGATGGATGTGAAAACAGTTTTCCTTAATGGAATTCTGGAAAAAGGATGTGTACATGACACAACCTGAAGTTTTTCATTGATCCTAATGAAGCTAGGAAGATATGCAAGCTTCATCAAACCATTTATGGATTGAAGCAAGTATCTCGGAGTTGAAATCTTCGTTTTGATAAAACAGTCAAAAGGTTTGACTTCGTCATGAATGAAGAGGAACCGTGTGTTTACAAGAGGACTAGTGGGAGCGCAATTGCATTTCTAGTATTATATGTTGATAACATACCACTTCTCGGAAATGAAGTTCCATTGTTTTCAGTCTGTTAAGACTTGATTCGAAAGTTGTTTTTCGATAAAATTATGGGAGAAACCATATACATTCTTGGAATAAGAATCTATAGAGATAGATTGGATAAGCTAATTGGATTGTGTCAAGATACTTATAGTGATAAGGCCTTGCACATGTCCAATATGCAGGATTCCAAGAAGGGCTTCGTGCAAATGACTCTTGGTATTACTCTTAGCAAGACGCAGTGTCTTTCGACACACGCTGAGCAAGGGAGAATGAGGGTCAGACTATTGCTAAAGGCATTAGATGTCTTAAGATGTGATCTTAATTTTAGTGGGAGTCATTGTTATTAATTTTAGTTATGATATGATGTTCGTATAAACATAATTTGATTATGTTATTGAAATCTGACATCTGTATTATTTAATAATGGTTATTAAATAATAGTCCCAAAGTAATTTATGACATTTTATAGGTCATCAAGTATGTGACTTGATCATGAAATCCTATAGATAATAAATGACATAAATTATGTTGGTCCCTGGTCGAGGTTGTTAAAATGGGACATTAACAACCGCGTGAGACTAGTATGTGAGGTGACTGATGACTAAGTTTCATGGAGTCATTAATAAGAGTATTAAAGTCAATCACATAGATATGTGTTGGAGAACACAGGATCGGACATGACCCACTGATTAGAACTCTACGGGATAGTTATATAAGTGTCATGAGAGTTTTCATTACGACTATAGAGTATAGTCCTTAGACCTGAGTTCATCATGTTTTCTTACATGTGAATTGGTCCGCTTTAACCTTGTCAAACGTCAGCCGTAACTGGTGACTATAAAGGCATTGATTGGGTGTATCATGAAGCGTGTGAAGAGACAGGGATGGAACAAGATGGGATTTGTCCCTCCTATATAACAGGAGATAAATATCTCAGGGCCCATCGAAGATTTGATACTGAGAAATGTGTGGCCACACTCAAACGAGGTGATTGTCAGTCGTTTGTCTTGTCAGTATAAATCGGAGTTCGATGAACATGATGTTGGCTAAATAAGGGTGACACAGATCTTGCCTTATGCCAGATCGAGATATAGTGACGAAGGGATTGAAGGAATAGATGATTCCAGTACAAGTGGGAGATTGTTGGGAATGTCCTGAAATCTATTGTACTTACTCTAAGTGAAAGTCGTATAGTCGAGATGAGACAATCACATAACACTAGGTAGTCATAACGCTTTGCTAGAAGCCACTTATGATCAATGAGTTGAGAACTCATTGCTAGTGTTATATGATCCTACAGGGTCACACACCTAAGCAAACTGGACGTTAAAGACGAGGTTGATCATTAATGTAATGATCTAGTGAATGCATATTTGATATGCATTCGATATCAATATTTTGGGGCAGTGTCGATCGACACAAAGAGCGTGTCGATCGATGCAACTCGCGGATTACCAGATTAATTCGGTTTAATCGTTGGTTAATTCCGTTATGGTTTAAGTCGACATATATAAGATATATGGTCGACCTAAACTGGTTTTTAACCTAATACACAACCACCAGAAAAGAAATAGACACCTCTTGAGAGATCTGATCTCTAAAGGCACTAGCATCCCTTCTGTTCAGTTTGTGTGCGTGTGGATACCAGTAGAGGTGCAGCATTTGAGGCGCTTTAGATCTCGATTATCTGCAAATCTTCCGCTGCTAATCACCAGGTAATACTGAGATTCCAATGATTCAATTACATGAACCCTAGATCCTAGGCTTGGAATTCAGACCAGGATTGCCTAATTGGATTAGGATCTGCTAGAAATTCCTTCAAAATCCCACCAAGAATTCTTTATGCTCAGCAGCCCCTCTTTTGAAAACTTCATCAGGCACTGCAATCCTTCTCTTACCCGCTTCAGAGATAGTATAGGAGCTGATTGTTTTTAGTGATTTGTCTTGAGACTTTCTGAGCTTCTCGACAAGAGTTTGGTTTTGGTTTAGATGCTGGCTAGGTTTTTGGGGGGGGTTACTGGTGCTTTGGAAGAGTGGGGCATGTCTGGACCCGTAGAAGATGGACCTTTAGTAGAAGTCAAAGGGGGAAGGGGAAACAAGGGGGGGAGGCCAGAATGAAAATCTTTGGTGGATGAGGATGGGCAAGAGGTCTGGGCTGTGTGAGTAGTCAGGATCTCAGTAAGGGGAAGCGGATTGGAGGTGGTTAAGGAAGTAACGACCTCAGATAATATTGAGGAAGAACTTAGAAGCGATTTCATGAAAGGTGAGATAGGGTTTGACTGTTCGTGAATAGTATTTTTTTGAGAATTAGAGGTTGGGGAAGTTACCACAGGTACAGTGGGACCAGGACTAGCATGACCCAATGGTTTCGACTGCTTTGGGACAGTCGTAGTAGAAGAAACAAGGGGTGAGGCTGAGATTGGGGAACGACGGGGGAGGGGAAGAGGAGAGAGGGGGGGGGAGGAGGAGAGGTCTAAGGGAGAGGATGGGTCAGGAGGGTCAGGAGGGAGGGGAGGAGGATGGGGGTTGGGAGGACCACCACTAGTAGCCGGAGACAGCGACGGAGCCAGGCCGGAAGACGCAGGAGACAACCATGAGTTCTCTCTCATCTTTGAATAATGACAATTTGTTACATTTGATTGTTAGAGATGGACTATGCATTTTATAAAAGTCTTTTCTAAATTAAAATTGGCCTAACTTAAATCGTCCAAAAGAGGAAGATCAGTAGAGAGAAAAAACGAAAAATTTAGACTTCTAAAAAAACAAAAAAACAACATAAAATGTAAATAAATAAAAGAAGAAGATCATGAGAGGGCGAATACACAACTTACCAAAAAAAGGCTTCAAAAAAAAACTTACCAAAAAAGACATAAAACTAGTTACAAGTTCTCTAGTTTTCTAGGGATTTTCTTTCGATTTTATGGTTTTGTTCGTCTTTAGACAATTTAATAAATTTTTGATGACCTAATTTGTGTGTAATCACTGAACTAAATATCTGAAACTATAAAGAAGTTTTTTTAAACTCAAAACATATTTTTATCATTTTTAGATAAGTATTAGGATATATTTGTTGTATATTATGAGTATATTTTTGATATTTGTTGATAGGATCATATATGTTAGATTTCCTAAATTGCTGGATATCCTCTTGTATAAGTACTCGACATTTAGGTCTGTTAATATCATTCATCAATTTGTAGATACTTGATTTGATATGGTATCAAAGCTAAACCCCTAAAAATCATATTTTCTTTTCTTTTTCTTTCGTCTCTTTTTCTCGAAAGTTTTGAGCTTCATCGTCCGTTTTTCACTGATCTCTCGGTCATCTCGTCCATATGTCTTCCGAACCAAAACCAAAAACCACCTCTCCTTACGATCTCAGTTCATCTGACAATCCAAGAGCTGTGATCTCATATCCTTTGTTCAATAGAACAAACTATGATGATTGGGCTATTAACCTGCGAATGGCTCTTAGTTCCCGGAAAAAGTTTGGGTTCATCGATGGGAAAATCCCCAAACCATTTTATGATTCTGAAAAACTCGTTGATTGGGTGGCGATTAATCACCTCATTGTCGGCTAGATCAAATCCACCATTGAGCCTCGTCTCTGCTCTTCGATTTCAAAACACGAAGTTGCTCGTGAACTGTGGGAGATTATTCGGAAACGCTTTTTTCTCAGGTGTGTGTCGTCAAAAACTTTGGAATGCTCTTGCGGCTTGTAGACAAAACAATTCTAATGTCGACGATTATTTTGGCCGTCTCACAAAAATTTGGGATGGTCTGGCTGAATGCACCACCGTGAAGGCATGTACATGCGGAAAGCGTACGAGTGATTAAATTACTGTGAGGAAGAGCATGATAATCTTCATGCTCATGATTTCCTCGCGGACCTTGATGATACAATTCATGGTGCTATTCATCAAATTATTTGTGTGATTTCTCCTCTTCCAAGTCTTGACAACATCTATCAAATAGTTGTAAAAAACGAAACATTGTACAACTCGACCATACAAAAGAACTTTTTTATGGGCTTTGCTTCGCAAATCACTTCTGCGACTCGTCTTCCTACCACTGTTTTCACAAACGACCTCTTGCGACAAGAAAACTCCAACTCCGATTAAACTCATTTCACTCCAGCAAATCGCGACCCATCTCGTCACTACTACTTGTGATCGTATGGGACATGAAGCAAACTCATGTTTCAAGGTTGTAGGCTCCTGAATGGTGGGGTGATCGACCACGAACAAAACTTCCTCTTCCAAAAGCAGGGGTGAACAACTCTGATCGTGGTTGTGGTACTGGAGCTACCCATCATATGACTGGAAGCTCGATTTTGATGGATGATATTCATGACATACCACCGACTTTTGAATTGTTACCTGTTGGTGCCAATGTTTTGGATACAAAACAAAGGACAGTTCATTTAACGCCATCTCTCTCTCTCTCTCTCTCTCTCTCTCTCTCTCTCTCTCTCTCTCTCTCTCTCTCTCTCTCTCTCTCTCTCCTCTCTCTCTCTCTCTCTCTCTCTCTCTCTCTCTCTCTCTCTCTCTCTCTCTCTCTCTCTCTCTCTCTCTCTCTCTCTCTCTCTCTCTCTCTCTCTCTCTCTCTCTCTCTCTCTCTCTCTCTCTCTCTCTCTCTCTCTCTCTCTCTCTATCTCTCTCTGTTGAATGTCTTTCTTGTTCCTGGATTTCATATAAATCTCATATATTTTGGTCAACTTGTTACAAACAATCACTTGGTCGGACAAGTAACTGATAAGTTGATGATTTTATAGGACTGCACTACGAGGATTATTATTAGAGCGGGTTAAAGAGAGAAAGAGGGATTTTATTGGTTTCGAGGCATGGATACTTTGGCGACGAGCCTGCAACATCGCCCGGGAATGGGGATAGATCAAAGTAGTTCCCGACTTTGGCAATCAATTGATCATATTCGAGGACATCGCTTCCTTCTAAACGATATCTCGTCGTGCTAAGCTCCGTTTCCTCGGACTCGAACGCGGAAGGGCCCTCGGATTTCAAGTCAGAAATCATGTCAAGGTTGCTATTTACCTCGAGGACCGGCTCAGTTTTCCTTTAGCAATAGGCAATTTCGAAAACATGCCGCAGATGTAAAAAGCGGGATGCTTCTTGAACATTCCCATCTTTCCTTTCTCTGCCGCATCTCTCAAAGATGCATCACGCGAAAGTATCTTTTACGCAATTTGTGCTCTCAAAACCTTAGCATCGGCAAAAGCCCTAGACCTTTCAGTATCAAGCGAAAACCTCGCTGCCTCGAATTCGACCTTCCTCTCTTCAAGCGCCGCCTTCAGCTCGGAAACATAGTTTTCCAACTTCGCGTTGTTAA